>JAPZDY010000021.1:22213880-22230587 GCA_029783645.1 Ctenochaetus hawaiiensis | reverse complement strand
ATTTTATAAACTTAATATTTATCGGAATATATTCAAATAGACAACTAGTAATGCTGTCAAATATATGAAGTGATCTGACATTTAGGAGAGTAAAAGTAGGCTATAAAATAAAGTACTGTGAAATGGATTTTCTTAAATAAACCTGTATGTCAAGATTATGCTTAAATACTGTACTTGACTAAAAGTGCACTTTGCTTACCGTAAGAAACCCCCTTTTTTGTGTCTTTACTGTGTCAAACAGAAAGGTTTCAAGAGGAAAAGCTTTTGCTGTATTTAAAAATGGCAATGTTTTGAAAGGATCCTATAAAGTTTTGTTTTTTTCAGAGGTGAATGAAAAAGATAGTTACAAGGTGTGACTTTGTGGTGGAAAAAAAACCTGTCAGAGCACATATGAGAATCAAATGAGAGATCAGAGTTAACATCGTAATCAATGAATAGAAGCATAAACTAAAACCAGATGTTAAATATCGATAATAGAATCACAAAATGAAACTTTTTGAGCAATCTGAATATACTGTAACAGTTTATAGAAAATATTTCCGAGGTGTTTCCCAGAAATTTAATTGTACAACAGGAAGACGAGCTTATTAACTGTCAGTGTCACATGCTTTCATTCCCAGGTAAACCTGTTTCAGTTGCAGGCGAGGCTTTAAGACCCACAGACTTGTCATTTCTTGTCGCTGCCGTACATTAATCCCACTTCATAGTCATGTGACGCGCCATAAGATTGCTTAAAACCTTTTCTTTGTCGTCGTCACATACCAACAGTTTAATTGCAAATACAGTACTTCATGTGGACTTTGGCTGTATAAAGAGGGAAGGAAGGGCTTGTTTCCTTCCCGTAAGGCTGGTCTGGTGACTGCCACCTTTTCTTATAATTCATGTTACCCCTTTTGACAGTTGCTTTTCTTTTTCTTTGTGTCAGAGTGAGATAACAGACTCATGACTTTTTCCTCACGTGTCCTAAACAGTGACAGATGATGACTTAAGCAATACAAACCCACAACTTCTCCCAAACTGAACTCTGGGGGTTTAAAGAGTAACTTCAAAGTAGCGTGGACTTTCGTGGAACATCTCAGCAGCTTTTGTTTAATAAATAATGAAATGCCAAAAGATGGGATGCACATTTTAAAGAGTCTTTTAGAGTGTTTTTAAATAATTTTATTTATCCCTGAACTTTTCCTGAAGCCTGAGGTCAAAGGTTTTATACAGACAACAGTTAATGCAAAATCACTGATAGACTTTACCTGCCTAACATTAGTTTTTCAGTAGACTCTTATTTGTCTCTTATGAGTCCATCATCTTAACCCTCAACAACCTAAACAGCTGCCAATGGCTCAAAATTTTCTATCTTTTTAAATCTTTCATAACTATTAAATTGTTAATGCAATCGTCATGCTTTAAAAAGTCATGTAAATTGCGGTCCCGCAGCTTTTCAGTGGTATCACATGTGTCTTTTTTGCCTGATATAATGTAAGAAAATGGCTTTAACTTGCCAAAGGTTAGGGTTAAGTTCTGTAAATAACTGTTATATTTTTCTCTTCCTTTCAATTCTTAGTCTTGCTGAACTGTAGAACGACCTTTCATTCTTCATGTACAAGTTGTCTCCCCTATAAACATATATATGTGCTTATGCATCAACATATTTTTTTAACATTTTACTCAAATGTTGCCTTAAAAACCAAGTGTGCCAGCCATTGATAAACTTTACTTTTTAGCTCAAAGCTCTCTAAGCTCTCATTAACCTTCTATAGCTTCTTGGTTTCATTTTTTGAGACTCAGTGCACATGTGCTTGTGAAAGCATCTGATTAATTACAGTGGAGTCACAGAAATAAAAAGCATCCTCTGCATTTCCTCTGCAGGGGGTCCATGGAGGAAGTGGAGCCAGAGGAGCAGTTCCTGCAGTTCGCCCGCAATGGAGATCTGCCGGGGATTCAGAGGCTCCTCATGTCCAAGATACGGGAGGAGACACGTATCAACATAAACTGCAAAGGTACATGAGGGACACATGGGACTGGTATCAGTTAAGTCTATGAGATGACACAGAATGTACTGTTTTCTCAGGTAAGAGAAAGTCTAACCTGGGATGGACTCCTCTTCACTTGGCCTGTTACTTTGGACACAAAGATGTAGTGGAGGAATTACTGAAGGTAGGGTTTATGTTTTTAAAGATTATTGATCTTGAGTTTGAGGAGCTGCAAAGCTAACCTGTTTGTTGTTACACCCCTGCAGGCTGGAGCTGATGTTAACTTGCCCAATAATATTGGAGATACACCGCTGCACAAAGCTGCTTTCACGGGAAGAAAGGTACCTTAATGCATTTTCAGTGTTTTAGACTCTAAGTTTCTCTCTAGTCCTGCCGTCTCTTTGTTGATAGTATGGTTTTGTGCATGCATTTGTTCATCCATTCAGTCATTCAATCAATCAATCAATCAATCACGTATTGATCAGGAGGTTGTCATGCTGCTGCTGCACTATGATGCATGTGCTACTGTCATCAATGGGACAGCACAGATTCCCAAAGATGTCACGCAAAATCCAGAGATCAGAAGCATGTTGGAAGGTGAGAGACACGCAGTCATTCAAGAAATCTCATTGAAAAAAATTTCAAACTCAAGGTTTAATGTTTAAACAATCGTTTGCATAAGTTTTTTGTAATCTAATGTACATATTCTTAAATCATGCTACGTTTTGTCTTGTGATTATCGTCCTTTTACTGATACCAGCGGCGGAGAGAACAGAGGAGAGGAAACTGGAGGAGGAACTTTTGGAAGCTGCACGAGAAGGAGACCTTTTGACTCTGACTCAGCTGGTTAGTGCCAGATGTCTTGCCAAATGTTCACACTTGATTTAATATTCCCAAAAATATGAATCTGAAGTCTGAAGCGTGCTTTGATCATAGAGTTTGACCAATAATAGTGTTGAATATCCTCAGTTTGGGCTGATTTCTGGGATTAAGATCAGTTCAGATTTATTAGCCATGCTAGCAGCATGCTATAGGAAAACAATGTCAGTCTGTCAATTTACCACTTTGATCCAGACTGAAATATCTCAAAAACTTCAATATCAGATAGATTAGCATTAAATTTTGCACAGATATTCATGGAGCTCAGAGGAAGAATCATTATGACTTTCTTAGTCCTAAGACTTCTCTTGTAGCGCCACCATTTAGTTAACATAAGTGATTTTAAGAGAAATGTTAGCATTTCCACTGTGAGCATGTTAGCTTTCTGACATAACTCTCACAGAACTGACAGTTACACACTCAATTCTCTCCACATATTCACAAGTCTAGACAAGAATATAGTTGACTATGCCCTTTAAATATTAGTGACAACAACACAGCTGCCCATTAAAATCTCATCAGGAAAAGCACTGAAGTAAAAATGCTATTTGCAATACTCTCCAACACACAAAAATCAACACTGGGAGTCAGGTGTTGAAAAAGCAAACAAACTTTTAATTATTCCTGCTCTTGGACACAAAGTGAGAAATCAGATAGTCATGCTTAGAATCCTTGCAGAATAATAAACACCTGCAGGACATTTGGGACCAGACCACCCATCTGTTTGTGTCGTGTGCATTCGCTGCAGCTCAGCAGGAAAAAGCCTCCAGACATCAACTGCACAGATCTGTTGGGTAACACTCCGCTGCACTGTGCAGCCTATCGCGGCCAGAAGCTGTGTGCCCAGAAACTGCTCAAAAGTGGAGCCAGCCCCAACATCAAGAACAAGAATGGTGAGACAGATCAGCCAGAGCTGGCAGTTATGAATGAGCCTCTTTTCCATTTATTTCTTATAATAAGAAAAATGTAATGAACTTGCAATGAATCAGTAATGTAAAATCTCACAAAGAAATTTGTAGAATAATACAAGTCATTATCCTTGAGCAAACCATACCTCTCTATATTTCTTGTATAAATCAAAAATATTCCATTTGATGTTGAGTAAAAGATGATTTCAAGTCCTGTCACAAGGTCTGACTTCATCCCTTCACCCAAACAAATTCAGAAACTGGCTGACTAAGCAACAATTCTGCAGAATATTTCAAACTTTGACCTCTGATTATATTTGTGGTTAATGACGAGACAATCCTAACTGTCTTGTGTATCCATATCTCACAGGCCAGACGGTATTTGACCTGGCTAGTGATACAGCAATGAAGCAGGTCCTTGAAGGCAGCATTCATCGAGTGAGTCCGCAGATAATAGTCATCTTTCAAAGGTTACTTTGATTTGATAATTGATTAATTTTTGCTTTCTCTGTTTCTTATCTGTGTCCCTTTAAGGGTATGAGCCGCCATGTCAAGAAGTACGAAGGACTTCTCTTTAAGGTAAAGTCTGGAAGTTATTATCTCTGGTGGCCAAGAGAACCCAATCCATTGTTTTACAGAGAAAACAGGGAAATTAAGAAATTATTCTCAACAGAACAACTCATTTATTGCAACTAGAAATCCTGCTGCATATACAGAAAACACAATCAAACATCGTAATATGTTTAATACTTTGACTTACTGCCAGGTTACTGCAAGCAGAACAATTAGGTTTTGGTTTAGTTTTTGATCTCAAAGCTAAATTCACAAAACATTTTACTTTGTTGAAGCTGCACAGTGTACTGCATTCAAGAATAAATAATAAAAGCCCTACACAAGTATCTGTAACTGCTAAACTTTCCTTGAATATGTAATGTTTATGCAACACATATATCCCGTCTTTGCATTTTTTAATGCCCCCATGTTGACGACAACCATGGCCAAAGCTGTGCATGTGCAGGTTGTCTTATTGTATTGTTGCTGTGCAGAGGATGATGGATAAAGCTTTGAACGAATCTCATAGGCTCACAATAAATTTTCAACAAAAAGAAACTGTGCTTTTATTTTGAATAATAACTGCTAAAATTAGACCACAAGCCCTGATGTTGTTCTCCTCATTAAAACCAAAGGGGCTAGATAAGATGAAATGCTTTAAAGCCTGGTTCAGTGGAGAGTGAATCACTTCACAGTGAGTTGGGTTTAGACTTGATTAACATAGTGCTTCAATAGTGGTTGGGATAATGATGAGTCAGTGACTTGCAACATGATTCACAGGCAGCACAAAGAGGATGTAACATCGGCAGGGTTTTATAAAAGATACTACAGGCTTCACTGAGTTACTTCATTAGCATAAAGGGATGGAGGGCTGTTGTGTCAAAAAAAGTCATAAAAAAATAAATAAGTGTTTGGATGCAATGTTAAATATACAGCATGTGGTGTGATTGCTTTTCCAGTAAACATTTTTACCTGAGAACAGGAGGTAATAATGAAAACAGTAGCTTAAATGAAGACTTCACAAATGCAGCCATAGTTAAGTCATTAATCCAATATGTGCTTTTCTTGTTAACATATGGGAAAAATGTCCTTAATAAAAAAAGTTCCATGGTTACATTTGCTATATATTGCTTGTATATCGTCAAATTTGTGAATGTTTTCCCAATTTGATGTATTTTCTCAGGGTGCTGTTATCTCTCTTAGCCACCACTAAAATAAAAAAACACTGAACATTAACAGAAAGCGCTTTGATTTTTTTCCCTTTTCATCATCCTGCAGAGCTCCAGGTTTTTCGGCTGGCGTTCCTACTGGGTCGTCCTTCAGGATGGGGTTTTGTCTTGGTACCCAAAACAGTAGGTGCCATCTTTTATCTCGGCTGTGCCTCTTGAATCAGACATTTGAAAAGATCTCAGCAACAGATAAATGGAAGTCCTGCACCCTTTTTGATTAGAAAGATGCTCAAAGTGACAGTTGAGTTAGAAAACAGGGTGATTTTGTCTTCTGAACCTCCTTTGACAATTTGTCATCTGTCCAAAAAGGTTTCAGCCAGAGAAAGTAAAGACTTCAGGAAAATAAAACCCCTTTTTCTCTCACATGAAGGTCAGATGCGGCTGCCAATGTCAGAAGGCAAGGCTGTAAGTCTCTCACACGTGCTCACTGTTTGGTAAGCCCACATTTTAAAAACTCTTAAATCCATTTTTTGACTTCTGTGTTGCATGACTTTGGCACAAAGGAATGTTTTTGATGTTTTTGATGTTTTCATGTCCAGATCCGAGCCAAAGATAGCTGCTTTTTTACCCTCAAGTGCTTCGATGACAGTGTGCATCACTTCAAAGTATCACCTAAAAACGACCCTGAGGCATCAAGAAGAGTATGTAGCAGTTCTCCTCTGGTTGTAATAACATTCACTTATCTAAAAGGTCAAATCGTCTCTTGATCTTCTTTGACAAATTTCAGAAATGTTTTGTTATTCTGTTTTTACTTTTTAAGGTCCCAACTTAAAAAAAACAGGCAAAGTTAGTAACTCTCTCTCTTAGTTCTAGAACATTTCAACTGTGAGAACCAATCAGTGCTCAGAATGAACCCAGAAGAACCAATCAGGCTCCACCTCTTTACCGTGTTGCCTAACTGCTCTGTGTCAGAAGCTAAAGAGCTGCAAGGATCATAAAATGTTGCTTGAAATACTTTTTAACCTGTTAACCTTGATCATTTTGTAAAAGTGAATGTAAATGACATTGATACAAGTATTAACTGAGGTCAGGATCAGTTTATTAAGTTAAAACATGATTAAAAAAAGGGTAATTTTTACCATAAGCTTCTATGCTAAACAGCTAGCTTGTTAATGCTGACTAATGTGTACATGACTGATGATACACTTTGAGGTAATTATTAGTAACTGAAAATACTTTGTCTATTTCAGAGATGACAGCTAAGAAGGCTAAAAGTTTAGAAATCTGAAATAACTTTAGGTTTCTGCTAAATGTTTAGTGATCCAGTGCTAATGATGCTCCTTATTAGATTTATCCATTTTACAGCAGACACAAAGTGATAATAATGACTACATTAAAACTAAACACCAGTGAGAATGATGCTTGCAAGTTCAGGATAATACTCCCAATAATACCCCCAATACTGTAAAAGCCCAAGGGATCATAGTAGTGTTTGCTTTTCTGGTATATATATTATATAAAACAATATAAGTTATTATAATTTATGAATTGTTTTGGTAAGGACAGCTGGGTTTTTTCATTCGGCGAAATATTATTCAGGTAATTTTGATATATTGAAAAAAACACAAGTGTATCAGTCCACTTGTTTCAATAAAAAATCATCTCTTTTTGTCTTATGCCTAAGACTTGGGACTTCACTTAGATTTGTCCTGCAAGACTTTATACTTAACTCCGACTTGTTTCAAGCAACTTGAAACTTGACATGTTCCTGATTCAAAATACTTTAAAATCGCTCTGCCTTTCTCTAAGTCGGGTCTCAACAGATAGATGCTCATAATTCTTAGCAGAAGTTGAGTTTTCAACTTTAGAGGGATTTTTTGCAATCCAGCAGATCTGGAAAATCTCAATTTAAAATGTGATAGGATTTTTCTTAGAATATTTATGTATTTATTATGTATTACCGGAATGCCTGTTATTCCAACCATCAAAAGAGAAATATTGGATTTTTTCTGTCAAGGATGTTCAAGCTTTATACCTGAATATCTCAAAACCACTCAAATCACAGAATCACAATCACAAAAGCTTGTGATTCAGAAGGCATACTGTGTTCAATAAATCAGTAACACGTTTTAATTTTAACAACCAACCAAATAAATTCTCTCACATCCTTCAGGAATGGCTTGAAGCACTGGAAGAGCACTCAGCTTACAGCACACACTACTGCTCCCAGGACCAGGGCAGCGAGGAGGAGGAGGAGGAAGAGGAAGTGATGTCACTCGGGAGGCTAACAGACTCACTACAGGTGGCTTTTAAAAAAATCCATAATAGGCATGTTAAAATAATGGTTGGGAGTGTTTTTTTGCTGACATAGAAAGCCTGCAATCCTCCCACACTGTGCTGTTTTTCTTCATCTAATGTCTCCCTTTGTGTCTCTGAAACCAGGCGGCAGAAGCCAGCCAGAAGAAACTGGAGGAGGAGGTGGCAGCTTTCCTGTCCATGCTGAAAAATGACGGGCTGGCAGAAAGTAAAACCTCTTATTTTATTGTCAATTAAGTAATATTCTTAACAGAGGAGAACCTCACAGATATGAGCCATTAATGGGAATGAAAACTGCACGATTAAACTTACAAGCATCATCAAGCAGCAAAAAAGCAAAGTACTAAAGGAATTATGTCTGAAATCTATAATTAAGAGTCTGCACCGCTTTAAGGGGATTAAAAAAACACTTTAACAGCTTGAACTTCATGTTAGTTTCTTCTGCTTTTGAAGCAGCTCGTTGGACTTTTTTGTTTCAGTCATTACTTTGTGTAAATCGTCCCTCATTGATGTGTTTTGTGTCCTCAGGGTTTCCGTCTGCCGTAGTGCAGAAAATGCAAGAAATCCACGAGTTGTCCAGTGAAACCAGTTCGAATCTCAGCATCTGTCTCAGCCTTTTCTCCAGACAGGACGGGGTAAGTGTCAGCTTCCCCAGTACTGATTTGTGCTCTTTGTTTGAATGCACGTCAGCTGCTATTAGTCATGTTGTTGTGTGTTAAACCACTAATTATCAGCACTTAATCCTCCAGTAGCAGATCTTATTTCGTGTGAATTCACTTTAATAACTCAGCTCAGCTGTTTGTTTTGATATCTGTGGATACTGTAGAAACCATATTGTTTCTTCTAAGATGCATAAATGTTGAGGTTTTCAAGTGTGACAGTCTTCAGGGCTTTTATAGACACAATGAGGGCTGAGTGAGGAAATGTATCTCCTTGTGGTTGAAGTGAACTGACCCTTTACACGTAATTAGACTAGAAACACTGTAGTCAACAGGACCTTTTCTGTGTGTGACCGTCAGATATGTAGTGTTTTTTTTTCTTTGTTATAAAAAAAACATGTAAAAACAAAAAGTGTTTCATGAGAAACTGGCAGCACATTTCACACCTCTTCATGAGAGCAGCTCGGTGGAGTGGAGTGATTATAAGCTGTCAGATGGGTTTTCTTTGTGTGTGATTCAATGGATTTGATTATAATGGAAGGATTCAGTGGATAGATAACATCCTTCAGGAAAGAGAGTAGATGGCTGCGCTTACGTGTGGCCTACGACAAGTGCCAACTCCATGTATAATTTCTGTAATAATATAAAACATAATGAATGTGGCACTTGACTGAACACGGTGTTTACATGGTGAGTCACATAACAAGATCCATTTCCGGTTTTTGGTGCCGAGGGTTTCCTGAGGTTTGTGTTGCTTCTTGATGTGTGTAAAGTTATGAATTGCTTGAAAGTTTAAGGCTCCTGGCATTAAGTTAAGAAATTGCTTCAGTATTATATTAAGTGTTCATGTGAGCACGGAGGAAAACCACAGTTTATCGTCACTGGCCTCAAACCAACCAGCGCTCTGGTTCAAACATAGAAGCACATGTACAGTGAACAATAAAGAAAGGCAATATGCATGAACTCATCTATGACAGGACATTAAATTTACTTTGCTATCATTAATAGTTTATCTAACATGATTTCTTTTGCCTAGAAAGTGTAAAAAAAAAAGCACAAAAAAGGGGGCTTAATGATTCAAACTTAAATAGAAAATTCATCCAGCAGTTTTTTTTTCAACTGGATCAAAGTGATAAAGAGACAGACAAACGGTGGTTTCAAAAACACATCTAAAACCTTATTAATATTGCCATAAATCAACCCTGCTTATTCATTTTCAGCATTTCATAGACTGGCCAGATTCACCCAATTTTTAGAGGGTATTTCACATGACACAAACAGTGTGACAAAACCTCTGACAGATTTATATTGTCTCATGATAATTATCTTCTTATCAGACACCGCTAATGCTCAATGCCACTTTAACATCAGGACTGAATGATTAATGCCTTTATTTGCATATGCTTTTATCTATATGTTTTGTTTTCACGACCTGAAGATAAGCATCTGCAAGAAAATGTGGCTGAGGGAGGCGGAGGAAGTATGAAGTATAGGGTGTTTTCAAGAGGACATGTCTGATTTTTATCATAATCTTAATTTTAACACACATTATTAAAAATAACAAAACTTTACCAACACTAAAAATCAACGAGAGTCTTTAATTTGTATTCTGGATAATGGCATGATTAAAACTTTATGAGCCAGGCTGCTATCTGCACATCACGTCGGAGTGATTCGTCGCTGCCTTTGCTGCGCTGAATGTGTAAACTGATATGTAGCGGCGCTTCTGCTTTTGATGCATCGCAGTGTTTAGATGCAGTGATAAATTCAGTTGTTAAATATGTAAATCGAGCTATGCTCACTCTTAAGATAATGCATTTTTTTGCATCTAAATGAGAAATCTGCCTACAAACATGTACAATTATTGGATACATAAGCTTGAATTATTAAAACCAGAAGAAACTGGCAAAAATCAGTTAAATCCTGTGATGTTTCTTCACTGACTTGTTATCTCTTTCTGCCGATACTCACTAACGCAGTTTCATCTCTCAAACAAGATAGTTGAATCTCGGGGGAACATGAGAAGGGACGGTGCCGCCGGTGTGCCCAGAGGCTGCCAAAAACCGTCTGAATGTTCTGAGCTGAACAGTGAGTCCGGTGCTTTCAGGGCGTACACCTGTGCCGGGCCTCCATCGCTCAGCTGTGCAGCCTTTTGAACTGCAATCTGCAGAGGCAGAGCTCACGATAAAAGGCTCACAGGATCTCAGAGCTCTCAGCGTGAATAAGCCTGGCCTCAATAGGAATAACTCAAACATGTACATACTGTATATCTCAGCCTGCACATGATGGTATGCAGGGTGAGCGAAGAGGCGGAGTCTCTGCAAAGGAGTGATACTGAATCACTTCCAGCTCCTGCAGCGCTTGTTTGAACCACCTGTGTTCGGGTCAAGCAGCAGGAATTAATGCTTCAGAGTTCTGCACTTTGCGAAGAAGGCGGGTTATGTGTTGTCTATAATTATGCAGCACTTATACCCACATCACCTTGCAGCTCTGGTGCTACAGTCAACACCTTGTGCATGTTTCCACAGACACTCTAAAGTAAAACACTGCTTCTTTCACACACTGCCAAACTATAAATAAAAAAACAGCAAAGTAAGATTTTTCACAAAGGTGCTGCTGAAAAATGTTTACATTATCAACACTAATGTTTTCTCTAAGATGGAGGTTTAGCTGTGGGTTTATATCCGAGTCCATTACCTGTCATCCGATCTCCTCTCCTCCACGGGAATCATGTTCTCCAGCAGGTCATTTGAGAAGGTGGCATGGAGGCAGCTGTCCTCCATTACAGATAAACATGTCTCGTCCCTCTCAGCTCCATCTCTGTCCCTCTCTGTGGGCCTGATAATGAGAGCATGGTGCTAAGGGGAGGACCAGTCAGTCAACAGGCTGTGTGTGTGTGCAGACTGTCTGATGGCCTGTTTGCAATGAGAGAGAGAATAAAACGTTTGCAGCCGTTAAAACTTATTTATTTCCAATCATTAAATGTGAAACAATCATGTTGGTGTTTTTGTTTCTGTGAGTGATTAGTCTCCTCCTTTCTGTGTGTGTGTTCATGTGTGTGTTTGTGTGTTTGTGCGTGGCGAGCTCAGGTGCGCAGTCTGAAATTGGAGCAGGAGGTGGAGAAGAATAAGATCCTCTCGGAAGCGTTGCAGACTCTCGCCACGGAGCACCACGAACTTGAGCAATCCGTCGTCAAGGGATCTTCGCCGCGGAGCGCCCTCAGCGAGGATGAGTTCCACGACGCCGTGTCTGGTGAGTTGACAGGTGATTCGAACACGTTGGGGAGATGCAGGAGATTCTGTGACACAAGTTCCCGCTCACACTGGCTGCTCTGTCATTCACCTGTAGGACGTTGGAATACTTTTACCTGCCGCTGAATGTCTCCGGTATGTTTTGACGCACCTCAAGCGTGACGTAAGCGAGAGTGTTGCCTGGTTGTGTTGAAAATAACTCGAAGCCTTTATCACATGAATGTGTGTTTTTGGGTGTGGGAATCCTGCATGGTGTAGTGTCATTAAAAGAAAAACAGGCCTGATAATGATGCTTTTTTGGGGGGATTTTTTTTAAATTCGTTACAAACAGAAAATATTGTAAGAGCTTGTGCTTGTTTTTAATTGTTTTATTTTTTTAAACTTGATCAGCCACATTTAAGTTATTTTGATGCTAAAGTCTTGACTTCCTGTTGATGAAGGGAAGTTTAGGTGGATAAGAACCAAATATATACCTTTTCGGTTCTTTTGCCTTCTGCATGGTGAACATGAAAAATGTCATTAATATGATTTTTTTTAGTGAATAATGAGTTGTCATCACTTTTAAATTACTGATATTGGAACGCAATTGATTTGATTTATGTAGATTCTGCTATTTTAGAGTTGAAAATCAGAGATAAACATATTGGTTGATATTAATATTTTTATTTGAACATACAGTTTAACATATGTAAACATTTTTGATAAGGATTATAACTGAGTTGTGTGCTAAGTGAGATATTTTACGGTCGAAAAATAAGCTTTTTGTTGCTCTCTGATGGACAAACTGTGTAAAACCAAGACTGTTTGTTGAATTATCTCAGACATCATAATGAAAACGCTGATACTGAATAATTTTTATTTACACAATAATGGCTCACATACCAGACCAGCCTTTTATCTGTAGTTGCTGTCATGCATGTGGACACTGGCTTTGTTATTCCACAGTAAATGATACTTGTGTTTACTAGGTATATTCGTTTCATTTTAACCCTTTTCTAATATAAATCAAGGTTGATTTTATGTCCTTTAACATTTTGTTTTCCTCCACTACCAGTCTGAATAGTCTTCACTCAGAAATTTGTTGCTTTTTTGTCTTTAAAATCATCTTATGGTCACACTGAATTGTTCTTCCTCTCTGTCAGATTCGGAGTCAGAGATCTCCCTGAGCGGCTTTGAGACGGTGGCCAGCCATTCCTTTGACGAGGACGAGGAGGAGGACGAAGGCTCCGTCATGTCAAACAGCCCTTGCAGCGGGTGCACCAGCATGTTGGATCACCATGGAGATAAGGACGAGGCTCAACCCAACGGGATCACAAAGCATAGGTCAGCGGTGCTGCGTGCACTCCGTCATTTCCTAAATTGTCCGCTGACCCCCTGTGCTTTTATCCAACGCTCATCAAAAGCTGAGCAAACTCAACAAAGGCCCGTCTGCTCATATCGAACTGTTATTTTTGCCATCATGTCTCCTAGATAATAGTGTCAGGCTGTTATATTTCCCAACCTGCTACGAATGTTTTCTCAAGGGTCTTTGTTTGTTAATATCATGTCCTCCCTCAGGTCTTTCCACTTCATAGTGTGAATAATTTAGAGTCGAGCTCAGCCTGGCGAAAGAAAGAGTTGTATTGAAAGAACTGAGCTCTGCGTTGGAGCTGTTAAATATTGATAAGGTCACAGTGCAACAATAATCAGTCTGCAGTATGATCCCATGTCAGCTAATCTCTCCAGGCAGACTATTTGGATTGATTTTGAATTGAATTATTATATATAAAGCACTTATATTTTTCACATGGCTTGTGTGCTATATTCTTGTGATTTTAAGTATATTATCCAAACTCCAGTCTGCTGCTGATGGATGATTTGAAGGCAGCTGACCATCTTTGATACTGGTGTTGATTGTCTCTCTGGGCTTTGTTCCAGTATGTCACACAATACATCACAGGCCTTTGTTGACTATATTCACCTGAAGCTATTATATGTCTGGTACATTTACTCTAATGAAAATCTGTATTTTTGCAGCCCGAGCACAGAGTCGATGCATCACAACACACCTTATAGCAGTAATCCATCTGTGTTTGTCATTTTCAGGTCCAGTTTACCTGCTCCAATGTTTTCAAGAAATGACTTCAGTATCTGGAGTATCCTGAGGAACTGCATTGGGATGGTGAGAATAATGTTTTTATATGGAGTGTTTTTATTGGCCTGCTAGCAGCCTGGTAATGGTGGTCAGTCAGGTGGTCGAGCACCAGCACAGACATTCCTGATCCCTGGAGGATCAATGCAATTAACCTCGGTGATCCGTGACTTTTCCTTTGAGGATCCACCTGAGGTCGATATTCATGATTTCTCTAATAATTTAATTATTTTTGGAATAAATTGCCTTTTATTTTTACAAACAATTATATCCCCCCTCGGAATTACTGTAATAACTTTTATTCAGCCCTTTTATCAAATCAGACATTTTTCCATTACTTTTGTTTGTGACTAAATAATCAGCTTTAGTCAGTATCTTTATTAGGGGCCTGAATCTTCACTTCTTTTTAATTTTATGAAGCTTTGAAACAAGTTTTAGCTCACTCTTTCGCCGTCAGGCTGCAACTTTACTATTCTGGTTTACTCTCACAGCTCATCTCTCTTATTTTCAGCTGTTTTCAGTGAAAACATTGAAAAAACAAAGCAGCAGACAAACACAGGTAGCAGCCACCGAGTGGACACAGAGGATTATTTAGCAGCTAAAGAACCAGGTATTTCCCTGGGGAGAAGTTAGAGACCAAAAGCAGAGTTAAAAGAGTAAAAATGGGACTGATGTTAATCAGATAACCAGAAACACAACTCCAAATGAGTCACAAGGGATGTTAAACCTATTATTTTTATTCATTTCTGTTTGAACATGACATTTCTAAATCTGTGTTTCCTTTGCACCAGAGAAAGATGGTGTAGATTCAAAACTATATTAACATTTACTCATTTACTGGACACTTTTGTCTAAAAATGACATACAAATGCTTGATTTCTATGCATTTTCTCCCCTTAATGAAACGTTGTTCCTCATTTCTTTCCTCATGTTTTTTTAGGAGCTCTCCAAAATTACAATGCCAGTGATTTTCAACGAGCCGCTCAGCTTCTTGCAGCGTCTGACGGAGTACATGGAGCACACGTACCTCATCCACCAGGCCAACACCACCTCAGACTCTATTGAGAGGATGAAGGTTGTTTGCTTTTTAACAGACTGCAAATGACTTACATTGCTTCAAATGCAGCCATATTTGAACTGGATTGTACCTTTGCTTTTGAGTTTAGTGTGTGTGATGTGGAGTGTGTGTTTATCTGCTGTTGGCAGTGTGTGGCTGCGTTTGCTGTGTCCGCTGTGGCCTCACAGTGGGAGCGCACAGGTAAACCCTTCAACCCTCTGCTGGGAGAAACGTATGAACTGGTCAGGTAGGTGGGATTATACAGCATATGTTAAACACTGATACACACAAAACACATTTTCTTATAGTTTACAACGCAACTCTGGACCATCCTCTGACATTATCTCTGCTTTGCCAGAGAGGATCTGGGTTTCAGGCTCATATCGGAGCAGGTGAGCCACCATCCTCCAGTCAGCGCCTTCCACGCTGAGGGGCTGAAGCAGGACTTTGTGTTTCATGGATCCATCTACCCCAAACTCAAGTTCTGGGGCAAAAGTGTAGAGGCAGAGCCGAAAGGCATCATAACACTGGAGCTACCCAAGTAAGAACCTTTTGCTAACTAAAGAGATCATTAATAGCATCAATTTTGTAGATTTGTAGATTTCTGTAGACTTTTGTCAGTCATGCATACAGTATAAGCTTTTTGAACTTGTTCATGCTCCTGAAAAATACTCCACAGCTGCACCATTATTGCACTTATACATCACTGTTAGGCTCTCAACAGACAATTTAAAAAATACAATCAAAATTGATGCAACAGAACCAAAGATATTGTCTTTTTTTTAAGCTCTGCACATTCCTCTTCCTTAACAAAACCTTGCACCAGTACCCACAATGCAACTTAACCACAGATAGTTTGTTTTAGATGTGTTATGATGGCAGCATTTTATGTAGCCTTGGGAAACTGGCCTGCAGCTGAGAAACAACTATGCACAACAATTATTATATGATTAAATATTTAAGGTTTTCAAAACAACAGAATTTAATGTGTAAAATCAGTTGAGCATTTTTTTAAATTAACTCTTTGGTCTCCAGGTATAATGAAGCTTACACGTGGACAAATCCCACATGTTGTGTCCACAACATCATTGTGGGACAGCTGTGGATCGAACAGTACGGAAATGTTGAGGTGATCAATCACAGGTAAGAGGGCAAGAAACTCCACAGTCAGTGTGTAAAACATTACACACTATACTTATTAAAATATCAAAAAGTCAAGTTTTGCATATTTCAGGTAGATCCAGTCTGATGCAGCTGATGTGAATATTTTGAGGAAGTTTTTCATTACAGAGAAAAATGAACAGAGCAGATGAGGAAGTCCTGCATGACTCAGCAGCAGAGAGTGAGAGGATGACATCCTGTTTTTCCTCTTTCTTTTTTTTAATGCAGAACTGGTGAAAAGTGCTGCCTGAATTTTAAACCGTGTGGCCTCTTTGGCAAAGAACTACACAAGGTTGAAGGGTATATCCTGGATAAAAGGTACAGCTCACACTGATGCATGATGATCAGAAACGTCATTTAAATAGAGGAGTCTTTGGGAAATATTCCACTTATTTGATTAGTTTTCTCTGTGAAAACTTTTTGAATATTGCATCAGAGACAGCAAAAGATGTCATGAGCGTCATTAAAAAGTAAAGTTTTTCTTGGATGACAGTCAGTGTTATATAAATAATTTATCTTGCTTATGCATCCCAAAATAACTCCTTTTCATGCTTTAATATTTCATAATGAATATGAGCGAACAAGCTGTTAAATAAAGTGAACAAAGCTAGGAGGTTCTCTGGGGTCACTCCGCTGAAAACATCTCTAAATACAAGT
>JAPZDY010000021.1:22193820-22208361 GCA_029783645.1 Ctenochaetus hawaiiensis | reverse complement strand
CACAAGCATTAAACTCTGTAAAGACGTTTGTTAATATTTTTTTGCTGAAAATTTAAAATGTGTATATCATACAACCTCTAACAGACTAAACAAGATTCAGTTGGAGTTATAAGGTCATATTATGATGTTTCGCCTTCATACTGAAACATTCAAAGTATTTTATTGGAAACTGAAATAAACCAATTCAGTGTACTGAAGTATGTTCTTGCAGTTTTTGTGACTTGATCTCAGGATGCAAAAGAAAGTTTGGAGGAATCTGAAAATAAAGTGTAATTTGATAGCCTCTGTGACAAAGAGCTGCTTTTAAAGAGAGAAAATAAGATCTACATTTGCATAGACCTATCATTCATTGAAGCTGCTTTTTCCTGTGTAGAAGATGGCAGGTGATTTAACAAAACTCAGACATTTCGTGGAACAAGATCTCAGTGCAGCTTTGCATGTAAATCAAAATGTTTTTCCAAAAAAATCTGGTACATATCTTTGGTGTGTATTAGCCCACATCTGTGCTTTCTGATCAGGATAAACATAAGACCAGATAAACATAAGATGTCAGCAGTTTCAGTGGCTTAAAAGGATAGAAAAACCCAGGAGTAACACTAGAGCAAAATATTTGCTTGAATAAAGATGTGATCTGCATGTGAATGAACGAAACTGAATTTAATCTTTCCTTTGGCTGTCTTAACATCTATTTGGGAAAAAGCAAGAAGAGAGGCTCACACAAATGGTTGTAAGATAATATACATGATACAAAAACAGTTAAAAACTCATGAGGAAAGTTAGTTTGGTTTCTGTAGTAAAAATACTAGAAA
Source organism: Ctenochaetus hawaiiensis (assembly GCA_029783645.1). Taxonomy (NCBI): domain Eukaryota; kingdom Metazoa; phylum Chordata; class Actinopteri; order Acanthuriformes; family Acanthuridae; genus Ctenochaetus; species Ctenochaetus hawaiiensis. The sequence continues at coordinate 22,207,552 of JAPZDY010000021.1, read as the reverse complement.
AAAACAATCTATTTTATCTCTTTTGTTTCTAACTTTTTTTTAAGTGCGATCTAATCTTGCCTGGTGCATTACTTGCTGTTACCTTGACAGCGCAGTAGAAGCACCTTGAGGCAGGTACAGGTGCAGAATTTAAGCTGTTGTTGCTAACTACAGGTGGTTGTTTGATAATATTCATTTAAATTAGATGGTTTTGCTTCAGTATAAAAAGTGTGTTTTGATTCACTTGCAAATGTGTGAAAATAAGAGTCAAGTAGTTTTGCTGTCACGAGGATAGAAAAGAAGTTTAGTTACATACTAGGAAGCTAAGCTAAAGGTGATATGCACAGATTGCAAAGGAATACTAGTAATGTTTTAAGATCTTTTATAATTTTGTGTACTGACACAGATGTCTGAATACAAAATATAGCAAATGTTGTACTTGGCAAAATTAAATGTATTACAAATGAGTGTATATTTATTTCATATGACTTTACCTATATGTTTTTCAGGGCTGAGGGCAGCTTCATTGACTAATGTGCTTTTGAGACTGTTTTTCCTCATGCGTTTGGTTGTTCTTAAGTACTTCTTTGAACAAAAACACAGATGACCTTAACTTATCCACATGTACTACGAAAAAGGAGGAAAAAGTCACAGACAGGTCACTGATAAGCCAAAATTACAACACAAACATTTGGACAAACACATCTCCAAGTCACCTGATATGCATATTTGTAAACAGTGTGATGACATCAGAGCACACATGACCAAAAGGCTGCTTTTTGATGAGTTGCTGACATGGCTAAAAAGATGAGGAAGAGGTGACTATTATCTAAACAGGAAAATCAAATGTAAGTCAGCATGACACAGACACAAGCTTCTGGAGTAGAGAGAGGACTTCACTGCTCACTGAGCATATTGAATTAGCTTAAGTACTCCATCTCATGGTTAAACGAAGAATGACAGTTAAGTATCATGCCCGTTGAAAGAGTTTTTATGTCATGCTGCAGTCCTCGTCTCAGGCTGACTCTGGGAATCTCTGGGACAGATGTTTGTTGAGTTGATATGTTCTCAAGCAGTTATGAGCTTAAATTTAAATACCTTTATGCCTATTGATGCAATTATACCATCCTATCACAATAAATGTGAAACAAGGGTTTGAAAAATCAGAACCTAAAAGTTACAGATTCATTCTTATATCATTTTATGTGGAGTAAAGAAACACAGGATTTGGTGTCATAAGGCCTGTTATAAAAAATGACACAAAAACTGGCAATATTTGGATTCTGTTTATGGCTCTGTTAGCTTTAAGTTATGCGTTACATAACAATTTAGCCTATAAAATGTGATATATTTCATAAAATGTGATGATGGAACAACTGAAAATAAATAATTGCTTTTCTACCTTCAAATAAAAAATATTAGCTATAAAACATGCCCAAAGTTTGTGCACTCATAGCTTGGTTTGTTGGTGATATGTGATTTAATTAGGAACATGCTGAATGCTTCAATGTCTCAAAAAGACCAGTGCTTTGATGTTTGAAGAATAACAGTGAGGGGAAAAATAAAGACTAGCTGAAAATAAATATAACCATCATATTGTATTGGCGTTTATTTGCTCTGTGTGTTTGTTAAGTGAAAAGAACAGATATGCATCAGACACACGGCAGTGTGAGGAAATGACTGACGACAGACAGCCCTGATAAGTCATCTCAAGTGCTGTGGTCTCATTATTGAGGAAGTGTTGACGCGAACCCCTGAAAATGATTTCTAGACAGACACAAACAGTTTTTCATCTAATTTAGAATTTCTTTTAAGGTGCCTTAACAGAAAAAGGTTGTTCAAATTGTCTTAGTTCAATGAGGGACTGTCATTTATGTGTTTGATCAAAGAAAATTACTAAAAAGCCATTTTATATTCATAATTTTTTCCTTAAAATCAATGCAGAACAAACTACATCAAGTGAAATAAGTGATGTCCAACTGCAAGACGCATGTTAAAAGTGAAATTTATTCATAAAGACCTGAAGATTACGGTTAAATTAAAAAATGTTTAAGATAATTGTCACATAAAAGGGAATATGCTGAAAAATATTGTTTTTGTGGCATTAAGTGTGATATATACATTGTTGGCACAAATTATTAATCAAAAAGGTTATTCACTGTCTTAACTTTGATTTTTTCAGTTCATATTTACCACAAAAAGTATTAAAATACATAAAACATTTCTATAAATTTAAACATTTGCAGTTTAGTTTAGTTACTTTGGTAAATCTGTCCGTTTTCATCATAATGTGGCAAATGTAGCTCAAAGAAGCCAGATTTTAATGAATTTCTGTTTCTACAACCTGTCTGCACCATATGACTTCGTAATGTCGCCAGAGTCTGTGGGGTTAAAGTAGTTTTGTTTGTCAGCCATTAATTACATGGCTCAGTCTGCAGGGCATCCATCGATGCTCACAGGGCCAACCATTCTGGACCTTTTCTCTAAAGCAACGGGCTTTCCATTAAGCATCACATTACGCAAGCAGCCCACAAACGGCGAAGACACAGAGGCTTGGCTTTGCTCTGTAATTCCTGAAATGGAGAAAAAAGAAAAGCAGAAATAGATGATTTGCACACACACACCAACAAATTATCAGTGGTTGCTTTAGTATTATTTGCTGCCTTTGCTTTGCTTTTATACAGTTTTATTCAAATATAATATGTGTTTACATGTTTATATGTGAGTGTGTATGCATACACCAAGTCTTAAAAGATATTTGATGGATGTACCTCCGATGTAAAGTGTTTCCTGTGTCTTTGAGTTGGATTTGAAGGAGGTGGTGCTCTGCTCGGACATGGTGTCCACCATCAGTTTGATTACTTGATGTTGTTTGGACACTGGAGGACGATAACATGTAGATATAAAATGAAGTGCTTCTTATGTGTCACATTAATGCATTGTTGTCAACTTGAGGAAAACCATACCTGTAACGAGGTGAAATTTCCCATCACAGAGGCTTTCAGGAGGAGTCACTGAGACACTCACAGCATCCTTCCCATTGCTCACTTTGACAACCACCTGGTAAAAGGTTACAGTCATTACAACACATCATAATAATGGTCATCTGAAGCAATTTTCTATCAAAGTGCTGCCTGATCAGCCGTTATAATTCATTCTAGGAATAAGATTTATCACCTTGGTTTCCTTTAAGAACACACTGAAGCTGGTCTTGTGACTTTGAACATGGAAGAGAAGACCTGTCAGGTATTGAGGACGCAGCTCGAAAGTCAACACGAACTGGGAGGCAACTGAGAAGTAATTATCTAGAAAAGAAATATTTATCATCAGGTTTGAGGTCTGTCTTCATCAGGGGCATAAAACAATATATCAGGATCTAATATTTGCCAAACCTATGACAATGTGACCGCCGCCAAAGTACGTCCCCTTCTCAGTGAGCCTGTCGAAGCAGGGTAACGTCTTGTGGCTTCCATCAGGTTTCCCAATAACTTCCTCATTCATTCTGAAATCTTGAATACATCCAATAACACTGCTCATGGGAACACTGTGTCCCTGAGGGAAAATGGGGAAAATGTGTGTGATAAAGCTGTCAAATAAAGAGGTGAGCAATGACTAAGGTGTGATACAGACTTTTGTGGTTTTGCCAATAGGATCACCTCCCAGATACACGGGGTTGAGCAGGTCTAAGGACGAACCCTCGTTGTTTGGCAGAAGTCCATCCGTCACTCGGGCTCCATCAACCAGGAGGTGATAAGTGCTGTTCTCCACACTGAATTCAACCTGCACACATGAAGAAGACCGAATGGCGAATAGTTTGTGATCTACAGAAACTTGTTTGTTGTTTGGATCACCAATTTTTCCCTCCAGATAAATTTTTCATGTCCGTTGAAAAAGGAGAGCTCGACTGGTGTAGCAACTGGTGATCTGGACTTAGAAAATGATAAATTACTCTGTGCCAGTTCCCGTCGTTGCTCCTCTGTTTGTGCTGGATGATTCGGTTTTGCCCAAGTGACATCTTGATCTTGCCGTTGGCCAAGTACAAAGCCAGCAGGGGGATGGCTCCTCTCCCTGCCACATGGAAGATGAGACCTTTGGACGACTTGGTGTTGATGGCAAGAGAAAAGTGGGGCCTGAAAACACAAGAGAAGCGCGACAGGGAATTATGGGAGGTTTTCATAAGCAAACACATCGGAAGGAATCCAAAAAACCCCAAAAGCATTTCTGAACACTTTCATATTTTACAAATTTTCAGAAAAGATTTGGTTTCCAGTTGTTTAGACATAATTTACCTGTAATTAAGGTCCTCTTGTGGCAGGGTGTAACTGAGCCAGCTGTGTTCTTCAGAGAGCTGGTATTCCCCAAGTTGCTCTCGCCGGTGTTGACACTGGCTTCCTGCCGGAGCCTGAATCTGCCATCCGGTAGAGAAATGACTTGCATCATTATCTCATTATAAAACCAATAGGCAAACAATCATTTTGTTGTAGAGATGATAGCTTATTGTGCTTACAGTTGTGTGTTTCTGGTTCTTCTTCAAAATAGGTGCTGGTAAAACCTTGGCTTGTGGTGGGGGACGGAGACTACAAACACCAAGAACTACATCTCCCTTCAGTGAAAGCGAGCTTAGATCAGCAGGTATAAAACTCTGCTCTAGTCTGTCAGATCATAATTAATACATGTTATTGTGAGAGAAATTAACAGATATTACTTTAAGTGCAGATGTGCCAACATAAATATTTTTGTAATGTTTCCAAACCTCCTTGTATAAAGGTTAGCGATGCAGCCTGTGAATTCCCCTCCTCGCAACTTTCGATCCCGAGCCTTGCGACGGCGCGATTGTCCCTGAATCACTTTCACATTATCAACGCTGAGCTCCAACCTAAAAAAAAAAAAAGACTGGGTAGATAGAGTTTAAATTTTAACTGATATACAAGTACAATTGTAGACAAAAGTAGGACATATCTCACCCTGTTGGCCTCTGTGCTGCAGATAGATAGTGCCAGTTTCCATCATTGAACCTTTTATCTGACCTCATAGTATAACTATTGCTCTTAAATACTACATAACCATCAGCCAGGAGAAGATGGAGGTCAGGAACAGAGGTGGAGCCCTGCAGAGGATCAGAGAATACTTAATCTCCATTAGCTTTTGATTGACTTTTAAAGCTGGATGTGGGTCATGCAGGGATTACCTGAGAGCTACTCCTGAGAAGAGTCCCATGTCTGTCCGTACTCCTGAAGCCCAGAGAGACTCGGAGTGGCTGTTCACCCCGGAAAAACATGGAGTCAACATCCAGAGCTGAATTCAGTGTAGCTGAACGAACTCCCTGCACCAACCAGAAACACACTAGAATTACATTCCTCTCTTAGAAATCTGTTCTCTCAATTAGCCTACCTGCTTTATAGAAAAGCCTGGGCTGACTTTTGAGAAAAGAAATCACTTATTAATTTTTTTCTGGATGGAAAAATAAATTCTTAAGTAATTTAAAACAACACTGTTAAAAACTGTTACACTGAGGTTTTTCTGCTACATCATCTCTTAGTCTGGTATGACCAGTAGCTTCTGACAGCCAGTATTAGCTGACGTTAACAAATGTTTTAAAACTGATATTACCAATTCAATTTGCTGACTGTGACTAACTTTTGGCAGAAGAGATGACAGCTAAAGTTAGCTAATGTTAGCTAACATTTGATTACTGGGTAACCTATATTACTGATTTTATTATATGACTTTGAGATTCTTAGCTACCAGTGTTTCTGTTATATTATATATAAGCACGCCACAGAAAAAAGTTTAAATTGCTTAATTATGAGTTAAAAAAACAAAACAACCATAAACATCAAATTTTACTACCCAAAGTTACTGACAGTTTCTTTAAAAGGACAAAGTTACATTTGGGATCATTGAAGTAAACATTTTTTCATTTACAAATAATGTTCAAAATAGTAATAATTGTAAATGTACTTTTCCTGTTTGACTACATTTGGGTATTTTGCTGTTACACCACTCCTTTATTTGTTCTGGTAGCTTAGAGGGCTAATGATAGCCAAAATGTAGTTAGCAAATATAGCAGACTGACTTGATGATTTCTTTTTACTTGCACTTCTGATCTACAGCATTTAAACAGTCACCATTATCTTGTCAGCTTTGTCAGACAAAAGTTAGCCTGTATAAATGATGGATATGTTTAAGGCAACGTTTGATTGTGTTTAACTTAAAGTGGCCATATATCCTATCAATCTTTCTGGCTGTTTACCAGTAGTGATTGTGGACATCCATCACTGACACCAATCGTCCTCTCGTACTGAACGATCTCAGTGTTTTCTCTCAGGTGATCCACACATCCTCTCAACGGTGGAGCTGTGATGTTGTGTCTGAGATTCAAAGGCATAAATAGACAGAAAACAGTTCAAATGGCTGATCTGATGGGCTGTCAATGCTGTTTATATCTGTCTTTTTACCTCTCTCTGAGCAGTGCTGGTAAACCCCCGATGTAGTAGCTCTTGTAGTTTGTTTGAGTGTGAGCTGTCGACATCTGCTTTTGTCCAAAGTGCACTTTAAATGTGTCTTCAATAATGATTGCAAAGACTTTGTCCTGAGACAGGAGGTATAGTTTTAGTAGAATAGTTTATAAATGGATTAAAAACATGAATTCAAAATGATTGCACTTAAGGTTCGATATAAGATCATCTTACGACTAGAGACACTTTTCCATCGCTCTGAAGTCTGAGCTCTCTGCCTTTTTGCTGTCCTTGAAGCACCAAGAAGCCTCTCTCCACAAACACACAAAAAAAGGACTCCTGAAAAGGACATAACACAAAATCTATAATATTTAGTACCAAAGACTCATAGCCAAAGTGCTCCCATTCAATGTTTTGTTTTCTCTTGTGTAAATCTGTTTGATTCAGTTAGAAACATCATACTTCATTTTCAATGTAGAATAACAAGGCGCTTGTCTCCCGGCTGTTTATGTGAAACCTGAACAGTCTTCTTTTTATCTTGTCCGGCTCCTTTACAAACGCCATGCGATAGCCCGTCCCCTCATAATAATCAGACACCTCTGACCTGGAAATCCTAAACAAATTAAAATATGATTTAAGTATTATTTGACAATTTTGTGGCCACAGACCTCTATAAACTTTGGCACTGTATTCGATGTTTTCAACGCTCACCTCACAGCAGGCTGCCTTGCTCCCATATTGACTGCATGTTTATAGTTGAACAGACAAACGGGATTGTCATTGATGTAGGAGAGTTTCATGGCTCCTCTGTATTTCGGGTAACGCAGCTCCACTGGAGGCTGAAACATCAAATGAAGAGTCATGGATAGAAGAGTCATGTGTTCACTCAGCATGTTTTCATTACATATATTTCTCCACATTAGTTCCTTTGATTGTTCAAACTTCTACTTAAATTGTGATTTCACAAACTGATTTCTGGCCTGTGTCTACGAAACCTGTATCCTGTTACTCGCATCACCTTCCTCCTGAGCATTTACCTACAATGGCATGTTTGACAACTTCTGCAATTCACTCTTTAGACATTATTTCAAGCTACTTTACAATATTTCATCCGCTGGATCCGTGACTTTGGTAGTCTGTGCGTCTTATGTATGGAAGCTCATTTCAGCCAGGACAGAAAAAATAAATAATAAAAAGTTTGGAATGATTAAAAAAAAATTAAAACAATAATAGCCGTGACATTTACTATTTTTGCAATTTTTTTATGTGATACACTGATTCACAATTTAAATACAAGCCTATGTAGTTGTGTTGTATCTTATGTAGCAATGCTGTATAGATGATGAAGGACTCTCCGTTGACACCGACTTGTTTGCTTATAAAGAAGTTAATTACAAATAAGTTCGGTATCGATCAGGCATCCTGGTTTGCCTGAGAGAGGATTCCGAGCCAATATGAATTTCTGTTGTAAAGCTCAAACATTTCACTTATACAGGCCTGGCAAAGCTTTCATCTTACCCAAAGAATGCAACTCTAAACAGGTGGAACCCTTCCAATCATTGTATTCTACGTGTGAAGGTTCTATCCATTCCATGAACCCTGAATTTGAAGGATCCCACTCCTGATAACAGGAAAATGCCTCGGTGCTATAAAACATCTGCTCCCTTTGGTCAAGGCCACAATGAAAGCATGTCAGATCATGTAAGATTATAGCGTAATATACCACATTTGACTAGTTAGTTAAGGTTTTAAGATGCTGAGTCAAAATGATTTCATTCTGAATCAAAATTGGATGGTGAGTGCAATTAAAAGGTAAAATTTTTACTCACTAATTCATTTTAATTTATGTACTCAATTGTTTGTTTGTTTGTTTGTTTGTTTGTTTGTATGTTTTATTCCTTTTTTTTTCTTGGTAGAAATGGCCCTCCACAGATATAAAAAGACCGTCTAAGTCAAGGAGCAAATAGGTTTGTTTATTGTGCTATGAGCTTGATATTTGTTGTTGCTTTGTACCTGAGATTTTGCGATTCTTAGTGGGTTCCCATTCAAATCAATTAAAGCTTTGTCTGGTTGAAGAGTTTTACAAGCAAAATTGAGATAACAGCAGTGACTCGTTACCGTAAAGTCCTCAGGATATCCACCCACGTAGAAAACAACATTGTCAGGATCCAGTTCGAGGATTCCCCTCATTGAGTTTGGGAGGTTTTGTTTAGGAGAGAGACTGACGGGTTCCTGTGATGTATAGTTCCGCGTGATGTTGACTTCAGCATCCTGGTAAACTCTGCAGGAATAATGACACAAAGCTAATCTGTTAATTATACTTTTACTGTACTTTCCCCGTAATAAGAAAATTTGTGTAATTTCTTTTAAACTACCTGTGGAAAATAACTCTGTCAAAGTTTGGGGAGTTCACACTGGTTGTTGTAACTTTGCTGGTTTCCAACTCATGAACAACTCCACCCAGCTTGTAAACGCAGATCAACACATTGTTTCTGATGGCCATCCCAATGTAGTCTCCAGAAGCCTGAAAGCGGAAGAGACAAATAAAAATAAAATATACGAAAAATCACTCCTCTTTCTTTGATTTAAGAAGGAGGTACACTCACATTCTTGTTTCCCAGGTAGAAAACAAAGAAGCCTCCGTTTGTGCGTTTTTTCTGGCGTCGTATGCGTCTCTTGTCAGCCTTGGAAGGATTGTTTTGATGGCGATTGATAAGCAGATCGACAGCTGTAAACGCTTTTATATCTTCCAGGTTCCTCGGAGGATGAAGCTCCACATGGCCCTTCCCATTGAAAGTGGTTGTAGCTGAAAGCTGTGAGAAGATTAGTTGAGGCAGAATGTACAGGTATTAATAAAAATTTAAAGAAAACATGTTTTGTTGTGTTTTTTAAAAAAATAAGTGACATATTTACATGTAACTAAGCACTGGAACTGTTTTTAATATGAAAATATGGACCTAAGCAACTCAAATTTAAAGCTAGCAGGCAAAAAACACCAATTTTGGAGGAATATTTACCCTATTAACATAGTTCCTTGTCTCTTCTATCACATCCTTTATTCTTCTGATGCTTTCTGTCATGTTGGCATGAGGAGGCTCCTTCCTGCTAAGAGCTTCAACCCGTGTGATTTTGTCTTTCAAAGCAGGAAGTGCTGTGTTCAAGTTCTTCACTGAAACAAACATCGAAAACGAAGACATCAAATTAAACTCTAGAATGGTTTTATTCCAGGAACAAGATGACGCCAATCACATAAAATGATCTTCAAACATGAGAAAAACTGGAATATTTAAAGAGGTGGGCTGTTTTCTACCTTTAAATACTCACATGTCTCTTCTGCATCGACAAACAAGTTGTCTTTATTTATGCTGACGTCTGTCAAAGTTACTTTCTCCAGTTCCTGGCTGATATTCCTCAGTCTCTCTGTTATATTACCGACTGTGGTGTTAGACGCAGAGACAGCTGTTTTCGCAGAGTTTATCAGCGCTTCTATGTCATCTGGAATCAAAAAGCAAAAATGTGTTTATACCATTACATCCCAGTTTTGAGTCTTATCCTGTTTTTGATTATATTCTGGATGTGGTGTTTGTATGAAATAAGGCATTTATATACTTCTATCAGAGAAATCCAGGTGGTTTATCCAGGTTTCTCAAAACCAGGAAAAGCTGTTTACATGCTCAAAACACAACCAGGATCAAAACTGAATAACAACCAGGATACTAGTGTGCATGTTAAGGCATTGTGTATGTATGAGCTACTGTGACTGACCTCTTTTGATCTGGTTGATGTCGTCACTGATTGTTGAGATGTCCATCATCAGTGATTCAGCTTTTTCCTTCTGCTTATTCACACGATCCTTGTGGGTTTTCACTGTTTCTGAAAGCACTGTTCAAAAGAAAAATGTATGCTTTTCACTTTAATGCATTCAAAATTTATATAATTGATCCAGCTTGTGTTAAAGAAATACTTTTTACACACATTTAAGGTCTCTCTGAGCCTCTTTGGCTTCTGTCAGCAAACGAGTTGAATTATCTTTGAGTCCTTCAGCCCTGTTGATGAGATCTCCCTCCTTCACATCCTGATTTAATGTAAGAGAATCATTAATATTCTTTTTACTAAACATAAAGAGTTCAAACATGACTAAATGAGCACCTCAGTTACCTTTAAGGCTTGATCAGCAGCCTCTCTGGACTGATTCACTGCCATCATTGCATCAATGATTTTGCTGTAAGCTCCCGCAGCCCGAACATTGAGCAGATCAGTGCTGTTTGTGTTATTACGAAGCAATCTGCAGTAACATACAACATGTGCATCAACGTCAACATAAACATTATTTTGCAACCACTCTATGTCCTCTGTGTCCCACTCACTGTTGAAGCTCTGCTGCCTCCTTGCTGAGCTTGTCTGCATGCTCCTCAGCTTTGGATACAACATCCACCTTTGCTATGATATCATAGATCAGCTGAGCTGTGTGATTCTCAAATTCCTGTAATTTAAACAAAATAGACTCAGTCTGTGCACTCCAAAACTTGTTTTTCTGGAATATAGCTGGTAAAAGGATGCCATCTTACTGTTTTAATGTCCTCAAGCATTAAAGAGATGTTTGTAATATTGCTCAGCAGATCTTTAGTCATGTTAATCAGAGTATGGAGGGAGTTCTGTTCTTCTTTCAGCTCAGTGTGAAGATGCTGTCAAATGATGAACAAAGTGAAATGTTACCATCAGTAGGACACTGTAGAGCATCCTTGAATTATATGACTAATTCCAGCTGTTTTACATCACCTCCAGATGTTGTAGCATGGTCTGACTCTTCATGTTCAGGCTCTGCGTCCTGATGACTGTGTCTTCAGCATCAGACAGCAGCTCAGCCACGTCTCTCAGAGAAGACAGGGACTCCATCAGAGAGTCTGAAGTCTGATTGAAAACTGTCTGGTGGGTTTCATCAGGAAACATCATGTTCCTGATAAGATCCAACACTGCGGACAACACACAGATTCACAGTTTTACACTTTATGCTGATTTCTAAAGATCGGATGCTGTGTGAAACTCAGATTATGATGACTAGCTAATCTTTTCTGACATAATTGAAACAGTACAAAGAAAATACATTTAATGTTTCACCTCGTTAACTTATTTTATTGCAATTAAACCACACATATACCCTTGTTGTAAAGTGTTATGGACACAAGAGTGGCATTGATCTTCTCTTCAAGCTTTCAAAATAAAAGGGAATAAATGTCTCTTTCAAACTTTTAGGTTAGATCTAGAATTTAAAGTTTTTCTTTTTAAATTATAGTTATTTTCTTCCATTCAAGTGCAGGTGAAAAAAATCTCTTTCGGTTGTTGTTGATCAAACCTGAAAGAGAAGTGATAAACAAAGCATTTGTATTTGTTGTGGTGGTTTCGGCTTCAAATGTTGCAGAGCAGTGAATTGTTAAAAAGGGGGTCTGACCCCCGTGAAGAGCCTCCCGCTTCACATCACTGTGAAGTGAATGTGCTTAGTGTTCGAGCGTTGAGCCAAAAATCAGAGCAAACAATCTCTGCCTTGCATTTTATCCACAAGCTGAGTATTATCTCCGTGCCAGAGAGCAAACAATAAATAGATTAAATCTCACAAATGTGTGCCTCCTCCTGCTCCCTGCCGGCTCCGTCGCTCTGAGCAGTGCAGCCTCTCGCTCTCATTTCCTGCACGATGCGCCGAGCCTCCTCCATCATCCTGGCTTTGTTGTTTTCAGACAGAGTCCCTGACTCTGGTGGTTTCACCTCAGTTAGTCGCTTTATCAATTCTGATGAACCACAATAACAAAAGACACTGCAGTTAATGATGCATCAGTGGCTAAGACTCATTTTGATTTTACTAATTAGGCAGCTTCCTTAATAAATCCAACAAAGTCCTGCAGAAAAAAGGCAGAAAAGATGACATGAGCAACAATGATTAATTTAAGAAACCTGCTTGAAAGTATTTTTTTTTAATGCATCCTGCAATAAAATAAAGCTAAATTTTATTCTTAAGGAAAGTCTTGAAGCTGCCTGCAGAAGAATGATCTAATGTCCCAGCAATGTAAATGTCACATATTGAACTAATGTTTAACTAATGTACCTGGTGTTGCTTTGAGGAGAGCTTCAGCCTCAGAGAGAAGATCCTCTGCCTTTAACTTTGTTCCATTCACATTCTGCAAGAAGGTCTCCAGACCTGAGGCAGTTTTAAGTCCCTGGAAAATTTAAAATACTTGGAAAAAAAAATGTCTCAAAGCTTTTCACATTATCTGATTTTTTTTCTAAACTACATTAATCATTAAAACTCAATTGGTCTCCAAAAACAAGAGAGTTAATTCATAAAAGTCAGCAGTTCATCCCTTTCTGATGTGATGTCAGTTTAGAAAATTACTTTCCAGAGAATTTTAATAATTCCCATTTACAGTTTAGCGAAACCACACTGACTTCATCCATCTAAACTCGAGTTGCCACTTGATTAACTGAGGAAAAAATTCACTCCAGGTACCGTGTCAATCAGTTTACTGAAGTCATCTCTGACAGCATCCACGTCTGCTTCCAGCTGTTCCACCTTCGGATCCAGATGTCTCACAGCAGTGCTGTAGCTTCCAAGCAGAGTCTACAAAACAGGCGAGGTGAGGAGCACTCAGAACATGAGACATATTGTTTTGAGAGACAAATATCACAGAGGCTGGAATTCTTTTCTGATAAAAACTCTGTTTTAGAGGATAGTTTATTAGTTTACACAGAAATACCTAAAACCTGCATGAACTGCACCTTAGTTTCAGAGATGTTTGCCTCCAGGTGGTTCAGTCTGAGTGAACCAAAGCCTTTACTGAGGTTCTGCAGCTGCGGCTTCAGCTTGACCAGGTCATCATCCGTTTTTTCCAAGCTGACCAGTAAAGCTCGAGTGCAGTTGTCACAATCTATCAGAGAATGAAACACAGAAAATGGTTTGTTTTGGAGAACTGAGACTCTTTTAAGGTGTCAAAACGTGATTGTGAGGTGATTTTTCAACACAAACTCACCGTGGCACTGATGACCACAGCTGCTGTCGCCAGATGTGATGCACTCTGTTCAAAGGAAAGGATATTAAAATAAATTTCATCAGGTTACGGTCAGTTTACCTGTGATGAGCAGCATTACTTAACCTGTGAAAACTGTTCTGGGTTTATTGCACAGCTCAGACTTGGTGAATACAAAATTACAACAGAAAGGAATTATGGGGAATGTAGGCTCAAATGGATTTGGAGCTTTAGTCATAAAAGGGACCAAAAGTCAGAATTTCTTTGCCCCTGAAACTT
>JAPZDY010000021.1:22179943-22193118 GCA_029783645.1 Ctenochaetus hawaiiensis | reverse complement strand
AACACTGGTGTAAATTTAAGAACTGAACATGTGCAGTTGTGTGTGTGTGTGTGTGTGTGTGTGTGACATATTTTAAGGACGTAAAGGACGTGTCCACAGTTGGAAAATTGATGGTTTTTTGGGTCAGTGGTTAAAGTTGGGGTCAGAAAATAAATACCAGTGTAATTTTTCACAAAACTGACCCAAGTACAAGTGTATATGTGTGTGTGTGTGTGTGTGTGTGTGTGTGTGTCTAAACACCAACCAGGCAGTTCCCTGTATGCTCATCACACTCCTTGGAGAGCCCGTTGCAGCTGCACGGCACACACTGACCCCTGTAAGGTCCAGTTTTCTCCCTGTAGAAGCCAGAGCTGCATTTCTGCACAGACACACAGAGAGCTGAGCAGTCGACTGCAGGAATATCAACATAAACACACACTCCAACACCACTAACCTGGTCAGGAGAAGCTTTTTATAAGTATCATTGCTGCAAACTGACTGTCTGCAAGAACATGTGAATTTGATTTTATCAGAGTGTGAAACTGGTTTATTGCCCAGTAAAACATGACTTTGTGTTTGTGTGCACAAAGAATGAATGTAGTAAGTAGAGAGTAAATTGGGCGGCTGTGATCAGGAAGCAGAACTGATCGTCTACTAATCAGTGATTCGATCTCTGATCTTTGCAGTCAGTACGTCAATGTTTGGTTACTAAACCTCAAATAGCTGCAGCTCTCAGTGGCTGTGAAATGGTTTTGCTCCTGATGAGCCAGTGGAAGTTTACTTAAAAGCATATAAATGTGTGTGTGTGTGTGTGTGAATGATTGAATGCTGACCCGAGTTGCAAAGCATTTTGGGTACTCAGTGAAACAAGGAGATTGCTATAATAAATGTTGTTCTTTTATCAATGAGGAAAGACAAAAGCAAGTACTGCAAATCCAGAAAACTGACCCTTATATGGTTACATATATCATACATGAATAAGTACATGCACTGTTAGATGCATTTGTCAGAATATAAAATAAAAGTAGAATAAAATTTGTCAGAAATCTGTGGAGAAAATTCATCGTCCACACTGTTCTGAGTTGTAAATCAGGGTGTGACATGTAAATGAGAAACACGTGGTGATATGTGCAAAGAAGAAAGCGTGGAAATCACAGTATTAGAGGACACTGTGTACCTTGACAAGGGTTTGTTATATTATGATTAAGTTTAGGATGCCATATTTCATTTATTCCTGTAATGTAAAGAAATACTTCTCTAATAGAGAAATCAGCTTTTTGAAAAGGTGTCAGAATGATTTCAAGTGTAACACTAAACGAATCCTTGACTTTGTTTTGCACCACAGCATTAAAATATATAGAAAGCACAACTATGTGCACATCAAACACTGCAAAAAAGCTGCCTTACCTGAGTTATAGCACCTGCTGTCTGGTTGCTGAAGGACGGATCACAGAACTTTTTAGTGCTAGAAGTCCTCAGATGGATCTGATTGTGTCCGTTATGCCGACACTTTGAATGTTTCACAGCAGAGTGACAAACTGGTGCAAAGCAAAGCAAAAAAAGCCAAACTACGCTGCAAAGCAAAGATTTGTTCCGCTGCATTATAAACTCTTCAGACAGCCGAAAGTGTCTGGACGTCAAAAAGCCTCTCGCTCTCTGGAGAGCTCCTCCCCCTGACAGGTAAAAAACACAGGAGCAGGTGGACCTTTGAGCTTTTTTTATGTGAGACTCATGAATAAAAGCAGCACGATAAGAAACAGTAAGTGTGAATGAGCGCAGGCCGGTTTGAAACGTGCACAGGCTCAAGGTTCAGCAAGGTGTGGTTAAACTTGCAGACACTGATGTGAAGCAAACTGTGTGTAAACTGTGTTTTTTTAATGCAACATGCAGAGGCAAATACACTCAAAACAAATAACTTTATTATCAGAAGATCAGCAGTTTAACATATCAGTCGATACAGTATGAAACTGATAAAATATGTTTTTAATGATGGTAAAAAAAAATATGCAAGAATACACCAAAAGGAAGAAAAACCCTAAAAACATTTGTTTGCATTGAAAGAAAAAGCACCATTTTATTTGTTCTGTCTCAAACAGACGCCACCAGGCTCAGATTTGAACTTTGTGTTATGTTTTCCCATCACCTTTAACACTCCATCCCTGCCCCTCTCGAGTCTCTTCCTCAAGTACAATATTGTTACTGCAACAAACAAGATTTGCAGCTACAGTAGAGTTAAAACACAAGCAGTGAAATTCACATGCTTTGATTTACTCATTTTTGGTAAAGCCTGTCAAGTCACTGGGGATGATAATGATAATATATATGTATTATATGCTGCTTAAGTGAGATTAAGTAACATGTAGAAGAGCAGAAACTGCAGTGACCATCGACAGTCAAATGTAAATCTGATACTTTTAAATTCAGCCTTTCTCACTCGTCCTGGTGTGCAAATAACATAATAGAAATTTTGAAACTGTTCTAGTAAATCACCTCAAGAGGGAGCTGCAACATGGATGGAATGGATGGATTTGGATTTTATTTTAAGTGTCTTATAACATTGGTGAATGTTTCTATACAGGGAAAGTCATTTTTGCCAAAAAGTAAAATCCTTTTTGTTTCGCTGAAAAACACAAGAGTTCTGGTTAAATGTACAGAGATTTTTTTGATTAAACAAAAAAGATTTCTCTCTAAAAATAGGCCTATTTTGCCGGAGATCTGTGTGGAATTTGGAATAATACATTTGGAATAATAATCGCAGCCTATAAGTGTCAGAAAAGACGTTTTGGTGGAGATCCTGGTTGCCATAAAGGATAATATTGCAACTGCTAAAGCCACATCACAGCTCCCCCTTCAGGTGATCTACTGGAACAATTACAAAGTTTTTCGCTAACTACCAGTCATTTGCTCACTAAAACATGTAAAAAGGGGATGTTCTCATTTCTTAGTTTTAAAAAAAGTTCAAGTTATTTGCATCATAAACTTCTGAATTATTTTCAGTAAAACAAAACTAACCTAAGGGTGCTTGAGGAACATTTCTGGATAGTGTAACACAGCTAATGCAACCAGACACTAGGGGGCGATCAAGATGTTTTGGCTTCACTTTTGGGGAGCTGACATGGGATCCCTCTTAAAACATTAATTATATTACTAACAATGTCATTTTCAAATTGTTTTTTGTAGACGAAGGAATGTGTTACTTCTCTCCAAAGTTTGACTGTTCAAACATATTCTTTTAGAATTTTGTCAATAAAACTTTTAAAAGGCTAATGTGGCTCCATATGCTGGTGTGTCTGTTACATCCCTGAGAGAATCAGTGTGTTCACTGTGAAAGGATGATATGAATCTGCAACATATTATCTACAGTATCAGAGAGGTTCAGAAAAAACAGATGTTAGATGTGCTGTAGACACAACATGGGCATTATCAGCAGTGATCAATGTGGTTTTTCTGAGACTCGCTGACAATCCTGTGTAAGAGTTCAACTTAAAACACTCAACTAAATTTCTTTTTAGTATCATAGAACGGGATACAAGGCGTAACTCGCAAGACCACAAGCGTTTCTGCCGTCTCGGATGATTCGCATGTAGCCACCTTCACCCCAACCGGTGCCCCAACTGAAGAGAAAAAAACAACTTATTTAAATAAAATACATAAAACAACTGCCCTGATGATATAAAAGTGTGGTGTTGAACAAATGACCCAATGCTCTTCCACATGTAGAGGGTTTTCTGACCTGTTTTTGATGATCCAGTAGTCTTTGCCTCCTTCAGAGCCGTAGCCAACCAGCAGCACCGCGTGACTCAAGTTGTTCGGGTTACAACTGGGCTCCTCATAAATTCCTGTAACAGAGATATTGAGCATAAAGTGACTGCTTGGCCACAAGGGGGCAGCAGAGAGAAAAAATAAGGACAAAATTGATATATATATCAACTTTTTAGGGTTATATGTTTGCAAACTGTTGCTTCTTTACTCTCTCAGAAGATATGAAACAATATTAATTTACATTTGAAACCATGTTTGTGTCCAGCTGATCCACTTCCTGCATCATCTGTTTTGGTCTCTACCAACTCCAAACACTTTTTACATGCTCAAATGTGTCTGTCTGTCATTTGGTGCTGAGCAGGTCATTTACCAAAGAATTTATCTAAACCTCTGTATTGCAAACAGTTGTGGCTGCAGCCAGAGATCAGATGAAAGAGAGCAGTGAGGCTGAAACAAAAGCAGAGCAGTTTTGGACCAAAAGCTTGAGCTGAAAGACACTGCAAAGCTCAGTAGAGCTGATGGGATTTGAAGATACTTATCTCAAGCAAAATCATTGATGTAGACCTCAACATTTAATTTAATTCAAGCACAAAAATATGTTTAAAGCAGCTTTTAAAAAAAATAAATAAATAAAGGAAGTGTTTTAAGATAATCAACCTGAGCTGTAGAAAAGGAAGCTTGAATGATCCGCATCAATGGCTACTGTGATTGGACCGATGGTCGCCACTGCATCAGCCAGAGCCTGCTCATTTCCTTTGGGGATGAATCTGTAGTCTTTGATATGAGCAACTGCGAGATTGCTGTCGTAGTAACAAGGTTGGCTGTCCTGTTGGAGAAAAATGTAAAGTAAATTTCATGTTGGACACAGATTATGTCACTGTTCCAATTGAGCCTGCAGGTGGCGCCTCACCACGGAGGTGTACGGGTAGGTGCTTGTGGTCTGCAGCCCGTTGTTGACCACGTAGTCGTAGGCGTCAGCCATCCAGCCACCGGCACAGCCAAAAGTACCGTAAGATTTGGAGCAATCCACCAGGTTTTGTTCACTCAAAGACATGAGCAGACCTGATCGCTTGTAAATTTGTCCCTCGATGGCCCCCGTAGTGCTGAAGGCCCAGCACGAGCCGCAATAACCCTGTGAAAAAAATCATTCAAAACAAACATTAGATTTGACGGTCGTGATTAAAACTCATTCAAAGTGATTTTTAGGAGTGTCTCACCTGGTCTTTCACCTCTGTGACGTAACCCATACGTCTGTAGTCCACGTATGTAGTATCAAAGTGTCTGGCATCGATTCGCAGCTTTCGGGATGAGACGGTTTTTCCTCTCTTTGCATATCGGGCATCAATCACTGTACCTTGCAAAACTCGGTACTCCTGTCGTGTCTTCAGGAGAAAGATGGTTGTTTTTCAATATTTGATGTATCGACAGTTTTGCAAAATAGATCAAACAAAAGGTGATTTATATAATCCAAACCAATAAAAATGAACGAGGAATGGGGAAATTCACCTATTTACTTGATAGAATGAGCCAGGTAACAGTTAGCTTAGCTTAGCCTAGCTTAGTTTAGCACAAACGCAGGAAAGTGGGGAAAACAGTTAGCCTGGCTCCGTCCTAATACAATAAAATCCAATGACCAACATCTAACGATAACAAGCTCACATGTTAGATCTTGTTCATTTAATTTTTACTAAAAACAAAATGTAAAAACGGCTATTCTTGGTTTAAAGAAGAATTATTGGCTGGAAGTAGTGAACATCTGATTAGAGCCAGGCTAGCTGTTTCCCTCTGTTTCCAGTCTTTATGCTAAGCTATGCTAAGTTAACAGTGCTCTTTTTGTACTAGACTGCAATTATCTTTTGGATTAATGTTGAAAATCCAAAGGAAGACTGGTATAATTGCAGATTAAAAGCAATTATCAGTTATAACTGTGTGCAACTGTCAGTAATTCAGTATTGTTGGATTTTTTTCTGAACTGATGATAATTTTATGCCATGACTTTGTATTTACTTAAATTAATCTTGGAGTGCAGCTTTATGTGCCTTTGAGTTGAGATTATAGGCAGTGCAGCTTTTATAGTATAGAAAACAAAACACTGTTTCTTACCAGGTCTCCATATTTATTCATGGCCATAGTGAACGGCTTCATACCCATGTAAAACTCTTCATTATTGTCTTCAATTATCCGCTTGTTCCTCTCCCAGATGATCCTCCTGCGAAAGTCATCCTGCACAGTAACACAAAGTAAATCACAGAGAAGCTCATATGTATGTATCTACTGTTAATGCTCACATGTGGATGCAGATGTGGAGTCAGTCTCACCTTGTCCTTGTGGGAAATACCATGGCTGCTCTTCCATATCTCCCACTCAGTCAGGACGGCCTCTTCTGAGTCAGAAACCACCTGCTGTGTGCAGCACAGCAGGACAGAAAGCAGAGCTGCCCTCAGCAGGAAGCCAACCTGCTGCACTGCAAGGACAAGAACATCACAGTGGAGTCACACTGTTTTGTTTGAACCTGCTTTAAAAAATGTGTCATCAGCATGGTTTGTGGATTTCTCTCTTATTATGACATGATCAAAGTCTCAGCACTGGGGCACAAATTAATTTTGTTCCCCAGTAAAACTTGGATTTCTGGTCAGTCTAATAGATTCTGTATGTTTTTTCTTTTTTAAATAATTTCTGACAAACTATTACTTCTGTCTGAGCTGAACACATGACAGGATAAACTTAATGCTATGTAATCCTTATATCTGTGTAGTGGTTTGTGAGGTAATTTCAGTGGTGGTAACTTTCCTTCCAGCATCACTGCTTTATTTTTTTCCTCTGAAAAACTCTAACAAGCCAATAAAGTGGACAGTTTAGCCAAACAGCAGCAAATCACAGACCACTTTTACAGACATTAACTGCTGCAAAGAGAGCCATTTCTTAAGTAGGGTGGTTGATAAGTTCAAAGCCCAGTGTCGTAGGAAATGAGTTATGCAACTCTTTACATGCAAGTTTACAAGATAATAATTTGATGTTTAAAGTTAACAACCTTTGTGGTATTTGTGTTTCCAATAATTGAAAACTCAAGTCAACATGGTCTTAAAAAATGGACATTGGCCTCTATGCAGTCATCTATTGTATATAAGGCCTGTGTGATGTCAGTGGATCAAGACACAAATTCTACAATGATGCTCTACAGATTGTCCTGTATGTATAAATACCTTTGTTAGATAAATTAAGCAGAGCTAAATCTCATGCAAAGTTGTTACTGAACTGAATTAAAAGGCAACGTACTTTAAACTCAGACGTCATGATGACATATAACGAAACTGAGCATGTTGTCTTTAAATCAAAAGTGTATTTTTAGGATTTGTTTGTTGTTTTATATGAAATAAAAAGCCCTGGATGGCTTACCTGCATGGATGTGAGTCTGTTTTGCTCCCATGGTCTGTGAGTGACCCTGGACAGTCACAAAACGACAGACTCACTGTCAATGCTCCTTATATAGCCTTGATACAAGTACATGTTTTCACTACACTTAAACATAGCCCTTAATCAACACCTTTGCCAGCACCTGAGAGGGACATTAGTCAACAAAAATAAGTTGCTTTCCTTGCTCCTACTCTGTAATACCTCTATTATCGTTTTGAGAGAGTCAAAGCTGCAATATTGTAAATCCTTCAAATACTGGTTTCTAATTGATCATAACACCTGACATCAAACTTTCCAAAACCAGTGGTTAAAGAAGTATACAAATCAGTAAAAGTGCCGTTGCATGAATGTTAAAATGCTCCAAGGCTAGTGAAAGTCCTGCTTTCAAAATCCCACCTAAATAAAAGTACAGAAGTATAATCCGCTAGTATCCACATACTCATAATGCAGCTGAAGCCTCTGTGAATGAACTATGATTGTATGTGATGCAAGATTATTAATACTAATGCAAGACATGACAGACAGACTCAAATTTAAACTTAATTTCATTTGAAAATATAGACTTTTCTTTTACATGTGCTTTCTTGACAAATACATGTTGAACTGGATAAATAATGAATAACTGACTTTGAACAGTTAATTAATTTAAACCATCTTAAAAGGGAAATGTTTCTGATGTAACTGTTGACAACTCAGACATCTAAAACAATGACACACTGCTTTTTTTTATAAGGAATCAGGTTCAGAATAAAATGTTTCTTAGAAGCTTGTCAGATAAATTACATACGTTTTTAATCTAAAGATGATCAAGTACCTGTAAGTTTTACAATATATTTTTTAAAAAAGATAAAAAAATATATTTCCAGCTAATATTTAATGAAGAAGATTTTGCAGTAGCACAAAATTGGATTACCAAAGTATCTAAAAACTGTACTGAAATGCAGTTTTTGAGTACATGTACTTAGTTTCTTTGCACAATCATTATTTGTACATATTTATTTATGGGCTTCTCACCACTTTACTTAATGTCAATGCAAAATATGTGGATATATATTTATTTTCTGCATGTTTATTGTTTTATTTTCATTGTTTTTGTATGGTTGTCATTATTCTGCTTATGTTTTTTGCAGCGCTTTTTTAAAAGGAGCTACATAATAAATAAACTTTTGCATACTTAATTACTTAGTAACTAAAGCTGTCACATAAATGTGATGTTGTGAAAAGTCCCAAATTGTCCAGACTAGAGGTTCAAACGAGGACAAAATGAAAAAAACTACAACTTAGTACAACAAAATGAACATTATAAGCACAGCTGAGTATAAAAGTACTGAGTCACTTTAACTGAGTCACCTGGCCCGACTCTCACAGATGACTGTGTGCGCTCAGCAGCGCCCTCCAGCGGCCCGGCGCGTCCCCTCCGTGCAGCTCTGACTGCAGAGGATGAGCTCAGCTGACTCTCCGGCTGTTATTATGTCCGCGATCGGGCGCCGCCAACACCCCAAACACGGTGCGGCAAAACAGGCTGGTGGCGCTCAGCATCGTCTCTAATGAATGAGGACAAAAACATGAGTCACGCATGAGGTCTGCATCATGTCTTTTAAGGTAAACCTGCCTTTTCCACGCATCATGGCTGCAGGGCTTCAATGAGAAAACAGATTACACATGCTTCCTGTCAAAGTGTGCACTTGTTCATTTTCAGGTTTCATTTAACGACGTGCTGTAGTTTAATTGTAGAGGGAACCGGCATGAGCTGGAATTGGATAGACGGTTTATGGATGGATGCTATCCTACTGTCTATCTCTGTTTGTGTGTGTGTGTGTGTGTAGGGTTAGCCTATAATGGGTATCTTATGGCCTGTGGGCCTTCTTATATCCTACAACAATGTGAATATATCTGTGTATGTACAGTTTAATGAAAAAAAACTTCATTAAATTAAACGTCATCCTATAAATCTGTTTTTTGTAAGAGATAAACAGAATGTATGTGTGTTTTCATGATTATTAATTAACTTGCACACCTGATTGATGTCATTAATTCTCAGCCACTTTACATCAATAAACCTCTACACCTGCAAACAACTGTCTGTACTGTTTCTATTGACTGTGCTCTACTGTCAGTGTGTGTCTACTACTGTAATGGTGGTTTGAGGTCAGTGGTTGTTGTGTGTATTTACCCTCCAGAAGGAAACACCCCTGGCTAATGCTGTGTTTTGGGCGGCGAGGAAGGGTAACCTGGCTCTGCTTCAGCTGCTGCTCAACAGCGGGCGTGTGGACGCAGACTGCAGAGACAGTGTACGGACGCTGCATGTCCAGGCTGCACAGCTGCACGCTTTAACCATAGCCCACCTGTGGTAGGGAGACAGAGAGCTTCAAAGCCTCACCTGTGTGGTGCATGTGTGCCGTTTAAATCTTCAGAACTGTTTTATGTTTTATTTTATTATTCATGTGGAAAATCTGCAAGAGTTAGGAGTTTCATCACCACATGTAAAGCACTTTTCTGCAAGTCATGCACAATTAAGGTTGCTAATTTTATTGTGACCATTTTTTATTTTCAGTATGGAACGACGGCACTGATGGTGGCGTCCTACAGCGGCCATTATGAGTGTGTCAAAGAGCTTATCATGCAAGGAGCTGACATCAATTACCAGAGAGAGGTATGATGGGAAAATAACTGGCTAACACATGGAAACAATGTGAAACTTATCCTTGACTGGATCCTGATGTGTGATGGAAATAAACAGAAGAGATATAATGTGTTAGAGAGTTTAAGAGGTGCAAGTAGACATAATGTTTTAGCTGTGGACAGAACAAGGCTTGCTGTTTCCTCTGTTATTTTAAGGATTGTTTTTATGCTAAGCTAAGCTAGCTGTCTCCTGGCTGTAGTGCACAGAGGTGAAAATGGTAGAAATCTAATCTAATTCTGGGCAACAGAACCAAGTAAGCATTTTTCCTTCAACAATATCAAACTATTATTTTAAATAAAGTTTATGTCATGTTAGTTTTATTTTGGAAGGTAGTTTGGCCATAAGAAAACACATCAGTGCACACAAAGGTCTGCAGCTCAAGGCCTAAAATCAGCGGTATTTCCATCCACTAATGCAATTATTAGGAGTTAGTTTGGCGAGATGAACAGCTGGTGGTAGTAATTTTCCAGTTGAATGCCATTTATTCACAGAAGAAGAGAGTGCATGATGGTTTTACTATCAAAGAGTGACAGTTAGATCTCAAACAGTGGAAAACATCAGAGGGAATGTGATGGAAATATGGCGTTTATGCTTTTTCATGTATTATTTTGGGAACGTCACAGTCTCTTTACTGCATTCCATAAACACCTTCTGTCTTATATTATAAATAATAAAAACAGACTGGTAAAAATTCTGAGCACTGGGCAGCCAGATGAAGCAAATATTTTAACTTAAAAATCTGTTATATAACCTAATATATTTTGGTATTTTTTAATTTTTATTCAATAAAATGCAAACAAGAAAAAGCTTCTTTTTCATCATGAGGACATCAGTTCCTTTTCTATCGTCCAGACAGGTTCCACCGCCCTGTTCTTCGCCTCCCAGCAGGGTCATAATGACATTGTGAAGCTCCTCTTTGAGTTCGGTGCCTCCACTGAATTCCAGACAAAGGTATGTGGCAAAGCACAATGACATGTGTCACCATCTATATAAAGCATGGCGTGATGAAGACGGCTGTGATGCTATCATCTCAGAATGTGACTCAGAGGGCTTTGTGCAAAGATAAGGGAAGAAATGATTCAAGAAATATGCTGCTCAGACCTTTTTCTTTAATAAACGTTAGAGATATTCTCTCTCACACACATAATGTCATGACTGTCAGCTATTTTTCTCACTGCTAGCTTGTTTTTCTTGTGTGGCAGGATGGTGGCACGGCCGTCACTGTCGCCTCTCAGTATGGACACTCCAACGTCGTGGAAACCCTGCTAAAGAATGGAGCCAACGTTCACGACCAGCTACATGTGAGCCTCATCTCTGGCCTCTTTTAGACTCGCGTCCTCTGAATGTCAGTGCCTCTGTCTGTCGGGAACATGATGGTTAGTTGCACACAGTGTACCGGCAGCTGGAATCCAGCCTCTCAGGTTTTTTTTTTTTGTGCAGACTGCTGAGTCAGACACCACTGACATTTTCCAGGATTAGTACCTCACCTTAGCTAGAGGAAAACAACCCGACAGCACAAACATGCATTTATAAAATAGTAGTAATACAGTAATTTGTTAATAATACACTCTTTGCTTGAGTTGGATGCTTTTCCGACTGGTTTTCAGCAGAAAAGAGATGAGATGATGCTTTTACGTTCCAGGATGGTGCCACCTCTCTGTTTCTGGCTGCCCAGGAGG
Source organism: Ctenochaetus hawaiiensis (assembly GCA_029783645.1). Taxonomy (NCBI): domain Eukaryota; kingdom Metazoa; phylum Chordata; class Actinopteri; order Acanthuriformes; family Acanthuridae; genus Ctenochaetus; species Ctenochaetus hawaiiensis. The sequence continues at coordinate 22,181,601 of JAPZDY010000021.1, read as the reverse complement.
GTCATGTGACTGTGATTCGTCAGCTACTTTCATACGGTGCCAAGGTTAACCAAGCGAGGGAGGTAATGTCCTCACATCCTCAGCATGTTTGGTGATTTATAGGACACAGTCACAGAGTTTCTCCCTCTTTAGCTCACACCTCCTCTCTCTCATCCCACCAGGTTACATCACTCCTGTAGTGACTCCTCATATTCTCTCTTTATTTCCACCTCCTCCCTGTTATGTTTCCACCTGCATGCATGTGTTGTCCAGGATGGCACTGCCCCCCTGTGGATGGCAGCTCAGATGGGTCACAGCGACGTGGTAAAGGTGCTTCTTTTGCGAGGTGCAGATCGGGATGCTGACAGACAAGTTAGTGGTTCTTTTACAATCACTGAAGTACGAGTAGATTTGAACATTAAGTAATTATTGAACAGTGTCATTTAGTCCTCTTATCCCAAACTAGACCAGTTGGTGGTACAAAGTGTTAAAGTGTCTAACTCTAACCATGAACTGAACTCAGAAAACACTGAAAATATCTCAAGGTTTTAACATTGACAGTTTCATAACTGTCTTAACTTTTCTAACTGTCTGCTAATAATGACCTCATGAAATGTTTGAAAGAGTCTGAGCAAGTGTGTGAGAGGACCTTGAGTGGAAATGTTGAATAATTTTGTGCCTTCTCTGCTTGTTCAAGGACGGATCGACAGCGCTATTCAAAGCAGCTCATAAGGGACACAACAGTGTTATTGAGGAACTTCTCAAGTTTTCTCCCTCACTTGACCTTCTCAAGGTAAAAGATGTTGCCATGACCTTTTACACTTCCTGTGTCTGTCAGGAGATGGTCAGCTTGCCACATGGGAAGACTTCAGGAAGTCATATAACCTCCAGTAAAAGCTCAACTTGTTGTTTTTACACTTCAGATTAAACAAACAAAATATAATACACTGAATAGTAATTTTTAGAGGTGGAGACAGGTGGACTTTATGTTTTTACCTCTATCCTATTAACCTTACTAGACTAGCAGTTTCCCTCTGTTTCTAGCCTTAATGCTAAGCTAAGCTAAGCTAACTCCTGGCTCTAGCTGCCTGTTTATGGTAGAGAGATGAGAGTGATATTGATATTGTCATCCAACTCTGGCCAAAAAGGACATGAGCATATTTTCCAAATTATTTTTTTATTAAACCCTGCAGCAAGTAAAAAACCATGTCTGTATTTGTATGCGCTGAGACTATAATACCTCTTTACAAGCATTATGAATATAGGTCTTTGTTGTCTCCAGAACGGCTCCTCTGCCCTTCACGCTGCTGTAATGGGTGGAAACATTCGAACTGTTCTGCTGCTGCTTGAGGCCAGTGCAGACCCCAACCTACCCAACAAGGCAAGGCCCTTTGATTTGAAAGATGAGATGAAAAAACAGGGAGAACATCAATAAATAACTTCAGCCTATAAACTTTTTCCTTCTGTGTTTTGCAGAATAATGAACTCCCTGCAGATCTTACAAAGAACGAACGCATTCTAAAGCTTTTACACCCAAAAATCTTAAATGGAAACAGCTGATGACCACTCAGACTCCTGCCTTCGTCCCTGCCTTCGTCTCTGCCTGTAACACACTGATGATGTGAACTAAGGGGAAAAATAAACAATACAGTGTCAAACCTGCTCAACTACAATATGTA
>JAPZDY010000021.1:22163186-22179769 GCA_029783645.1 Ctenochaetus hawaiiensis | reverse complement strand
GAAAAATTTTTAGATATTTTGCACACTTTTTATTTGCCTTTTTATCAATAGATGTAATAAAGTGTAAATTTGTTATTTAATCCCAAAGTGGCAGTGTGCATGTTCAATGTTTGAGGATCGAATCATTTTACTTTGAAAAATCTTGAAAGTCCCTATTATTATATTCAAATACAAGCATATATCAAATATTGAATTGACTTCATGACTTAGTTTTAATGACCACTAATTAGTAAGAAGTCAGTATTATTTGATATACACATTTTTCACACTTGTAACGCACTTGTACTGTGGTTTTATTTATTTTTTAATCAATTTTAATCAATAAAAAAACACAATAAATTATTTTCTGCAAAGTAAAATAATGAATTTAAAATATTTTGAATGTAATTAAATAAAATTATAGGATGTGTTTCTAAGTCACGTAAAATAAAGTAAATATCTCCTTAAAGCTGCTGATGAAAATGACAATAACATTGTCACGTGACCACTGCGGAAGTGACAGTTAACCTTTTGTTGATGCGGAAGAAAAGAACAAACTTTTGGGATGTTTCGCGACTGTAGGTTATCTGAAATTTAACACAAGTATCGGTTCACAGTAAAAGTATAAGAGTTAGTGTTTTGAAAGTTTTATTTGAAACGACAGACTCAAGTTTAAGCGACTTACTTGGAGCTGATGGCTGGTGGTAATTTACAGGTGAGTGACAACAAAACCTTTCAAAAGGTAGTTTCATGTTACATAAGAAGATACGTCAACAAAAGGCTTTATAATGGACAAGCATTTCATAGTTTTTTAATTACTTTGAATAGATATTTCAGCGTTTAAAAGTACATAAACTAACCGCAAAGAGGAACTGTAAGCAGCCACAGACTTTTTCACTCTCACCCATAGACTTTATTTCTTCTTATTTAATCATTTAGCTGGTAGCTTTGTGTAGCTCACTAGAACTTAAAATGTGGTTTATGTAATAATAAGAGTCAGTTTCAAAACGAGTACTTTTATTTTTTCTAAGAATAATTACTACCTTTACTGAGGTAGGACTTCCAGTTTCACCTTATTCACTTCATTTATTTTGCTGTATTGTATTTGTACTTTTATTTCGATAAATAAATAGACTGCACTTTTGGTACCTCTATATAATAATTCACCTGATAATGCAAGCTTTTTAAGTGAAAGTGATAGCATTATAGTTGATAAATAATTTACTAACTAGTGATTTAATGAACTAATAGAATTATTTAATTTAATAGAATAGACATTATAACATTTAAACAGCGGCCTTTCAAAATAAAAGCATAAACAACAAAGATCTGGCAAACCAAAACTTGTTTGTATTTTTAGCATCTAACTCTAGATCAGGTGTAAATTTGTTATTAAACATTAATAAACACAGTATTAAAAATTTATAAACCTTTTTAAGGATACCTTATTACAACTTTTCTTGAATTTCTCTTTGTCCTGTTGTTCTCAGAAAGCTATAGATCTCGCCACCAGAGCTGCAGAGGAGGACAAAGCCAAAAACTATGAAGAGGCCCTCAGATGTTATCAGAGTGCAGTGCAGTACTTCCTTCATGTTATCAAATGTGAGGACCTTGGCTTGTGTCTCCTATCGGTGTTTAATTTCTTACAAAATTTGTGTGACCTTTATTGTTTAAACTGCACATCTTACTGTGTTGTAGATGAGAACAAGGGTGATCGAGCGGCGCAGAGCATCAGGGCCAAGTGTGCAGATTACCTGGACAGAGCCGAGCAGCTGAAGGCATATCTGAAGAAGAAGGAGAACAATCCTCCAGCCAAACCTGTCAAAGAGTCCCAGTCTGGCGACAAAGGGTGAGACTGATCAATAAGGCTGTGAGAGTGAGTTATTATTGAGTCTCAGGTTTGTTGCTGATGTGGCTTCTGTAAATTTAAGCTCACCAGGACGAATTCTTGGCTGTAGAATCAGTGTAAATAAAAAAATGTTTGCTTTTCAATAAATTTCCAAAAATAACAATAAGGCTCTTTTATTTTCAGGAGTGAAAGTGGAGATGAGGAAGATGCAGAGAAGAAGAAGTTCCAAAATCAGCTCTCAGGTGAATGACATGTAGCGGCAAATAATTACTTTTCAGTAAAAAAAAGAATGCTTTTCTTTATGAAACATTTAACAAATCCATCTCTTTTACAGGTGCCATAGTCATGGAAAAGCCAAACATTAAGTGGAACGATGTGGCTGGACTTGAAGGAGCCAAAGAAGCCTTAAAAGAAGCTGTGATCCTGCCCATCAAATTCCCTCATCTGTTTACAGGTACTGAAAACAAGCGTCAACTTTAAACCTCCTGAAAATAAACAGTATTTAATAACACAGCGTCTGTTTGTGTAGGAAAGCGAACTCCTTGGCGGGGGATCCTTTTGTTTGGGCCTCCAGGAACAGGAAAATCCTACCTGGCCAAAGCAGTAGCCACAGAGGCCAACAACTCCACCTTCTTCTCCATCTCCTCCTCCGATCTTGTGTCCAAGTGGTTGGGGGAAAGTGAAAAGTGAGGCCAAAGTTCTTTACAGGAAAGTAAAACTGGGAATGTGATCAACTGACAATAAGTACGTATTATATATTCTCCCTCTGTCTGCCTCAAGGCTGGTGAAGAGCCTGTTCAATTTAGCCCGAGAACACAAGCCATCCATCATTTTCATCGACGAGATCGACTCCCTCTGTGGCTCCAGGAGCGAGAATGAGAGTGAGGCAGCACGAAGGATCAAGACAGAGTTCCTCGTCCAGATGCAAGGTGAGCAGGAAGAGATGACTTTAAAAAAATAATGAATTGTAGCATTTTTCTTTGATAATGTGTGAGAATTTTCCTTCTCCTTTCAGGCGTTGGAAATGATAATGATGGGATCTTGGTGCTGGGAGCCACAAATATACCCTGGACGTTGGACTCAGCAATCAGGAGAAGGTTAGTTTACTTACCTGTGTAAAAGGGAGGGTAAGAGGCAGAAAAACAACCAGGATTTAAGAGGTTAAATGCTTTGTAATGGCTGATTAAGTCTTATGTCTGTCTTAGGTTTGAAAAGCGAATCTACATTCCTCTCCCTGAGGCGCACGCACGCTCCTTCATGTTCAAACTGCATCTGGGCTCCACCCCCAACAACCTGACAGAGGAGGACTTCAACACTCTGGGCAAAAAGACGGATGGCTACTCTGGAGCCGACATCAGTATTACTGTTAGAGACGCTCTCATGGAACCTGTCAGGAAGGTTCAGTCAGCCACTCACTTCAAAAAGGTAAAAACAGGAACAATGAACCTCAAACTGAGAGAACTGAAAGAGTGCAGCGGGAATATGTTGTTTCAAAATAAGGCCAGTGTCTCAACAGCTGTTGGATAGATTACATTTAAATCTTGTACACATTTCTTTAGTGAGCCCTTTATTTTTTTATCCAGCACTTTTCACCGAGTCAATATTTTATTTTGTCCCTTACTTTGGTTTAGGACTCAGTACCTGCAAAACTAATGACATCTCCATGTTTTTATTGCAAATTAGCCAACGTTTGCCTGCTAACCTGCTTAACTGTAAGATCGTAAACATGCTAAACATTATACCTACTCAAAATAAGTGTTAGTATTGACATTGTGAGCTTGTTACCATGCTGAAGTAAGCATGTAGTTTAAAGCACCACTGTGTTTTTAACAGCCTCACAGGGCTGCTAGCATGACTGTGGATGCTTGCAGCACAAACTTCTACCTGGACTGAAGGATGAACTGATAAGAATTTGATGGTTAAAGGTCAATATCACTGTGACCTCACAAAACAAGTTGTAAGACAACAACTCATATGCTAATTTTGATAAAAGAAGATACAAATGTCTGATAGGATCAAATGTTGACATTTATATTCAAAAGGTGAAAGGTCAACTCCATTGTGACATCATAGTTTTCTGCAAAAACACATCTGGCTGTTATTCAGTTCCATAACTCAGGATCATAAAGGGAGGTTGTGACCATTTTGCACATTTGTTTGGATGCTGACTTGGCAACATTCATCGTCAGTGCCCACCTCAAAACTGTGCTGGTTGCATAAACGCTCTGTGCTGCAGGGATGAAGATGTGTGAAGCATTGTAATCATGTAATTGTAATCCACCACAAGCTCACTGGTTTGGCTGACAATAAACTTTAGGCGATTGCTGTTACATGAATGAACTACTTTGTATCTAATCCAGTATCTCATGTTTGTCCTTCTGTCCATCCGCACAAAAACGCACACTTATTTAGGTTCGAGGTTCATTATGGAACAATCCCGGCGTTGTGGTGGAAGACCTCCTGACTCCGTGTTCGCCCGGTGATCCCAACGCAGTAGAGATGACGTGGGTGGATGTTCCTGGGGAGAAACTTCTAGAGCCAGTCGTGTGCATGGTGAGAAAATACTTGATGTGTGCATGGTTGTCTGTCTTCTGTCCATCTGGGTTATTATTGAATGACACAGACAGCATCAGCGTTTATGTTGACCTCTCTGTTGTTTTCTGTGTAGGCCGACATGCTGAGGTCATTGTCAAACACCAAGCCAACAGTGAATGAGGAGGACTTGGAGAAGCTGAAGAAGTTTACTGAGGATTTTGGTCAGGAGGGCTGATAACACTCACATTCTACCCAATAACATGCCTGCAAGTACCATTATCCTCACTGTCAGTTAAGCTTTTGATTATTCAGTTTGTCTTTTGGTCTATGAAACAATTATAAAGGTGGAAAATGTCCATCGCAACTTAGTGGAGCCAGAAGTTCTTGGTTGCCTGATTAGCTGTCAAAAAAGTTAATACTACCTAAGTATTTGTCGTTATAGAAAGGAGGTGAAGGGATTAAGATGCTGTTACAGCTAATGTTTACAGTTCTCACTGGGGAATTGACTAAAAGTATTAATTGAGTATCAAATTCTTAACCTTTTCAGCACTATTTATCACGAATGGGTCAATTCATGAAGGCTTATGTGGACATTTGTAAGGTTTCATTTTTCTTTAACCTAAAGATTTAATTTTGCACATTGCAAACTGAATTAATTATCTTTATTATAAAAAAGTACCACTATGAATATTCTTAAATACATGCAGTAGTTTGTGATGTGACTGTGGGTAAATGCACATCTTCAACACTAGCAACTCTCCATAATGTCTAAGGGATGTTATTTTGCAAAGAATCAGTTTTGGGGCTTTTATAAATGGGAGTTTAACTGTAAAATATATTAATGCACACTCTGTTTTAAACATGTAACCAGACTTTTACTGGTTATTTCACTACATACTCAGGTGTTGTTGCTGGCTTCAGTGAAACATTAAATATTGTAAATAATGTCTTTAAAGACCTTTTTCCAAATTTCAATCAACTGTGGCCAGAGAGCTTTATTTTCTATCCTTTTACAGTTTCAGCTTTCAGGCTTACTGGATATTCTTAACTACTTAAAGATCTAGTTAATGTGCATAATCTGTGTTGTCTCTGTGTGTGAAATATTTACTTACTTAAAAGTTCTTTGGGGTTTACAGAGGTGACTTACAGGTTATATAAATAAAACATAAAGGCGGTCATTTGCGCTTTCATTGTATTCTACATGACATGTTCTGTGAACAAAAGTCTCAGGATTAAATAAACAATGCAAAACCAAAAAAGAAAACAAGTGCAACAGTCCTTTTTAACTGTGTAAATATATTTAATCATTAAATGTGTATGCAGAGTATATCATTATTTAATCGGTACATTTGATAAGAGAGACAAAGGTTAATGTCACATTGTTATACAATTTATAACCTGTAGAAAAATGACACCAATGTTACACTGCTTGCACAAGCTGATCATTTGCTAAAATGATATAATTTGGAAATAAAAGTCTTATACATCTTCTGTCACTGTTACTGCTAAAGATATGCAGTCTCTTTGTGTTTAAAAAGCAGACCAAAAATGTTCTCTTTTCAGCAGAAGTTTCTATTTCAAAGTGAATAAATATAGTTATAATTCACATGAGTAAAGGGGACTCTGACCAATCAAGTCATCTGGAGTGAAAAAAGTCCATGTCCAATGAAATATAGCTTAACCTCAAAAAGACTGATAAACCTGATTGATATTTGTGCATAACGCAAAAAAGCCTGAAATCAGTCAAAATATCAGTTCAAACAAATTACAAATGAAATGTGATTCAACAGCTGCCAATAAAAAAAAAGAAAATTAAAATTGATAATGCATTCAGTTATCTGACTAAGGAGGAGTGACGTCCCTTTTCAGTTCAAAGCACATCATTAAATGCCAGTGTTTCCTTAAGCAAACTTATTTGTGCTGACGACAACATACGACATCTATTGCAACCAGAATCCCCCGCATCAGTACCTAAAATGCTACAGTTTAAGTGATTATTGCTCTGTGTGTGTCTGCTCTCCTCTTTACACAACAAAAAAACTCAGCCTGCCTCCGTCACAAATAACCTGAGGAGCCAAGGAAACACTGGATTATTCACAACAAGTAATGCATGTAAAACAATGTAAAGGTACAGTACACAGAGAAATAAGGACAAAACGTGAAAGAAAAATTATGGCTTTTAGGATAATTCTGCAAATACAGGACAAATGGGCTCTATGATACTAAGATACTAAAAAAAAAAACTAAAAAACACTGAGAGGATCTAACATGTATTAACATATTATTTTCCTTTAATTTAAATAACTCTTAAAAGTGAGTGTTATTGTACTTTTTGGTTAAGAATATTTCTGTTCAGTCAACACAAAGGGGGTGGGAATCTGCCACACTGGGCATATGAGAAAGTGCTAACAGTATTTACTATACATACGGAGTAATCCACTGCCCATCACAATCATGCTTCATAGATGGAAATAGCCCAAAGACACATTTTACTCCAACTCATGTGATGGCACAGAGAAGAAGCTCAATGCTGCAAGTACAAGGGGACGGTGTGCTACTACATGTTCGTTAATTAACACACTAAAAGACAGAGAAGAGAGAGCCGAGTGCCAAACCAGTTGCTGCTCCAGCGAGCATGCCCAGAGCCACGTCTCCACCATCATCACGCTGGCGTTCACGAATAACAACGTGGTTCACTCCAGGAGCAGGGTACCCACCTGGAAACAACAGCAACATGAGGTCTGATTTAACTTCAAAATGACAACGTTTAAACTTCATTAAATAAATTACTTCGAAAAACATCAAAAAGTAAAGTTCTTTCATCGACTGTTTACGCTCAATGATTTTTCCCACTCAATGACTGTCATAAAATATGGACTGTTGATAATGTTTATCAAATGTCAACTGAACTTGATACTATTTTTTGTGTCACTATGTCACTGTATCAATAAAGTGATTTATATCTACTCATATCAATAGAAATGCGTAGCAATTTTTTTTTTTTTTTTACCTTGGTACTGATAAGGATAAGCTAAAGCGTAGGGCTGCCCATCAGCAGAGTACACAATCTGTGTAGCATGTGGTGGAGGGGCTACGTAGTCTCCGTAAGGACCCGGGGAATAAACCTGATGAAAAAAAGAATTATAAAGACTATAAAGGCTCTGAGGAGTCATTTTAAGCTTTTACACTTCCTATATTACACCACTAGATGGTGGTAGGCTCCATTTTTGCAATGCAATTCAGATATTTACAGAACTGAGTTAAACCAAGGAGATCAAGGAAACAAAGAGAATGTAAAAGCCTGAAATTCACACTGCCAATAGATTGTTGATATTAAACTAAACTTGAGTTATATGTTATAGTGTTAATGCCTTTTACCGGGGGTGGGGGAGCATATTCTGAGTAGGGGGGAGGAGCAGATGCCATCACTTCCTGTGCAAAGCCAATCTGAGGAGCTGCAACCACCTAAAAGTACAAAAACAACACAAATTAGGTCACTTCACCTGAAAACTGAGAATGTAAACCATCAAATATGACCTACTTGAAGATTTGACAAACCCCAAGCCATTCAGTCTTGAGTTCTTATTAAACAAATCATAACTCAGGTATTATAACATGTAGAGAAACTCACTGTATTAATTCTGGCATCTTGAAGAGCCATGGTCCATGCCCTGCAGCACAAAGTAAAACAATGTATGTATTGTGTAAAAAAAAAAGAAAATACCCAGAACTACAACTTAAACAACACAGAATCAGAAAGAGAGGCCCAAAACTTCTTCAGATTAATGTTTTGTCTTACAGAGCATCATCTGCACTGTCTGCACACAGGCTTATAATTCGCCCATCCCTGCACACTATCTGGAGCAAGGCATCGCGCATCTTTCCGTCTGGTGGGTTCAGCTCTAAGAAGCAAAACAGCAGGATGGTAGTAATACACCGATGACATATTCAACAACATTCACAATGCTGGTATGCCAGTGATACTGTGCAACAGCTGACAAGTACCTTGACATGCAGCAGAGTTGCGGATGTTAATGCAGTCGACCTTCATGTGGATGTCATCCTCCATGTCACGCCGTTGTTGATCATTATAGAACACAAGACGTCCGTCAGCCCACAAGTCAAACCAGTTTCTCTTCCACCGACGCAGTATAGTGCCTTTAATGAAAAGGTGCTATGGTTAATTTCAATACAAACTGAATTTATCAATGCAGAATTTCATACAAAGTCAAAGAATCTTTCCCATCTGGATGGTAGATAATAGTGCAGTTAAAACTGTCATTAATATACTTACTTTGCCGATGAAGCCAGCCACTCTTTACCATAGCCATCTTAGAGGCAACACCTAAAACAGTAAAATACATGAATACACGACCAGTGGTTCTCAATTTTTTTCACTTTGCTAAATTGACACCATCTAAACAACTGAACTCCACATAATAAGATTTTATATCAGGGACACTGATTTAATTAATTTGCTATCATAATTTTTCACATCAAGCGTATAAAACCTATGATGAAAACAGTCATAAATTCTAAGTGTTACTATGGTTAAAATGATAGGAAAATTAACGATTCTCCTTTCTGCTGGGAATCCCCTAGATCATTCCCCAGGGCCAAACTTTGAGAGCCACTCTATTAGACAGTATCTGTTACTACTGAAACAAACAAGACAAACTTTAATACTTCCCCTCATATTATCTGTGCTTACACTATGACTGGGCGTGTCAGAGCCGTCCAAACCTCGTGACTGTTAGCACCATAACAAGTACATGTCCTCAATTTTTTTTATCAAAGTTTCAGATCAGAAATAAAATAAATACATCAATAAATAAATGATCATAAAAAAACTCAAAGCAAGAAAGCACATGGACCATGATGATGTTAATGATTTAGCCACAGAAAAAGGCCACACAAAATTGCTTATGACGAGATTTGATTTTACAAAGCAACATGAGCTAATGACCAGAATATTGAATATTAATCACAACATTGGAAAAGGCTACAGTTAAGGAACTGTCATAGCCAGGACTTCGGGAATTTGCATTTTTTCAATATATGGAGGAGTTAACGTATACATAATTTGTATCTCGCTGCATGTTAGCTTGCTAACCTAGCAGTAACAGACAGCTGTTTCACATAACAATAGGCCGGTTGTGAGTAGGTCACCATCATTTCTTATTGATACAAGATCGAATTGATGGAAAGAATTGAATATGAATAATTCAAGATATAGAAAAATAATCCCGCATACACTTGCAGCAATTCATGAATTTTTCTTATGCTAATTTTCTGATCACTTACCAAACACATTTGAAGTTAGCTAGCGTAAACTAACGTTATTTGTTCAAAAACTACAGTAGCGAATTTACTACGAACTCACAATGTTTATAGCTTAAGAATGAACGTTACCACAAGTCCTTGTGATAAAAATAGAGAAAAGCGCTGTGTAATTTGTTCACTTACTTGATTATTTGTACCGCTATGTTTCAAGACGTTTCGTCAGGACACAGCAAACACGGAAGTGAGATGGGCAAACAGAGACGATACCTTCCTTGGAATGAGAAGTCTCTGACCAATGGGCCGTGTGGACACAGCCGTTATTGTCACGTCGATATTCCCAGTACTACCGTTAGCCCCGCCCACTGGCCTCTTCGGGGACGTTCAGTCTCTGGAGAGGGCGGCGTTTGTTTTGAATGACGTAACCTGTCAGCTGACAGCGTTGGAAAGTGCCAGTAAACGCAGCTGCCGCGCGGCCGTGCGTGTCTTCCACCGAGTTTTGGGTTGGTTACGTATAAATATCTGTGTTCAGCGTGGTTTATATCGTAAGAAAATACGATGAACCGGACATTATGCAAATTCTCAATCATCACATCGTTGTTTTTGGAATGCGAATTTAGCTAATTGGTTAGGTTTTCGTTTCTTGGATGAAATAGATGTATTCTCGGCAGAGCAAACTACAGCGTAGGCGTGGAGGATGTACTGAATTAAATAAAATAACGGTGTATCAGCTGTAGTTAACATATCACTGATATCGATACAGTTAATGGATTGATGTGAATAAAGATTGATTTGGTTTATGCAGTGTGAGACACCCGCTTGACATACCGCTATCTGCTGCGCATGCGAGAAACAAGCTCCGACAAGCAGAAAAGTTGTAACGTTATCCTGTACGGATTTCCAGTGCATGTGTACTGGAGGTAAACTGTTTCTTGTAGCACTGAGCGTCGTATGGTTACCGTTTAAATAAGCTTACATCTGCAAACAGGTATAGACGGAATCAAACAACTCAGCCACTGCCCGACGGGCAGCGTAGGTTTATAAAACAAGCCTTCCTGCAAACAGTTTCAGGGCTAACGAGAATATCGCAGAAGCTAAACAGCTAACGTTAACCTGAAATGGCGACGGCAATATACTTGGAACATTACCTTGACAGTGAGTATCCCTTAAACACTATATTGAAATTGATAATTAAAACATCTGACGTTTGTTTAATGTTTAGTTTTACTGTGTCGGGGACTTTTTGGGCTTGGCGGGTGACTGGCAGTAGCATTACAGTGTGTTAGCAACTAGGTTAGCTTATAGGTCACTCGTTCGGTAGCTAACTGATTAGCATCACGACATAGCCTTCGGTAGAATAAAGTTGAGTAAACTCTACACTTCTAGTGTTAAACTCACTTAGAGACTGTCTTAATGTAACGCTATACATTGGTTGAGTGTTTGTCAACCGTTAACCGTTTAGTTAGCCAGAAGGCGGTATACGTTTCGTCTTCTTTCACTGACAACTCCTAGCAGCTTAGTGGTGTTGAGCAACTAACAGTTGTTCCTACAATAATTAATGCTATTGTTCTACTCAGCATTCAATAACTTATGAATATTATTCATTTCGGTCAATATTTATGCTTGCCTCTCTTTGGAAATGAGGCACCATGCATTTGCAACCTGTTGGTAACCGCGTTTCCCGTAACCACTTACGCGCCGGGGCGGGGTATTTGAAGTGCGTCACATAGGCAATGACATACTGAGAGAGGGTGAATAAAATATTTACTATCATGAGCCGTGACCAGGTCACCCATATCTCTTTTTGTGATAATTATCATAATTTATACCATAACTATACCATATAACTGCTAGGTAACATAAGTAGTAAATTGATCTTTATGAAGGATAAGAGATTATAAATGCATTGCAACGAATCCAGAGTTTTTGCGCGAATTTTTTGAGAGCAAAAATAATAATATTCTTTATAGTATTAGAGACTCTCTAAAGTGTTTTTTAATGTTTTTTTTAATTATTATAATTTTTATAATGGATTAGATGGCCAACAATTTGCTATTTAATCCTACACGTACCCTCTATTGCTTTCTTTTCCTGAAACAGCATAAATAATGTAAGCCACTAAGTTTTGCATATGGTTCCTAAATGCTCTGTTGTATTTGTGTTTCTGAGCTGCAGAGATTTAACTACACCATAAGAATACTGAGCTGCAACACTGGTTGATTTTTGCACAGCAAGTGACCTTTAACAACCACAATCTAATGGTTTAACATGACTGTCTAAGAAATAGTTGTTGCAATTTTTCCTAATCAATTATAGAATGAGTTATAAGGACACCTATGGAATAATAGTTACATTTTGCCTGGGATGACACCAAATCCATTAATTTAATAATAAGTTAAATGTTGGAGATGGAATGTCTTCCTCATCTTAATGTCACATTTCTCTCTAGGTATTGAAAACCTACCATGTGAGCTTCAGAGAAACTTCACTTTGATGCGAGACCTGGACAACAGGACTGAAGGTGATTATTAAATCTCATGAAATTACTTTCCAAATTGTCAAAATTAATTATGTTTTCTGTTTGACATGTCAAAATGTCTACTGTGGAGTAATATCAATTTGCTAGAAAACGTGAAATATTATAAGAAAGTATGTTTAGCCTCCAAGTGCTCGAATCTTTTGCTGTATTATCTCAAACCAGCAATAAAAGTATAAATACTGTGCAATCAACACTGGGTTTCAAGCTCTGTAATAATTGTTTTGTTATGCAGAAAAGAAAGGAGAGATTGACAAACTGGCTGAAGAATACATTGCAACTGTGAAGAACCTGGCCTCAGAACAGAGAGTGGAACATCTGCAGAAGATCCAAAATGCCTACAGCAAGTGCAAAGAGTTCAGCGATGACAAAGTCCAGCTTGCAATGCAGACATATGAAATGGTCAGTCCTAAACCCATCAGTATTTGTTTATTGGAAAATTCTATTACTGTTCACTGTCAGCATGTTGGAAAAGAGGTATTTTAAAGCACACATTGTTGCATTTATTTGTAATTGTAATAAATTACATTCCTTGTAAATGAAAGCATACAGTCTTCATGGTTAATTTACATGAAATCCTTTAACCGCAGGTTGACAAACACATCCGCAGACTGGATGCAGACCTGGCACGGTTTGAGAATGAGCTAAAAGAGAAACTGGAGGTCAGCGGCTATGAAAGTACAGAGGGAAGAGGAGTGAAAAGTAAGTTGGGTAACTGAAAGGCTTCTGTCATAAAACATCACAAAGCATAGTGTTTACATATAATTTTTCACAGAGGGTGAGTCACGGGGACTGAGAGACAAGCGTGGATCCAGAGGAAGGGGAAGGAAAGGTTCTGATGAAGATTCACCCAGAAAGAAAAAGATGAAAAACAGGTGACTTTTGGAATGTTTCTGGATTGCAGCATCCAGACTTTGCACTACAGTCCTGTGCTATTCTTACCAGTGATTGTTCAGATAAACGATTATTTGTACATTTGCACCATATTTAATGTTTAACTTCAATCCTGCTGTATCCTTTGTGTTGGACTTCTAGCCCTGACTTAAGTGACGCTCTGCTACCTATGCAACCATCTGATGTTTTGGACATGCCAGTAGATCCCAATGAGCCCACGTACTGCCTGTGTCATCAGGTGTCATATGGGGAGATGATTGGATGCGATAACCCAGATGTAAGCTGCTTTATTAATTTGTTTGTTTGTTTGCTAAAATTCACACTTTTAGGTTAAAAATTGGGTTCTTTGTCATTGCAATCTCTTTGACAGCCTGTCTCAGATTCTAAAAACTGTTTTTCATCCTCTAGTGTCCGATCGAGTGGTTTCACTTTGCCTGTGTTGATCTCGCCACAAAGCCCAAAGGAAAATGGTTAGAACTTTAAATTGTTTCAAAGCATGTTAAACCTGAGTTGCTTATAAAAAGATTTTCATTATGAATGCAGATACATTATGTTTTCCCTTTTTTCCTTAACATATTTACCCTCCCATCTTTTAAATCTTTCAGGTTTTGTCCGAGGTGCACCCAAGACAAGAAGAAGAAATGAGATTGACTTTAAGAAGTACTTTATTATCTATGTATTTTGGTGTAGTCTAATAATGTAATATATATATATATATATATATATCTGTTTCAGTTTCTATAACTCTCCATAGAAATGGTGGGTCATACAGGTATTTTAAAGGCCTAATCTGGATTTGGAGTGTAGCTACACTTGTGGCATCATTCTTCCCCCTCTGTAGATGCTACTATGCCCATGTCATTGGATGTAAGACAGCCATCTGTTTCTAATACCTTTAAATGATTATTTCACCAATGTTTTATTTGTGTACTGTAGGTAAAATTGTCTGAGCAGTGGAGTTAGACGTTGCAAAAACCGTTATCAATCTGGAAGTCCTTCCTCAAGTCATACAGTGTATACATTATTACTCAGAAATCCTGGATTGTGGCTTTAGCATACTTGAAATGTCAATTTTATAAAGATCTATTTTTGAAACAAATTAAGAGCCTGCTGAGAATTTAAAGATTTCAACACCTAAATCCTCACCAAATTTTGTTGGTAAAAGGAGTTATGTGTCAGATTTTAAGTTACCTACCTCCTTAGGGAATACATCAGCACTGCATGAATGACTGCAGTTGATACCAATGTAAAACAAAGAAAAGTTTTGATTAGCTTAAACCAATCGATAAATCGAGTTCATTTAGTTCTTTGATTAAAAAAAAAAAAAAGTATAGCGACATTTTTGAATGTATTGTGGTATTAATGGTCAGTCAGTCAGTGTCTCTTGTCAACTGAATGAGGTATTTAAGCACTTTGAATGAAATTTTCCCCAGGAGAGGGTTTATATTGCAGGCTTGGTTTTATGATATAGCTTCTCATTTAAAACTCTGCCATAGTGCATCACTTCAAACATTATGAAAATATATGTTTTTTTATCATAGGAATCAATATTTTGTGGAGACATTTTATTCCAAAGATATATTTGTTGTACTGCTTACTTATTGGTGTGCACTCAAATTTTATTTAATGATTTTAGCCTCTTCTTTCATATTCAACTGTGAATGTCACTCGTTTAGGTGTAAGCCACAAATAAGCCAGCCAAAGTCTTTGTATTTTGTAAATTTCAGTATTTTATAACAAATAAATATTCACTATAATACATGCATTATTTCAATTCATTTCAGTCTTAAATGAAAAATGTGATGTGTGGGTTGAAATGATCACAGGGCTTCAAGCAAATGTTGGATTGTTTCACTTATTTCACACTTATCCAGTGAAATGTCAAACCATTATCAAAACAATGCACGCTGTTAGCTACTGTATTTTTTGCTTTTTTGCTGTCAAGTGGGTGTTTAATATTGTGATGTCTTTTTGTTGTAGATGTTCTATTCTGTCCAGCAACCAGAGGGATTGTCCTAACTGTCCTCTCTTGCTCATCCATAATTTTAGTTATTGCAAGAGCCACTGAAACATGCACTTCATTTCCAATTTATTGGTAACAAGTATCTAAAACTAAGAAAGTAAAACTTAGATACTTACTCCTAATAAACTGTCAACAGTACAGTACAGTACAGTATATACTGTGCAAGAAGCTTTGTAAAAAGAGCTACTAAATATCTGTGTATGAATCTTCATGGACATTGAGCATTTTAGTAAACTCCAGCTGTGTCAGATATCCCAGTTATTTTGAAGAGCATCTGTGCGTCTGTTGATCTGCAATCTGTACTCCGGAAGGTTAGTGACAGGATTGGAGAACAGTTTTAAAATCCATCATCAGACTCGTCATCCCAGCTGCACTTTTCTTGGCTGGTCTTAGCAAAATCCTTCTCCAGGTCGTAAACAAAGTCAGGGTCATCTTTGCGCCTCCGGTTCCTCTCAAACAGTTCATCCATTTGGCCCTTCTTACGAGCAAGCTCCTCATCGTCCAGTTTGTTCAGGTCTTCGTCTGGGTCCAGGCGGAACGAGGCCAGGCTGTGCTCTAAGCTCAAGCCCTGCATGTGATCTCGCAGGATGATGTGAAGTTTCTCCAGCTGGCTCTGGGAAACGTCTTTCAGGTAGTCTCTGTGCCGAGGATGGTTCTTCAGCCTTTCAGCTGCCATGCTGTGGTCTGAAGGTAAAGGCGAGAGGACGTCAACATTAATTCAAATCGTTTGCTGACAGCAGAGCAAAAAATCTACATAGTGACATAAACCTGCTGCTATACATACGGTATATACACATCCCATCGCCTTTAAGTGAACATCAAATAAAGTGCACTCGGCATATTATACATGGCAAAAATCATATTAACGCCAAGGCCCCAGCAAAATGAGACTGCGGCGACTTCATTGAGCACAATATTGTTGATAAATATGCATAATGAAAGTATAATATCAACTAAATACATAAGGTTTGGACACATTCTAAATACCAATCTTAGGCATGTCTTAGGCATGTAAGGGGCGGAAAATAAATGTCTTACCAGAATATTTTGAGAAGTTGCGCACAGGTATAATTCTTTTCCGTACTCTTTTGGTTTCCCTGCTTTCATATATTAAAACTATAGATGGAGGGCTGAACTGCACCCCACATCGTTTTGCCGCAAAACTCATCTTCTTTTTATACCTGTAACCAACCCAATGTCAAGTGATCGGCACTATCCGTTAAAACGATAAAAGAGGAATTTATTTTAGTATGTATGGCATTTCACAAATTACACTGAATTCAGAAACAAGTTAAAGAGCATACACACCATTAGCGTAAGACGTTGCTAGGGTGCTTAACGTTAGTAGATGTCGGACCTGTCTGTCCCAATCGATGCCTGTCTATAAATACAGTTAATATTGTTTTAAAGTCCCATTGTTTTACAGGCAATGACAATGGTAGCTGATATTTTATTGTTCGAGGTTTAATTTTATACATATTTATTCA
>JAPZDY010000021.1:22112443-22162273 GCA_029783645.1 Ctenochaetus hawaiiensis | reverse complement strand
TCTGGAAATACATATTGCAAACTTAAATCATCTACACTATCTATGTATTTATCAAATTAATTGTTTGTAAATGTACCTCTTGAAGATATTACTAGATTCAGCCATAGATCTAGAGGTGCCTGCTCACAAGACTTCAGGATTTGTCAGCTATGTGTATCCCACCCCTGATGGAGCACTTCCCAGGCTGCTAAAAGTAACAATTCCCATACATGGTCGCTACCATGAGCCTTCTTTTGATGGGAAAACTTTCACATCTGTGGACATAGAACCTCCAGAGCTGCTGCTTCGAACTGAAAAATGTAAGTGGAATGTCTATATTCTATTCTATAGCCTCTTTTCAGAGTCAGGTAATCAAAATATAATTTCTAAACCTTCCTGGTTTTCTGCAGGGAAACCAACATTTTGTCTCTTTGACAAGGTGATTTGATATTTTTGCCAGCCCTCCACTGATTCAGGACTTAATGGTCAAATTCTAATAACTGCAAAAAGAAGTTAAAAATACCTGATAGAGATCAAAGGGATAAATTAAATCAAATGCTTTTTAAAATTAATACTGTGTCATTTTTAATAGTGTGAGTAATCATATGCAGATATACAATAACTTATAGGGTTGAAACAATACCTTGACTACAGAGGCCCTTTATATTGATTGAGGGAAGCACTGAGCAGATGGAGACAAAAAAATAAAGGACTCTTTGTCTAAATCTAAACTTCTCTCTTCTGTTAAGGCACGCAGCTCAACACCTTAAAGCCTCACACTGTTGTGGATGTCCCCTGTACTCCTGAAAATTCCAGCACATGCCAGTGGGTTAAACTCCAACGTCAGCAGGTGGCTCTCTATGAATCTTTTTATGATCCTCATCATGTTGTCCCTCTTCCTTCATCACTCTAACAAACCATATCTTTTATCCTGTAGGAGCAAGTCCCTGTGGGTTTACAGTTTCCAGTTGGTAACAGTTCTCTGGTGGTGCCTGTATGTGGAGGAACTCTTCTGGTCACAATGGTCTGCTGTGCAGCAATATCAAAATACATGTGGAAACATCGAATCCTTTAAACTCTGATGGTCAACATATGTTTTAGTAGACAGCTCATACGCTGATTGGTACACAGTTCTGTCTGATGCCAGAATCATTCTGGCATTGCAAGGATTAAAGTCACAGAGCACCTTCTCCTCTAAGGTGATGCGGAAAACAGGTCTGTTATACATCAGTCTAGGTTCCTGCTTGGTCTGAAAGAAATCTAGATTATTCACTCAATAACCTGGTTATTGGAATAGTCTCCAGTTACCTTGAGTAAAGTTCTCTGTCTTTGTTATTTATCCACTCTGTGCAAGATTTTATCCTGTTATAGTCTAATACCAGAGGTGGGACAGTCACCCTGAGCAAATATTTATTTATTCAGTTTGAAACACTTAACTAAAGAATGTCTGTGGCCAGAATTCAGAATCAGAATCATCCTTGTTGGTGTAAGTGTGTACACATACAAGGAATCTGACTCTGGTTTTTCATGTTGTCATCATGTTTTCATTATGTTCTTTGGACATATTGTATACAAACAATATTGTAAACAATTCCAAATATTAAAAAAACAAAGATTTGTGGTGATTTTTATTTTGTTGAACCAAAGACATTTCCATCTTTGTTGACAATAATGTTTTTTCTCTATTGTGTAATAACTCATGTCAGATTATTTTTTTATAAATGCAAGGCCATAAAGCCACGGTACATGAGACAGGGCTGGTTATAAAGTACTTGTCTGATATCAAGCTAAATAGTATTTTCTTTATAGAATCTTTTATTTTGACATTTTGCATAAGCCTGTAGAACATAAAAGTGTGTGTAGATTGAGCATGATATATAAATTCATGATTATTTCTGATTTGCTTGTGTCCAAAAAGGTTCAGAGGCCAGAGGTTGTCCTCTGCTACCAAACAGCAAAGATTAGTGATGTGAAAAATAAATGTTACATGGGTTAGATTACTTTCTTTAAACTCTTCTGTCAGTGAAATCTTAAGTTTTGCAAAATTAGTGACTAGTTACAAATATACATCAAAATATAAATCAACTAATCAATGATGTATTATTTTGTTTTAGACTATCCAACAGTACATAGAGCAGAAAATGTTTCCATCTTAGCAGTTGCATCAATAGTGGTGCTTACACATTAATGCATCAATCATTATAATCTAGTAATATATATTATTCTGAAAAGGCCATTCTGCTTGAGTACTTTTACTGTTGGTACTTAGAGTACATTCTGATACCAGTACTTTTACTGAAGTAAGATTTTGAATGCAGGACATTTAATTTTAACTGTAATTTTTTTGTGCACAATATACTGCCTTTTTACTTGAGTCAAAAAAATTAAGAATAAATCCTAGCAGCCACACATTATTCAAACCCACATTACTTAAAGTTCTGGTGGGGATCCAAAATATTCAAAGTATACCATATATTCCAGGCTAAATAATGTAAAAGGGTGTGGAAGACATCTTGAATATTTGCATTTACAGAAATGACTCAAAGGTACCTCAGCAGGTCCCTTGTTTTAAACTTTTTTTTGCCTCCAGCTGATGAATAGTGTATCATCAGCCTCATCTTTGCATATTATAAATACTGAACTACATTACCTAAAATGCCTTTCGAGCTAAATCAACTTCTAACCTCCAGTTTGTGAAGTTTTACATATTTCTCGCTTTTGGTATGTCCAGATGCTGAAATCGTGTTATTAGATCTCTGTGTATTAGCAGTGCAGGTTCGCACACGGGGCTGTAATCTCTTGATACTGACAGCAGAAAAACTTCACACACACCATTCATTTGAAACATTTATTGAATAGGCTAGGGCTGGGTCGGTAGTTCCGCTTCCCCTTCGCCATAGCGGAATTATCCAAGGGCCGAAAAGATAGAAGAAAAGTTGCATTGTAAATAGTTGTAGTCACGTTTTTACTAAGTTATTTGTACGCATCACGTGCCATCAAGGCCCCATGTAACCGAGGAAGCACTTTTTACGGATTTACAGACGTTTTCAAGACCGTCGAGGATCGTCCGGGAGTCAAGTTCTATTCAAGTTTAACTGGTATGGAACCTCCGGTGAGCTCCGCTGCTCAAGCGTCGTCTTCGCTAGCCTGCAAATGAAGCTGATTGTTGATGGATAGCTGGCTATTTGCAGCCTCTATTGTGTTGTCTAAAGCAACTTACGGGAATATGATTTTTTTAGCGGAAACCCTTATGTTTTGGAGGCAGACTAGTTAGTGCTAGTTAGCTTAAAGTTCATCAGTGATCTCATAGGATCGCGAGCGTTAGTGTAGCTTGTCATGCTAACGTTAGCTCACCGCTAGCACACTTGTTGGCCAAGTAGTTACCGCTAATGCTAACGTTAGCTTGCTAGCCGCCCCTGTTGTTTCTGATTTGAAGGGCATTTTTGAAGAGACAGACAAACCGTTATACGGTAAAATAAGTAGTTAAATGCTGATATATTGACCTTTCTTCAATTTAACAAGAAGCAGTTAAGTGTCCGCATTTTATTTCTGTATCAAATTCGCTGTGAGAACAGCAACTTGCACATTTCTTTTATTCTTGTCTGGACTGCTTTTACAATCTTCTGCATATGCGACATCAAATACAAACGAGAAATTCCTTCGCCAAAAATGCTCTCAACATTTTTAGTTGGAGGAATTAGTTGTAGTTGCTGTTTTAACTCAACTAACGGTCTATACTTAAAGCTAACTTTGTATGTAACTTTAAAGTATTTGCTTTCATCTCTTTATTATGTTTGTTGGCGACTGCTAAAATTATTTATTTCCTCCTACAACACCCTCATTCACTCTATTGTCTGTTTATTTTTACGTGAAGTTATGGTGAGTCTTCATATAATTTTTGGCCTGAATACTGAGATAATTTCAGACTGTGTGTTGTGTTTTCCACGGCTCAGTATTTTGTGTTCCACACTATTGTGGCCCAAAATGATGGTGATTCCTCAGTAATGAAAACAACTTAAATTTAACCTCTTCTCAATACTCATAGACACTCTGCGGCTGTTATAGTATTTAATAGTGTCAATGTAAAAAGTAGTTTTTGGAATATTAATCAGAGGATTCTGCTGTATTTGTAACTGTTATATTTTCTGTATACATGTCTGATTTTCTTTCAGGTGCTGCCTGGTGCTTGATTTCTCTTCTGTTACCATATTCCACATATCCTCTCTTAGCTTATGAGCACATCCTTGCCTCATTTTGATGTGAGCGCTGCATCGCTCCCTCTCCGTTTGCCACCCTGTCCATCCTCACCCACTGTACTCCCCAAGCCTTCTTAGCCCTGTGAGGCTCCAAACAAACCTATAGTGATGTGTGATAACGGAGACCCTGAGGATAAACCCCCTGCCCCTCCGGTGAGGATGAGCAGTACCATCTTCAGCACCAGCTCTGGCAAAGACTCACTCTCAGCCAACCACAGCTCGAAACCGCTGCCTTCAGTGCCTGAGGAGAAAAAACCCCGAAACAAGATCATCTCAATGTTCTCTGGCGCTGAAAAAGGTGAAATTTAGAGTTTATCAGAAAAAATATTTAACATTAAAGTCAGTCTTGGGTTTGTGAACTTGAAGTGTTGTCACATGTAATTTTAATTAGGCTTTGTTTTTAGGTGGCAGAAAGAAAGATAGAGACAAAGAACGACCAGAGATCTCGCCACCTTCAGATTTTGAACACACCATACACGTTGGGTTTGATGCAGTTACAGGAGAGTTCACTGTGAGTTTTCACTGTTTGCTAATTTGTTTTTCGTCCACATACCCCTGCGATTCAACATTTGACCAAAACACACACATTTGCGTCACATTTTATTCTGCATCAGTTTGACACCATGTAATCTTTTCCCTTCACAGGGTATGCCCGAGCAATGGGCTCGACTACTCCAGACCTCAAACATCACCAAGTTAGAGCAGAAGAAAAACCCACAGGCTGTGCTCGACGTTCTCAAGTTCTACGACTCTACAGGCAATGGTCGTCAGAAGTACCTCAGCTTCTCATCTTCTGGTGAGGCTCCAAAAAGTATTGTAGTTACCTCCAGAACATAATGAATGTCTATGAATTTGACTGCCGTGTTTTTAGGTACAAGTTAATTATTGCCATTTTTTTTTCTTCAGGTTGTTAATATTTTTTCTTCCCCTTTAAAGAGGAATTTAATCAATATTATCTTGTGTAAAACGCTTAGTGACCAGGAAGTATAGTTAAGCAGTGTCAGACTTGAACCTTTGAGAACATGTATATTAATCTGTAACTGCAGGTACTTTAACACATTTTCTAAAAACTTCTCCTTTGTTTATTTGTTTTCTTGCACAGAAAAAGACGCATTCACCCCAAGGCCTCAGTCTGTAAGTATTTCTTGTTTGTTAAAGGCATAATATGCAACATTTTCCTGAAAAAAAAAAATGTATGGACTTGTGCGAAAGTAATCCCTCTCAATCATCGCTTATGACCCATAAGAAGTAGCATTATATTTATCTGCAGAAAACACTCCCTCTGTATTTCGTTCTTATTTTGCTATTCACAGAGCCAATGACAGCACAAGACTGGTACTTTATAAATACTGAGTGACCAGGTTACATTGCCTGTCTTGTCTTCCTCCCCTGTTACTCACACACAGCAGAAAGGATGAAGCATGCACTTCGGTTGAATTCACGCAAAAACTTGGCATTATGTCACCTTCCTGCAGGGTTGTTTGGCAGTGTGTGCATGTTTATTTGTAACCTCTGCGAAAGACTCAGAAAATAACATTGTTATTCTCTGATTCACTGCATTGTTCTCAGTAATGCCACTCTCTCTTTTCAGTCACACTCAGGCTCAACCACCACTGCTCTCTCAGTCTAGCAGAGCCACTGAGGATGAGCCAAGATTGAATGCAAAGAGTTACAGACAATATTTGCATATTATGCCTTTATAAATCTCATGCTGTGTTATTTGTACCATATTTTGTCTCATTAAGGCCAGCAAGTTTTCTTCTCTCTTTTTAAAACAGCCTGTCAAAAAAGGCACTGAACCTTCTTCTCCGAATATCAAAGATATTGATGATGATGATGATGATGAAACTCCTCCTCCCGTTGTGGCACCAAGACCAGAGCACACAAAGAGTGTAAGTCACCTGCTTTAAGTGGGTTTTACAGTGTGGTGATTGTTAGCTCAGTAGGTTTTTCATGCCATGTCTGAGGCTTTTGTGAAAACTTCTTTGTTTGTCTTTGCTTGTTGTTGTGTTGTACAGGTGTATACTCGCTCCGTTATTGACCCCATCCCTGCTCCAAGCCCCTGCGTAGATGGAGATGTTGCTTCCAAGGCTGCAGACAGACAGAAAAAGAAGGGCAAGATGTCGGATGAGGAGATCATGGACAAACTGAGTAAGTAATTTATAAATCATTAATCTCACAGTTCTGTTGTTACAATACAACCGTTTAAATCTCACCTTTTTTCTTTACATATGTGATTGTTTTCTGGCTTGCAGGAACCATAGTCAGCATTGGAGATCCCAAGAAGAAGTACACAAGATATGAAAAAATTGGTCAAGGGTAAGTGCAGATCCACCAACTAGAGTGTGAACATGAACCAATTAGAACGTGCTATAAGATTTAAGATTTGTGTACTGTGTAAAACTGCATTTATAATAGTATTTGGCCCCACACTTTCTCAACTTCTGCATCAAAATGTGCTCATTCTTTTGTTTAAGCAATCAGTCGACATCAGTATTCCAACCAAAATCTTCTCACACTTTATGATAATGACTTTGATTGTTATCAAATCTGCAACCAGAGGAAACCTGCTGCCTGAGGCAGAATCCACACCCAGGTGTAAAGAAGCCTTTCAGGTTCCTAAATGTGTTTTTCACCAGGTGTGAACCTCACCAAAACAGATCAACAGGGTGTCAATTTGTACTGGGACTAAGATTTTTTACTTCTAATTATTTAATACTAATGTTCCAGTAATCTACATGCGTCATGTCACGACTCTGCTACATAAATCAGAGACTTTCTATTAAAATGTGACAGCCTTTGTGTCGATATTTCTGCAGGAAAATTTCAGTTTTCTGTTAGTTAAAATATGCAATGAAGTAAAGTTCTTATTTTCTTTCGCCAGGGCGTCAGGAACAGTATTCACAGCCATTGATGTTGCCACAGGACAGGAGGTAAAAAGTGACCAAGTAACTGATGAGATGTGTAGACGAACCAGGGACATGGCAGAGTGTAGCAGTGAAGCTCATTGTATAAAAATAGACACATGAAAGTTGATAGTTATTAATTATATGCTTTATTTTTTATTTACATTGAACCTTTTCTACAAGAAATACAGCTTTCGTGTGAGACTGTCAAACTTCTGCTGAACAGCTGCCAGTTTGGCTGCAAGTGACAATTCTGAGATTATGTTAGAAATTAAAACATACTGTAACTATTGCACTAGTAATGAGGAATAATCAAGTCAGCAAACTGTAACTGTGCCATTATTTACAGTTAACAGCACTATATCCATAAATTTGCCTTTGTTTGCTAAACAAAAGCCGTCACAGGTTGTACCGGATCAAGTAAGGTTGTATCAGCAAAGCTAGAGAGTACATTGAACTGAGCAAAGGTGTGTTTTATTGCTTTGCCTTAACACAGAAAAATCACTGAGAGAAGGTAGTTAAAAATGTACAAAACATAAAATACATAGGCTTATAGAGGTATGCCATAGAATAAGGGGAAAAAAGCTTCAAAGTTATTGGTTAAATTTGGGTAATTCTGAATCTCTGGTGTTTCGTGCTGTTTTTTTACACAGGTTGCCATTAAACAGATCAACCTACAAAAGCAGCCGAAGAAGGAGCTGATCATCAATGAGATTCTAGTCATGAAGGAGCTGAAGAACCCAAACATTGTCAACTTTTTAGACAGGTAAGACTGGAAGTGAACCTGCAGTCTGGCTGCTACAGAAAAGCTTCAGACAGTTTTAACTGATCTAAAAAGATGTCACCAAAGTGTGGATGGACATTGGTGTGTGTGACATTGTGTGTTTGTTTGTGTCAGCTTCCTGATGGGGGAGGAGCTCTTCGTGGTGATGGAGTATCTGGCTGGTGGCTCACTGACAGACGTGGTTACAGAGACCTGTATGGATGAAGCTCAGATAGCTGCTGTCTGCCGAGAGGTACACTGCACTCTTGACAACTGAGTCCAAATAAACAAAAAATCAAATCTAAAAGTCTCTTTATGTAAAAATTGAAGGCCAAACAACCATTTTAACTCCTAACATTTCCCCGTCTCCTCCTGTTTGTCTCCATATCTGCAGTGTTTACAAGCGTTGGATTTCCTGCACGCAAACCAGGTCATTCACAGAGACATCAAAAGTGACAATGTGTTACTCGGGATGGATGGTTCTGTCAAGCTGAGTAAGTCCTGTACTCGTGTTATCAAGAGCAGCCTGTTAATCCCTCATTGCTGTGTCCTTTTGCTTCATTTACACTTCTCCATCTCCTCCACAGCCGACTTTGGCTTCTGTGCCCAGATCACTCCAGAGCAGAGCAAACGCAGCACCATGGTAGGCACGCCTTACTGGATGGCTCCTGAGGTGGTGACCAGAAAGGCTTATGGGCCTAAAGTAGACATTTGGTCCCTCGGTATCATGGCCATTGAGATGGTTGAAGGAGAGCCTCCCTACCTTAACGAGAACCCACTACGAGTGAGTGAGAATATTTGAAAACCCTCTTTGGTATCCAGTTGTCCTTTTTTTTTAAATATTATTTTACATATCGTCAATTTCCAACATTTTCTCATTAAACTCCCCGAACTGAATCATCCAGTCAATAAACAAATTTGTGTAACATATTCAGGCTAATTTGCATAGAGAGAAAGGCACAGCTTACTGCATGCAACAAACAGTCTTGTTTTTATATCAAGAGGCTAAAATAATTAGTGACAAAGATTTGTGTCAGACTGTCGCAGTATAAAATGAGTCATCACAAAAGCAGGACAAACACTCAGCACTCAAGGAACAAAACAGGCACTGAGCAGTTGATTAGTTCTCATCTGAAGTTATGAGGAAACCAAAAATTCTTTTTAAGCTTCTGCTACTTTGTTGTGTGCTGTTGGATGAGCTTAATGTGTAAACCTAAAGATAATTTGACCAGTATACAATGTTTATATACAGACCAAAATTGCTGTAATGCAAACAGTGATACAGCCAGTGACGGGGTGTGTTTGCAAAGAGTGCTAGAATACATATTATAATGTCCTATAAGCCTTATTTGCTTTATGTACATATTGGGAGTGGTGTATGTAAAGTCTCTGCATGTCAGTGTACCGTTTGTTTTCTATTTGACAATGGTGGATGATGTGTAAACCAATAATCCCGCCTTATTCTTAACTGAAGATGTGTCCACAGTGTTCATAGAAACAATGCCTCTTCTGTGTGAATGCACTTAAAATCAGATTTTTAAATCTCTGAATCAGCAGCTGATTATCAGCTTTTGTAGACCAGGTATCCTGTATCGCTCTCAGTAGGTTGTATGATTTTGTGAATCAGATTACTCAGCTGTCATGAAGAAATAGAGAAAATGCTAGAATATTAAAATGTGCGCAGTATTCTTACACATAGCAAGTTAACAATAGTCAGACTTAAAAATTTCCCCCACTTTTACCTGTTAGACTTGATTCACCTGCTGTACTAGATATATTTCCTGAAACTGATTTAACAGTTCTGGTCTTCCCTTTTCTCTCATCTCTTCCCCTTTGGCAGGCATTATACCTGATTGCCACAAACGGCACGCCTGAGCTTCAGAACCCAGAGAAGCTGTCTCCAGTCTTCAGAGATTTCCTGAACCGTTGCTTGGAAATGGATGTAGAGAAAAGAGGCGGAGGCAAAGAGCTGCTGCAGGTTATAAACTCATCCTGCTTTTAGATCTTTTGTCGGTGAACTTCTTTTGTGTTTTTTATTAAAAGTGCACTTGATTCACTGGTTTTTCCTTTTCCCCCTCCTTCTTCTCTTTGTTGTTTGGTGCGCAGCATCCGTTCCTGAAGCTGGCGAAGCCCCTTTCCAGTCTCACACCTCTCATCCTGGCAGCCAAGGAGGCCATGAAGGGCAATCGTTAGCTAATGAAAAAGAGCTACTCTGCCCTCCCATGCTGTGCACAGCTATGTGCCAACCATTTAGATATCGTGCCAGACAATAGGCTGAGAGTGACTTGCCACTCTTGAAGCACCAGCCTTATAAGCCCTGACAAACCTCACTGTGAAGAAGACCAAAAATATAGTGCACAACTCCACCGCTGTCCATATGAACTTTATTCTCACTCAGAAGTCAGAAGACAAGTCAAACTAAAGTGCTTAGTTTCAGAGTCAGGCGTAGTTATTTTGTACATCAAATCTCCTGGTGACACGTTAGGGCTAGGCTTGTATTTAACTTGGAATGAAGAAGATGCCTAGTTCTATTTAGTTTTTTAATCAACTGCCTTAAACAAATGCAAAATGTTGCCTAATGTATTGTTGATTGTGTCAATGTTTCTCTTCCCATGATTTTTACTACCTTTGTAATTTACCTTTTCAGCTTGTCAGTGTCTTAGTTATTTTGATACTTGAATTTCATATGTGTCCCCCTTCTTGTTACATAGTTGGTCTCATTCAATGAACACTCTTGCTATTTCCACATTGACTCATGTTTTATGGACATTTTCTCTTACCGGTTTTTATAGGAAACATTTCAGTACATTCGTCATCATGAACATGTGCTGTGATTGTGTCGTTCTTCGATTGCCACGTCTGACCGACCTACTGTACCATTTCTTCCCCTGTATCATTAGTCTCCTGATACCAGAGGTGCACCTTACAGGCAAA
Source organism: Ctenochaetus hawaiiensis (assembly GCA_029783645.1). Lineage (NCBI taxonomy): Eukaryota > Metazoa > Chordata > Actinopteri > Acanthuriformes > Acanthuridae > Ctenochaetus > Ctenochaetus hawaiiensis. The sequence continues at coordinate 22,151,435 of JAPZDY010000021.1, read as the reverse complement.
TTAAAATGTTAGATTGACAGGGTTTATACTTTTCTTCTTTATTGTTATTAAAAATGAGTATTGTATGTCGAACTCTGTCCTTTGTGTTCTTCTGGACTAAACAGATGCGCTTTTCCCATGTGTATATTGTGTACTTAATTAGATCTGAAGAAAGTGGCCAAATTATTATGGTTCACTGTCCAAGGCATGGTAAAGACAATTCTTTTGACTATTTCTTTTTCTCTCCTGAACGACTAACAATGTTGTCTGCGCACTCAAATAAATGCAACTGTTGGTGCTTTTGTTTTTGTGAAAAGTGACTGTGATTTGTGAAAATAAGTGTGCAGTAATCTCGTGTTTCTAACAAAGCCACGAAGAAGGGAACACAAGTGAAACTAGAATAATATAATTAATGCAATATAATATTAATATCTATGTTTGGCTTCACTGTTTAAATTTGAACCAATTAAGAATTTAGTTTCAAGCTGTTCGGCTTCATAACATGAACTAGATTATTTATAGGTATTCTTTGTAGAGGTTTCTTAAGTTTGGAATTGTAATTTGTCAAACGTTTTACTTTTATGAAGCGTAAATTTGTCATGCTTTTATTTCGAAGTCTAGCCGGAAGCGTGAATGTTTTTGTTTCCGGCTCAACACGGGTTGCTGTTGCTCCTAGCAGTTCACAGACCGAAACTATTATCAATTATTTTTGACTTCCGTGTAAAATGGCAACACAAATGAAGGATAAAGACGCATACCAAAGGCTAAACTATCTTTATCAGGTAAATAAATGAGAATATGTTACAACCTAATCGCTGCGATGATGCCATGGATAGCAGTCACATGGCTAACATGCTAGCTACCTTGCTAACAGGTTTGTGATGATAATCTATCGGTTTGATCCCTTTACAGGCTGCACACTGTGTTTTATCTCAAAACCCGGAAAACGTGGAGCTGGCTCGTTTCTACTGCTTCACTCAAAAGACCATCGCAAGACGTTTAGTTCTTAGACAGTAAGTTAAATATGTATGAATGTTATTCAGAGGTTATTTTATTTTGTAGGGTGATCTATAGACAAACCAAGTCCCCGGTGTCACTTACTCATGAGTAACTTTGCTACACGTTTTCTTTGTTTTGTTTTATTGGGTTTCATGAGTATATTAACATCATTTTCGCCATAAACAGCAAAACCCCTTCATACATAATAACCAGTTTACAGAAAAAGAAGACTATGTTAAACAATTGGAAATAAGTATTTGCCAGACCCTTACTTTTAATGACAACTCAGAAAGCATTTTAAGAAAGCCAACAAGGGATTGTTTTAATCAGGAAGCCAGGGAGTGTTAGCCAACATATACTTGAAAAGACATATAGGAGCCTCACTGAAAGTATCCTATCATTAAACAAAATAGCTTGGTCTCACAACTGTGTGATGTGTGAAGAGCAACAACAAGCTCTTCAGAATTGTTGAAATTGCAGGGGGCGTGATTGGTGAGTCTCAAAAACAACTCTGCAAAATATTTGACAGCACTGTACAGAGGAAGGCTAAATGCATAACTGCAGATAGTTCATATTCTCTGCAAACTGATTTGGGGCCCCAAGGGACCATATACAATAAGTCTTTTATTCCCAGTGCCATACAGACATTGAAAACAGAGGGACTTCTTCTGACAGTTGTTACGCTATAAGATTCCTCTTTGGTATTTACTTAAACTACCTGTCTTCTGCTACTACCTGCTCATTTGCACTATTGTATATTGTAAATGTTGTAGTGTATGTTTATCAATAGTGTGTAAAGTTTTATGCAGTGTATGTGTTATTTACTTAACTTGTGTAGGCTTAAGACAAACTTCCACTGTGGTTACAATAAAGTCAATCCAATCCAATCCAATCTAATCCCAAAAAAGCTCTTTTGACAAACACTTTATTTTCAAGAATCACAAGCGATGACAGTTGTTGCTGCATGTTAACAAAAACTAATCCCATTTCAAGACTTAGACCAAAACTAACATGAATTTATCAAAACCTACAAAGTAGTGTTGTCTGTGTAGCTAAATTCTGATAAATTCCCATGAGCCTTGGAGCTCCATTGTTTTAAGAAGAGTGTCAAACACTCTGTTGTACTGACTGACATCTCTTGCACACCACCCTGCTGCTGTTAAGACTCACTAAATCAACAAATTTATTTAAGTGCACTGCTGACTTCAGTCCAACACAAATGCAACAACAAAAGTACAACAACCAGCTGTTACAGAAAATGTATGAACCTTTTAAAAGAGGAACCAGTGGGCCGGGGGATGAGAGCTGCAGACGTGGCAGGTATTTCAGAAAGAATAGAGAGACAGGTTCAGTTTTATCTTTTCAGGGCATTGTTTGAGAATAGGAACAGGAAAAATACACAACCACATTAGGCTTAGTTTTTAGGTCTAACCTGTCCATGCATGAATAAGATTTTTATGATCTGAGAATTGCTCATTTTATCACAGAGACCCATCAGTGAAGAGGACATTGTGCAAGAAATGCTGCTCATTGCTCATCCCTGGTGTAACTGCAACAACAAGACAACGAAGTAAGTTATTTGACCATTTATGTAAACAGTCTAGTACATGATGGTTGTGTGTCTCATGTTACCTGTGGATTATTAAATTTAAGGTGTTTAGAAGGTCTTTTCAAACAGTTTAATGGTTGTTTAGTAATTTTAAATAAATACATAAAGAGACACTTACTTTGTTTTTCCTGATTTTCTCCGTTTAGGAAAAAAACAAAAGACTCGCTTCACTGTAGTGAGATGCCTCAGCTGTGGGCAGAGCAAGACCCTATTGAATAATCCAGATTATTGTTTGTGGGTTGACCGTCCTGAGGCTCAGATGGAGCAACAAAAACAGTCAGGTGACAAACTTTAACTCAACACTAAAGACCAGCCTCATGGAGGGTTTTTTTCATAGGCACACTGTGATTTTCTGCACAGAAAAATTACTTGAAAAAGGTAAAAAACTTTTTTTTTAATGACAGTTACTGTTTCTCCTTTCTTACCTACAGATCCAAGCCCTTCTCTTAAGAATCAGCCCAAAAACAAAGAACGTGATGATTCAGGATCATCTCCTAAACCCAGTGCTGCCCAGAGCACCGCCAGCACGTAGCAGCAGTTCAACATCTTAGTGGTTTATGAAAGGCTGTTTCTTTTTTTAAATATGTGTAGCGTCATTGTGTTACATATATCTATTATATAAGGGAGTAGTTTTAAATACCAACTTCTGACTTCTGTATTTCAGTAATTTATTGATTTTTGATCTCTGTGAGATATTTTTTTCAAAAGAAAAACTTAACTGTCAGTATTTAAGTTTTATTGCCAATAAAAATTCAAATTTTGCGATTTTTTTCTTATGTTCAATATTTTACATTTTCTGTACAAACTGATATTCAGAGTCAAGTATATCTTTAGCATTAACAAAATGTATTTGGGGAAGTTTCCTAAAAGATGATTTGAAGGAAAATAAAAATTTCTAGTTTCTTTCACATTTTCTTCTTCTCTCCTTTGTCTCCCTTTGGCACTCTGAAACGTGTCTTCTGAAAATAAAAAAGATTCTTGGCAAAAATCCTTGGAATATGGCCCATGTACAGGAGAAGAGCCAGAGTCATGCCTAGAAAACATAAATTTAGTGTGTTTAAGTCTACAGAACTCACAAGGGACACACACATATTTGACTTTGATATAAGTTACCTGTGAGAGAGCCAAGCCAGTAGACCACTGCATACTCTGTGAGGGTAAAGCCAGGACAGTGAAAGGTGAGGCCGTAGGCCAGCGATGGGTTGATGTACGCTGATGTGTAGCTTCTGGCTGCAGAGAATTAAAGGACAAATGCAGTTAATGTTGGTGGAAGCAGACATATGATGGGTTATGATTATATGCATGACTAATACTAAGGTGGAGTCTAAGGAACTCAGAGTGATGCTGCAAAAGTGCTGAAAAAAAACCCTGAGCAGTGTCTTGTTTATAAGTGATACATGTACATACGCATTAAGTTAAAAAACAACCCTGATCAAGAACTAAAAACCTTCAAAGAAATGTCGTCTGATGAAACGTTTGGTTAATAATGAGCTAACTAACAATGATAAACTATTTTCTTATCTACACTTTTGATCTTTCTTTGCCAAAACTTTAAAAAAAGATGCATGAGCAATTTATTGAAGTTCGTCAGTTAGATGCTGCCGGCATGTTGGGCCTGATTTTTACTGCAGTTTTCATTGTGCACATGTTAAGCAACAGGTGATACTGCAAATGCGCTGAGCCACAGCAGAGGTGTCATTTTTTCCTGCAGAGATTTTATGCATCTACAAAGCTTCTATATTAAAAGAATTTTTAGCTTTTTTTCTCTGATAATGGAGGAGCCAAGTTCACCAAAACTTACCTGCATGAGACAGGAAAGTGAGGAGGACAGCGATCAGGGGCACTCGGATCAAGGCAGATCTGCGTTGCGAAGTTAGCTGGACAAGATGAAAGATGAGCGCACAAACACACTCAGTGAAAAAACCCTGACGCACAGAGACCTGCAGAGATGGGCTGCAGTCTCTATACATCAGGTTTTTGATCATATGCATGTCTGTCAGCTCCAGACTCCAGTAATATCCAGCTGCAAGAAGGGCAAAGTAGGCACCAAGAAACTGGGCTGATACAGCAAGGAGAGTATGCAGGGTGGTGGCCTCCATCTGCAGGAATTTCAGCACCACTCGGCTGGGATTCCCTGATGCACCACCACAGATCACACTGTGGGTTAGCAGCACCACAAACAGAATGGTTACAGTCACATCAGGACCCAAGCCCCCAGCCCACTCGCCCACCTCCACAATTGTCTGCACCTCCAGCCAACATGCCACCAGCATGAAAGAGGAGGCAAACTCAGAAATGAAGCTAAACCGTGGCCATTTTTTAAGGAGTATTCGAACTAAGGCTGCAAAGATCACAGCAGCCAGGAAGTATCCGAGAGATGCATTCAGTCCAGACATGGCTCAGATCAGCACTTCCCTGCTTTTTCTTCCCCAAAAAGAAACAAATGAAGGTTTGACCCAACAACTCTGCAATATGGCAACGTGGCACATGCAGAGACACATTTCTTATCAGAGACACGTCAGTTTTGTGTCCCACAGCCACCTGCCAAAATACACATGGGACTTTGCAAGGTCAGGTCAGTGAGCTGTCCTTCATTCAGTGGTCATATATAATTAGATCAAAAGCTTTGGTTAAGTGCTTCTTTTCTCTATTTGCATTATATCATACACTATAAATTACCCAGAATTCTTTTTCCCATGGCTAAATAGCTTAAAAGTAATAAAAATGCTAATTAAACATTTGCCACCAGATTCAAAAGCTTTAGGGAAAGTAGTCTAGACTTTCTATAGATTGAACTACAGTAGTGCTTGAATTTTGAATTTTAAAAAAAGGTGCTAATCAGCAGCAGCATGCATGTGGCTTTTATCTTATATAATGGAACTACTCTTGTAAGACTTCTGTGTTAGTGTAATTTTTAAGTATGATGCATGAACCGATTCATGATCCGTTGTATATGGAAACACAACATTTGGGTCAGCACCATAGGTGTGTATGAGATAAGATGATCAGACAGGTCCAACAGCAAAACTATGCGGGACAGCAGACGCATCAGGGCTGCAAGGACCCTCCGATGTGTCGGAGAATTAAAATCAGTTATGTCAGCGTCTCTGCAGTAAAGCAGGCTGTCGGTACTTGAACTCCACCTGGCGATTTACACCACCAGCACAGCTTTACAAGGACACTCTTGTTTATTCATTATTTATTTGTATGTGAATGTTTTTATTCATCCATCCGACCACTCCAGGATGGCCAAGACACAACCAGCTCAGCCCCGCCCACGGATTGGTCAACCCTGATATTCTAACCCCAAATCTGACCAATCAAATCAACACAGGCGACGTGTTCTGGCTAATCAAAAGCGGGACGGGGCGGGCTGTGACTTCGCCATCCTATGCCCACCATTGGCTGTGCCGACTGCTCGCGGTGTCAGCAGCCACGGAGTAACTAACTACAGTAATTTTTACCGAGTACTCTGTGATGTTCAGACTCGAGGCGGAACTTGTGAGACGTCGACGTCCCGGGGTGTGTGTGTATGTGTGTGTGTTTGTGCGCGGGAGCTCGTGTGTGTGTGCGCGCGCGTGTGTGGAGGGCCAGTGAAGTGATGGCAGGGGAAGAGCCGACACTCAGAGAGGAATGAGAACTTGTCGGGGATGGCGGACAAACCTCCGACATTGTTTGTGAAGCTGTTTGCCGCTGGATTTTACGGTGTGAGCTCGTTTCTGATCGTCGTTGTGAACAAAAGCGTCCTCACTAACTACAGGTAACAGTTTCGATGACACCTATGAATGTACTAACCTTAGTTGGGTAGCTACCATGTTAGCTAACCTAGCAACTGGAAGTTGTGTTGGCTGAATAGCGAAGCCGACACGGCGAAGCTTTTTTAGCTAGCGGCAACTTTTGGCTAGCGATGGGTAACATTGAAGTACAGACTGAAATAGAAAAGCTTCACCCAGATTTTGAAATTTAGGAAGCTGTGTTTTAATATAGCGAGGTTTGGTACCATGTTAGCATCAGTGATGTTAAGCCGGGATGTTCATTGTGACTTACGGGGGACTTTATGCTGCTGTTCCAGGTTCCCCTCATCAATATGTGTCGGAATCGGACAAGTAAGTTTAATGCTTTTAATAATTCTCAAAGCACACATTTGCTCTTCAAAGCAGGTAGAGTTTAAGTGATTTTTTTTCCCCGTTGAACATGTGTGCAGATGCTGGCCACAGTGGTTGTGCTGTGGGTGGGCAAGGCAGCGAGGGTGATCAGCTTCCCAGACTGTGATGATAGCATACCACGCAAGGTAAAGACCACCTATCCGTCATTAAATGATCTGCACAGTTCAACATGATGGTTATTACCCCGAGTAAAATCTGCATTTTTATGTTTAACTGGTTACAGACGTTTCCTCTACCTCTTCTTTATGTGGGAAATCAAATCAGTGGTCTGTTTGGAACCAAAAGGCTCAAGTAAGTCCTCATCTATAAACGATCCGAGCTGAATAATGGTTAAAGGGAGGTCGATTGAGTGCCAGCATGAACTCTTGGGCAATGCCATTGATGTTTGGCCAAGCTTAAGCAATCTATTTCAATTTCTTGTCCACCAGTTTGCCGATGTTCACTGTCCTCAGGAGATTCTCCATCTTATTCACAATGCTGGCAGAGGGACTTCTGCTTAAGTAAGATTGCATATGAAATATTATTCACTTTCTCAATCATCAACTTGTCCTGTTACTGAGTGAGACACCAACCTGTTCCTCTCTTTGTACCGTATTTCTGGTTTTTATTTACTGCCTAGAGCAGTGGGACTAAATGTCACTGCTCTTTTGGCTTTTTTCCTTTGTTAGGAAGAAATTCTCCAGGCCAGTCCAGCTGACAGTATTTACAATGATCCTTGGGGCTTTTATAGCTGCAAGGTAAGTTCTGCTCTATCCAGGTGTCCCAGCTTTTAACCATACCAGAATTACCTTCACTACAAAGGGTCGTCCAGTCCTGATATATGTCCACACTTAAATTTTATTGTCTTTAAGGTCATTAGACATGTTTTCCAAGATATATCTAGTTTAACGAGCCCTGTAGGAACAGAGCATTTGCACAGCTAATTCGTCAGTGACAGAACACTGTATTTACTCCCTTGCCACTTTCTTTTGTTTTTCTCCTCCATCTGTGTTCACAGTGATGACTTGGCCTTCGACTTGCAAGGCTATGTGTTCATTCTCCTGAATGACGTGTTGACTGCAGCCAATGGAGCCTATGTGAAACAGAAATTAGATGCAAAGGTATGTGGCAGCACCATTTGATAAATAGTACCGACTGTTTAGTTGGGACCATTTCTCATGTTGAATTGATGTTTGTGTAATTTGGAGAACCCAAACTGTCCTTCAGTGTCTGGCTGGAAGGAGCTCAGTGTACAATAACACAATAAGTTCTTTTTAACTCCCTGCTAAGTTGATGAAGTTATCCTTGTTAAATTTGTTTGAGTCACACTTCCTCACTATTGAATTTGGTTGTTTTCCAGCAGCATTTTAACTGTCAGCTTTGTCGTCATTGAGTTAGAAATGTCATGGAACTGGTCCTACTCGTTTGTAATGTCATATGAGCACACTGCCCAGCTATCACATTACAGCTAAAGCAAGACTTGATCCAGATATAGACTGTGATGTATATAGAGCACCAGCTGCTTAAACTGAACAAGACTGAGTGCTGTGTTGTTTTTGTGATATTGTAAGGGGTTGAACGATGAAGCCATGATGAAATGGAATCAGACAAATGCAAACGAGAGATTCTAGGTGGTGCAGTGGGCGGGCCATGCATAACATCTGTATGCTAGTTAGTGAGGAATGCACTGAAAGACTTGTGAATAACCCTCTCTGTTCAGGCTCTGCTTATTTTTTCATGCTCCCTTTGCTCTCTTCCCATCCCTATGCTCTGTCTTACAGGAGTTGGGGAAATATGGATTATTGTATTACAATGCATTATTAATGATCATTCCCACTGTACTGCTCGCTCACCTGACTGGAGATATACAGAAGGTAAACCATTCCTCATTCAAACCTCCAAACATCTTTACTCATGACAGATTTTATTCATTAGTGAAAAATAACTGAGGCTAAACCCTCAAGTCACATCTTTGTTATGACTTTGCAGTGTTGGAACTAAGTTATGCAAAGTTTAATCCTAAACTGAAGCGATTGCACATATGTGTGAGCATGTGTGTGTGTGCTGTAAATATGAACTGCCTGCCTGTTTGTTTGTGAGTGCTGGCAGGGACCTTCTGGTTTGCCCAGCTGGGGCCCAGCAGCCAGAGAGGCACAAAGCAGCTATTATGCACCTAGTAGAGTTATTACAGCAGCGCCCACAACCTCTCTTGACAGAATAACCTCAGTGAAGATATAGACTCCTACAGTACCTATTAAAGCTATAAGAAACTCAGTGTTTTATGTGTAAATGTGCAAGTGTTAGTTGTGTCATTACCATTATTTCCCTACAGTTTGACCAACAACTCTGCAGTGCTCAATTAATCCTTATTTCCTTTCTTTCACTGAATGCCAGACTAGACAAGTCAGCAGGGAGTGACTTAAATTTCTGTTCAGCTGTGTCTTATGCTGTGCTTCTCTTCTCAGGCAGTGGAATATGATGGTTGGTCGGATATGTTTTTCCTCACCCAGTTTACCCTCTCTTGCATCATGGGGTAAGAAAAGCCAAAGCTAATGTGTGACAAGCATGCATGTCTAAGCAGGCAGGATTGTGTTTTGTGTTAGAATTCAACATCTGGATGACAACAAATTTCTGCCACCCCCTGAAGCTCACAATCACCCTTTGTCTACCATGTTGCAGTAACATTACAAAACCTGACCTTATGCTTCAACAAGTCCCTTTTGTCAAATGTTTTACAGATTTGTTCTGATGTATTCCACTGTGCTTTGTACACAATACAACTCTGCATTAACAACTACAATTGTGGGCTGCATCAAGGTAAGCTGCAAAATTGTGTAAAAAACGGTTAAATACACTAAAACACACAAAAAAACTCAGTTTAATTAACATATTCTCCGTTTTGCAGAATGTCCTGGTGACTTACATAGGGATGGTTTTCAGTGGAGACTACATTTTCTCTTGGACTAACTTCATAGGCTTGAACATCAGGTATTTAAATAAAGATTTATTTCTTATTTATTCTCACATCATGTCTTTTTGCGCTCATAGACGGATTTGAAGTTTCTATGTCACACCCAGAGCTGACCCAAGTTGTTTTGTGGCTTTATGCAGAAGTCCCCCACCCATCACAAACTGTCACTCATACATCATTCCAGCAAATACATTTCGCATTGCATAGTCTCATTAAGGATTGAGCAATTTAAACATAAATATGCAAGAGAGCTTTGAATACCTTATTATCATATTGTGTTGTCTTTAGCCACGCTAGCAGTGTGATTCTATGGTTTGGCTCTGTGGTCTCTTGCTTGGTTTACCACTTTGGTCTAGATGGAAATATCTCAACAACAATTAGATGGATTACTATGAAATTTTGCTTTGACATTTATGATCCAAAGTTTGGAGCCTCCCTTCTTTGGGGACTTTGATTATCCTCATTAAATTTCATTAACTTGCCATTACCAGACCCTATGAGATATGTTGAGTTCTACTTGCTGTATTGAAACAAAGTGTTGATATGTATGGATCACAGATGATTAATCGTAATATCTTTGAATACCCCCTTACATATCACCACCACAATGAGATTGATATATATGGACTGGAGTGAAACTGGGATATGGGATGGATTGCAACAAAATTTAGTACCCAGCATTTTAGCACGTAGCTTACTAGCTTGTAAATTGTTCTTATCTGTGGCTTTAAACAGATAGAAACAAATATCTGTCTGTTTACAAAAAGCCAAAGTAAGAGTCAACGTTAACATGGATGATATGTTTGTGCCTGCTGGATCTTGTTGGAACATCTGACAAAATTTGTGGCTGATGTGTTGCAACATGTTCACCTTTTCCCCAATAAATTTTTAGTCTCTTTTAACCAACAGCTATCAGATAAAAGTTTAATAGCTTCTTTAACATTAATTCAGACATCTGCTGTGTTGAAAACTAGTTTCTTGATTGTTAAAATGTTTACATCCTATTACGCAGTTATCCTGCCAGCTTGTTGGGCGGTTAAATTATATAAGAACACAAACATATATTTTGCTTAATTTTGTGTTGTTGTACAAGTGTGTTTGTGTACTTTAACATGGTTGTTGTCCTTGTTGTTGTAGTATTGCTGGCAGCCTGGTTTACACATACATCACTTTCACAGAGGAGCAGTCAAACAAAGCAAGTGACAGCACCAAACTGGACATCAAGGGCAAGGTGGTTGTATGACAGAGACACTGGATTTTATTATTTCTATGCTGACGAAGAGGAAAACTCTATTTTTAGTACAACTTTTTATTTATGGAGTATTTTAGCAGCAAAGATGTGGGATTGAGGGGAATGGTGTTGTGCATATGGAGCAGTCACCATGACTCTCTTACCGCTGCCATGGTTACTAACCCACCAGAGGGATTGTGGGTTTTTTTCTTCTCCTTTTTTTTTTAAAGATGGGGTTTCCTTTTTAAATATTTGTATTTTGATACTATATATGTGAGTATCAAGAAGAAGGGAAATGTGGAACCAATATTATTATTTATATTATAACATTTCCTGACTTTCTGTCAAAAGATGGTTAAAAGCTAAATGTCGGGATGATGTCATATTTCCTGAACACAGGAGTGAACAGCTGGGATGACTGTTGTTTAAAGCATGGGTGTGTTCAGATGAATCGTGGGAATATTAGGTAATGGTTATTTTAAAGGCACAATCCTTCATTTTAATGCCTTTTCTGGTTTGCTGTTTACAGGGAATGTAACTGTAGATGCCTTCTAAGCACAGTGAGTTGCACTGACACTCTTTATCCTTTGTTACAGTACATTACTTTTTTTACTTTTGCGCATACACTGTTTAAAGCTTATTACAGACGAATGGTCATACAGTGATCTAACCTCATCTTTCAAACAACCAAAGTGGGCAGTGGGCTGTCAGTTCCCATCAAGGATTGTGGCTTTAAATAATGTTTCTGCCTCCGTTTGGGAGATAATTTAACGTTAGAGTTTACATGTCGCTCCCTCAGTATCACAGAACGGTTGTTGTGGACTCTCAAAGCTGTTACTGGTTCTCTCTATGCAGAATTAACAAACAATGCTAATGTTTTGTTTTTTTGTACAAGAGGATCCATTTGTTCTTTTTTTCTTGACACGACATTATCGCACTTTTCACTGAGGTTGCACCTGCAAAAAGGGTGAAACTGAATTGCCTCACCTCCTGTTACATTTTTTTTGTTGAGATTGAGATTACTGTACTTTCCTGAATTGTACGTTCAAGGTTTTTTTTAAATGTTACGAGAGAATTGTGGTTTTCTAAACCTTTTAATAGTCAGGTACAAAATGTTTTTTTTTTTTTTATCTACATCGTTTTTTATTTATTACTTCCTTTTGGACTAATATTCATTTTATAGGTGGAGTGGCTTGTGCATTGTTGCTGTTCTCATCTCAAACACAGTAACCATGGATTTGTAGCAATGATGTATTTTTACATTAAAAAAAACTCTGAAGACATGATTTATTCTTTGGGATTTGTTGTTCAAACTACAAATTAAACCCCTGAGCCACCTATAACTGTGGCTCTTGTTTGCATTTGCAGCTGATGATATACTACAATAGTGCAATGGTTCCCCCTTCTGTCATATCTGGCAAAAAACATATTGGAAACACCTACAGGAATAAATCTGAACAGCAAGCCTTTGTGGCTTCCAGCTGCACAACTACATTCATTTACTTTTACTGGCCACTAGGAGTCACCAAAATTAACCATTAACCATCATTTCTTCTGTCATTTGTGAGTTCATATCTGAGACTCTGACTTTCTACACACTGACAACTGTGTAAATGGATTAAAGTCTTACCCAGTTCACACAAAATATTTTTTAAAATGGCCCTAGATTTCAAGCAAAAAGTCTAAATTCAAGCCTCAGTTATTGGCTTCTTTTGAAATCCCGTGTATAAAAGTCCAAAGCCCAAACAAACACAAAAAATGTGTCAGTGCCCTACCACATAATACTGCTCAAATAAATCAGAGTAAACAAAGTTTTGCGAGCAGTTTGCAGCAAATATTACAAATTTATCGAAGTACAAAGAGAAGATGAAGCAAATTACAGACAGATGACATTTTAATACAAAACAGAACCGCCACACATTTCAAAACATCTCTGATACAAGCCCACTACCACAAACAGCTCATGACCTCTGACCTCGCTGGTCTTCAGGTGATTGACATTTAGTATTACGGAAGCCGCACTAACATTTATAACCCATTTTCTCAAACACATTAAGAAACACCCATAAATATCCATTAATTAATGGAAACGATCTACTGAAATTTCCCATCCAATGATAGCCTTTATGTTTGTGCACAAACCTGTCAGATGACCTGCATTCAGATTTGAAATTAAACTGGCCAAGTAACTAAGGGACATAATGTTAAGTTTGTATACAATTTAAAATAACTACCTTGTGGTATTGCATTGGGTTTGCCTTGCATTTAATAAACACCTTCATCAGTCCAGTCAGAACAAATAAAATCAAAAAGATGTAAGTTTCAGAAACTATACTCAGCTGCCTCTGCCCTGATAAAGGATGGCTGCTGGTGCTGATGACATTTTTTACTTGGGTTAAAAAAAGGCAAAAGAAATACAAGCCAATACAAACAGAAACTAGAAGGAAGACACACAGCAACAGACTTTCACCTTAGCAGTTACAACAAGGAGGGGCTGTAACAACAGGGGAGGTTTGTCAACACTATTAACCTCGTGCAAAAGAGACAACAACACATAAAATTGATCACAGCTCCTCTCTTTTTGGAACAAATCACAAAAGATATTCAAACTATGACTTAAAACAGCTCTGACACCTGAGAACTTGGCTGCACAAACCACGACTACAATATGGGTGCAACTCTAAAATGATTTGGCCTCCATTCCAATTGGGACCAACAGCCACTTTCTAATGTCTGAGCACATTCAGACATACATTACATAGAGATGTTATAGCACAAAGCAAAGCATGCTTGAGTTATTCAAGCAACAGACCAGTTTTCATTTAAGGCAACTGTGAATTGATGCATATACTGGGATGATTAATGAAAGAGTGCAAAACTAGACTTCCAATAAACAAACTGTTGGGATTTTTTTTTTAACTGTAGTGAAGTAAAGTAAGAAAAGGTCCAGAATCACAATGATGAACCTCTCAAGGACACTTATAATAGAAAGGGTTTAACGAGTCACATCCATAGCAAAATTATGATTAAAAAAAAACGCAGATCATTTAACCTGGAACAGTATTGATTGTATGCCACATAGTGTTTCACCTTGGGTAAGCCAGACAAACCTGTGACACGACACTGTGTGAAAGGCAACACAACTACACCCAAACAGGAAGAGCAGGATGGAGCAGCATGAGAGCTGTTCCCTCAGTAAAAGGTGCCTTTCTGTTTATTACATATATAAATAGTACAAAGCATTCTGCCTATTTTCTGCTATAATGTATCTGATACACTGTTTAAACATTCCCTTTGTTTTAGATTCCTTAAGGGTACCATAGTGTAACGGTGTAGGGAAATATCAAGGGTGCCAGCAGCCTCAGCCACACTGGGTGAAAGGTGATGCATTACTCAATGTAGGAACTGATTTGTGTCCCTGCAACCTTTGAGAAAGAAATGCAGCTTCTGCGCCTCTTATCTCAAAACGAACAAAAGACAAGGCCCTAAAGCATGAACAGAGGCTGAAACCTTTCATTATTTCCCAAGGCACAAGAAGAAAAAGGCTTACCTGACTTTCTACCTCGAAACTACTTCGGCAGAGAGAAAAAACTTAAATATATAACTTACTGCTTTAATACAAAAAATATGAGTTTAAAGATTTGCAAGGGATTGATATGAGAGTGATTTTTTTTTTTTTACCATTTAAAAGTCCAGCTGCTGTGTCTCACTTTTAAAGTGTGACAAGGTTCTCTGCCATGTAACACAGACTGTAGAAGTTACAGCCAATGCAGCAGAGGTTGCAGAGGGACGACAGCAGTCTGTACAGCCACAGACGGCTGCTGAGGTGTCGGTATTTGACATCCGTCTCACATAGCTTGGCATAAGCTTCCCTGTTCGACGACAGGCCAATGTCCTGACCCAACCCGCACGCCTGCTCGATAAGGTGCATGTCTGCCATTATCTCTGATGTCATCTGGCCAAACCACTGGGCGTTGACAGCTGCAACGGTCACTGACACAAAGAAGATGAAGATCTGGTGGGAAAAGTAAAGAATAGAGAGAATCGTGAATAAGAAATGATCTAAAACGGGTTTTATGTAGTAAGATAATGCGGAACAAACCACACACCTGAAAGGCTTCTCTGTCATCCAGCATGTCACTTGGATGATACACAGCGTAGATGGTGAGGTTAAAGAAGGCACAAGCTGAACCCAAGTGGAGGTAAAACGGGACAAGACGACTTTGGATGAACCCATAAGTGTGTCTGTTCAGGTGGCTGTCCATCACAAAGCCTGTGCAGAAATCAGAGCAACTATTTAAATCACTGCATGGGACCCTTTAACTTTTATCTTCCTTTAAAACATTCACTCTTCATGGCCTGACAGTTTCAACTTTTACATGACTGAGGAGTTGTCAAAATAATTGTTTGAAAGAGCCATTTTCTGATCTTACCTGAACTATTTTCAGTCCTACCTATATATATTAACCATGATTGGACAAAAATTCATCAAATTGAGATTTTAAGAATTCCAGTTTAAGTATACAACCATTTCAGACACACACAGCAATCCCAATGACTGATACAAGCTCTTCCACGTACTTCTCTGTTCTATGTTTTCAAGTGGACTGTTTGCATAAAAAGCAAATGTGGGGTTGAATATTTGTAGCAAGCTGAGATGTTGCAATGTAAATGGGGTCATTTTTCAGCTGATAATTTCTAACTACACGGTACATCAAGTGCACATGGACGTGAATTGCATAGCTCTTACAAGCAACCCCTATACACACACCTAAAATTATCGCAACCTGTATAAACTTAGTGACTAAGCTACAACAAAAGCCAGTTAAAATTTTGATATAGGCGTAAAGGTGAGCATGAAAAAACATGTTAGAGATGATACAAAGGCATAAAAAAACATTCTGGATGATCCGGTCATTGGTGGACAGGTCTGAATACAGGCGTGAATGCACCTGTATGATGTATAATAAACACTGTAATCCAGTCACTCAGACTGCATTCAGAGGTGGTTTTAAAAGACTTAAGTCATTATTGTGTTGTGCAGCTAGCATGACAATAAATTTCCCAAATGTTCTGCTTCCACATGAGCTTCCTTCTCTCTTTCCCTCATCATCCCTCACTTGTATTTCTAACTTTTCTGTCTTTTATATCTAATTTGAGTGTGTGTTTGGTACCAACTTGAAATGAAGGTGACCCAAATCTGCATTCCCCAGTAGGTGGAAAGCAGCAGCAGCTGCAGCAGCTTGACTGTGAATGTGGGCTCGTCGTCCGAGGACATGCTTCCTCCACAGCCTCTCACTTTCTGGTCCTGTGGTCAACAAAACTGCCCCTTCTGGAAAGGCCAGTTGTGCCTCCTCTTACTTGTCCGGCAAGCACTTGATGCTACACCCCAGAGCCTCTGTAAACATTATCAATATATCATGATGAGGTGGGCACAATGAGGCAGAATGCATAACATGCATGCCAATGTTTTGGGATTGCACGTATGCAGAACACAACCACACCTTAAGATAAGAACACACCTCTTCATAGGAACAGGGACAAATCTTGCACACCCCACAAATAAAAAGGTTAACGTTATATTTGTGACAAAGTTGACATGAGTGTAGGACACAGTGTACTCAAACGATCAATCAAAGTCCGCATTGTTGTCAAGGAAACTGGGTTTAAGCTTTGACCTACATGACTGGACGCTGCACAAAATCACAGGTGTGCACATCCTATTAATACTCACACGGCTAATTTAAGATACTGAAAGTGGCTAAAAATTCAAACTCTCCAGGCTAAAAATAAAAATCATGGCTAAGTTATTTTATTAAACAAAAAGTGACGGCAGCTAACGTTGACTTGGGCGGAAACGAATCTCAAGAGTCACGTTTTGCCCAAACTTAACGTTACTGTTAGCTAACACTTTGTAGCTATAACTCGTTAGTTTGTAGCAGAACTAACGTTAAGCTAGCATTAGCTAAACTTAACCAGGAAACTTAGCTTAAAGTTAACGTTAGCTTCAAACTACCACTGTAGTTGAACTGTAGTTCCCTTTAAACCACCATGTTTGTAATTTTAATTATAAAAACGTAGAGTAAATGCAATAATTTCAAGTGTTAAAGCCCGAAAGTGCAGCCTACCTGTGTTGTAAATAATGCTAACTCCGCAGCCTTTAGCTCATATGTCTTCGTCTTTGACAGTTAACTCACCTTCTGATAGTTGCTAGGCTGTTAGCATTGTGTCGGTGGAAAAAAAAAAGAGGGCGGAACATTGGATAAAAAATCACTGACAGCAGACAACTTTGAACTTTCTCCTCCAGCCTGTTACAAAAACCACAGAGCACTCTGTCGGAAAAGCTGTCGGCTCGAGTTTAAACGCTGTTTACCATGTGGAGAGAAAATAGAGGCTCTTAAAGGCAACCACAGGGACAGAGGTCGACATGCATGCCAGGCATTTTTTGGTTTAATTTGTTCAATGAAAGAATAAGCAAAGATTGCTTTGTTATTCAAATACAGTGAAACGATTGTCAGGGTCAATTCAGGTTATTTTGACTGATATGCCAACAAATTCAAAAAAGTTGTTATTCAAGGACAAACAGGTCTGCACGTTCTTGTTATTAAAATTAAGTAAAACAACCAAAAGAATATCAGCCTGCTTTGACTAATAATAAAATAAGATTACACAAGGACAAAAGGAAACAAAACATCAGGTTTGCACTGTGCTGTTATTCAAATAAATTCAAATTAATCTGTTAAAAGCAAATAGCTTTGACTGTGTGTGGATGTGGACGCGTATTACTGAAGTGCAGTCTGTTCTAACTTTATAATCTGCGTTTAAAAAAATGCAAATGACATTTATTGCAGAAAGAAGTTATTTAATTTATTTGTTTGTTTTTTATACAGTCCTTGTGATATATCATTTTAATATCAAAATAACAGCCCACAAGTTAAAATATATATTTTTACTTGAAATTTCTTAGATTTACCACAAAAGCTGATATTTCAAAATATGTGTTTATCTCTAATTGGGAGGCCATGTTTTCAAAGAGTTTGGCACTGTGGAAACTGTAAATAAGGCTGAACTGTTAATAAAGTTGCACAGAGAAAAATGCAAAAGGTCAGTAAAGAACATGGATGAACACAGATAAGGTAGTTAAACAGGGAAAAGTCGTGTAACATACACATTTAAAAAAGGAAAGAAAAATAAAACATTGGTCACGGTATGCTCTCAGAGCATAAACCATATGTGCATATGGTTTTAGACTCAAGTAGTGCATGAAATTAATAAACATGTTTGTTGAAAAAATGCTAATTTTGTACAGAAAAAAGAAAACACATTCATGACTTCAAACCTTTGTGCTCCTACTTCACATTGATGAAAGGGCTTCTTAAGACACAATGTGGTTTGCCAAAAATAACATATTTTAGCTTGTATCACTGTGTGCAAAGATGAATTTCACCTTCAAAAATTCTGAGATGTATTTTTGAGAACTTTTTTTTGTGTGTTTATTAAAACACCCTTCAACTAGAAGCTGTCACAAATGAGTGGCAGACCGATGTCTCTGCAAATCTGTGACACAGCTGGGGTTCAGTCCGATGCCAGGGACGGGGGACAGGGATCAGTGTCGTGCAGATTTACAGATTTTGTCGTAAACCTCAGGGAAGGCCTCCTTACAGCCCAGTTCCTCTCTCAGTCTGTGATACAGCTGTCCATCAAACATCTCCCAAAACTCCTCTCTGTCCATGTAAACATCTGCATACAGCATCTGGAACCTGCAGGAGGAGGTAGATTTGTAGTGGCACATATAAATACAAGATGCAGCATGAATGTCATCCTGTTATACTTTAAATATGCAATGGTTTATACAGTCAATATTTGTGAGCTTTATCAATAATTACAGCACCAGTCATGGGTGTTTTATTTTAAACATACCCATGCACGTCTCTGACAAACTTCTCCAGCTGACGTGTTGATGCTTTAGCCTCAAAGTGTTTGACTTTGGGCTCTCCATATGCCCCAATATCCACATAAAGCTCCTCCTCTTGACCTTTGGGGTGAACCATCCCTCTGCCCGGGGGCAACAAGAATGGACACAACCACAGAGGATAAACCTGAAATAACACAAAACACAGAGGAGTTAAAGCAGGAGTCTGTACTGTAAACTGTGGGTATTTAGTGGCGTCTTTCACGTCTGACTCTTACATTGATGTCCTGATGGAAGCGCGTGATGGCAGCCTGCAGATGTTTCATGGGCACCAGCATGTCCTGAACCACGTGGTGCTGTTCGTAAAGCCGTCTGATTGTCTCCCCCTGGGTGAGCTTCAGCAGTGAGATTTTAGGAGGGACCATCCATCCAAAAAGCCAGCGAAACACCGGGTTGTTGCCAAAGGGAATAATATCCTAAAGAAAGGACACAGAGACATGCACAAATAGATGAAAAGACAACCTTTAGACTTCTGCTCAGACATCAGAAGTACTTTAAAGAAGCATGTTGGCCACAGTAAATTTAAAATGGGTATTATTTTGCAGTTTTTCCTATGTTTTCTTGAATAACTAGTCATGACATTAAGCTATTTGTACTACTTTTGTAGACTTATGAACTGGGAAAGAGTTAAATTTATGTGTGGGGGCAAACAAAAGAGGTAATAATTTGAATTTTATAAGAAAACTGAAAACCAAACTGTGAAAACAAATAACTGCATAATGTAAAAATTTAAAAACCACGGGATTTCAGTTGCAGTATTACTTTGACAAACATCTGTTGGAAAACAAGAGATTTAATTTATCATATATTAAGTTGGAAAATATCAAAAAAAAATAAAATATTTGAGTATAAAACAAAAATGTGTGCTTATTAGAAAAAAGAAATGAAGATTTTAACCCTCCCCTGTGTAAATAATTTTGTACAGTCCTTTAACATTTAATATTACAATTGCATCAATCAGTAACATGGTTTTGTTATTTTTCAGTGGCTTTTTCATTATGTAACATTTAAAATTAGAAATAAGAAAAGAATTTCTCATGTCTGCTGTTGCTGATGCACTTCTCTCCTTTTCCACTAGAGGGCAGCCACAACCTTCTAACACACACCATATGCTCAGTCACGTCTCCATGTCCAGCACAGCAATGATGTCTATCACAAATTAACATTTAATGGTTTAATAAAAGCCTCGGTCAGCCTCATTTCTGTCCGTCTTTCCTCTGCATTATCTGCAAAACCCTTTCAAAACCCGAGAGCACCCTGAAGCCCAGAGCCAGCTCCTGTAACTGTCTGCCAGACCAACACTATGCATATTTAATCACACCATTTACTGTTACGGAAAACAAAGGATGCCAAACCCCCCCACCTCACTAATGGCTAATGGTGTGTGTGTGTGTGTTTGAGTGCAAAATGTGTGTGTGTTTGTGACAAAGAAAGAACTTTAGAAGATAATCAAGAGAAGTGAACCAGGAGTAGATATGATGATGACAAGCTAAACTTTGGCAGATATATGCAGACCTTTAATGTAACGGCCCCCTGTGTGTGTGTGTGCGTGTGTGTGTGTGTTCTGTGTACCTGAAGCTCCCAGAAGATGCTGCGTGTGTGTCTGTGATAGTACTGCCTCAGAGGGATGTATTCAACCCCAGTGTGGTCGCCTTTCAGGTAGCTCTCCACGTGTTTGAAGAACCAGGGTTGGAAGTGAAGGCCGATTCTGTTAATCTGATCAAAGAGGAGGAAAAAAAAGGGATGTTAGCTGGGATATAAGCATGAAAACGAGCCAAACACGAGCTCACAAACACTTTACCTTATCAGGCTCGGCGTGGTCAGTCATGGTTCCTGTCATTATGACAGCAGTGTCCAGGCTGTATTGGATGCCCTCGACGAATGTGTTCTGCTTGTTCTCTGAAGCTTCAGTGAAGCGTTTGCAGATGTTCTCCAGTCCTCTGACGGGCTCGTAGCGCAGCTTCACCCAGGACTTAGCGGGGACGATCTTAATCTCAGCCGCAACCAGGAACCCCAGAGTTCCACAGGACCACGGGACGGCGTGGAACAGGTCCGAGTTCTCCTCCTGTGAGACAGAAAAATAAAGTTTCTGAGTGGTAGAGAAGATGAATGTGCATGATGGATTTGGTTTAAGCCTCCTTGGTTTCTAATGTTTGATTATTTGTCTCGCATGTTGGCTTTTACAGCTAAATCAAAGGCAAACCTCAAAGCATCGACCATTATATCCTCTCCACAAGGAGACCACTCTTTTTGCTTCACTTAGTGAGAGAACGACACAACATGTTATTGTGAGAAACCACAAGACGACTTGGCTTCATCTGGCTCCCTTTGGGTTGAGAACTTTCTTCCAAAGTCATTAGTGAGGGAGGTAGAGTCAGAGAAGGGGAAGGATTATGTATTTTTCTTTGCTAAAAGACGGGAAGGGGTTATTTATGAGAAGAAACTAAGCTCCAGATCTCTATTTAATGTATTTTTTATTTCAGGATTTACTGCAAATCAAACAAAGATTAAATCATTTCATCAAAATTACTTTATATAAACCATGTCTTCTTTTTGTGTGCTATTGATTACGGATGTGTGCTTTTTTTTAAAAAAAAGGTGCTTTCTGCTAAAAGTCTTTTCTCACTTTTTACATTCTTATTTTCTTTCAAGTGACCCTTGTTTTTTTTGTTTTTGGGAAGGCAGATCATCTGCTCACTGGCAGACCAGGCTCCACCAAACAGGCAATGAGATCCGTATATTTGATTTGGCAGAGGCTTTCTTATGCCAGATGCCCTTCCTGACGTAACCCTCACCAATTTTATCCAAGCTTGAGACTGGCAATGAGAAAAGCATTAGCTTGTCCAAAGTGGCTGTGGAACCACAAAATGTATTTATTCTTACATAACCTGCCATAAAAGTTAACTGTATCATAAAAATATAAAATTAAAGTTTCAATCTGAAAGATTCTGGTTGATTTTCTGTGCAGGTGGTGACAGAAAATTGAATTTATTACGACGGATCACAGAATTTTTGGGGCAGCGAATAAACTATTATTAAATTCAATAAAGAAGTCGGGAAATTATTGTCCTTCTCCATCATTCTGTGAGCAAACCTGACCTGATTTTATTCTGCACACATCATGAGTCTGCAGTCTGCAGGACACAGTGAGAGGAGATGGTTACCTCTCTGAAAACTGTGCAGCCTGACTCCTGCAGCTCTTCATCCAACAGCCCACTGCAGCTGTTACCTCTTGTCCACAACTTTTTGCAATATTTCTACCTAATTTCATGTCAAAAGTTGGCAAAATTGTCTTGTTTCATAGATGCATTTTTGACAAATGATAGCAGCAAGTGCAAAGTGCAAACTCTGAGCTCTCTAATCCAGCTACAAGCACATTCATGTAAAAGAGTAAAATTTCTTTATTACAAGTGCATCAGAACTACGAGTGTGTGACTTAAGATGATAAGAATATGAGACGACATGGTGATACACCTGGAAAAAATTTGGCTATGGTAGCAGGAAAAACTGGTATTCAGTGAAGAGAAACATAAACAGTGCAACCACAACTGTACCAGAACAAGACGAGATAGGAACAGAGATAATTAATCAGGATTAAAGGGAAAATTTGTTATATTTAATTTGGCCCTGTCAGTGTTGATGGTAAACATAATAAATCAATTTCTCCTGCTGCAAATCTGTTCTTCCTCCAGCACCAGTGATGTGACTGGCATCCTGCTGCTCAAAAACACACTACTTGTTCTCTTTGCTTTTGCTTTTCTCATAGGGGCTGTATATTAGAAGCTCACTGCAATGCATTCTGGTATGTGTAGGCCCTCTTAGCATGGCTAATCGAGCAGGAGAACTCAGCTTACTTGGTCATTATGACACAAAATGAGGAATTCATTGCCTCAATTGATTACACTGTGAATATCCAAACATGAGCTGTGGCAAATTTTCAGTTTTAAATAAGACAAGTCTATAAATAAGACTGGCATTAACTTTCTTACTGCTCTAGAGTGCATATACAAGATGACATATTTGCGCCTTTTTGCAACAAAGAACCAACAATTAGGGATAAAAAACAGTTAAAAGCATTGCAAGTGTGCCTGCTGCTAACCACGAGAGGTGAAGACAATGAGATGATCTGATGGTGATGATGATCATGAAACACGACCCTGGACTAAGTCAAACATCACACACTGTCATTACTCACCTCTGTGCAGCGTACCAAGCTGCCATCCGCTAGAACCAGCTCATATGCAACACAGATGTGCTGAAACAGCCCGTAAATATGAGACGAAGACTCGATGCCTGTACCCATCACCAAACCACCTAAGAGAGAGACAGAAGAAAGGATTTGTTCTTAGTAATTAAACATCTTTCCAGGTGAGACAAACTGCAGGCAAACACACCAGCAGAAAGCAGAGCTTGCCTGCTGGGACTGTGTATGGACGTTCCTGTGTGGACATGAGGATAAATGAATGTTCCACAGCAGGATGGCAAAACATTAGTGTGCACTGATGTGCAGTTTATGGAATCAGGAAATCCATTATGAAACCTGATCCAGGGTTGCTTCAAACACTGCAGCCATTTCCTCCAATCCTCATCCCTTCCTCCCATTATTTTCTTCATCTTTTGAGCTACAACATCCATCCTCTAACACAATTAGAGAAGTCACTGAGGCTCTGAACAGGATGCAGCAAATAGATGCAGATCTACATCACTGAACAATGAGCTGATGAATTCATCAGTAAATCTCCTCTATTTTTAGAAACGTGAGAGCCACTGACGATGCCTTTCTGATTATTTACCAGTTAATATTACACAGTAATAAGGACAACATACCCACAGTGAGGTCATCGAGCTCGGGCAGCACTGGCAGAGTCCAGCCAATGGAGTTGAGCAGAGCGGTCACCTGACCCATGTTGGCCAGCGGTTCAACTCTCACCACCTAAAAAAAAGCAAAGATCGCTGTTAGTTAAGTTTCAGCATCAGGCTGATAAAACAAAATCCAGACAGAATCATTGTTATGATTTAAAGTTAAAGTGAAAACCGGTAAAAACACCGTGTTCACCAGGTTACATGATGAAAACTGGAGTTATAGTTTAACTATTAAACAGCCAAAACAGTCATATTGTTAATGTTAGATGATCACATGGATAAAACCCTGAGATTAGAAAGATTTTAAGAGATTAAAAGAGAAACATAAGAGTAAAATTATTAAACCAAGTCCGGTTCAAAGGAAGAAGTTGTGAAGGATGGCCGTTAGCTTGTTAACAGTCTTTTGGATGCAGTGTGATGAGTTTGGTGTCAATTAGGAAAAAAAATGTGGGAAGACAGATATTTAATCAGTTTGAACAGTTTCTGAGAAAACAGAGAGACTGATATATATTAATTTTTTTTTTAATTTTGGGCAGCTGCTTTGACACCACCATCAGCTGGATCACCATCACAATGTCAATGGAGGAAGTTTGGCATTAGATTCGACTTTTGTGCAAAGTTTTGTCTAACTTGCATGCATGCATGCACAGAAGGCTGATTTTCTCACAGCAAAAAGAAAAAAAAGAAGACTGGAAAATAGCATCATTAGCATTCCCTTTAGCTGCAACATTGTTGGTTACACTTGTGCTTTTTCTGCTCTCTGAAATGTCTGAGTAGAAATATTTCCAGTCTTTGAGTAAAGCCCATTGAAACTGAATGCTTAAGTGAATGAAAACACAACTCTGGTATTTTAATTTCTGATGAATTTTACAAATTGGCAAAGCGTTTGGGAACAAAACTTGTATCTGCTGAATCCTCCTACCTGCCTCTTTGTGTCCACCTCCAGAATGTCCATCATATTGATCATGATGTTCTTGTGTGTTTTCTTGTATTTTCCAACTCGGAGAGAAACGGTGAGCCAGCCGGGTCGACCTGTGCACATGTAGGTCTTACCGCCCTTCTTCTTCCATTCACGCACCTTAAATGAGTCACATGAGACAGACAGAAACGTGTGATTAATTATAACAGAACAGGAAAAACAGAGCAGACCTGACTGTTTACCTATTTTGCTCAGCCATCATCAAGTCTGTCTGATGACATTATGGAGGTCAAAGGCCATGACAGCTCCTGTGAGATCTTCTTAGTATATTTTCTCTATTTCAATGTGGACAGGTCTTGTGTTTCTTGCTTTTATTATTCTCTCGGATTCCATTAGATGACCTAAAACTCATCTGTATGGTAAGCATGTTGTCTGACTGTAAATAGATTCACACAACTAAACCCTTGCATGAATATTTACTGTACAACAGTAACATGACAGCTTGAGTTAGTATGTTATAAATGCTGCTTGTATTGTTAAATATCTTAATATTCTAATTAATAAAGAACACAGATGTGCCTTCAAGTGCTTCCAATGGAAAATACAAGAGATATATTTTATTATCTAAGGAAAAATTGCTAAAGTGCATCCATTTCTATAACAAGTAGATAGTGAGAGAAGACAGTGAGAATACACATGTTTCAGACTTGATTTTTCAGAATTAAGTGATGGACATATATGTCATTTGACTCATTTAGTAAAAAAAATTGTATTGAACATTAAAAACTGGTAAGGAGTATGTGTTTCGCTGGGATAGTTTGGATGCACTACATTAAAGTAGACATGAACACAAAAGTCCTGTGCAAATCCAAATAAATGGATGGACTTTTAATCAGAAAGTCAAAAATCAACATGTTTCATAAGAGCTTTAACAATTATGTAACAGTTGCTTTCTGTGACAGTCATGGCATTAACACAATGTCCTCCTGTAGACTCTCATTAGCATAAAACACAGGTAAATAAGTAAGCAAATATAAAACACTTGTGTAATAATTGTGTGAGCCATTGATAAGTCAACACAGATAAAGCAAAAGCACAAACGTTTAAATCCTTGCACGACAATATACAACGTTGCTCTGACTTTAAAGAAAAACAGAACTTATAAAGAATATCTGCTAATATATATGACAGCACCTCCTAAATGCTAATTTTTGTACAGGATAATGCAATTTATCAACCGATTAAGGATACAGCTTCAGTAAAACTCACTTGATTTACATGTAGATTGTCATTTACCATGATATTTGCGCGTGTCCCTAAATTAAACCTACTATATCAAATGAGTCCAAGCATTAAAGTGCACACACACTCACTTGTACACACATACACACATGTGCACGCACACACTTCCAGGTGATGATGGCTCACCTGTCGCTGGATGTCTCGCACGCGCTGATCGTGCAGTTTTGGCGCGGAGCACATCTTGAAAATGAGCCAAGCTCGCACATAATAATACACATCGAATATAACGGAGAGCGGCAGCAGGAATAAACACACAAATATCCATCTCTGATGAACGATCACGTAATCGAGACCTTTGACTTTGATCCACAGAAGGAACATGACGGCCAAGCCACCTAAATACAACAGCGGATCCATGGTTGCTGATCAGATTTGAGTCTGCACGCGCATAGAACTCAATAGTATCTGCTACACTTTTTGGTTAGACTACAACTAAACTCTGTATTGATTATTCCAACCGCAAACCCCGACTCCTGATCACCTCTTCACTGCGATAGGGCAAGACCGCACTCATTGGTTAAAATGCGAAGAGGGCGTGACCGCATGCCAAAGCTTCACGCTCATTGGTCAAGTGAGTGACTGAAGGGAATTCTGGAACTGTAGCCTTTCTGAACTTTAACCAATCACAAAGCGCAGAGGCTGTCACACCATGCCCGCTGTAAATATGGCTCTGTTACAACACTGCCTGCATCAACCATTAGGAAAGTCTAACAAGTAATTTAAAAAATACTTTAAATATTAATATTGTGTCACTTTAAATGTAATTTTGCAGTTTGTGGTTGCCCTATCATTTCGAGTGCTCTGTAGTAAAGCAGTAAAGCAGCTGCTGCTGCTGAAAGTCTTGTTCTCAGGCTCCCTTTAACAANNNCATTTAAAAAAAATCAATTGAGTGATAAAATAAACATAAGAGATTAATCGTGCATCAGCCAGTCAGTTAATCAATTTGGTTTAGCATTGCTTTCGTGAGTGTAATAGCACATATTCAGATTTTAAAAAATGCTGTGCAATTACAATTCACAATTTCACAGAGCTGTTAGCATAGCATAGCATTGCTTTTAATAGCTTTTGTTTTAAATGCATCTGTTTTATTTATTTGAGTTTAAGTCTTATTTTTTATTTTATTTATTTTATTTATAATCTTTATTTTATTAGTCTGAGTAAAATTTGAATATACTTAATAAAAAATGAATGTGCTATAATTTCACTGTTATTAAAATTTTTTAATTGTAGTCTCCTTCTCACTAAACCAGCAAAATTGGATTCAAATTCATAAAAAACATCATGATCTTGGCGTCTGCAGTGTTTTTTTTTAAATTCAGATTCATGGCCTTTAAGGTCATGTTATCTTTTATAAATTAATCAAATCATTAAGGATTCAAGGTTGTAATGAACATTGTTTCATATGTCTCACGGGTCTGCAAATAAACTCGACATCCAAATTTTTATTCGAATTTTGTATCCAAACACAACTTGGGTTACAACAGCTTGTTTTCTTTAAAAAATTGAGCTTTTATTCCAGTCTTTCTTATTTGTAATATTTGACCACCTACACAGATGCATTTGTACACTACACTTTTAAGGACCTTTACTAACAAGCATCAAAACCGAAGTCTTTTCTTACTCTCAGTTTGTCACAGAAAGTAGATTTGATCAGGTTGTCTTGGGAAGACAGTATTGGATGCTCCCAACAATTGCTCCAATCAATGAAGTGCAAAGAGCAAAAATCTCTTGAGAAGGCCAGAAGTGTCATTCAGGAGATCAGGGTTCAAACTTCAGGAGAATAAAAGTCAACTATCTTTTCCAAAGCCAAATTAAGTTTGCTTTTTACTAAACGTAACAAAAATGTTACTTTTTCCCAAAGTAAAACACATGATAATAGGTGTTTAAAATTGCAATCCAAAGTCAGACATGTTTCACAGTGTTAATCACATTTTAGAAAGCAGCCTGCACGTTGCAAACTGATGCCAAAGAAGCACCTCATGCTTTAAGAACTGATGCCAAGGGAGTCCTGTCCAGACGTCAGTATGTGATGAGTTGAGAGTGAGAATCTTTTAGGCTCAATGCCCACAGCTAACTTTTACCCTAATCCCAATAATCCCAACCTAAACATTATCTCAACTCTTAAATCCAAATCTTAACTCAACTTTAAAAGAGCCCTTTGAAGTTGTGGGGACCTGCCAAATGTCCTCACTTTCCAAAAAAAAAGGTCCTCACTCTGCTGGTTAAAAAACTTGCTCTGGTCCTCACTATGTAGCAAGTAAGTGCACACACACACACACACACACACACAGAGCCAAAGTGGTACCCTTCAGACACATTAGACAGAGAGAGGGTGGGGCGCCAGTAAAGATTTCTTAATGGGCTCTGCTGTCCTCTCGTCCATCTGCCTTGATGATAAACACAGCTACTCCACACTGGCCTGATGTGCATCAAAGCCTTCATCGCTTTATTTTTTCTTTAGTTTCACAACAAAACATCAATTTTAACTCTTTTCAAAAGGAGCTGGAGATGTACAAAGTGAGGACATAACACTTGGACTTTGTGATCAGCTGATCTTTTTGACAGTATTGGAGATGGAAATTCTTGGAACAAGTGAGTGAAATTCACTGAGGGTTTTTTTTTTCACAATAGGACTACTGTAACTGTGGAGTCAGTTATTTGAATGTCTGGTCAGTATCAGAGCGCATGGGGAACACACTCCGTCAGACTGCCTGAACGTAAGTGACACTATCCAGCCAGTCACAAAATATACAGTAATCTCAGAAACAGTTACAGTCCCGGAGGAGGATGCCTTCCCTGCACCACGGAGCTATCTTCATCGGAGCCTTCCTCATCGTGACCGGGGGTGCAACAGCCTTCCTGGTCACCTACCAGAGCCGCCTGCAGGCTTTCTCCCTCTGCTGTGTGGTGTTGGGGGTGGTCATGCTCATCCTGGGGCTTTTCTGGGCTATGAACAGCAAAAGTGCTGTAAACTACAACCACCGGGAGTTCGACCAGGAGTGTCCGCATTATCCGTACAACAACTATCCCCACCTCGGCAGCCATGCCCTCTTCACGCCGTCAGTGAGCCGCTTCCCAGAATCCCAGTCAGTGTTTCTTCCAAGGTATGCGATGGAAAAAAATGTTTTAAAATGGGATTCATAACTTTTTGCACTTTTCAATATGTATTTTTAAGTATAACCAGTTTTATTCTGAAGCCAGAGAGACTTCAGCTATTGATTTAGTGTAGGCTGTTACATGACAAGAACCTAAACATTTTATTATTGTCCACTTCGCCATGTTGTTTAATTCATTTTTCCTGTTGTAGCATTTGATAACATCATAGGCTCAAAGTTGCAAGTTAACTTAAGAGACAGATTTGTTCATAATTCTACCCTCGGCTTGCTCAAAGACTCCAACAACTGCATCTTTTCAAAACAAAATGCCCACTCTGATGTTATTTTTCATTATTTTTGTCCAAATATACATATGTTATTAGTAAATCTGAGGAAATAAATGATATATTACCTTCTGCACACAGCGATCAGCCATGGATGACATATTCCATGATCGATTTGTATCCTATTAATGACTTCCTGTAGTCAAGACACACAGCCAGCTAAATATAATAACTGAAAGACAGAATAAATTTGCTTTCTTTACAATAGTTAGATGAGAAAATTCATACTACAATCATGTCTGTAGGCTAAATATGAGGCAACTGCTCGTATCTTAGATTAGCTTAAAGAATGAAAAAGGAGGAAACTGCTAACCTGGTGTAGAAAGTTCATTTACTTTTTAATTCTCCAAAGAAAACCCAATAAGAGGCTTAGCTGTTGTTTCAAGACATTGGCTTATGGACAAATTAAACAAATGAGAAATTCCATGTTGATATCTTAACTTTAGAGGTGCAGGTAGCTAATTGAAATTGATTACCTTTGGCTTAAAACCAGGCTAACCTTCCCTCTTTTGCTGGTCATGCTAAGCTAAGCTAACAGGCTTCTGGCTGTAGCTTCATATTTACTTAACAGGCATGAAAGTGGTATTGATCTTCTCATTTAGTTCTCTGCTGGAAAACAAGTAAGCATATTTCTCGGAATATTGAACCTTTTTCTTGCACAATTGGATTTAAGAGCATGTGTGTTGTAATAAAAAGGCTCTGAAGGTTTTATTTTCTACAAAAAAACTGATTGGATCCTGCTGTTTGGTTAGATATGTGCTGTTTAGTGAAATATACTAGTGAAAATATTTGGTAAAAAAAAACTCTGTTCATACATAGCTCATGGTTACAGTTCTTGGTCATAATTCAAAAGTTTTTTTTATCGACCTGCACAACTAGAACATTTTGTGAAACACAGTTTTTGCATTTGGCAGGAAACACTTAAAACCACTTACAGAACTAAATTATAGGAGGCATATCACTTTGTTTATCTTCCACAATAATTAAATGTTCCCACATTTTGTTTTCACGTTTTTTTTTTACTGCCAATGTTTTCTCGATCGCAGGACGATGGAACGCCACAGACAAGTTGTTCGTGGTGAGGAATTCGACTACCCTCCCATGGACTCAGGCAGCTTTAGTCCATCACCCCACCCTCCTCCGTGGCTGGAGCCCCCGCCACCCTATGAGGTTGCCATTAAGACCACATGCAGCTCCACACACCTGCGTCGTGCATACTCGGACACACACCTGGCAACGGAGCCCCTGTTTGGACAGTCAAGAGAGATCAGCTTTGAGGTGTGATGTTTGGCGATGGGGACCCTCCAAATCTCTGTACATAAGACCAAAAGATGAATAGGCAAAAGACGGGGGCTTTTACTGGGACTCTGCAAGAGACACACTTTATCACACTTGAAGCATGTTTCTTTCTGATGTTGTTGTGCTAGTCTTAGCATGTTTCCCTTTAATTCTCTGTATTACAATGCAGGTGTAAGTGCAAATGTAAATAGATGATCAAATTAAAGGTAAATTACACCAGATTCAGCCTTTTCAGACCAAAACAAAGCACCAAGACACTTTATGTCTTTGAAAAGAGTGTGGCCGCTACAGGCCACCGTTTCACTGAGTCTTAAGTGTTGTCTCAAAGTGATGTGATAATATTCCTCTGTCACCACATATTCACTCAGGTGGCTTGAGATCAAGCTGGTATTATCAACATATGGTTAAAAAAATGGTTTGATATTTTGGGAAATTCATTCATTTGCCTTCTTGCTGAGAGTTTGATGAGAACATTGATACCAGTCTCATATCTGTTGGTTTAATGTGAAGCTACATCCATGAGACACTTAGCTTAGCATAGCACTTTGGCAGGAAACAAGGGGAAGACTTAGCATAGCTTTTTCTAATGCTCATCAATTAAAATTTCAAACCTTTTATGTTAAATCTGTGCAAAATCAAAGTTTGTAGAAACAAGTTGTTGCTTTGTGGAGATTTACTAGACTATTTATTTGCTAGTCACAGCGTCTACCAGCCTTTATGCTCAGCTAAGCTAACACAGACCTAACATATTAAACACAGGTCGAGTGTATTCATGCTAAGGAAGATTCATTTAAACAAACAGCAGCAGTGTTCGCTGACTCAAAGCAGCTGACATAATTTACACAAGAGCAAAAATGATCGATAATGTCTGTTAGCTTTGTTCTTTTAAAATTTTACCCTTGTCTAATTCTTCGTCCTTAGTTGTTAACAAGATCATATGACATTAAAAATCTGGAAAGTACACATGATAATAGTATATAATTTGCAAAAGAGGTTCTTTCTTTTTTTCTTTCTTTTCAAGAAACTATGGTAAATTTCTTTGTAGGCAGTCAGTAATAGGCTCCTGGGTAGGTGACATGATTGCCCCCATATGGTAGAAATGTGGTTTAATTCCCTTTAATGTCTTTTCAAAGGATGCTGCACAGTTAGTGACCTTTTTGCAGTCCAAATCATTTATTGAAATGGTGTTTGCAATGGGAGTTAAAGGTCATAATTGTAACTGCAGGCCTTGTTTCAAATTTTCTTTAGACTCTGTAGAGAAAAATGCTAATAAATGCTGATTTTTTTAGTGCTGTTACTCAAGTACAAAGTTTTACACAGATGCTGATAGAAACCTGAGCTTTATGTTATCTGGTGAACCTAATTTTAGTAATGGCAGACTTTCATCTGGAGCTTGAAAACCAAAGAGGGTCAAGATCATGTTAAACTATTTTATGGGGATGAGTTTTAAGTTGGTCACAGAAACAAACAGGAAATCCAGGATTCCAACAAATCAGGAAAACCGGATAATTATCCTTTCTGGCGTTGTTTATTTAACAATGCAGTGATCCTTTGTACTCTGAGAATGTCGACACGTCACCCTGGACAAATGCTTCCGCCTTTGTTGTTAACATAGTTTGTCACAAGATGGGAATCATAATGCACTATGGGAAACTAGCACTCAGGCCTGAGGATGTCTTCCAGTCTGTGTGCCACACACATACTTGTCAGCTTGTTGAAAGCAGGGGAACGATGAGTCATCTGACCATATGAGTTTTTCCACTGCTCTCCAGACCGCTGAGGCTCACTGGCTACACCGCCTGAGCTTTAACCTGACCCACTGCAGGCCTGAACATACAATCCTCCTATTACCAAGTGTTGTATAAGTGTTTTGTTTATTTCATCACAGGAAAACAAGATGCATGCTAACTTATGGTACATTATTTTCATATAGTTGTAGTGTGTTGCTTCCATTATGCAATGTGATGTGAAAATTAATTTGCAGAGACCTGAAAGTTGTAGGGGGAAGGTAAATCATTAAGGTAAATTTAATAATTGTTTCTAAAATTAACTACTTTGGCATGGGTAATTCATGTGCTGATAGAAATTTCCAACAATTAAAAGTTAAGAAGAGATCTCAACAAATGATGAATGCTTGGAAAGTCAAATGTGAAGGTAGAAATGTGGGAATATACCAGAACTGGTGATAAACACAATATTTAGTTAGTGAAAACCCATATTGTCTTGATATTACATTTAAAAAAATGTTGTAACCTATAAATAATACATGGCCTCTTTAATAATTTCAGTTTCACCCTCTCTCTCCATCCCTTCATTTATTTTTGGTGTAATTAATCTGTCAAAAAAACCCAAAACACAATAAACAAAAATGAGATGAATTAAATAATATTATTTTTCAAAAGTTCTTTAGGTTTATTAATAATTAAATTGCTGTTGTGAATTCTCGAGGCCACAGTTGTTATTTAAGCCCACATGGAGGTTGAGAGGACAGAAATGCTGCTCGGACACCACCTCTAAAATGTGGAAATCTTGCATTATGGCAAAGATGACAAAAACATACAACAAATGAGTGA
Organism: Ctenochaetus hawaiiensis; assembly: GCA_029783645.1. NCBI lineage: Eukaryota > Metazoa > Chordata > Actinopteri > Acanthuriformes > Acanthuridae > Ctenochaetus > Ctenochaetus hawaiiensis. The sequence goes on along the minus strand of JAPZDY010000021.1, from coordinate 22,118,134 downwards.
AATTTAACATAAAACAAATCCATATTAATACTAAATATTGATCTTTAAATCAGTGTAATGGTTTAATTAACTCCTGCACATCTGCGGTCTCTGCACGTTGATTTTCATGCCATGATAAAATTAATTAATGGATAAGAAAATGCACAGAAATCCAAGTGTGTAAATCATTTCAATGGTGTATAGAACATTGACTGAAAACACAAGAATATCCCTTTGATCATAAATATTTTGTGACATTTAGTCTTGAAATATTGTTCAAGAAAATCAGAATATGAATTCAATGAAAAAAAATACAATGATGAATAGTATGTATTACTGTCAGCCCTCAAACGAGTGTAACTGTACACTGATTTATTTGTGTGAAGAAGTCTTACGACCCTCCTGACCTCCAAAATAAGATGCTACACAGAAATGAGGACCACAAATTTACTGCTGTGATCCCTGACAGCACAAGGACGACCTCAGCTGCTCTCATGGTCACACACACATACACACACACACACACATATGTTCTGTTTCTTTATTCCTCTGAATATGCATGCCTCCATGTCTGATATGTTTTCTGTTTAAAAAAACAACTTACAGAAAAATCTTGCAGCGTGTTTTTAATGTATTAAACTTTATTTAATAAGTCAATGACTAAAGATAAAAAAAATGTGACTCATTAACCAACAATGATTACAGGAAATGTACAGCAGTTAAATATCAACTCTTCTCTCTTATGCAGCCTGATCTAAAGATTAAGCCATAAAGATAACAACCTCTACATAAGGTCCATTTAGCAGCTTTTCTGGAGCTTTCAATTTAAAGATTTTGTCTTCATCAGAAGTTGGTACAGTTGTTTAGCTGTTTGCATTTAGATTTTTTTCCAAGCATTTTATGTCACTAATGGAAAACTGCTTTCACAACCGCTGTTCAACACTGACATCAAACTTTAGCTTTAAACTCAATATGGAGCATAAGTCGCTGAGAACTGACACATGAACATCAGCTCCAAGGCATTAAATCATGATTATAAACTCCACATCAGATCGTAAATTTTCCTTGTGTTGACATGTTTTTTTTTCTAATGTCCCTCAGAGTCTATTTTCATACTGCAGAGAAAGACTTTTTTTTCTTCAATCCTTCCCGTTTATGCACATTTAAACTTTTGCACACCACATTGTTTGTTGACATAATTCATGGTTTAAAGATATTCACACTGTGATTTTATGCTGAATAATGCAGCTGTATTACAATGCAAAATGATCAGCCTGGTCTGTATTTATGTTAGAATACTCTCCAGCACTAATGGACACACTTATGGTTTAAATGGGAAGGAGGAACCTGATCGAGCAGTTCATATTTATTTATTTCTTAATATACTGATAGTAAGCAGAGCGAATGCAACCTGATCCCACATGTAGGTTGAAAGAAAACTCTGTAGTTTCCTCTGAATTAGAGCCAAAACACATATTTCTTGGTCTTTGTAGAATTGCATTTCACAAACAAAAGGAATGATCTATATTTGCTATTTATGATAGTGATTATCAAATGTTAAGCAATGTGGAGGTTGAAATATCAAAGGACATGAGAGAATAAAAGGTAACCCTGCAAATTAATTGACTTTCTTATGGAAAAAAGTGACAAATAATTTGATTAAGAGTAACTGCTTCCCCAGAAACAAAGCAACAGGAAACAAGAAAATGAGTAAAAAAAATAAAACACAAGGGCATTACTGTGTTTCCTTGTTATTACCCAGTTTGTTCCAAGTAAAGCATTTTTCCACAAGTGTTTTTCTGCCCAAGTATGGAGCAGTGTCGCCCCGAGGGAACCCAGAAATATTTGGGTGGGGTTGGTCTTTTTTTTTATTGATGCATTTCTTTATCAGAAGAGACCAGTTTGGAAAAGATTAAGAGGGGAATTTACGAGCTTGAGAAGTCAAAAAGCAACTGGCAACAAAATAAAACCTGATTAAATCCATATTTCCAATATCTGAGGCATCAAATCAGGACAGCAACCAGACGAGGGGTCACTGTCCCGAGATTTGAGATGACCATGTGCACTTATTGAACCGCATCTCAACTTTATTCACAATCAATACAGTAATATTAAGCCAGTCATTTCCCCTCACAGCCCACCCCCCCCCATTGTAGGCCAGTGAGGATCATCCTGCTCCACCCCCAGCAGAGCTCCACCTCAGCGCGAAAACAGTCTGCCTTTTGTTTGTGGGCTTTATCGGCTGTTGTATGACTGGAACTATAATTCTCTCCTTGTGCAGAAACTGCTTGCCCAAACAGAGGCAAAAAAAGTGTCAATGTTCAGACCGCCCTGCCCTCCATTCCTCGTCACTGAAAAGCCTTCCTCATAAAGAAGCAGCACTTCCTCACCCTGCGCGGCTCTGTTGTTGCTGCTGCCGCCGCTGCTGCTGCTGTTGTGGGCCAGATGAAAACCAAACAGTTCCCGGTCCACATGCGACACCAACTCTTCCCCGACAGATTTTTGGTGCAGTAAATCACCCCCTCCAAAAAAAAAAAAAAAAACCGGATATGCTTCCTCTGCGTGGAGAGAAAGCGACGCGGCAGAGGAGGACAGAATGAGAGGCGGAGGCGCGGCGGGGGCGCAAAACACACGGACCGAAGCGGAGCGCGGACTGTTTTCTTGGACTCTTTTTCAGGGTGGATGCCATACGGACACCGTGAGCGGAGCGAAAGTTGATGAGGAGCGGAAAAGAGATGGTGAAGCTCTCAGTCCAGGCTTCTGCTGAACAGCGACTTCCTGTCAGGTAGAGAGAGATGATCGATGTTTATCACAACGCGCACAGACAGACGCACGCGCAAAGATTGTTTACATGTTGCACACATCCTTGTTATTTACCCCCCGAAGTTAGTTTTTCATTTGCTTCTGCTCGCGTGTACACTCTTTAGCTCTCTCACTTTCCCTCTCTTTCTCTCTCTCTCTCTCACACACACACGCGCGCGCACACACACTCTCCCAGTTGTAGTGGATGCTGTGTGTCTGAGCCCCCTCTTCTCTCTCGTGCAGACGGGCTGCTGCTGCTGCTGCCGCTGCCGCTGCTGCTGCTGAGGTGGAGGTGCTGTCGTAGCTGGAAGGAGTTATTTACTGGAAGGCATCGGCTCTGGAGATGCCGATCCCCCAGGGCATGCTGCTCTGTCTGGGCATGCTGCTGGTGACTGCCGGGGGGGTCATGGCCCTGTGCGTTGGCCTGCCCCAACATTCAGCACCGCTGTTCGGGGTCGGCTTGTTCCTGGGCCTGGGGGGCGTGGGCCTGCTGGTCAGTGGACTCTGCATGGCCATGAAGAATCTCCAGGTAGCAGTGCCCGGACACTTCCTCCTGCACCCTCGCACAGGCACGCGCTTCAGCCCACAGCAAGCCCTGGCTATTCAAAGGTGATGAGATGATGCAGAATTTATTGGCTTTATTATGAATTATCTCAAAAATCATGTGTGGGATAAGGTGGAGCAGTAAACTAAGGGGTTGGGATCTCTCCGGGGTCAGAGGGACAAAGAGTTGTGCAAGACAGAAGAAAAGTTGCTCTTCTGCTACACTACTTTTATAACTTCTAAAATGTTCATCAATCTTTGATTTTCATCTTAACAGTCTGGTTATTTTCACGTTTTCTACCTCTAACAAGAATTCAAGGAGACCTTATACACCATGTGACGACCCAGTGAGACTAATACTGTATTCAGACCAAATCAGGGTTTGCAGCAAAAATGCCAGTTCATCCATTCATTTTAAAGTAGGCAGTGCTTTTAGGCTAAAGTAGTATGGACCACAAAGTATATGGAAAAAAAAAACCTGATAGCCATACTGCGGCGTAAACCTACACAAAAGTCAAGTTCTAGAGAAATGCATCCCAACATTACGCTGTGTGAGCCATCAGACCAGTATTGTATCGTTCAGCATTGCTGCATTCCAAACAATCCGAGTTGAAACGCTCCCACACTGCTGCATAAACCTCCGCTAATGGCTGCAACGCCCGAGTTGATCTGATTGCAGCATAAGAGTCTCCATCCTTGTGAACAGCTCAGCATACTTGAAGATACAATAAATGTTGTGAGCTCAATGCTAATGTCAGCTTTTGAACATGCTTACAATGACTGTGCTAAAATGCTGCAGTTCAGCAGGCTTGTTTGTTTATCCTCCACAAGTATTAGCATGTTAGCATGCTGTTATTTGCACCTGATGGGAATTTCACCATGTGGTCTATTACATGGTGTTTTGACAAAAAACCAAAAGTACTGGATAAAGTTAAGTTTTGACCTGACGATGGAGTCACATAAAAAATTTATGGGATCAACAAAAGATACAAAATTTTATCCTGAGGGAAACATGATTTTCTGTACCAAAGTTCCTGGTAATCCATCCAATGGAAGTTAGTTGAGATATTTCCCTCAAAACCACAAGTCGGCCTCACGGGATGCTGGAAAAAAAGTTAAGTGATCACCAAATTCATCAGGAATCGTCTTCTGGGAAACATGAATGTCTGTATCAAATTTCATGGCAATCCATCTAATAGTTGTTGAGATAACTCTGTTAGGTCCAAAACGCTGGAAAAAGAACATTTCAGGCTTCCCGTGTGTTGTTCAAGGTGAATAAACACACAGAGAGAAAGAAACGCCAGAGCACGCCATGTGGGGAGATGAGCTGACAAACGGTCTTGTTGTGAACAGATCTCTTGGACGCATCAACTGGTATTAGTCACAGTTTGACAAAGAGCAGTGAAGCACATCAGGAACTTGAAATCACTGGACTTGTGACACTTAGAATTGGAAAGCTACAGATTTTTGGATTATGAACTGATTATGGAAGTAGGTCATGGGGAAAACAGCAGCCACACATGCATGTGGCTGACAGACTCCCCCTGTCTGAGGTAATCTATGATAGCCTGTGAATTTAAACAAGACGTGCTCTGCTTATTGTCCAGCATTGAAGAAGAAAGATGCCAGGAGCACAGTTTCCATCATCAAGGCTTTTTTTTTCTGCCACCAGACACTGATGGAACTTAGTGATCAGTATTTCTTAACCTGAGCAATCTTTCAAAAGTGAGACGAAGACTGTGCATAGTTTGTTTGCGGGGTTGGAGAAAATGGAGTAAAATGATCAGAGGGGAATAACATATAAACAGAATGCATTTCCTGAAGGAAATGTGGTGTAAATATGGGATCCGAAGTGCAATGCTAAGGAGACAAACTGTCTGTGTTGAACTTGAAGCAGCCACCCTGCGGTTCCAAAGCCAAGACTGAGCTGCTGCCATCCCAAAGGAGCTGAAAGGAGCTGAAGTTCAAGATAAATCTCTTAGTTGCAGTCCAAGTGCTGAAAGGTGGTCACTCGAAGGAGCTGCTCTCTGTTGAATTGTTGCTGCTGAAATGAACTTAAGTGCAAGTTCCTAAAGGAGTGAAGGTGTAACTTTACGTTTCATCATTAAAAAGGAGTTGACTACCAGTTAAAGTGTAAGCACTGAAATAAGTTGAAGTGTGAGTTAAAAGGACTCCAAGAAAAGGAGTTAACTGTCAGTTCGGGTATGAGCTCTGAAATGGGTTGAGATGTAAGATAAATTGTGGTTTTCGAAAGGAGTTGAGTGTCAATTTAAGTGTAAGGCACTGAAATGACTTCAAGTGTAAGGTAAAGTGTCACCTCTACTAGGTGTTGACTATCAGTTCAACAGTAATCGCTGAAAGGAGTTG
>JAPZDY010000021.1:22090810-22101001 GCA_029783645.1 Ctenochaetus hawaiiensis | reverse complement strand
TCAGCATTTTTGCAGCCAATACGAATGATTGCTCTGTTCTATTCAAGTATAAAAGTCACGTGTCCAGTGAAACAGCATGAACCAGCATGAACATTACCAGGACCCATTCAGCCGTTGTTAAATTTGCTATTTGCACCTGTGCTCTTTCCTTGACCTGTGACATGTCAAAAATATGATTTTGAAAAAGACATTAGACACACAGAGAGACAGTCAGAAGTTCATTCAAATCTCTGCTGACAGAAGCAGATGATTGTTTCCAGTTCAGACTAGCAGTTGAGAAACCAGAGGAGTGAGGCTGCAGCACAGTGCTGTGCAATCAGCCTGATTAGCAGCCTGATTAACGAGCCAGTTTCCTTCTGTTCTCTTCGTTTTGCATCAAGTCTGAAACACTGAACTGCTCTTGTGTGACAAAAGCTCTTAGGATTCCACAGTTGAATATAAACCTTATTGTTACTGATTAAAAAGAAAGACTCCAGCATGAACAGCACCACAGGAACATCTGTCCAACTCTGCCAGCTGTGGTGCATCGATGAGTGGACTGAAGTTTGATTGCTAAAGGAAATCTGATACCAATTCTGCAAAATTGAACCATCCCTTCACGACAGATGTCTTATCAGTGGATGGATGTAATAAAATATGAACCATGACATGAGATTAGGCATGAATCCATGAATAAAACTAACCCTGATGACCTATTTTCAGTCAAACAGGCCTTTTCACAGTAGACATTTTGACTTGACACAGCAGAAAAAAGCAAAGGTGTAACTAATTACATTAACAATAGCTTCTATTCTATTTAAACGCCACATGAAAGAGCCCACACGATATAACGGGGCTGGGAAAATAAGGAAGCTAAATTGAATTCAGCCATTGTTAAGCTGATTATTTACACCTTTGCCTCTCCTACTGTGACATGTCAAAATGTCCTTAATGAAAAAAATCTGATTCATTGCTCGTGGGATAAAAATTAGATGAGTTATTACTGAGAAATCCTGCAGAAATCAACAGATAAAAAAGGCAGAAATGAAAATTAAGGTGCACTGACACCTCGCAAGGTCTGGAATAAATAACTTGACAATCTGTAAACACGAACAAAAACAATATTTACAAAAGGTTGTGCATTCCAGTTTATTTTATAACAAATTTTTTTCCCCTTAATCAAACTCTGATGTACAAATTAAAACTTGAGTTTTAACATGCATTACAGAATCCTGCGATGGCAGAAGTGAATTTTCAAAATTGAATGACAGTAAAAACCCGTACTGATGCCAATCCCTTCCCACGCACTTACACATCCCTCCCTGCATCCCAGGATTAAAACAAAAAGATTGTTCTGAAGTGTTTCTTCTTTTCTTTTCTGTTCTTTTCTTTTTATTTAAGTAGTCGTGGTGATGTAGCAGTGGGGTAAAACTTAGGACAGACTCTTCTCTTGGCTGAATGCGACTCATGTTGCCATGTGCATGTATCGCTTGGCACAGACTGCATGCAGCTCCATCAGACAGTTAGCACGTAACCGGCCACAAAGAAGGTGTGTGTATCTGTGACAGTAAGTGCTAATGACCAAATAACACAGCAAACAACACTGGAAAGGGGGTGGAGGGGGTTGTTTTTTTTTTCCCTCTGCCACACAGAAAAGACAAACTTCATCACCACTTACTGCCACACATGCAAACGTGCCAGAGAGCACGTCGTGACGTTCACATCTAAGCGAGAGACAGAGGAGGACAGGCGGGTGAGGGCATGTGGGAGGGGCTACAACGGCTTCGTCCCTCGTCTCAGGCGTTTGAGGGTGCAGAGGAGCCTGAGTGGATCGATCGCATGGAAAAAAAACAAAAAAACAATATTTGCATGATTGCTTCATAGGTCCTCACACTGTAAACATTAACCTGTTAAAGCTGAGAGCTACTCTGCTAAGCTAGTTTAGGCTCATGTCTTCAGAACATCTGAGTGAGAGTGTGGCTTCCTTCAAACTACCTAGCATAAATCAGTATCTACAAAGTGTTTCTGCTCGAGCGCAGAGTAAAAAGAAGCAGCATTTTTACCATCACCAAAACACCCTGTCCTGTCACCTAAACCCTGTTTTGTTAGGGTAAAACTTACCCCCCCCCCCGCCATCCCACCATTCACAGAATTGGCAACCAGCAGTTACATTCCTACAATCCTTTGTCACAACACACAGAGGACAGTTTCCCTGTATTATTGTTATCATTATAATAATGGGGGATGAAGAAGCCCTGTTGAACTCCTACAGTGAGACTTCTCGACCACACTGGTTTGGCGTCACGGTCAGGACAGGTCGGCCCACCTCCTCCGAGAGATGTGAGGTTACAGTGTCAGAGGTGGGGTGGGGGTGGGGGGTGGGGGGTGGGGGAGCAATCGGGAGGTTAAGGCACTTCAAGTCTCCCGACGACTGGGTTTAGGGACGATGGACGCACGCTGTTCTCGTATGAAACTAGGGCTACATCTGTGTTTTTGCTCCTCTGTGTGTGTGTGTGTGTGTGTGTGTTTCCAAAGGTAGACAAAAGCAAAAAAAAAAGGCAAAGCAAAAAAAAAAAAGAAAAAAGAAAAGAAAGCTTAATTTAAAAAAAAAAACAACCTGATGAAGTAGAGGTAACAGTGAGGCGAGGAGGATCTGGTTTCTGTGTCTGTGAGTGAAGTGAATGAGTGACACACATTTGCATGTTTTTCACAAGTTCTATTATAGTGTATTATTCTTTGCGTGTGTGTTTGTGTGTAAAACCTTGGCACCTAAAAAGAAAAACATGCTCCTGAGCTCCCCCTCAGTCGGCACTGACGGCCCACCACGACTGATCTGTGCGCTTCCAGATCAGCTTTTCTTGCATAAGGCTTAAGTCCCTCTCCAATTGTCAATCCATCCAGAGTCAAAGAAAAGTGGCAAACAAAATAAAAAAAGACAGCGATGAAAAGGGTAAAATCCGGCACATGAGGCTGCCTGACAGCGAGGAGAAGCAGCAGAGGGAATGGGGGGGGAGTGCTGATCATGGCACTGCTTGTTTCAGGCTTGCTGAGGGCTGGGATTTGTCCTGTTTCTAGGACGGGGTCCTGCCCTGTGCTGCTCCCCCCCCCCCCTCCCGGGGCGAAAAAGGTTAAGTTACAGGCAGATCGGCTTGCTATCAGGGCTTCCAACGTGTCTGCATAAGTGGCACTGAAAATATAAGTCGTTTTAAAAAAAGCAAAAGAAGCAGAGGACACGATCGCGAGGACGCTCTAGAGGAACCGAGCAGTGATGCTGTATGTCACGAAAAAAGACTGGGCTGGACTATAAAGTGCATACTTAACCCCACTCCGTCCCAAGTGCTTGTGTGCGGAGGTGTTACTGTACAAGTGCACATGTGTGTCTGAAAAAGTTCCTCTAGAGCTCCCCGGCGTGAACCTCTCGCGATTTGCAATGGCTGTGGAGAAGAGCACAGGAGACTTTTAAAATATTATCTTACACTGGAAATTACATCTATGGAACAAATCTTTACAATATGAATATGTCTTATGTAGATACATTGGCAAACATGAGCAGAAAATTGTTAAAACACAACCCAAACCCATCCTCCACCTTTGCTGTCATTCTGAGTGAATGAATGAATAAAAAGGATAAACTGAAGTCATCCGTGACTGTGGAAGGTTTCTGCACTTCCCACTGTAATCAACTCTGCTGCCCTTAATGATAATGCATGTCCATTATCGCCTCGGCTGCTTTGAAAGGAAGTAATTTATGATTTATTCATAGCTCCTTTGTTGCCATAGCGACCGAGAGATAAGTGTTCTGATTGGCTTGGTGTGGAGTCCTGAATGTCCTGACCAATCAGAGGCAAAGTGCAGCCCTTTTTCGATTGGCTGCCCCCGGAGCTGTGCCGCCTCTCCGCCGGAGGGATCCAGCTGGTCGGAGGAGCTACGGGTCTACATCCTCCAGATCGCTCTTTGAATCGCCGAGCATCATGGGAGACTCTGACCCCTTGAGAGAGAGAAGAAGAAGAAGAAGAAGAGAGAAAGTCAACTTAATATGAGAACAAAAGGAATGTGCTGTTTTTGTGAGGGAAAAGGTACAAATTGTGACGTGCCAACGTGCAAAGCAGTGACAGTGTGACAATAACGTCTATGCAGCACGTCTGTATTTATCTGCAGAATTCACAGCTCTGCCAGAACTAGTCTGACACTCAAATGATGTGTGGGCATCCTGTCAGGCACAGCAAGAGTCAGAGAAGAATGGAGCAGCTTCAAGTCCACCGTTAATAACAACCGTGGGAGGTTAAAAACTGCCTTTTCAGCTTTTGACAGAAGCCACTGAGCTGATCCATTTTTGTTCCATTCTTCTCTTTTTGGCTGCGTGAACCGAGCATGAGCTGCTGTAATGCGATGAGTCACGTAAGAAGCCCGCTGCGCCGATCAGCCAGCGCGGTGCAGGATGAGGGGCTACCTGTCGGAGGCTGCGGTCAGCGTTTTCGTTCGCTGGGCTGCCGTCGGAGCCGTTGCTGCTGCCAGACTGCTCCTTCTCGTTTAACAACGCCGTGGCGTAGGCCAGGGTGTCCTGCAGGATGAGATAAACAAACAATGAAACTAAAGTGAGCCAAGTTAAGAGCAGTGGAGGAAAACAAACATCAAGTACGAGTGATAGCACGTGTGTTTGTGTAGTGATGGTGGGAGGTCAGATTATCACACAGCATGCTTGCTTCTGTGTGTGTGTGTGTGTACCTGTGCAGAAATAGTACGCTGGAAGGTTTTATTGGTGGAAGTTTCATTGGAGACATTGCTCTGTGGAGTCCAATAATGTTCCGTCATCTGAAGGGAAAAGGGAATTTGATGCATAAACATCATGAACACACAGGAAATTTATTCATTTAATCACAGTGTATGAAATGTTTTCATGGTGTTCTGGGGCATTAATTCCACCAGCGACACCAGGGGTATTTGTAGCCTGTGAAATACCTTGCAGTTGCTTGAAACTATATGATAAAATAAATAAAAATCCACACAACGAATCGTCTAAGTCACCTCAGATTGCATGAAATATATTTAGCATTTGAAGACAATATTTCAGTAACTTGCCTTTTTTTGGAGCCACTGCACAGCCCAGCTCCAATGACCAGACAGGTCCTTGAAGTAATCCTTGGCTGCAGCACACCTGGTGGGAAAAAGAAGAAAATGAGGGTTGAGATTTTTGTTGCCTAAGTTATCCTCCAAAAAAATCATGAATGTCACTCTACAACAACATTTATGTAGAGAATTATTACTTCTGATATACTCTAACTTCTGTCTCTCAGATGTACTCACTTCTGGGCCAATGTGACCAGGAACTTCACACACTGGTAGCAGCGTCTGCTGTCCACGTTGTTGCTCTGATGCATCAAAGCTAAACAGAAAAAACAAGTTTTCATATACATTCAATTCAATTAATCCAATACAAACACAGAAAAATGGCCGTGCTGCAAAGCAACACGACAGTCTGCCGTTTTGATAAAAACATCACTTTGCAGAGGACTGAACTGTGAGAAAAACAGCAACAAAACACTTAGACGTACCTAGAAGGCCTTTCTCTGACTCAAATGCATACTTGAGTCTTTGTGATTGAAGAGGGTCTTCCATCACCTGATGCATAAAAATACAGGAGTTAATAAAGTAGATTGTATTTGTGATTTGATTTTTTAACAGGTGAAGGACCACAGAGTGAACTGGTGACTGTCACTCACCAGAAGCTCCTGCAGCATCAGGAAAATGTTCTTCAGCTCATGAGATGGAGCCGTCTCCAGCTGGGTCTGTGAGACACAAAGTGTTCAGAAGATTTTAAAAACAAAGAGGATTCTCATCGACTGAATGTCTGTCGGCTCTGACAGCTGTCTCTCTGAGGTTTTTTTTTTTCTTACCTTCAGCATCTGCAGCACGCCCCGGGAGAAGGGCTCGTTACAGTAGGAACTGTAGGTGATCATCTCTATGAGGACAGACATGGGACCGGACAGCTCGCGCATGGCAAACATCACCTGGTGGATTTTCACAACCACAAAGAGAGAAAGAGGTCAAAAAAGTTCTGAGGCTTTTTATGTTCGTCCTGATAAACATCTTATGGATTTAAAGGGACTGTCAGGTTTGTTTGCATCCCTACAAACCAGGAAATAAGTTGTCACTGTTGAACAAAAGAGAATTTTTTTAAAGGATTTTCTAGTCTCCCTTATTTCCTTTTTGTATATGAACTTACACTCTTGAAAACTATTCTAACTTCAATTTTCCAACTTGTAGACTTATCAAATTATAATGTGTATATAATTTAGTGTGGTAGGAAGTTTGGAGGTGACTTTTTAGCTACAGAACTATGGTTTATTTCCTTGGAAGCCCAACATAATGACTATATATATAGTTTATTAGTGTTGTTATAGTGTTCATTTGAGAAGATTATCTTGCTGAGGAGAATGTGCGAGTATCCTTAACTAAGAGCTCATTTTCTGCAATTCAGAGTATTAGAAGAAGAATTTTAATTGACTTTTTGTTGAGAGAACTTGAGTGACACTAACCTCCAGGTTTGCCTACAAAATCACACTATGTCACTACTGCAGCGCTCTGTATGACAAGAATGACTGCTGTTTCATAAATCTGCTTCATAGGCAGACAAAGTTTAAAACCATGTGAGTTGTCGCTTTGTGTGTTACCTCTAGAAGGTACGGCTGTCCCTCTGGAGTGAAGAGTGAAGCCAGGATGTCTGTGTGGAGGGGGAGGAGCTGGGTGGAGGATGGGTCATTACGTAGTTTAAATCCTCCTGGAGCTGCGCAGAACAACGAAGGAGAGATAGGAATCAGAAGTTGGATCAAATAAAAACATCAACGCTGCAACCATCAGGATCGGAGTTTAGTGTCTCACCCTGAGTCCTCTGGGTGCTGAGGTCAGAGTGCAGAGTGATGAGGGCCAGAGTGCTGTGGAGGTGGAGAAACTCCCGAGCCTGAGCTGGATTCCACCGCCGGTTCTGTGAAGACACGCAGAGAAAGATTTGCATAAATTTAACTCACAACAAAAGGAGAACTACAATGAGAAATAAAGCTGTCTTTTTGCATCATGAATAAACTTTTTTGCCATTTTTACAGGGAGAACATTTTCAAAACTTATCAAGATCAGTAACAATTCAAAACTACATTTACTTTTTAAGTGTTTTAAGAGAGTGACCGGTACAATGAACGCCAAGGCAGAACAGTAACTCTTAACGTTAGTGGAAATAAAGCCTTATTAGGTTTCTTTATTATGGTACTCTGATTTATTACAAGACATCTTTTAATCAGCTCTACCTGGTTGTTCTGCCTGTTGGGCCCCAACAGGAAGATGAGCATCCGGCGATAAGCTGAGTGTTTCAACAACAGCTGGCAAGGCCCACAACCCTGAGAGTGAAGACGAAAGAGTTAATCTTTAAATAATCATCCTATTTCATGTTTGTACTTTGAACACTAAAGAGTTCATAAAAGTCTAAATCTACTTATTTGTTGATGGTTTTTACCCTCTGAGTGAAGTTGCTAAAGAGGCCGAAGTACTGGCCGCAGTTTTTCACATTCTCAGGAACGTCTTTGTCCAATAAGGAAAGCAGGGCGTCGGTCAGGTTGTCCAATCCTGGATCTCCGAAGTGAAGCGCGCTTTCCAGAGTCTTTTCGAGGATGGACGCCACCACCACCCTCACCTCCCTCACACTGCACTCCAACAGACAAACCCTGTGGATGAAAAATGATGAAAATTTCATATCAGTGTTGTAAATGATGAGCAGAATGAATGGGATTTAACATTTAAAGCAGCTGTCTGAACTTTAAGTGAGCAAATACAGTTAATTAAGTTTAAACATCTCGAGTTTTAACTTCCTTTTAAATGTCAGAGAAATTAGTTATAAACATCCTAATTTACAACTGTTACATGAAACGCTGAACCACAATTTTTTAAGCTAACCACCATCATTTCACATAATGATCTCTGCTGTAGAGAATCAGGGCCAACAACTTTATAACTGTAGTAGATGAAAACTTGAGCTTTTTTTTCTGCTGCTGATTTTCTATGAACGCAGGTTAACTTTTGTGCTACATGTGGATCAAAACCTTGCTAAAGCTGGAAATGTTGTGACTAATAGAGAGAGAACTGGGTGCGTTTGCATGAGGTGGTTGAGGTTTAAATGAAGCGTGCAAGCGGATGGTGCAGTAAAAAAGTTTCAATGTCAGGAGAGAAAAATAAAAAATAAAAAATAAAAAAAGTTTGGCTGTCTAGACCATCATGCTGTTTGACCCGGGTTGTTTTGTCTAAGCCTGTTTTTCTTTCTTCGGTGGCATAAAGTCAGAAGAAAGACAATAAAATGATTATTTTCCTGAAATTTCATGACCCCGACAGCCTTTGGGATAATTACATATAAAGCCACAGTATGTAAGCACATTATGTGTACTTGACAGAGAGTGAGCGAAGCTTTTAGTGGCTGCAGCAGCTTTTTACTAGAGTGCAAGTATTTGACCCTGGCTGAAGAGTTCAGTGTGCATTGATCAGAATGAGGGAGCAAAGCTGTGAGCTGCCAAGTCCGATCACATATCACTGGGGACAGCTGCAAAAATGCTGCAGTGATAAAACTCAGGCCAAAGCCCCCACAAACACACAAAACAACCATTCTCGCTGTTTCAGGAACAGAGCTGAAATGTTGGGGCATCAATGTGACTGCAGTTTGTTCACTGTGCAGAGAAAATAACAGAGTGCAATGACACAAATGAGGCCAAAGCTTTGTGTCCTGGTTTGTTTTCACTAGAAACTGGACATCAAACCAACAGAGTTCAAGTTATGTGATACAAAAGTTCATTCTCTTGTGTTTGCACAGTATATCACATTTGTTACAGTTTTGTGGGTTAAACAGCTGGTTAAAAAGCACTAACCTGGTGATCTCTCGCCCCTCTGGTCCAACCAGGTACTGCACCATCCACTTGCACGCTTCACTGCTCTTAGACAGCAGCACCTCCACTGTGGCCATCCACTCCTCTGTGTCCACCCTGCAGGGGGTGACAGATGTAACACAGGTCAAACACTGCAGCTCACGAGGGTGTTCATTATTGATGGGTGTTGCTCTGTGTGTGTGTGTCTGTGTGTGCGTTTGCACGTACCGGAGTTTCTTTTTAGTGTGCAGGTAGGTGTGAAAGAGAAAGTGAACAGCCAGCTGAAGACTCTCTTTGGCCATGAGTTGATAGTCTGGATGCTTCAGCTTTGTCTGTAAAACACACAAACATATTTGTTTGGAAGCCACAAACGCACCACTGTTGATCGTACTGCATTTCATTTCTGTACCATTAATTTACTTTGACTTCATATATTATTAGTATGATGAACAATCGTGTTGTTTCTGTAATAAAAAGTGAATTTCAATTCCCCTTGTAGCCTCTGTGTGATGCTTTCATTTCACACAATTCACCCAAATACAAAATGTTTGAACAGTCAACATGACTCTTCAAAGGTGAACTGGAAATAAAAGGCATTTCGGTTTGAAGGGAAGTAGAAATTTGAATGTTTTGAGTTTTGTAAGTTAAAATCACGGTGAATACAAGGATTCTAGTTGCATTTACAACAAAGAGAACTTGAAAAAAAATTTATGTGAATGTAATAAAGAATATTTACTGCCTAAAAATTGAGAGAATATGCACATGAGAATATTTATGAAACTCAACATCATTGTGCAGCTTTGCTTTGTATGCTAGCATGTTAAAAAATCAAACACAAACAGGAGGTGCACATACTGCGTTGACGGAGGCCAGAGAGAGGGTGAAGTTGAAGTAGTCACTGTTGTAGACGTCTCTGTTCCTCATGAACTTGAGATTCTCGTCTCTCACAATCTACATGAAACACAAACACAGAGGTCAGATGAGCCTGATTCTTCTTTTATTACCAAAAAAACCCCCCAAATGTTGGACACAGACAGACTTTCTGTGTTATTTTCTGAGTTTCACACCAGCAGTTTTACCTGATAGATGCTGGCCGGCATCTTTTCTACAAACAGGCCCTTCTTCTCTCCCTTGCGGACCAGGCGGGTGAGGATGGTGAGGCGGTCATTGTTGGCCCTGGGGGGACGAGGAGAAGACTGTGGAGAAACATCAGGAGACGATGGTGCAGATCTGGAAAAACACAGATACACAGAACAGAGAATGACACGTCGTTTCACTGTTGGAAGTTTTCTGAGGATGTTAACAAACGCTGATT
>JAPZDY010000021.1:22053058-22080076 GCA_029783645.1 Ctenochaetus hawaiiensis | reverse complement strand
ACTCGCTGAGGCTCTTCACTTTTTTTCGCTCTCTCCGTGCTCTCTTGCCTCCTCACCTGATACAAAAATACGCATGCGCGAAGGGGAGTTTTTTGGATGGGCGGGGGAGTGTGCTGCGTGCAGTGAGAGGAGCGCTAGGAGAGAGTGAAAGAAGCAAAAAAGAGAATTACATGCCGATGACTTAAAACATTTACGTGACAATTTGTACTCGATGGTCGCGATTTAGTCATTTCATACATCTCATCAGATTTATACATCGATACATCGAGTATATTCGATATATCACCCACCCCTACCTGGACCTCATCATTTCATCTGTCATTTTTAAAAATAGCAGCTGAAACAAAACAATGTGAACACCTGACCAAAAAACAGCATTACAAATTTCACCACCAAAGTTTCTTTACTTTTTGAAGGCGCTGCCATCTAAAGAGGGATGTTTTGGAGGGTAAAATAATGTTCCAGGCACTTAATCTAGACTCTGGTCGCTGCAGTGAAAACTGAGTTCCTCTAAAGGTTCCCTGTCCCAAGAGAAAGTTCCTACCCTGAAAACGTGGCTGCATACAAACCTCTTGGTAAGTGTATCGTCCATCCACCAAAGTTGAGCTTGAGAGGCCGTTATTCCCGCCTGCAGTCACAGCCAATCGATGGCAGCACACCAGGGATCCTGTAATCAGCTTGACAATCTCAAAGTTTTTCTTCAAGTCCTGGATGATGCTCTGCAGGGGAGACGGGCAAAGGTTACCATAGCAACACTGCACTGATTGCACAGTGGGTCATATCTGATGATGTGTGTGTGTTTTTTTGTTTTTTTTTTTGTTACCTTGTCTTGTTTCTGGTAGGTCTGCTTGATGAAAGAGCGGGTGATCTCGTGCAGCTGACGGAGAGCAGGAACGACCCACACTGCCTGAGGAGTGCTCTGCTGAGACGCCTGTGGAGAGACATGCACACACACAGACACACACCAGTTAATTATATCCACTACAGCAGAATGAGTGCACAAACACATGCTACGGAAACAGAGGTCTGTCTTTACCAATCAGATTTTTGCCATCACAGACCCACAATTTCTGTAGCTGTGAAAACATGAGACAGAAAATCAGAGCCAGGGATGTAAAACATTTGACAAAAAGTCTGAGAACTGTAACGATTTAAAAGCTTAAATTTGTTCTCTCACAAAAAGTCCAAATCAAACATCAAACTTCATTCTTCTATAAATCCGAGGCTCTGATTAGATCCCTCTTTGCATGAGTAGATGTGCGAGCACTTCCACCAAAGCTGACCACTCATCCAGCAGCTCAATCACTCATCAGTTCAGGCAGCTCTCACCCACGACAAGATCAACACCGCTGTGTAATCATTAGTCAGTGCCAAAGCCCTTTAAGTGAGGCAAGCAGAAGATTAACACACACCTGGTTGAAATACCTCATGTTACAATCAAGTGTGAAATTATCAACCTGTGACCATTGAAACCCCCTTTGTGGTCAAGCCCTCTTCCACGATTGGTTGGCAGGCGTGAAGCAGCAAGATTGGATTGGTCAGCGCAATAATAAATTGCACGGGCTTTTTCTCTTACTTTGGCCACAGAGTTAGCTTTCTTCTTGCCCCAAGTGCCCGTAAGAAAAGAGCTTTGAGTGTCGTTGCCTTTACTGTCCTCCTGAGTGTAGGTCTAGAAACATACATTTTATTTGAGGTGGCACTTCTGAACTCACTTGAGGGCATTCGCCCAATACAAAATTAGACTGAGAACATTTAGTTCAGCACATGTGACTACAGTCAAACAAATATTTTGAAATCGTGTCAAAACAGGACAAGGACGTTTGTAACAAAATGCATTTATGACTGCTCTGATGCATTTAGGCGTATTATTTTAAATTTTTGTCTGATTTCTAGATATAAATACAATTATCCCTTGTCCCTTTTTAATCACTCATAAGCACTATATAACCATTTAATAAATGTTTACAACAAAATGTTATGCAGTTGTATTGACTTAATAAGGACATTTTTAAGTGTTTCAAATGCAATTTATTTAATGGCAATTACCTTATAATAACTTTATACCTCCTCATATCTTTTGAAGACATTTCACAACTGTGTTCAGTAAGAATCAGGATTGGTTTAGATTCATCTGCTGTGTTTGTTTTTCCTGCATTTGACCATGTAAAATGTGCTCAAAAAAATCTGAACTGTGTTTTTATCTGATTGTCTCTCGTTATTACAAACATTTTTCATAAAAGGCTGCACTGCTTGCCCACTGGACATGTTATAGTTCTCCACAAATACATAAATAAACACTTTTATCTGAAAGCACTGTTGACCACATGTGAAACAGGAAGATAACTGGGTGACATCGGTCTCTGTGGTGTCACAGTGTATCTGGTGTCGTCAGACGGACTGAATTAAGCAAGAGAGAAAATCCGACCTTTTTCTTGACTTTCAAAAAAGCTTTCAGACAAATAACCAACTCATGATGAGACACTTGTTTGGCTTCATCTCCATAACCTACTGCAGCCCAGTGGATGGCAGACTGGGACTCAGTCAGATGGAAGAGATGCAGACAAACTGAGGTTGAAGGGTAATATGCAGCTCTAACAAGGACATGCTACTTTTAGAACAAAACTGTCACAGCAGGCAGAAAAACGCAGGGGCCTAACATCGTGTTTCCTTTAAACAAGTTGCGCAAGGAGCAGCCCCTGTTTTTCTGCATGTAAATAAACAATAAGTATATTCAAACTCAGAGCTTATCCTAGAACGACCCAACACACACAATGCTGAGCATCTGCAGCACATCTGTCTCACCTTCTTGATGTCCTCGATACATTTAATGATATAACTGCGCTTCACGGTTTCCTTGACAGCGTAGGCGTCGCTGAGAATCCCCAGGTGCTCCTCCAACGCCTGCTGAACGAGACTGGTAGGCAGAGTGGGGAGGTGAGCCAGCTCCCACAGGACCTCCAGCACCTAAATGGATACACAGGAAATCCAGATGATTCAGACTTTGCTGCAATATTTGAAGCTTAAAATACTGTCGATTTTTTTTTCACTGGGTTTTATAATTTCTTCTCATCATCCATAGCTATGACAGCACACCTTTCCAGTTGTGGTCTCAGAGCGAGCCTCTCTGCCGATCCTCCCGATCAAACTGAGCAGCTTCTGCCTCACACGGTCACTCTCAATCTCCCAGCTCTGAGCAACATGCAAACGGATTATCATTAATTATGCACACTGCATTTGAGCCTTTTTGATTTCCAAAAATGAGACAGCACTGACTTTCTGAATGAGGACGAAGAGGTGGGTGAGTTGATCAAAGCTGAACTTCACAGCAGCAGCAGCGATGATTGTATGAATGTTTTCTATCACAGTTGAAGACTGTCCCGCCTGCAGACGGCCAAAAAAAGGAACAAAAATACATGCTTACACATAAATACAGTCTCAGTCTCCACAACAGAATGCAGTAAATAACACAGAGGTGACTGTATAGTTACAACTGTGATGTGAGCGTCGCTGCTGACCTGTATCTTCCAGATCTTGGTGAGTTCGTCCAGTGACAGTTTACTCCCCAGTAACTCGATGATTCCTTTGATTCTCTCACAGTACTGAGCCTGGTCAATGTTGCCTGGAGCAAAGACATATCTAATGAGCACACTGAATACCTCAAACTGAAAAAGACCTAAGCACTTCTGTCTTGTGTGCAAGCTTTTAAAATGTTGAATAGTATATTGTAGTGTATTGTAAAGCACTTGGATGACACACTTCATTTTAATCAGTCTGCGGCAGGAGGTGTTGTATTGTCTTACCTTCCAGTGCTATTGATAGGACAGAGTTCTCCACCAGCCAGTCCAAAAGTTTGTCCGTGTCAATGGCATTTTTTACTGTCTTAGACACTGTACTCTCCTCTATTAACTTTGTCACCTAACAGAAAAACGATACATGAAAACAGCAAGAGATGAGATCGAAAACTGACTGAAACACCCAGAAAAAAAAAACTATGTAGTCTAGTTTAGACTTGACAGATCAGGTCCTGGAGGAGCTGACCTCTTTGAGGGAGTTCATCTTGGTAGAGAAGTGGGGGGTTTTGAGCATGCGCAGCAGTGTGTCCAACCGCAAATCATCCACAACAGTAACAAGCTCCCTCTGAAACCTCATACACAGCAGTTTAATGGCCGACAGCAGGTCTGGGATGCTCACTAGACGCTACGATTTAAAGACAAAAGAGGAACAGCTATGTTATAACATCCTGATTAAGTCACAATCGACATACATAAGGTAGAGATGGCATTATAGACAGGGTTTTCGAACAAGAACAATGTATAGCTGGATGCAGAAGTAATCCCTCTTAATCATCACTTACAACCCACTAGAACTGTGGGGGTGTATTCATTTGCAGAGAACCTGCCCTCTGCCTGTATTTTCTTATTTTGATGATTGAAAATGCTACCTTAAAAAAACTGAAAACACTACCTTGTCTTTCAGGTCCTTTTCCTCCAGGTTCTGTACATATGTGATCATCTTATGGATGACTGGATCAAGCATGGGCTGAGAACAAACAATTAATAAAAAACTGTTGATCACTGTGGAAAAAATGGGCCACTGCAGCAAAACAGTAAGAGGATACAGCAGATACCCCAGAGTATGAATGATAATGGAGCAGAAGGGTGATATAAACAAACACAACTGATCATTTCAACACTTGAACGAGGTTAGAGAGCAAACAAGCGGACAAGATGTGAATTATATCACAAAGAGAAACAGTAAGGATGTAAACACACACAGCAGCAGGAGTTGAACAAATAGAAAAGAGGATAAACAAATAGCCAGATTAGGGTCAGTATACCTCTGTCAGGTGTGTGTGTTTGTTTGTGTGTGAAGACAGGCTGTCTCACCTGGACAAGGCTGGAGTTTAGGTATTCTGCACCGACTCCAAGAGGCTGGACCAGAGCTGACACACTCTGTGTAGGCGAGTGGAGAGAGACAGAATAATTTAAGCATGACACAAACCAGAGAGGAAATCAACTTATCAATACCAGCTGAGGATGACTAACTCAAGAATTGTCCCCTCTGTTTCTGTGTTTTTGTAGGAGTGTCAACATAAGCTATCTTGTGACAAACACAGATGTGTCACTTCTAACTGCTTGTTGAAGAAGACATACACAACAACGGCGCGGGGTTAGGCTGTGTTTAAACGTTTAGGCCAGAGGTCAGACAGTGTTTAAACTGATACTGTGTTTTCATTGTGGCATGCGAGCGAGTGGGGGTGTGAGCGTAAACAGATGTGAGGGTGAGTTTCCAACACCGGAGCGAAGCTGTCATTTGTCATTCAGTGTTAAATCACAGGAGATTAATGAATGCTTTCCCTGTTCCTGTCTCTCTCTCTTTTTTTTTCTTCTTCCATTACGGCTTCTGGGCTCCCTCCAAGCAGCTACCGTCTCCTCCACCTTCCTCCTCTATTCACTCAGTGAATTCCCCCCCTTGCACTTGACTTCCTGCTCAAAGCAGACAAATGAATGAGTCACCCCAGGGAGTGAGCAGAGGAGGGAGCACTCCTCCCATTATCTTTTCTCCTTTCACTTTCAGTCTCTCTCTCTCTCTCTCATACTCGGGAGTATGTTAGGTATCTGACAGCTTACACACTCTACTGAGCTCCCACTGCCAATGCAGAGTGCAACAGTGGACTGCGACCAGTCTCCGCCTTATTAATATGCTAATGGTTAGAGGGAGTGTGTGCGTGCATGTGTGTGAATCAATGGCGATGCACTGCTGCGGTTCCGGCCAGGTTCCCAGAAGGAAGCATCAGTACAAGGATGCCTCAGAACACCTAACACAACAGAGCATTTCAACCGTCACACAGCGGGAGGATGAGAGAGTGTGTTTGTGTGTAAGTGAGTATTAGTGAGACGGGGAAAGAGGGGGATATTCAGCCCCCTGCAGCTGAGAGTAGTGGGGGTAAACATGGTGACCTTTCGCCTGTGTTGGCTGTCTACACTGCCCCTCTCCATCCATCATGAGGGCAGGAACTATTTCACAACTGCCACCATTTGTCAGGAAGGTATAGAGATGAAAGTTCTGCTTACAGCAATCTCGATTTCATCGCTGTTGAGCTTCGTTTGGATGGCGGTGAATCCTCCCAACTCTCCAAACTTGATAAAAGGGGATAAAAGGAAGGAGGCAGATGAGGCAATAATGATACAACTACGGCACATGTATGTGGAGACAATGTCAGGGTTTACTGTTTGTTACTTACTCGATTCACTAAATCAACCAGCCAACCATGAGGCTCCTGAAAGAGATAATTATGTTCTCAGTGGTTTTTATTTAGCATTGGCATTACAAATTATTGTGAAACACACTCACACTCACACACCCACAGAAACACACACACACACACACCCACACACACACACACAGATATGTGCATTAAGTTTTCTGACAGCTGTTGTGTGTCAGTCACACATGTTCTGCTGAGCTCCTGTGGCTCAGTTACACAACACCGGGAATGTAGAACTCGTTTGTCTGCTGTCTGTCCTCACACACACGACTATGAACCGTAAACAAAGGCTAATAAGGAAGTCTGAGTATAACTAGCACAGCTTTATAAATCTGCATGTGTATATGAATTAAATGACACACATAAAGTAAAATAAAGTGCACAGAAAATACAGGAAAAGTTCAGACATGCGGGACGTTTCCCTTACTTTCTGATATGTGTTGCTAGGAGAGACAGCAAACATGTTGGCCTCTTCTCCAAAAACTTCAGCCCAGTTCCTCTGACAGGCCTTCATGCGGTTCTTAAAATGGTATTCGTTATCTGGGTTGAAGGCCTGGACACAACAACAAAAAACAAATCATAAACACATTCTCTGAATACAACCACGTAATGTCACACGCCAAGACACAGACAGATCAAGTATTTCCTTTTAAAGGTGGACAAATGGACAGACTGACATTGAATCTTCACACCACAGGCAAATTACTCACAGTGGCAGATTTAACTTTAAAGGGAAAGGTCATGAAATGATCATGCTTGTTCTCAGAAATACACTGAGTAATTTGCTTTTCAGAGCAAAAAGTTTTGGGCAGCTTTATCATCAACAATTCCAATTTAAGATATTATGTACTAAGAATTCATACACAAATCAATAATAATCATTATAGATTTAAATTCAACTTGGCTTAAATTAGCTGAAGATGTATTAGCTGTATTTTTCCCCCATTGTTGTATTGTTTTTAAGAGTAATTTGTTAACTTTAAAGCTTAAAAATATTAAACTAAACACACATAAAGACATTGGAAATCTGTTAAAATCAAATTTGGAGGGGGAGGGGAGCATACCATAGTTAAGACACCCATCAGGTTTACAGGTACAGGGTCCTGCTTCACCCTCTCTGCAACCAGCTCCACCAGCAACATGAGCATGTTGTAGATTCCCTCGTGGATCTCGGTGCCCCATTTGTGTACGGCACTGCTGGTCAACAACTGGTGACGATAAACATGACAGACAGGAGAGAGGAAAGTCAGCGCGGTGCACGTTAATTAATCAAGTGTTACACAGTCATTAGATCTCTGGGCCTTCACTGCTCACCTTCTTAAAGGCCTCTGGCATGCACCGATCCATGAACCGCTTGCAGTTCTCATCAGCATCAGCAAGACCTGACAGAGAGAGATGTGTTGGATTTGCATATTTATCTCACACCAAAACATGGAAACAAACTGGCCGTGACGAAGGAGATTGACAGACTGAGCCATTTAACACAAGTGTCCAAAGTAATGACTTGTGGAAAACACGCCCAAACAAAAAAGCCTCCCTCATGATTGTGCAGATGGGAAGCATGAAGCAAATATTCAATGCGGACCGAAGTTTTTATCCTAAACAAACATGATCTTACCATGCCGGGCGAGGCAGGTGGATGCGATGAGACATTTGCCCAGGGACTCCTCTCTCTTGTAGGGTATGGACCAGTGGTCGGTGAAGACCCGGCTCTCCAGCTCATACAGATTGGTGGTGGGAAACTCCATGCTGCCCCCGGAGCAGTTCCCGTTTTCATCATTGCTCCTCTGGAAACAAACAAACATGATAATATTAAAACTGGAAACAATGGGTGAATGTTCTTTCCAAGCTGGTCACTGCATTAAGCAGTGTTTGTTTTATGACACTGAAATTGCCCTCTGTGCGAGGATAATCCAGATGGCCTGGGGAAATCTAGTTCTCCCTCTGGAAGACGAGCAATAGCAGTCCTCAGCGATCTGCCCTTTATCTCTTCATCTTTTTTTGTCCATTCATTTTTTCCTGTGAAGCTTTTCAAGCAAGTTCAAACAGGTGCTTGCCTTAAAGTTTTTCTGTGGTTCCGATGTGTAAGACAGGGTGTGAGAGATTACTTCAAATGCAATGAATACCCTGCCACGTGACATGACACACTCGATAGCAATGTGATGCTGTGAATGATGACTTTTTTTTTCCTGCTCTCATATCTGAACAGATTGTGTAGAGCAACTTAAAATTCCTTTTCCTAAAAGTCACTTTTTTCCCGCAAAAATGGTTTAAAATGTCCTGTTCAGGCTTAGTCCTCCAAGCCTATGAGAACACAAATTGGGCAGTGGCAGTTAAGTCTACCTGCTCGTGTTATAAAAAACCAACAAGGGAAGACAAAGGATCTATGAATTATTAATGTCCTAAAGTTGCTAACATATTCATGAAGTTATGCGAATGTTCATGATAAAACAAGAGAACTCCCTCCTTTGATGTAGAGATGCATAGTGGAACATACGTGCGGCACCAAAGCCTGTCATATTTGATATCAATTTATGATTTATGCTTTCCCCAAAATTGTAAAGCATTTTAAACACAGCTCTTATGGAGGCTTAACCTGCACAGTATAAATACTAATACAGCAAAGTATAGTTAAGTCTAGTCTTCCCACTTTGACTACATCTCCTCCATTTCAGCATACATAATGATCAGTGTATTCAGTGCATGTTTTACTGTGCTGCATACTGATACCTATAAGTGATACAAAATACAGTGATGGACTGAATATACAGAGGAGAAGAACAGGAGGAAGAGAAGTGGAGTAGAGAGAAGAGAAGCATCATATTTCTTCCCTTTCTTCTCTCAGAAAATTAGAAATGACAGTTAGATGGATGAGAGCAGAAAGACAGGCTGACCAAACACCTGTCTTGGTAAACACTCAGCTCAAAGAAGAAGAAGAAGAAGAAGGAGAAGAAGAAGTAGAAGAAGAAGAGGGAACGTTTAATTCTTGGCAGGATTTCCATATCAGAACTTACTGACAATCTGAGTATAAAAACTGATTCCTTTCATCTAAATGAGAATGAAATCATATGACTAGGGATGCATGACATTTGTCGATGCTGATAAACCAATGACCGACAATGGGAAATTTCTGTTATCAGCTGTTTATCATATTATCCTAGAGCAGATAATATGAAGCCAAATCACTTTTACTGCCTTAACAAGGGCAGTATGTATCTACACATTTCAATATAATAAACAATCATATAAACATTAAGAGATGTAGGAAAAAAGAAGGGAAAGTGCATAATGCTGTTGTCATGCTCATGATGAAAGAGGAGGGAAAAAGAAGTGATGCCAGTTAGATTTGGTTAGTTTAAAGCTTTGAAATATTAAATCTTCCATCTTTGCTTTCTACATCTTAACCTTCTTACCCTCAGGTGTGCATAAACTATATGTTATAAACTGGGTCATGGATATTCTGGGTATGGTTTACGAGGAGCTGGTAATTATCAGTTATCAGCATTAGCTTAAAGGATCCTTACTGTGCATCCCTTCATATGAAACAGAACCTATCACTAAAAATCATCGAACAGGTGAATAAACATGCAGACAAGCTGCTCAGCACTCAGTGCATTATGCCTTTAGGGGAAAGGTTCAGGTCTCAAAGGCACAGCATGCATGTGTGTGGTTGCGCAGGAACATGAAGTAACTCTGTGCCACTCTGTTACCATGCACCCTGCAACCCTCCTGGGACCCCCTGCAAAAACTGCAATGTGTTTGCGTGTGTCAGGACGACTGCTGAGCTATATTTAGGAGCATAACATGGGCCCAAAGACCTATTACATGCCTCTTAAGCACAAATACCCCAAACAGAGGAAAAAAAAGAAAGAAAATAATGAAGCACTTCCATCCTTGTAGCATATTCCATTTACTGTAAGTTTCAGAACTTATTTTAACATGCTGGAGAGAGACTTTTTATTTTTGATTTCTGTAAATGTTGCTATGATATAACAAGAACAGACAAAGCCATTACAATTACAGCTCAAACATGATAAATTATTCATTGGACAAGTTGGATCAGATATAGAAACAGGTTCAAGGTAGACCTCTCTGGCATGCTTCACATACATTGGCAAATCTTGGAAGCATAATGTTGGCCACTGTTATAAAGATTCAATGAACTATGAGTATGAGTCACTTTGGGCTGAGTTTGTTTGTAACCGTGCCATTATTGGCACATTTACAAATACAGGGCTTATTCTTAATAGTGATTTACAAGCATGCTCTATTTCCTGCATGCTGTAAATGCCAACTGTTATTTATACCATACTATAACAGCCTGCAACGCAATTTCAAAAAAAGTTAGAGGTTCTCCGTTTAATTGTAATTTAATTAGCTAGAGGCATTGGGACTGCAACAGTTTATCTGTACCTATTCTGATGACCCAGCAATCACAGCAGCTCAAACAACACTGTCATCAAAGGTATACAACAAGTGGCTGAAGAGTCTGAATCAACAATCTTACAGATCAAATCACTTGTGGTTTTCTGAGAAACCATAGATCTCCTCTGACAGCAGCTGCAAGGTTTTAGATCTAGGAAAGCAACAAGTTTAAGAGGAAGTTTTCTGAAGGCAAACAGCTTTGAGGTGTCAGCCAATCCTGCCGTGGCTTACTGTTAAAAGACAAGGTATTTATGAGTAACAAGTGCAGTTAACTGTTACAACATCGCATAAACACAGCAAACTAGGCCGAAGTGACAGGACCTGAAAGTCAATTGCCATGCTGACATTTGTCATACGGCTGTCAAAGGAACCTATGACCAGGCATTGAGGCATTAAATGCTACGGCCCTGGGTCACATTATTTACAAGAGATCACAAAAACACAAGACATGCATATTTCTACAGCTGCAAAAAAATGACAGCAGAATGATCAAAGTGGATACGTTTAACAAGGACATTGCGAAACCCCTTGTACGTCCAATTTTGAGTGCACTGCAATCCCGGTAGGAGCTAACTGTATGCACGGTTGACGCTGCCAGCCAACCGGTCAGCTAACGTTGGTTAATCTGTGCAAAGCAGAGTTTAAAGATCCCGCTAATAAACCGCAGGCTAGCCATTAACCCACTAACAGAACAGTAATTCTACTTTGAATATATAATAGCGATCACTCAGAGTGATGCCCCTATGTCTCTGTGCACCTGGTCCAGTTACTGGCGCGTTCAACTCTCAACTACCGTTAGCAAGCAAGCTACTAGCGCTAGCTAGCTGGGTAGCTAGTAAGTTTAGAATATGTGTTTAACGCAATCATTTCAGTTTTTAAGCTTCATGTTAGCAGACCATTTTCTAGTCACTTTGAACCGGTAGCAAGACATGTCTTTGGGACTGAAGGGTGACTTAAATCACCTCATGCTCTGACAGCTCACATTGGGCTCGTTGGGCTGCATATAGCAATGGAGTTGCTAAGTTTAGCTAGTTAAATGGGCGAGCCCACTCTCCTTCAGCAACTTGCAGTTAGCTATGTCCCCCGTTTTCCATCAGTTAATGCTTACTGAGACTGCAGTTGTTCTTACCTCGCTATCTACTACGTCGTGGTATGCGGGCGGGGGATCAAACCCTCCAGTACCAGTTCGCCCGCTGTTTTCCCCGTCTCCAGTCGAGCCCAAGCCGGGAGCAGGCCCGCTCTCCATCGGCTCGTATCCATACCCAAGTCCGGGGCTTTCGTTCGTCAGGAGCGCTACTGCCTCGTTGATGTCGTTCTTTGCCAACCGAAGCGCTTTCCGTATCACGTCGGGGTCCGGGAAACCCATGCAGAGGAGCGTCGTTATTTGCTGCTCCTCTTCGGTCTCCATTTTCGGGGTGTCTCCGTCTCTCAGGCTAGTAGTAAAGGGGTGTTCGGCACAGCCCTGTAGCTGTGCACGCCGCCATGTTTACAGTCCGCTGCTGCTAGCCTGTCACGATCTG
Organism: Ctenochaetus hawaiiensis; assembly: GCA_029783645.1. Lineage (NCBI taxonomy): Eukaryota > Metazoa > Chordata > Actinopteri > Acanthuriformes > Acanthuridae > Ctenochaetus > Ctenochaetus hawaiiensis. Next base: position 22,067,863 of record JAPZDY010000021.1, on the reverse strand, counting down.
GCTTCCCCCACAACAGCGCCGACACAGGTGTTATGCCGAGTTCTGCCTGCCAAGAACTGGATGCCCCCCGAGGGAGCGCGCACAATGAAAAGTCCTGGACGTTTAATGATTTCTAGGGTTAATTACTATTTAACAACATTTTTACTGTCGGGTCTATCAGTGATGTAGTATGGGAGCCCGTTTAAGCCAACAAAGAGGAGAAAATAGCACATGACAAAAAACAGGAATTCACTATCTCATATTTTATGCACACTATTTTTTAAATCACACTCGAGCTTTTTTTTTTCAGTGGAAGTTGGCTTCGATAATGACGATATAACTTTAAAAAAGACTACATCAAACAAACGCATTTTTCAGTTATTTCGTTTCAATTGTTTCGACATTTCATGTTGTTAGAAAAGAGAAATTCGAAAAGTGGGATTGCAAAGCTAATTTCACAGCGATGTCTTGTTAACTCGGTTGATAAAAGTGCAGTTGTCGCATATATTACAATGGAATTTTGTTACTGAGGAACAAAACATAGGAATAAGCCTTAGTATTAGATTAAAGGTGAACTCTTTTCAACTATGTTTTAAAAAAACAAAACAAAACTTAAAACAGGTAAAGAAAATATTGCTTTTGTGTTTTACGGTGGCACACTGTTTGCATATCTTTAAATTACTTAAAGCTGGCTTCAAATTAATGGAAACAGTGGGCTATATATATGAAAGCAGAAAATGTGAATTTAGAGATAAATTAGGACACAATAACAAAACTCTAATTCAACAGCCATTTAAAATCTTCTTTACATTATACGTATATGTATGTTATGTTTCTATAAAAAGTTTTAAAAAATCCCTCTTTTTTCGGAGACTGCATATGGTAACAGTTTGCAGTTTTTTCCTGTGGTACACTGCAGTTGCATACAAAATAATAATACAAAAAATAATACAAAACATTTTTTTTTCCTGTATGAATTAAAGCTTTAAACTCGCCATTCGTGGATAATCAGACCATTATAAAATTAAACTACAGTGACAACCTGCTACATTAAAATATTGATTCAAACTGTCACACTGTCAGTGAGATAACAACTAAAAAGACACAGTTCAGCCCGACGGTGTGGTAATTTGGTTACGCCACCAACAGTGTTTACCACTAACGTTGTTACCGTTTGTAAAAACATGGTTTTCACATCACCGACCGTAACTAACCACCGACTCCTTGCATGACAATCTCAGACAGCATGCTGTACTGTAAGGGCGTGGCAATGCGCGCGAGTAGGGGCGGTGGTTGTGGTGGCTGGCGGATGTCACGTGAACACTCAGCTCATGTGACAAAGGAAAGTCAAAACAGGAACAAAATGGCTGCGACGGGAGACGACGCCGCAGCCATGGATAGCATCTCCAGGGCACCAGCGGCCCATTTAGCGGCCCTGAACCCGGTTGCGAGCTCCAGCACTCACGGGGAAGGACCGGAGGTTGTGGCGGAAAGCTCGGCGGCCGTTCCGAAAAAAACCAGCGTAAACAGTGCGTGAATGTTTCCCTCCAGCTTGCATAGCTTGCTAATGCTAACATAGCATATAGTAATCAAATTATTTATTACTAGCTTTTTCTATGGGTTGAATTGGATATCATCATTGAAAATCTTCTTATTTATGAATGTCTCCTTTGCTTGGCTACGTTTTCCCATTGTGTGGCATGTATATAACGTCAAAATGATTTATATATTTATAATGCTTATGTTCAGGTGATGGAGGTGTGGAGACAGCAGAGGAAGCTGTGGAGCCTGCAGAGCCTGATATCAATGAGTTGTGCACTGACATGTTTGAAAAGATGGCCATCTTTCTGCAAGGAGAACTAACAGGTCTGTCAACAAATTGCTCACTTCCTTATTTTCTCATCTTTTCCCTTCACACTGGAAAACCTCACATTTTTCATTATTCCCTCTCTATTTCCTGTTTTCTTTTCACTCACCCACATTATCCCAATGTCCTTATGTTTTTAGGAACTTGTGAAGATTACCGTCTTTTGGAAAACATGAATAAGCTTACCAGTCTTAAGTACATGGAAATGAAGGACATCAGCATTAACATCAGTCGCAACCTGCAGGATCTTAACAACAAGTGTGAGTTGTCTGTTGACTATTATATTTCTATGTATTTCAAGTTCATGTATTGTTACTACTACCACTATTACTATACCATAAACATCTGGCTGTTTATGTATGTTTGCTTTAGACGCTAGCCTGCAGCCCTACTTGGACCAAATAAATCAGATTGAAGAACAAGTATCTTCACTTGAACAGGCTGCTTACAAACTGGACGCATACTCCAAGAAACTGGGTAAGACATTTAAGCCAAGGCAGTTGAAGAGGCAGTTAGTCTGATTTAAGTCAATATCATCAGCACTCATGGCATCTTTTCTTGTACATGTCAGTCAATAGGATAGGGGGTTATGATGTAAATGTAACAACAGTACTTGCATCAGACTACTAAAGATTTGTTTCAAAGTATGAGACAATAATATTTAAGTTTATGATGGATTCTGATTCTTAAGAAACAGTTCAGATTGTCAGTCAGCCATATTTTTTTATTTATGTCTAGTTTCATACTCTTGAAAAATTAAGAGGTCGGAAGTTGAAAACTTGAGCTCATAAATTTAGATCTCTGACTTTAACTGGAATGCAGCATTAGTCTACAAAAATTTGAGATTAAACCGAGGTAAACATACTCTGTGGAAATTAATTTAAATCACTACGAGAAGTTGTAAGTCAATATTTGCCTGTCTGGTCACATTCTCACTGACATAGTCTCAGCAGTATATGCAGAATGCCACAATGTGTTGCATTCACTTTAATATGTTTGGTGAATGTCACTCATTCAATGTGTAATAGAAAATACATATTTGTTATGTTTGTGTGTCATATTGACTCATGGTAGTACAGCTGACTATAACAGCTTTTATTGCTACATGAGCTTATATTGCATTATGAAGTCCACCAGCAGATGGTGCTATGAGACCACAGACAATTGCTCACTTGACTATTTCTTCATTACAGCTCTTGAAGGTATCCAAGCATTACCTGATAATGTTGCACTTGGACGTTAGCAGATATTTGCTACAGAGTGATAAAGTCTCTGTCTTTCTTTATTTTCACAGAGGCCAGATTTAAAAAACTGGAGAAGCGATGAAGGAGAAGAAGAGGCACACTAAGAGTTACGGTGCCTTCTCACCTTCTTGAACCCAACTCAGCCTTGCCTTCCCCTCTCCCTGCCACTGGAGCCAGGAGCTGCGGGGAGGATGTGAACTGAGACTGAAACAACAAACAGTCAGAGCAACTTAGACACCTAGAAACCACCAAGGAGGAAGCAGCTGAAGGCACATGAATTAGTACCACAGTGCTTGGCTTAGATTTAACTCCTGCATCACTGATTTTGGCAGCAGTCGTGCTGCCAAGATGTACGAGCGTGTATGGCCATATACCCACGTTCTTTTGCAGATACACTCTCTGTTGAATAAATCTGCCTAATTATTACCAGCCTGTCCCGACTGAGTGGTGCAATCAGAATATACTAAATTCCTACTAAACAAAGAGAATTACTGTAGATTAACAAATACTTTTAACCCCAACCGGAGTAGGTAACAACATTTTAGATAATGAAAGTTACTTACATTATGAAGCATGCTCATAGATGTGTTTTTAATAATGCACTAGCCATTGTACTTTGATTTTTTTAGACAACTGACCCCTTGAGACATGACAATAATAAGTCTGATATTGGGATTCTTTGTTGACACATTTATAAACAGTAACAGAAACTGGTTAAATTATAGACTTTGCTAAAATAAAAACTACTGTGTGGAGAGCAGCTAAAGAGCAGCAGAATGAGTTTCAAGTTTGTACTTTACAATGAGAGATATTTGATATGAATTAATTATTGAATTATGTCAGATTGGAGACTGACTTGTAAACTGGAGCTTGTTTTTTTTTGTAAATAAATAATAACATGCATATCATGGCATTGGTGTTTGCTTTAAATGAGCCCACTGCTGACAGCAGATGGCAGACCTGCACCATGACATGGACTTCAGCTAATGCACAGTGGATGTATCAAATATTGTATAGCTCTGGAAAAACTGATCCACCACTGAAGGAGGTTTGAGTTTCAGCCTTCTCAGAAGAAGAAAAGCTCCAGGAAGAGTGTGTCCAACAGAGGGAAACAGATGAGACACACTTGACAATTCAAAGGAAAGGTTGAATGTGTGACCAAAGATGTGTGTGATGCCCTCTGTCTCCTTTGTTTCCTCCTTTATATCGGCTGTCCCAAAAGCAGAACCCCTAGTGCTTTTTGCCATGGGCAACACAGTATCAGAACTGACAGGACCTCCCTCCTGAATGCGCTTGGGTTTGTGTCTTTAGTCATGCACATGCATGCATGTGTGTGTATGTTTGTGCAAGACCTAATCTAAAACAGGTCTCTGTCATTAGTCCAGTTGAGGCCCAGGCACAGAGGGGGCTCATTATTCATACTGTAACATTATTTACTGTTGCACAGATCCTTCCATCTCTCCCTTTCTCTGCCTTTTTTCCAGGACTCCTGGGGCATAAATTCAAGTTCTCTCAGGGGAAGCTCTAAATTCAGGTCTATTAAATGGTCTTTGGGTTGTTTTTTTCAAAGCTAACTGTGAGTGCATGATACATTCAAGTATAGAAGAGAAGCTAACATAGTTATCATAAGTGAACCTCTCATATTATTTAGTTTGGGAAGTGCCACAAACCTACAACATACTGTAGCAATAAAGCTAAATTGTAGAAACTCATTATAGTCTTCACTATGTGAGTATTAGTGGTTTTCAGTTGGATTAAAAGTACAAATGCAGGACTTTGCATAGGATACAGATTCAAGTCGGGCATATAACTGATTAATAAACTTGTGATCTTAAGAAGAAACATAACTTGGCGTACAAGAGAATGGTTGTCACATTTTTGCTTCCTTCCCATTTCTTCTCCATCTTAAAGAATTCATATTTTCCAAAGAAAGGCCTGTTTTTCTAAGGAGTTGCCTATATAGAAAAGGAAGCAGGCAAACAAAAGATATATATATCATTTTGACGTTGCCACTTGAGTGGATTTTGTCTTTATAGGCTAACCTATAGCGGATGATCGTCATCGCAGAAGTGTTACTTTATGTTCGTTTCCGCATATTTCCGGCAGAGACATAATAAAAGTGTTCCCACATGTCACTATGCATGCTTGTGGAGACTTAAAGTTGGAGCATCATCCAACAAGCATGCTCATGAAAGCATATGAGTGGATGTGAATGATTTCATGGGTTTTGATCATATTAAATCTGTTCTGACTGGAATTTTTCGCTTGTGTACATTATGTGTGTATGTATGCAATGTTTCTAGTTTCACGCAGTATAAGCAATGTAAATTAATTGTGAGTCACTGGAACAACAAAGCCCCGGGAAGTCAGACAAGAAAAAGTCTAAAGGCTTATTTATAAAATGCTCTGTGATTTATACGTGAACTGAATATAATTTCCAACAGTGTGCACAGTTATATGTGATACTCAGCATAAAATCCTTGTTTAAGCAGGTTCTAAGAATCCCAATTGGTAACTTAAGCACTTGTGAACTCAAAGTCTGAAATCAACGTAAAATGATGCCAGTTGCCTTGTGTTTTCCACTTATATAATGCCAGAACAAATGAGGTTTTAGTCAGGGACAGCCAGGGACCAAAAAAAAAAGAGAAAATAAGCTTTTTGGAAGACAAGATCACAGCGGTGGCAGAGCAGATGGAATACAAGTAACACATATTATTCAGAAACCTTGTGTGGGTGACAAACAAAGCCAAACAAGCAGCTTTTGAGTGTGTGGCCGCTGCAGCGAGTGAAATGGGGCAGAAAGTCAGAACTGTGGCTTGATATTAAAAAGAAATGGTCTGACCTTAAACTACAAGCCAAAAAGAAAAGTCATATATAAGAGCAGCAAAGCTTCTGCTAATTCCTGGCTTTTTTATTGATAACTCCTGCCACATTGTTCATAAAGCCCATACAAAGTTTACCACAAGCTTGGACGCATATGCATCTCAGATAGCAATATCTCTACATAAGCAGCAGGAAAATCACTTAAGTCCAGGTTTTTGCCAAACAGATAATTTCTACGTCAAACACAGGTTTAATAAAATATACTTATACATGCTTTCATGCTTAAGTCATCCTAATGATTAAAATGGTTCCAAGTCTGTTTTATAAATGAGGCTCCAGCAAATTACTTTCATAAATGTTTTTTTATGGCTTAAACAAATAAGATATGAATTGTGAGTTCCTGAACTTTAGAGGTGCTGTTGGGTAGATTTCTTTTAACTTTTGGACTGAGCTAGGCTACCTGTTTCCCCTTGTTTGCAGTCTTTGTGCTAAGCTAAGCTAAGCTAATCATCTGCTGGCTTCAGCTTGACACTTAACGAACAAACCTGCAAGTTGTGACCCTGCAACAACAAACTATCCCTTGAATGATTGCATGTACAGTCACCTTTCAGTCACACCTATTAGAGATGTCACTCTTAAAGCAGAGTCTCATGTCTAATAACTGTTTATGTGGTAGTGCTGTGTCATATTCTAGCAGGAAACGTTTTGTCAGACTTTGCAGACTCATTGATGACCCCCTGATTTATCACTTTGGTCTTTGTGGTGTTTCTCCATCATCAGTGATGTAACATGATCATGTTAAACTCCATATAACATCAAACTGAGGGCAGTTCAGCTGCACTTAGTGACAAACAAGCATTTTTTTTTTACATTTCTTATACTTTTGCTTTGAAAGTCATAACAAAGAAAGATTCCCTTCTGTTCCTCAGAAAAAAGAGTCTTTCTTTTCACTCACTTTGTCCTTTCTGATCCCTATTCAGAAAGAAAATCCTGATTCCCAGGGTTGAAACACACCACTAACAGCAGGGGACTTTATGCAGACAATGAGTTCTCTGCAAAAATGCCCTCCAAATGATCTTGCAAACCTTATCCCCTTTCCAGCAAACTCCACGGTGCAAGACTTTGACATTTTGACAATGCATTAAGATATCGTAACATATGTTACATACAATGCCAGGTCGTATATCAGTTACATAGGAATGATTTTTATTGAATTGCACTGTGGCTTCAGCTTAAAGATACAATCAACCTAAAATACAGATTGCGCAAAATGGACCAAATAGACCAAAGTGAACAAAGTAATTATTCCAATTCAGATCTTTTGTATTGATAAAGGCTTCATTTCTGATTTGGTCTGACAGGCTTCTGTAGCTTCCAAGAAATGCGACTGAGAAAGTATCAAACACATGTCCATCATCAGTTGCAGCAAAGGAGCTGTTTTCTCCATAAGTTTAAAGTGGAGACTGGGCCAGTTAACAATAACAGGGCAGCGTGCCACACCACAGTGTTGTGTAACTGACAAGCAAGCACGAAGTTTGGGAAATTTTCTCTTCGACTGTGTTCATGAATGAGAGCGAACAAGGACACTTAAATAGGCCTTTTCAAACCACATTTGTATGATGTTTTTTTTGTCCTTACTCAAAGTTTGAATTTCACCTAATTAGAAAATGTCAACAAATGTAGTAGGATTGTGAAATCGCTTGTTATTCCTTTGTGTTTCACTCACTTTCACACACATGGACCCATACGGGGTAAACAGCCTTCCATGGCTGCACTCAAAGACAAGTAACATACCATCCCCTGCCCAAGTAAAACTTCAACGCTATAAAGACGGCCAAATGGTTTAAGATATATGACAAGGAGGTTCATGTTTACATCCATTTCAAAGCAGCCAATAGATCTGGGAGGTATTTCGGTGCAAATACAAGCCACATGTGAGATCTGAGGCTCAGAGTCAAACTTCAAATGCCTTCAACGAGAGGGGCATGAAAAGCCACATGGGGTCAACGTTTGGCACCACGATTACTCACTTTACTCTGCCGCTCACACCTCCATCATCTACCATTCACATGCATGAGGATGCAGGAACACGCACAAAAAACCTTCATGACGGATCAGATCCCTTTGAAATGCGAAACCCAGCAGCTAGCATCCGTCAGGTATGTGTTTCTTGGAACACTCTCACTGATGCTAGATGAATGCAATCCATTCTGATTATAACAAAATGTCCACACTCCATTATTAAAAACTCTAAAATGAGACCAGATGGGGATTGTGGCACAGAACCCGTAGGTGCAACCGTCGCTCTGGATGTGAGACAGACCCCAGCCACTCCCAGCAGGTGGGAGACTCAGGGTGTCAGACTCTGGCTCCAGCCTGTGATCCAGCTCTGTTTCTGGGGGTTTAAAAAGTGGATTGAGGATCTTGTCTCCGCAGGAAGTCATAACCAACAACACTTGAGAACTGTCCTGCGTAATGCCAGTTAGATCGTGGTATTAGTTCAGTCCTGGTGTGTCTCCCTGTGGGCTGCCGTTGTTTGCGTTCCCATCTTGACTATATGTGAAGATTCTTGCTTTTATGTGCAGCACCATTCCTAAGAGGACTGAGCATCTCTTAGAGCTCCATTAGAGCAACACTCAGACTCTTTGGCACCAGAGCCATCAGGGTGTGTGTTTGTCTGTGCATGTGTGTGTATGTGTGTGATAAGCAGAGTGACATTGGCCACACATAGAGTTTCATACACAAAAAACTTTTAGGTCATATTTAATAAACATGTCATTGATCTAAAATTAGGGAAGAGCATGCAGGCAAAAGCTGTTCTGAACGCTGAGCAATGCTTTACAACACATGCATAATTAAAGAAGCACGTTTTCAGTTTGTTCATTCCTTCTCCACGCTTTCAGATGTTGGTGCATTAATTAATGCTTTCATATTAACAACATATCATATTACCACATTTAATATTAAAAGTGTTTCTTGCAGTGACGAAACATCACCCAGCTCAGTTCCTCTTCGCTCTAAAAAGCATTTTAACTTCTCTCTGTTCATTTTTTTTGTTTTTGTTTTTAATGGCTCACAAATTTAAGCTTTTTATTCACTTTTATGTCTTTTACCAGATGTAACTGGAACTGGCTTTTAGCAAAAAAAGTTTGATGAACCAGCCTGGCCAGCACTAAATAGAAGGTTGGAATATTGTGCTGGAATAATGGGAAGACATTGTTGTTGTAACCTCTGAGCTTGCCATGAAGGTAGCAACAGGTTTTGATGTGTGTAAAAAGCCAAGACAAGACAGGAGTGTAACGTTTTGACGTAGTGTGAAGAGTGCAAACCTACAGCAGGAATTTAAAAAGATAAAAGTAGCAACTAACTCAAAGAAAAGGAAGAACAGCAATCCAAAATGTATGTAACTGGGGTCCAGAAGCTCCTTACTTTCTGAGCAGAGGACAGGATTAATTGCCATAAAACAGAGAGGGTAAGCGTATAATGTACGTCACAATAGACCCTGATGCTGTTGTGTTATGAGCCACACCCGACATTTATGTTCTGAAACAATACACCGACTTTGTGTAGTTCAGTGCAATGAAAAAACGCAGTGCAAAGAAAAGACTTTGTTGCAGCAGTGTTGCAAGAACTGTGTATAAAAAGGAAGTTGACATATTGGAACATTTAATGGCTATGCTTTTGCAGGAGATGGCAGAGACCAATACAGAAGCAACAAGGAGAGCAAATATTGGACAGAAACATGACTCCAAATGAATGTTAGTGTCAAGTGGACGTTTAAAAAGAAAACTGTTTAAAAGGATGTTCACCTTGACAACTTTTGAAGCTGATAGCATGTCAAATTTTAGCAGCTTGTTCCCCTTCCTCTGGCGGCCTAAAAAAAATATTTTTGCAGCTTTTTAAGTCTTTGTATAAGTGATTTCTCTTTTTGTTTGAAGACTAATTCCAGTCTAAAACCTACTTGAAATTCTGTCTAATAAGAATGCCAAACAATCAAAAATCACTAAAAACCAGCAGTCATTCCCTCATTATTTTGACAAATGTGAGACCACCGTGTTTGAGTAATAAAGGGGTTATTTGGCGAGTGCAGTTGCAAATTTAACATGTCACATCCTGTTTATCCAGAATAAAATGTCAATGGCTCGCAGTTGGCTGGTAATTTGGAATTAACTCCAAAAGACCTTTTTGTGTGATGCATGGCGAGTATGTGTGTGTGTCTCTATGTGTGTGTGTGTCTGCACATCACTGTTTTTCTTTCAGTATGTTTGCATTAGCTCATCCGCATGAGTAATAAGTGGCTGGAAGCCATAAAAGGACAGAGTTGACTCATCTTGGTGTGAAAGCCTTAAAGCCTGTGTCAAAGACGAGCATTTAGAACCAGAAAATCACTCAAATTCACAAAGTCACCATCTCAGCTCACTTCTCTGTAATGACACATGTAAAGGTATGTGGGGTTTTTTCTATCAAGCACAAGCATACGGCAACATAAACCCATTATATACTTGTTTCTTTTAAGATTTGTCAAGATTTATGGATTTGGCAAGTAATGAATTTACTGGAGCCGCTCATCTTTGATCTCTACTGTACTGTCCCAGTCCCATGGTGCTCACTCTCCATGGGAAACAAGTGACATGCATGCTGAAGTTTGAACTGATGAATTCCAGCAGCAGAAAGGCACCCAAATATTTCTGACAGAACTTCTGCCTGTCCATCCACACTTGGACTCTTTTGGTGTAAATACCGCATAATATTTGGGACTTGTGTGTATAAATACAAGATTAAATTTTATGTGATGGACTGCAATGTGAGTATGAGCAAGTGCGTCAAAGACATTATGTGAAGACAATGTACTATATCCCAACTGTATATATATATATACTGTGTGCATAGTTTGCAAGGGCAGCTGCAGTATGTTCTAAAAGTAAGAACAGACATGCAATTTGAAACGCAGGGAATAAAAAGAGACAGCAGCCAGGACTTACATAACTTTGTACAATGGGTGCCACAGTTTTTAAGATTACACAAATCAGCCACATGCAGAGCAAAGATCAGGTAAGTACCAGATCTAACTCCAAGAGAGAGCACCTGTGGTGTTCACATGCACATATCTAAATCTTATCTGTCTAATAGAAGCTGTTATGTCTCTTTCTTCAGTGACACTTTTAATATGTTGGTGTGCCTCAGGGGTCAATTCTCGGTCCCATATAGTTCTCTGCATCCGTGCTCCCCAAAAATCATGTAAACCTATTGTTTTCTGTCATTGTTATACTGTTGATATGCAACAGCAACTTTTAAGGTGATGGTGCTTTTGCTTGTTGCCAAATCAGTGCACAGTTTTAAAAAAATATTGAAATATATTCCTATAAATATTGAATGTTCATTGACTTATGATGTTGTATTTTCTGGATAGCATGTGTCTAATTATTTTTTGTTGTTTTATCTCATTTCTTGTGTTTCCTCTGTAAAGACTTTTAACTTGTTTTTTTTAAAGTGCAATAAAATGTTCACTCATTACTTTTAAGGCAACAAGTTCAAAGCTTTCTCACTGAAACAGAGACAAAAACAGATGACATTAAAAATATTCTGCTTTGTGTTACAAGTGAGTACATGTGAGCAGCATGTGAGAGAAATTCGACAGAACATTGGATTAGACATGCATTTATTTCCCTTTTGCTTATGGCAATATGAGCAGAAGGGGTTGGAGAAAGCCAAGAGACAAACTGTACCGAGACACAAAGACCTGAGGAACAGCTTTCAAAATTTATATCTAAGATTGAATAATTAAATCAATTGAGCAGCCAAGCCTAAAAGTTTTCCACCTTATTTTGTACATCAGCAGTGTTCAGAGAATCTGGTCTGCATCATCTGAAGCCACTGGGATCTTTATCTGTTACTCAACTGGTCCAACTCTGTGTGAATGAGCTTTGGTCAGGTGTCCAAGCTCAATGTGCCTGTAAAGCAAAGTCAAGGGCAGCAGACTGCAATAATATTTGCCATAATTACCCAGAGAACATAAACATAACTGCACCTGATTCAGCTGGGCTACCTGGTCAGTTGTGTGTGAGTGTGTGTGAGTGTGTTTTTGTGTGTGTGTGTGTGTGTGTGTGTTTTTGTGTGTAGGCTCTAGCTGGTGTTGCTACAGAAACCCTGTGCTCAGGTCATAAAGCGGTCAGGCCACGTCTGCCAAAAACATCAGGTGGTTCTTTTGTCTCTTTTTGAGCTCCCACACCAACTTTCTCAATGTATTTTTAACAATTTTTTTAGATTTTTTTTTTTTTGTTGAAAAGTCAGCACCATGCACTAGCGGGTAAACATAACAAAACAAAACAAAACTCTTTCTGTATGTGAATCATTTTTTGTTCCAAGGGTAAATGTAAGTCATTCTAACTTTAAATCCTGATGAGTTCAGGTGCAGATTGCATGCCTCGTTATCAATACTCGTGGTGCAAATGGGCAAAAAGTTGAGCGAGCGTTCCTGTGAAAGCCAGGTATTAATAAGTGATAAATCTGGTGAGCCCCCTGACAGCTGACAGCTTGTTTTAATCCGACTTTAGCTCTCAGTTTTATCACCACAAGCAAAGGAGCAAATATCCAGCTGCTTGACCAGACCTTTTTCTCTGTGTTGGCCCAGGCTAAGTTATATCAGCTGGCCCAACTGACTTTACAGACTGTTTCTTCCATATGTAAGCTAGCTCAATCATTTGTCTGAGCTATTACACTATTGTCAGGGGTCACATGACACTGAGATCCCCCACTACTTGACAAGTAATCTTAGAAAACCACGACACTAAGACTTGTTTAAATCTTGATTCTTTTTCTATGTATGAACCCTGCATTCAGACTAAAATAGTGTTGCTACATGAAGCTGAGCTATTCCAAAACAGTCTTCAGAGTTTATAAATCTTAAATGCTGGCTTTATATTTAAGTCCTGTGAGGTTCAAAGCCTTTGTCACTGAAAAATCTTTCCGTTATTGATAATTTCAAATGTCATAATGGCTCAGGGGCAAAAACAGTGTAGTTTTAACACAAAGTAGTTGGCAGAGTAGCCTTCACATCAAACAATGAACTGGGTAGAAAGCCAACATCAACAAGCTTGTCACTTGGTGGTTTTACTGATACGCCAAAGAGAGATATGGCTTTGACTTTGACATCAGTAAGCGCCTGTGTAATGTGATTTTTGAGTCTGAATTTCAAAGCAGATGACTGTGATGTCAGTTAGGGGGGCGATTTCAAGTTCAGATCCTTGTTTGACTTTCTCCTGCTGTGTGTAGCTGTTTTACTTTTTCATTATACACCCCTCCACCCCCACAACCACCACCTTCCTGTTTTCAAACCCTTGTTATCCTATTAAAGTCGAGTCTACCGTTACATGGAGCAACTGTCCGCATATTGAAGTAGGATGAGTATGGCCTTACTTTGGGATCAATGAGAAAATGTTATTAACTCTGCACCACTTAAACACATGCGTCATGCGGATCCGTGTGTGTGTGTGTGTGTGTGTCTGAGTTGTAGCAGCTACACATTTTTTTTTCTCCAGGAGCAGTTAAATTGCCATTTACAAATCATATGTAACTGAATCTCCTTATTTGCCCCTCAGACAAGAGTCCCTCTCACCCTGATTAACCCAAGTTACCCCGTCGACGATGTCAGTCCCTTTATGTGATTTAAAACTTTGTTTGGCTGACCAGCGTGCAACTCCCCCTGTTCGTTCTATTTTGAGTTAAAACAGGAAAAAGAGCTTCATCTTTACCTTTTTACTTTACAGTAAACACAAATAATATGTTTCCACTTGTAGCCTCCAGCGTCATAAAGAGGGAGAAGAAAGGGAGGAGAGGGGGGCATGATTGATGGTTTTACCCCCTCTGGTTTGAGATTCATACACTCTGTAACAGATATAACTCACACCAGATGTTAGTAAGTGTGTGAGTGTGTGTGTGTATGTGTGTGTGAGTGTGAGTGTGTTTATGAGAAAAAGGCCTCATTTCCAAATCAAACATTATTTTCTCAAGAATTAATACACCGTATAATCAATACTCATCAGTGGTTATTTGTAATTAATGACAGGGCTGTAAGCTGTAATTGCATTTCCTATTAAAGTTGTTTGTGTGTGTTTGGCTTGAAATTACTAACATACACACATACTGCTAATATGTTCGACAGCAGCATCTGCAAAGTAATGATCACAGATCACAATTTTGTTCTATTCTCTTCTATTCTTGGTTGCTACTTCTGTCCAGAGCGATGCTTGGATGCAGAGGAAGTGGGCTGGATGTGTGGTAAACACTTCCTGTAAACACAACAGAATCCCATTTGGAGTGAAACATGTTGTAGCGTGTGCAGCTCATGTGTGAAACCAGACTGCAGTCAAAGCAACATAATCACTTCCAGTTTGTATGTCGACGACAAAACCAGAAATGACCACGTTAGAAAACTTACATAATGTTTACTTAATACCAGGGGGCAGATTTCATAACAAAGGGGGAAAGGGGGGTTCCTAATTAGCTAGCAGGCTGGCTGAGGCAGGCTAGCTAGCTAGCCAAGGTAGCTACCCCCAACTGCGAAGAAGTTAATCCACGTGAGGCGGTGAACAGTCTGGTTATGTTTTTAAACCTTCTTGTTCCAACTCCAGTTTGCTATCAAAGAACGAGCAGCAATGAAGGACGACATCTGTGTTGCCTCATGACACCTCACGTTGCCTCTTGTTGCATGTGTCTGCCAAGGGGCAAACTTCCCACTTCCACATTGAAGCCAACCAGGAAGTACAAAAACTTGCAATCTCTCATCTGACCGCTTGAGACTGGCTCCAAAAGGGAACAAATTCTCATTGGAGCCCATGTTAAAATGGCCAACTTTAGAGCAGAAATAAACATATTTACAGCCTGGTTCAAAAA
>JAPZDY010000021.1:22041879-22052958 GCA_029783645.1 Ctenochaetus hawaiiensis | reverse complement strand
TATTTAAGCTTAAAATTCGGCTATTCGGCTGTTGATTGACAGCCTGTTGACATATCGCCGGGGGCTGTTAGCTGAGTAGGCGTGGTGTCCGTCCTTCGACCCCGCCTCTTTTCCCATATTTGGTTATTCGTTGTTTAGGCGGGCTCTGGGCGGAGTCAGGCGCTGGCTAATGGCAGTGCCCAGGACGAGATTTCTGAGGCTTCACTTTCGCTCATGCAGAAACCAATGGGTGACGTAATGAAGGTTTGTCTAGTGTTTTATACAGTCAGTGGTGTCTGCATGTGTGCATGTGCAACATTGCACTTGCTTACACCACAAAAACTATAGCCAAGTTACTCTACAGACCAGCAGGTGTCAGTAGTCTGCATTCGTCTCTGAAATGGGAAACGAAAATCACCAGAAGCAAACTTTTGTTGCGATCATACAGCAGTGTTTGCTAACAATTTTCACTTCACTCTCGCTGACACTCCGGTGGTTTCATGATATCACTGTTTCTAATCAAGAAAATGTCTGAAAAATAGCTGCAAATGACACTGGCATTGTCAGCACTTTGTATTTTGTTTTTGGAAGAAGAAAGAAATAGGAGAGGGAGTTAAAAAAAAGGGGGAAACTTGCATGAAATTACTACAACGACAGGCTTAAAGAGGCTTTTCCAAACCGGTGTGAAGAGCTGGAACTTCATGAAACCTTTGATTTTAAAATGTTGCTTTACTTTGTCTTGATCAGTTCCACATGTTTAAAGAACTTATCTGTCCAGATATCCAGAAGCAAAACACTATTTACCGAGACTGTATTTCAATTAGGAACAATAGAGGAAGTAGATCAGTTCAGTTCTACCAAATTCCCTCTCAGTTTAGTAAATGCACAGATTACAACCAAATAGGGGCATAAACAAATCCTTTGGAAAGTGTATAAGTATTGATAATAATTTTAAAAGGAGTTGTCTTGTATTATTATGTATTTTCCAACAACATAATTATTTTATAAATTATTTATTGAATGGGGACAGAGTCATGTTTTAAAAAGTTGGAAAGGACTTGTCCCATCCAACCCGCCCGGATCTTCGCCCGGACCTCCATGTTACATCACAGTTTACAGGTTGATCAGGACAGAAAATCAAAACATCCCCTTATAAAACGCAGTGAACTTCTTCTGGATTCTGCCGAGGGGAAAGAAAACGCGGATACAAAACATCCTAATGATTCTAATATCAGCAAATAAGACGCGGAGATGAGGAAATGGCTATTTTAAGAGCAGTGCAAAAGACCTTGACTATGTTTATCAAATGTGTGTGCGAAACGAGCGAGTGAATGCGCATGTGTGTGTGTGTGTGTGTGACTGTTCCATAGGCGTGTCCGTCACGCCACCGGTGACCCTCAGATTCCCTCCTGTGCGACGTCATGTCACTTCCCCCCTTTGTTTCCCCACTCAAGAGGACCTTTCTAAAAATGTCTTTTTGTTTAAAGGTTCTCAACAGCCCTCCTTCCTCCTTTGCTTGGCAGCGCTGTATGTCTGTGTATATATATATGTGTGTGTGTGTGTGTGTGTGTGTGTGTGTGTGTCTGCATGTGCTCGTGCATTAGCGATACCTCATATAGCCGGTCCCAAAAACAGGAACTGTTGGGATGCAGATGAGGATGCTGAAGGGTGTGTATTTTCCTCCCTGGTACCTATATACAGTCAAGGATCCTGTTTCATAACACACTCTGGATGTGGTGAGGATCTGCATGTTACCACACACTTTATTTGGAGTGACACAAACATGCACTAACATAATGAACCTCCCACGTTGCAGCGTTCACCTCTGCAAACAATGACCTCTGGTCCTGACCACATCAGTGCTGGGACACGAAGCGTCTCAGGAGGCCTTTCAGCAACTGCCAATTACACTCTGACAGGCATGATGTAACGCTCTCTCTGGGTCGTCGTGACAATGTTGAGGTGTTGCAGCAAGACCGCTGTGTAATATTGATATAATGTCAAGGGATGTCATCGTATAACGTCATTCAGTGGTGCAGATGCTCAAAAACTGGCCTGCAAATGCAAATACTCAGAGTGCTCGAAGCATGCACACTTATTGAAAGTCCAAAGGAAGCACACATGCTTTTCTCCTCAGTGGAAAGTGGCTTTTGTCCAGGTAAATAAGCCACTTCCAGACTTCCAACACTTCCAAAGCTTCCCCTGCTGTAGTGGTGCAACAATAAAAATCTGTAGTGGCCATTCAGAGGCGCAGGTATAGGATGCACCAGGCGGGAGAGCTGATAAGCTGACCTCAGGGGACCAGCCAGCCCTGCTCATGGGAGGCAAATCAAGCAGGGAAGGGGACTGTGATGACTGCAAAAACAGGCTGGTTTGGTGTTGTGTGTAGCAGTGTGTGTGTGTGTGGTATAGCATGTTTGTAATCTGTTTTATCAAGGCAGAGTTCATAGACTGGAGGAGAGATGATTAAGAGTTCTTATCAAAGAAATCTTTATAGCTAAACATCAGAAGAGTGTTTTTGTTATTGGTGTTGTGACAATGATCCATTTGAGTAAATTCTGATCTAAAACCTCTGTGTGTAAGATCTTTTTTAGTACAGAAAATGACTGTGGTCTTGATCAACCAACC
The DNA here is from genome assembly GCA_029783645.1 of Ctenochaetus hawaiiensis. Lineage (NCBI taxonomy): Eukaryota > Metazoa > Chordata > Actinopteri > Acanthuriformes > Acanthuridae > Ctenochaetus > Ctenochaetus hawaiiensis. The sequence goes on along the minus strand of JAPZDY010000021.1, from coordinate 22,050,351 downwards.
CTATAACCAGACAAAATGTCAATATTGGACTCTTTTGCAAACCCAAATGTTTTTTCTTTCCCTTTTTCTTTCATTTTTTTAGTCATTCAAGTCATTTTTTAAAAATTTTGAGTAAGTCCAAAAATCATAAGTGACATTTTGTATCAGGGAGCCTTATATGTTTTGTACACACAACATCTTTATTAACTCTGTATGAAGATTATGATGCTTCAGTTTGATACCAAGTGAGACTTAACGCTGCACAAACTACTCATAAGAACTGGAAGAGGACAGACCACACAAAGAGGGGGAAAAAAAATACAATACACACAAGAATTGATGAAAGATATTGACATATGTAGATTGTTAAATTTTAGTGAGGAGAAAGGATCCAGGGGGCTTCTGAGCAGCTTTGGGCCCCGAGCCACACCACCATCTACTGACTGTGGAGACCTGGAAGGAGGACAGGGGACACAAACACAGAATTGGGCAAAACAGCAATGAAAGATGGGAAAAAGAAAGACAAAGAAAGAAAGAAAGAGAGCAAAAATACCATGCAAACTAGGGAGAAGCAAGAGAAGATGAGAGGCTGAATCTTTGAGGAGATGATGATCCAGATCCAAACATCTGGATGGGGCATCGACAGCCAATGTCAATGTTTTAAGTTATTTCTTACTGTAAAATCAGTGTGTAAAAACCCCAGCATGGTTAAGGTTAGAGAAATATTGTGGTTATGGCAAATAAAATCTGGTTAAGGTACAGGCAGAGCTGGAAAACTAAAAACATAAATAAATGGAGTACTTTATTAATCCTGCAGGGAAATTGCTGTTTTATAGCAGCTACATCACATAAATCATGTGCAGGCAAGTGAACACAGGTACGATTAAATGACCAAATCGTTAATGAAACAGACCGAATAAAACACTTGATTAAGGTTAGAAAACAGTTTGGTGATGGTTAATAAAAGGACAAAGAGTCTATAGCAAGATGAGGCACTGAATATTAGAGTTTCAGGTCCTGGGCTTCACTTACCTGTGCTAATCAGGAGTAATTATATGCACCTGTGATTTTCTCCTCAGCTGATGGTAATCAGACTGGCTGAGAGGTTATAGAGGGAGGTTGGTGTTTGTTTGCTCAGATGATTGTGTGTCTCCAGACAGTCAAGACCATTAGTTGTCTCTCTGTATCTCTGGTTGATTGTTTGAAAAGTTTTTTTCTTTATTTCAAACTGTTTAAGCTTTCTTCTTTCATTCAAACTCCATTTTATATCCTATTTTGATGCCTTTCCTCAGCGACTCTAAACTTTGGATCTCTTTTCTTTTAGGTCTCGTTCTTTTGTTGGTCCATCATGTTAATAGTGGGTGGCTGTGGAAAGTTATATTCTCACAGCCATCTTTCAAAACCTCAGGGGCCCAATTTTCCTTTGACGTTTTTTTTTTTGTGTGTGTGTGTCATGTGCAGTGTTTTCTGATAGTTTCTCAACCAGCATTCCCCTGTCTGCGTTCAGGAAAATGTAACAGTCAGCATGTTAACATGCCAACAATGACAATGTTAATACGCTGCTGCTGCTGAGCAGGCATAATATTTACCATGTTCAACAGCTTAGTTTGGTGTGTTAGCATGCTAATGTCTGCTAATTTGTTTTAAAACCAAAGTAGAGTTGGGAATGCCAAGCTTTGCAAGATATTTATCATGAACTAAACTGCTGGAAAAATGACATTTCGTCTGATGATGATTGTTTCATGTCTGACGTGTGTGTTTGCTCGGAAGAAAGGCTTTAAAAAACAGCTGTGCAACACACACAGAGTGATATTAATAAAGATACTGTGCCTCCACTGTCATCGTGTCCTGTCCCCTCTTCATCGAGTCATTTCCATACACTCAACAGGAGATCCCGCACTTGGATCCTATCCGGAAACTCTATCCTCATGGACCAGCTTCTTACCCAACTTCTTAAAGGGCATCGTGCTCTATTTACAGACCTCTGTGTGAGTGTGTGAGTGTGTGTGTGTTTGTTTTCCGGTATCACAACTCTAAAATAGCTCTGTCAAAGAAAGCGCCAGCAGCCAGGGAGGCACCAGACTCTACTCTCACACGGATATCCACCTCAACACTGAGGGACAGTCCCTCGAATGACTATCCCACAGAATCCTGAATGAGATTTCCATATGGAGATGAGAGGAAGGAGGAGGGACAGAGACAGTAGGAGAGGAAGAGGAGAGGGAAACTGAAGATGAAGGGAAGTCAAAGCAGGACTTTAAAGCACAAAGCCTTTGGTGTTTGGGGTGTTTTTTTTTAAGGTGGACGAGCAGGACTCTCGGGCCTGTTTGGGACCGCTTGAGGGGTTTGGAGCTCAGATGAAGGGAGGGATGTTAGAAGTGGGAGCGGCTGTGTTTGTTGTTTGAAAATGTGTTTAGAAACACAGTTTGACACGTGGTCGAGCCTTTGCTGCACTTGGCATTTGACTGAAACTTAGAGTCTCACAGTTCGAGCCCTGAGGAGCCCCGACCACCAAACTGACCCCTTGATCAAGCCCTTTGGTACCACCCACTGAACTCAGATCAGTTACTTCAGACCCCCACCAGGCCTCTGCGAGCCAGATAGGACTGTTTCATTCCCTGGCAAACTGCTGCTTCACCCTGCAGTCCAAACTAAACACATTTCAAAAGCAGGAGCCTGCACACACACACACACATTCATGTACATGCCCCATCACACACACACACACACACTTGGGCTTGTTTGTGTGCCTGGCTGGGGATCAGAGGACATCATTGCTGCAGCACTAACACAAACCTTTGGAAAAAAAAAACAAAAAAACCCAGCATCCTGTGGGAGCATTGAGTCGAGTCCATCCATCCACAGCGGCGTGATAACGCTGGGCATGCACCCAGATGTACACAAAAAGACACACAGCATATTTGCACATAAACACATGCACACACCGAGAGTTTGCAACTGGCTACCAACCCCCCCACCCAACTCTCATAAATACACAGGGCCCCTGGGCTTTGATCCGCCTTGGCTAACAAAAAACTGACTAATGACTTAACAACAGAAACATGGGTTAACGACTTTTTCTCACTCTTTTGTAATGTTTGCCAGGTTCTGCTATTTGTTGTGCTGTTTAAAAAAAAGCGGGGTGGGGGGGGGACACAACCAGCAGACTCCTTCTGCATGAAGCTCTTCTGACCATGCTTCTACCACACATGATAACACTGAGAAATGAGAGCAATTAAACAGTAATCTCACAATGTTTCATCTGAGCTCCTGAGTAGAGCCACACAGCTGCTGCCCTCGTCTTGTACTTTTATGAACTTGGACTGTTTTGAAGATTGTTTGGAACCGTGTTGTCTGTTTTTATGAGCTCTTCTGTGAGTGTTTGCCAGGAAAGATTTGTCAGGTCAGTGACTGGTGGACATTAAGGGATAAGAGAGAAGGCCTTGGACTTGGTAGGAGAGTATTTGCTTGTAAATGGTCCGTGTGAAATTCGGAGTTGTATTTACAGGAATACGTTGGTTTCAATATACATAATGGTGATTATGTGTCATCTCAGAGTACTCGCGTGTTAATTCGTCTGGAATCTGAGCGGCTTTGTTGGATCGGTTCGCTCAAATCACTTAAATCGCTCTTGATGCATCGCCTCACAAGTGGTTTTCTGTTTTATGAACTATTCTGTTGTTTCATTTGTGCTGCACGAGACAATAAAAGAAAAAAAAAACAGCAACGGAAAAAATTAGCAACAACATAAGTTCCCAGAAACAATGTCCGAGTCACTGGGGATTAACTGGTAAACACACCTACTAAACATCTGCACGTCGGCATTGTCATGTGGGCATGTTAGCAATCAGCCATTAGCAACAAATAAATGCAGCGTAATAGTTGATCTCCTGTGCTTCTTAATAGGTAAATAGTTAATAGTTCCCTGTGTGCTTTAATTGCAGAGGTACAGTAGTAATGCTCCAAATCTGAGTCACATAATTGAACATCTTAAACTCAACCAGAAATCTAAATTGTTTCACCATAGATGCATCACGATGTGCAGCTGCCGTTTTTATGTTTTCTCTCCTGCCCCTCAGACAGACTGAATTTACCACCACGGCTAAAGGAAAATGAAGAAAAAAAGGTTTTGTTATTTGGGTGAACTAACCCTTCAGCGAAGAGACTGCATGATAAATGGCTCAAACATAAAAGCGAGTGGAAAAGTGTGTTTGTGTGTGTTGACATGTCGGTTCTCTGTGATGGGACGGTCGGGTGGAGGAGGGAATCTGCTGACTTCTGGGGTCACGAGGCTGACGTCACTGTCTTGCTGGTGCTTGACAGACAAGATTTCCTCTTAACAGGTTGTTTACCTGGTGCCCTATGTGTCCCAGCTCCTGACCCATGGCAATGAGCCCCTGAACGCACCACCTGGCCTCTGTTTGTCCCAGCTCCAAAGCCACCAGGACAGCTCCGAATGGGTGATCTAGTGCTCCTTATCATGACTCTATCTGTACTGTCTGTGCTACTGTGATTTCCTCTGTGCTGCTCAAGTGTTTTCCTCCTCTCAGTGTTCAGTGTCGGTCTGGAAGGTAAACACACTGACAGGCATGTGGTCCTGCTGGGTAGAAGGAAGAGAAAACTATAAGCCGGACTCCCCCCTCCTCTTTTTGCACCCCTCCATCAGCCCTGTGGTACCAGGAAAAGTTCAGACCTGTCACTCAGAAATAGGCAGGGGTCCTCCATGCACACACACACACTCGCACCTCCCCTCTCCTGCACTCCCACAACACACACCTGGTTTAGTTTTTGCGAGGTCGGAGGTGAGGCATAGATGGATCATTATCATAGGTCATTCGTGAGGCAGGCGCAGAGAGAGGATGACCGATCCCCGAGCAGAAACACGCACCGCGGATCTCACAGCGGTTTATTTTGAGCTCTGCTCTTTTTGATTGACACTACTCATTTGGCCGAGCCTCAGCGTGTATTTATTACTTACCCCTTCCTCTCCTTCCTATCGTCAGCTGATAAGAGATCTTCCGCTGACGGGGGTGGAGAGCCGGTTCGTGGAAAAACTACAGTACAGTGCGTAGACACCGGCTCCTCCCTGGTGACTAAACAAGTTGGCCAAGAGTTTTTCCTGTTGGAGTGGGCAACAAAGTCCCCACTTGGCATTTCCAGTACAACATGTATTAGACTGTAATCACATATGGATGCACGCACCCAACTGGATCACCTGCCAACATGCCGGCATCAAAGACTCATCATGTCTGCAGATCAGGCAGCAAAACTCGGAGCTCATTATCTTCTGGCTTTGTTTTTGCTATATATTAAATTTGTTTAAAGTGTCCTTGATTAACAAAAACACGTTGTAGCTGCAGGATGTTGACGGCCTGCTCTGTGTCTTTGTTAGAAAAGTCTTGCTGGGTCTTTTCCATTCCCTGATGTCTGAGGGATGTTTCAGGTTACGCACATCAGGCGGAGGGGATTAGCTCCTCACAGTGTGACTTCATAAAGAAAGCAGCATTTCACTTTTCTGTGTTTATTAGGTTATGTAACTGCTATTGTTTTAGTTCCACTCCCTCTCCAGTGCACATGTGTGCTTTTTTTTTTTTTTTTCATCTGCATATTATTATAAACGTAATTTAACTCCACTCAGCAGGATTGAGGGATTGATCCCTCGGTCTGTCCAATTCATCAGTTCTTGTGTAAGAGCTAATGACTGCATCGCAGCACTCCATCATCGACTTGGCTCGCTCCGGGGGTTGTCATCAGGGAAGAGAGATTTTTTAAAGATACTGCAATGCTAATGATACGTTTGTTTGTGAAACAATATGACCAGTCCAGTTTTTAAATCATGCAGTCAGAACTAAACTGCAACCAAACTACATCCAGACTTGTAAACAGAGAAACGGCACTGATGTGGGAAGGTCTGGATTTGTTAACATGTGCGTTTACATTGACAACACATATCCTATGGTCTCTGCGACGTCTGCACGTGTGCTATAAAACACATGAATAAAATGTTGGCCGTTACAGATGACTGAGCTTTAAAACAATGCGAGGGGGCTGCAGTGATGAAGGCTGAGCCTGATCAGGGAAGACTGGTCTGTGCAACACATCCACAAGTCTGAAGGCTCATCGAAAGACACTTTATAACATTTATGAGAGCTGATTTTAAAACTCAAGAAATTTATTATGAAAATTATTCTCACTTTTGTTGTGATGATTGTGAGATAAGCAGTAGAAATACATAATTCATGTTGTGAAGTAATCCACCAATCTGTGCTTACGTGAAATCATGGATGGATTCAATGAACTGCCACGGTGTCTGCCAGCTCCAGCCAGCTTCTTCTCCCATTTGACTCGCAGTGTTGATTAATAAAACCATTTGTTAGCTATTAATAGTCTATCAGTGTCTGCTCTATGGTTCACCTGTTTATACCCACGTCACAAGCGTAATCACTGCCCTTAAAATTAAAAATAAGACTAACTATTCTGCTTCTGTTCTTTTAAATCACCTGGAAATGTGACATAAGAACAAATCTGTGCAGTCGAATGGTTCTTGCATGAGGCCTGTTGTCTCAGTGTCAGTTTTTATGTGCAAATGTGATTAATACAAGAAGTGAGCTTTTGTTTAAAAGCATCTCTGAAGGCAAAGTCAGTGACTCTGGAGAAAAACTGTTAATATTCAAACTCACCAGCCAAATAAAAACACTCCTCCCCCCCCAGATACAACTCAGTAGCTCCGTCCCCTGAGTTCATGGATGCACATTTCTTCAGGCAACGACTGGGCTAGCACAGAGAAACATGGCTGACTCCACAGCATCTGCTGCCCGAGCGATTGTTAACGTCCAGCAGTGGAAGCAATTTTTATTGCTATGAAATATGCACTACAAGTTTTTTTGTGGTGCTATGGCAAGTGTGCTAATAAGCCTAAATAGGTGTTGAAGCCTATTGATACCTAAGCCAAAGTTGAAAAAGGGGAGAAACATTTACTTAGCTTGTGTAACATTATTCATAACATTATCGCTAACAACTTCAACAGTAATATTGAGCACAAATGCCCCTTGTTGCTGATTGGCTGGATTGATTCAGAATCACTGACTCTGCCTTTAAGGGGAACGTCGATCACATTTTCAAGTTACTTGCCCGACATTGTGTGGATGCGACAGATGAAATACATCAGAGAGAAACACACACACACATACATGACCGTCCTGACACACTGACCCAGTAACCTTTGACCCTCCAGCTGGATCTAGTGTCCGGTCCAAATTAAACTGACCCATGTCGACCTCATCCAGCGGTTTCCATCCAGCCGTCATCGTGACCTCAGGCCTCCCCGTGGTACTCGGTCTTATCTAATGTTTGTTATTTCTCTTCATTTCAAATTTATCAATCGCCTAAAGGAATTATTACATGACTGGATTATGTTACCGAGACCAATTTAGAGGAACAACAGGGTTTTTTTTTTGTGTGTGTGTGTGTGTGTGTGTGTGTGTGTGTGTGCCCATTGGATGGATGGATACATGGGAGATGAGCGTAAAGTAAATGAACAGCAGATGTTAGCTTTGCATGACAGCAAGGGTTATACAAACACACACACATGCACACAAATACACACATATAAAAACACCCTGTGACAAATATCGTATATCTTTATATCTTTCACAGTTCACACTCTCACCTCTGCATCTGAAAGTGTTTATCTTCCCTTCATAAGATAAGATAAGATTTATTTTATTGTCCTCAAGGGAAAATTTTGTTCAGGCAACAGTGCAAGGAGTAAAGAAGCAATCCTAGAAGCCATAAAATCATGATTTATCCACCACAAAATCAGCACAATGGTGCTTACTTGCCAATGAACTGCATAAGAATGACCTTATTTTGTTCCCAGAGTCGAGTTTAAAAGGTTGGAAGAAGAGAAAGCAGCCTTCTCTCCTACCAGGCCTCCATGAAAATCACCTATCTATAAAACAGGTGCCGTGTTTGCGTGTATCGTGTGAGTATTGTGCTTCTGAGTGCGTGGCATTTCTAAGAATAATAGAATAAACAAGAACAGAGGACAGATGAAAGCAACGGAGAAGCTAATAAGACCACAACTGGAGTAAATGGGGAAAGAAGGGATGTTGAGGAGCAGAAAAGGAATTCTGGGAAACAGATGAGGAGGGAGGAGGAGCCGAGTTGGCACCATTACAGGACACAGGTGTGTTTACATTACGAGGCAAGTGTGTGTATGTGATTAGCACACTTTGGCAAACTGTATCACCAACGAATCCATCCACATCACTAAGAGCGCTCACCCATGAGTGGCTAAATCCTCCACTGGGACCTCGCCGAGTCCAAGACAATTGCTAAGCCCCTGAGTGTGCTCGAGTGTGTGTGTCCGTGTGTGTGTGTGTGTGTGTGTGTGTGTGTGTAGAACAACATATGATATCATCCTGACTCCCTCGCTGACAAATGTTTTATCATTCAGAACCTGCGGCTCGCTCTCTGGAGGCGAGCTAACAG
>JAPZDY010000021.1:22005413-22017990 GCA_029783645.1 Ctenochaetus hawaiiensis | reverse complement strand
GTTACAGGATAAACACAGGAGGGCAGATAAAGCTTCGGGGCGTAAAGGAAACCACTCAGTCAGCAGTCCTCCAAACTTCAATCCCACACTCTGGTACTGACCCTGTGTTATGAGTGATGTCCAGGAAGACGTATTACACGTGGACTGATGAGCACATGTTATCGTGCACATATTAAACACACACTCACTCTGACACACAGGGATTCAAAGGTCTGGCTAATGAATAAGATAAGCATCTTCAGGTCAAGAGTGAGAAAACAGACTCTTTCTCTCTGGCAATGAGTTGCATAATGACACTCAATAACGCTTACGTCTTCTGAACGTCAAGTCCGATCCAGAAATGGACTCGTAAAAAAACATCTCCTGGGTGTGATGTGCTGCTCCGGAAAGAAAAAGAAAAAATACACTCCTCTCATCTCTCCTTTCTCCTCACAAAGTGCCTATTTGTACCACCTCATCAGAGGGTGATCACCGCATTCCTTCCCCCACCACAACAATCCACACATTATTGAGCCATTAGCCACTGACCTCTGGCTTTATGGGCAGTCTGGACCTCTGGTGGACCAGATGATAGCTCAGAGGTTCAGAGGGGAGAGATTGCACAGTAGGAGCTTTGTGAGATGAAACAAAAGCTGTGTCCAATTAAAAATCAGTTTAGGTTCTTTGCTGCCACCCGTCCCCTGTCGGGGGCTCTGAAAACGTGCCCAATTGGTGTCATCCTGCACCAAAAGGCAGCCTGGTATTATTTAGAGTTTTGGTTTGAGCTGCCAGTTTTGTTTGATTACTACAACAGGACATGACCCTTTTATTTCAACACATTCACAACTCTTGAATCTTGGTCAACCTTGGCATCACTTTTTAAAGAACAGGGTATCAGTTTAGCATCTGTGTGTGAGGCGTAAAGCCAGCGTGGGCGTTTAAAACATGTGTTGAGCATTGAGAAACAGTTACAGTTTGGCATCTTTTGTTGCTATGCTCATCTGGGCTTAATCCTAAGTGTAAAGCTAGCATGTCTGCAACAAAATACATTTTTCTGTTTGCCATGTGCTTCATTTTGAGTCTAGTCTTAAGAAAACTTTTCTTCCTGACAGTTTCTGATGGGTCAAAGGTCATCTAGGTCAGGGGTAAAAGGTGATGAGGTTGCAAGGTGTGCTATGGGAACCATCGCCATGGGAACAACAGAGGCCCAGAGGCTGAGCGACTTCCTGTTTGCATTTAGTCTGTCTGAAGAGACAAGAGGGATGTGAATTTCTTCATTTCTAATTTTAAATTTCAGGCCTGCATTATGTTTTGTCGCAAATCGAGATGTATGCAGCAGCTCCTCTGCAACCCTCCTTCCTGTAGACCTGCAGCGATGTTAATATATGACTTAGGAGTTGAGTTTCCGTGATCAGATAGGGTAGGATGCTCACGGTCCCCTGAAGGAATTTCTCCCGTTTGAGATCCTCCAGGACACATGGAGCAGGTTACCAATTTTTTTTTTATGGCGGAAACTTTTCTTCAGACAGCAATAATTTGAACCTAAAAGAGGCAAAGAGCCAAAAACATTGAGTCAAAATGGATCCACTGTAGCAAAAAAAAAAAAAAAGGAGCTCAACCCATCATCTGTCAGTCTCATAGAATCCCATTTCGAACAAACAATAAATCCATAAATCTGCTGCGAACCTTGTTATAAATTACTTTTGTGGTTTTCCATAGACTAAGACTCTTAGTCTATTGTCTGAGGAGATCTCGGTTAAAGATTGTGAGCCTCATGAAGTGGTCTTCTGCCTCAGCTCTGCCTTTCTGCAGGGAGGCCCTTGCAGCCTTTACTTGGATACTTGAGAAGACCTGATGGGACTGCATTCCTGCATTAAATACGTCCTGCTGCTCTGTTTACTCGTTTCGTCTAAAATCCACCAAAGTTAAGCTCTATTTTTTCTTCCTTGACCCCAAAAGAAACGTCGATCAAGGAGGAGGGGGGTTGTATTGGTGCATGTGTGTGTCCATGTGTTTGTATGTGTGTGGTGCACCCCTGTCAACACATCAGGGAGAATTGCAGGCTTCTCTCCCGCTTTGTCAGCATTTATTTCCCACTGGAGGCAACACGAGTGAGAAGCTGTTGAGGGGCCCATTGAAACAGCTCAGGCTGATCAGCACAGTCATGATTTCTCACTCTGTACATCGATGTTTCTCATTATAAGCTCACAGGATTGGAAGGCTGTCAAAAGGACAGTTAATGGCATTAGCTTTGGTGACATATTTGCTTTGAAGCGGCCTCGAGGTGGGGATTAGTGGTTAAATGTGCTAAACACTCAGGGTGCTAAATGCATTAACACAATCAGTTCCAGTTCTCCTTAAAATAAACTGCACATATACAGTGCTGCAAGTTTCACAACTTGGATGTTTGAGCCGATTTAGCTGCAGCATCGAGTAACGCTGACGAGGAACAGAGCCCCCTCCAGTCATTACATACTGACTGAACATACATGTAAGCAAGCGTTTAAGTTCCCCTGCTTTGATTCGGTTTATATACTCTGTGTTTTGTGTTGGGAAATTGAGTGGAGAGTTTTGTTTTTATGGTGCGAGTAACAGAGAAAAAAGAATAACTAAACACAAAACCTCAATGAGGAAGTCATGAGACACAAATGAGACATTCCAGTGTAGATTGTTTAATTATTCATTCTTGTTGCAGTGCAATTTCCAAATGTCCCGGGATGTTTGGCAACAACGTGGATGGATTTCCCTGATCAGCAGCTGGTGTTGCTGCACCACTTAAAAAAAAGTTAAAAAAAAGCAGAGTCATTGTGAGACTGAGGAAAAATTCTGAACATAGTGTCATAAAAAACAAAATCACATTTATATTTGCTGGCCTGATCACGACCTTTGTACACTTTTTCATTGGTGCTTTTGCCTCAAAGCAAAACAGTTCCTGCTCTAAACTCTATGAGGTCCAAATTTTGAATTTCTGAAAGGAATTTGGTTTCCTCCCAACCAAAAAAATATTCATTTTAGGTATCAGGAATGCTGTTATCGCTTACAAAGCTTTGTCAGTGGGTCAAAAGCAGAGGACAAATTTCTCAGCAGTGACTGGATGCCACATACTGCAGATAAATATGAGAGCATGTGTGGTTGTGCTGTTTGCCTGCGTAACTTTCCTCTTGGTCGGTCTCACCAGGCACGAACCTGATCTGATTTTAATATAATCGATGTCAGATTCCAGAGAAAATGAACAGAAATTATCTGTAAACAACAAAGTATGGCTCCGATCCGCCTGTGAATTTTTCCCATTTGTCAATTGTTTATTAGTTTTGGCACTTCACGAGGGCCAAGAAACTTTCTCAAATATGTTGCTTATCCTTATTTTATTCATCGATGCCAGATGGCAGGAATATTCAGGGTTAAGCTGTTTAATAGTGAGGTGATTGAACTTGTTCTCAAACCAAAAAAAGCCACAGATCATTTAATTATTCAAAGTTCCCATCTTGAAGTTATGTTACAAATTAGGCATCACGCAGACGCAGCCTTGCCAGATACATTAACGTTAACACAACATGGATGGCATCAAGATTAAGTATTCTAAAGCGATGTAAAAGCTTATTGATTCCCCATACCAAGACCAATAAACTGAATTAGTGTGTAATGACCCACTATGTATTTATGAGGTTTCAGTGAGGATGCAAACGACCTCCTACAAGCATTTCCATGCAGACAGCACTTCAACTCATTCATGTTATTCAGTTCATGCTGCTTCCTGCTTAATGACAGGTGCACACACACACACACATATGCACACTGAGCTAATACAGCAGGCTCAGCTGTTGCACACAGGCCTAAAGCAGTGGCATGTTGGTCGGCAGGCGTGGAGATTCAGAGAGGCATTCTAGTCCTCCAAGTCACTCTTGGACTGCTCTCCTCTGGGATCTTTACGCAGCTCAGCAGCAGAACCACATTCTGTTGAAGTGGGTCATCAATAATCACAAATCCCCTCATCAGAGAGGGGGGAATCCAGGGTCCATGCATGCGTAATGAAGCGCGTCAGACACACCCATTTCCTTCATCTGCTCCCTCTGTGTCATGAGCGTAATGGCAACAATGTGTGGCTCAATGAGAGGAGGGGTGCTGGACTCACAGGAGCAGAAGCGCCGCAGCTTCTCTGTGAGTCAACCCCTCTGAAAAATCAGTGCGTAACCGCTTTGAATTGACGCATTTAGGAGTAAAGCGACTTTGCTTGCACACGTCACAAACACGGGAGATTAATGGCTGATTTTTAAAATCTGGCGCAGCTCGTGTGATATTGTATCCAGGTGGATTGATTCTGACGGCGGTAAGCAGATACAGCCGAGCTCCAGGAAAGCACGGAGTTCGTGAGCCAGGCATGCACACCTTCTCCTCTTACTGCTGGGCCCAGGTTCAACCACGCAGGCTATGCTTTGATCCCCGAGCACAGTTTCTATAAATGATAGCGACAACGACCCCTGCAAATCCTGCAGGCCTTTGGATTTGGCAGGTAAAAGTGGCAGCTACGGTACGGTATCACCACACCTGTCTCTCTGCTCCGCGATTGAAACAGGATAATGCCTGCTGTGGCATGGTTGGCAGCTGAAGAGCCAAACTTGGTAGGGTCTATTTTTATGGTGGGAGAGACCAAGGATATTCAAAGGAGATGCCTGGATATTTAAAATCAGAGGTGCAATGTGTAAGAAAGCTGGTTTATGTCTTTGCCATCTATGTCACAGTATATTTCTCTTCATGCAGGAACCTACAGTATCTTTTGCTGGGGGGAGCTTATGCATTAAATAAGCACATTTTCATATTGAATATTTTGGTTTATTTTGGAGAACGTGCACACTAAAAATCCCCCGTTATATATGAGGTTATCTAATATTGCGCCAGTCCCATATTAACCACAGTGGGGTCCATTTTGAACTTATTAAAGTTCGTCTATGAAATTTGAACTTCATAGATCACAAAGTAAAGATTACCTAAAGCTTCCTGAGATGAGCACTGGGACACCTTAAAGGTTTCTTTTTTTGGTAAATGGAAAAAGATTGGTAATCTTATCCAAGAGCAACATTTATCCTCAGCAGCAGGCCAGTAAGTACAGTAAAACGCTCACCTCTGTCCTGAAGCTAAATCTATTTTGGCAATAAGAAGCTCTTGTTAAACTGCATTTTCCCACTTTAGCACATTTACAAGCACCGTGTAAGTACAAATACGGGTTCCAAATGCAAAGAAATGTGTTTTACAACAAAATTTGACCACGAAAACATAAAAAGGTGAGAAGTTCATGACCCAGTTTTCCAAAACCAGGACAAAGGAAGAACAAAGACGCCAAAGATCAGATTAAAGCCAAGTGAACGTTGTGCCTAAATTCCTTTGGCATGAAGAGATTTTAGTTCGAATCCAGCGAGTGGATCCATTTCAATTCAGCCATCGCAGATGTCATCATGACTGCGATGTGCATCCGAACTGAGCCCATCCATTCATTATTTAACACCCATGCACTTGCCTTGGTCAGAATTAGCGGGAGAGCTGAGGCCAATCCCAGCATGCATTAGTTGCCAGGCTGAGGACGCTGAGTTTTTCTGTGAGGAGTTTGCCCCTTCTCATTGTGTCTGCACTGGTTGAGTGCTCCCATCACCTCCCATGTGCAATTATATCAAACTGGAGACTAAATCCTCCCATTGGTGTAAATCCGAGTGTGAATCAAACCTCCAAAGGTCAAATTGGAAAGATTAAACCAGGCCAATCACGGTTGATTTTCTGAGAACTATATACAATGATCTAATTTTCAGAAACACTGGTGACACAAGTTTGTCAGCAATGCTGCCTTGGTGACTGAGATTTCCAGTAAGTGTTTTGCAACCACCTGCCACTGCCAGATATTCTACCTCCAGAGAGACAGCTGTGTAAGTGTGCAAGTGTGCATGTGTTCGCCTTTATCAAACCATGTTCGTGTGCATACGTGTGCACTTGCGTGTGCCTTTGTGTATCAGAGCATCCAGCTCATGCATTCCTCATGGATACAGTCAGAGCTTTGGAGGAGACACCGCCGCCTGGACTACCGAGAGTGTCAGGACTTTGAGGGAAATAAGAGAGGAAAAAGAGAAAGTGAGCGAGGCTGGCTTTAAAGAGGAACACTTGGTGTTATGCCACACACCAAAACACAGCCACACACATGCATGCAACCACACACACACACACATACACATACACACACGCTTACACAATTAAAGTTCCCTGCAAAAAAAAAAAAGCTTTGCTGGATCCTGAGGGCAATTTCCTCCTGTAGTTCATCCAGAAATCACTTCATAACTCAGAGCCTGGAGTTATTTGTCTATGACACACATACAGGTGTAAACTCCTGCTGAGGACCCCCAGTCCTGAGCCCGGAGGACCCCACTTGGAAGCATCTCTCTGAACCCAGTTCTCCAACCAGCGTTGGTCTTCCTCTGGTCCAGAAATCCTCTGCCTGGGAGGCCTGATTACACAGGGGCTCAGAGGCGGATGAAGGAGCTGAATCTCTGCTGTTGAACAAAAAGCTTCACTGTGTTTCACCAGCTTTTTTCTCAAACTGTGTCTGTTTTCTGTTCGGTGCTGTGCAGGTAGCGGACGGTGGGGGTTGATGGGAACTTTATCAATAAAAAAAGCTGCTTTACAAATAAATATAGTATGAAAGCTGTGAGAGAGAAGCAATTAATAATGTGGCAAAAGACGTCATGAAAAACTCCGCAGAGTTAAGAGGAGCTGCAGAGTTGCGTAATAATTCACTGTAAATTCACCCACAGATGCGTCATGCCCATTCAAGGTGTGGGGAGACGTGCCAGCACCAGTCTTTTGAAATGCCGGTGTATTACATTTTTTTTTGGGAATGCCTAGTTGTGTCTAGTAATTATATCTTTTATGTTTCATCTGCAGTGTCTGGTAATTCCTATGAGTCAACATTTTTGATTAAATTTCCTTGCAACATCACACCCCCTTTCCTTTCTATTTCATTGGGTCTTTCCAAAACGTGCAGGTTAGGAAGTCTTGCAGACAGACACTGAGGTTGCCCTTGCTCACATCTTATTCTGCATGTCTTAAGTCTTGTGGTGATGAAGAATCTTTTAAGGCGGCTGGTCAGTTTATAAATAGGTTACTACTGCTCCGAGCTTTTATTGGCGTTGGAGCAGAAGCTGCTCTGTGATGTCAGCACAGTCTCATCTGCACTCATGCTGCTGACTATGAGCTCTGATTTAAAACGCAGCTGTCAGCATCTTGGCACTTTTTCTTTCATTTTCATTTTCTTTCAAAATTAAATGGCATTGTGGAAATAGTCTTTTTATGTGAGTTTGTGCCCCTTAAAACTTTTGGGTGAAGCAGAAAAGATTTAGCTCTTATTGAAGAAAAGTGGCTGCAACTGTAGAACAGAGTGAATGTTAATATCATTACTCAGGAATAAACTGTGTTTACTCGAATAAAAAATGGGAGATTACTGACATATAAATACAGATTTTGTGATGTTTTAAAAATGATCCATCAAGAAAACCACATCATCGCAGCGGCTTTAAAGCTGTCAGGGCTTTAATGGCCTCACATCCTCGAGTGTTTCATGGTTTTTCGCCCCGTTCGGAGCCCTGTAGCCCACTCCTGAACCCAGCGGCATTAGCATAACGTGGGACGCTCTCAGCATATCTGAAAAGTCAACAGTGATTTTTTTTTCAACATAAACTGAACTTGTGAACTCTTGTCATCTCAAGTTTGTTCCACAAATTTTTCCCTCTCCCCTCTCCACCTCCCAACACACACATCCAGGCTTCCTACCTGGCCGCGGACTCGCCGACATCAAACCGAGCAGCCTGACCGCAGCAGCACAGCAACACGTCCTCCTCCCATGAGTCTGTGAGCGCCGGTCTTTGATCTCCATGTTGTCGCAGCTCACGAGGAACATATGCAGACAAACAGAACCCAGAACAGGATTCTACTTCATGTGTTTTTTTTTACAACCCTGCGAGAGAGACGCGATTATTTCACCGTCAGCCTGCATAATCCTGCTGTAAAGTATATGAGCATTTCACTGGATGGAAAACATCTAAAATGGATTCCAGTTACAAAATCGTCAAATAAGAAATATGTAACTGCGTGTAGCAGCACTACGTCATGTTATTTTACAGTGTTATTTCATATATAAAGCCAGAGTTAAGGCCTATCACCTGCATCTGCTTTTATCCCATTAATTGATTAAATGGAGGCTGTAAATCTGCAGATTATAAGCACACGTTGATTTTTTAAGTTTACCCCACGGAGGAGCCGCGTGACCTTTGACCACAAAGCAGAGCCGAACACAGGGAGATGAATGGTGTCAAATTATATATTCTGAACACTTTAAGTACAAGCTTAATGGCTGTAGGTTTGAGGTTTCTCTGCTGCACATTACATCACCTAATTAACGTGAGCTAAGCTACGCCGCGCGCTCGCTAATGTGACAGCTTGACGACTATTTTCACGAGCGTGTCGGGTGAAAAAAAGAGCTCCAGCTGAATATACGTGTAGAAGCAAAGAGCAAAGTAAACTATGACAAGTGATGCAATGTTTTTGAGACCTGAGTCGGTGCTCATGTTGTTATTCACATCGCAGAGCTGCAAAAAACACTTTTATTTTAAAAAATGAAGTTAAAAGCATCAGTATTCTAACTCGATCACGATCAGGAATCGTGACAATCGCACAGGGGATTTTTACTCAGCAAAATGTTTTATAGACCTCATCTTAAAATTGCTATATAATTCAAAACAACCTACATTTGGATGGAAAGCAGACTCCTGCTTCTTGGAAGTGAATTACCTACCACCCCCCCCCATCCTTTTACCCCCCCTAAAACTCCTTCTTCTTTTCTTCAATGTCCTTTGACTTCCTTTTCCCCCCTTTTCCCTCTCCGAACCCCAATGTTCTGTAAAGATTGCCACCATATGTTTCAGAGAAGGATCCCACAACATGCCTGGCTCCGGGGCCTCTAGCTGAGATACAGTACATGCTGGGCCCCCCACCCCCCCTGAGCTCACTAACCTTGCAGCTCCCACCGCTCGGTGTTTTGCATCAACATGGCACCAGGCCCACATCGCCCCGAGGATCTCTGCTTTCTGTCTCCTCACCTCGTCCATCCATCCTCTCTCTTTTTTTTTTTTTTTTTTGCTGATTCAACTCTTTCTCTCTTTATGCTTTTTAACCTTTAGACCTCCTCCACATCCCTCCCTCACTCCGTTCACCCCCCCCCACCCCCCCACCGAAACAATAGAAAAACCCCAAACCCGAAATCCAATTTGATCCCAAATGTTTCTCATTTTCAAGTGCTGTTCTGACATCAAGTTAATTGCACATGCTGCTTTGCTGACAGTGAAATCAGTGAAAACAATCCTGCGACGGGCTCCAGTTACAGTAAATACATTTGTTCCAACTATAACTGCGACAGGAGATACAGTCGGGTCGTGTCTGGGGCCGGCTGGCGGAAAGTGGGTCAAGCTTTGTTTGTGGGCCTTATTTCCTCAACACACTTGTCAAGAGTATATATGTCTATAAATCTGTTACAGTATCTCAGTACTGTACAGTCACAGTATCTGGGCAATATATAATCATTAAGAAAAAAACACACTGCTTAGATTTTATTGTTTTTATGTGTAAAACATGTTTTACTTTCCTGGATGTAAAAACATGGATGTTTTGCAGCAGGATTTGTTTTTCTTTGCATGAATGTTGGAAGTTCTGTGTGATGTGATGTGACGTAATTCAACATGGGATTTAACATTTCAGTGATATGATAAGAAATGACAAAATTCACCCATTAATTCACTGATAAGAAGAGCTGAAGATTTACAATGTTAAAAAAGAGTCTCTCTGTGTTATGTTTTGTGTGTATATGGATATGTGTGAACTTTTGTGTGTGTTGTGAGTCCTATAAGTAGATTGAAAATAAAACTTTTTCACAGTGGACAATAACCCACAGAAACACCTGCTAACATCTGTATTTTTTCCATTATGGGAATGGCCCAATCAGCATTTATTCCCAGGTAAACTCACTGCAGTGGTGTGTAATTATTAGCTCCTGTTTTGATTGGTTTTAAAGTCAAGTCAAACATCACACACACACAATAGGAACAACAAAAAACTATAGAAATACAGACTCTAGTGGTAGCTGGAAACAAATCACCTGTTTTTAGGAGGTTTATTCTAATATTTCCTAATTTTGGTGAAATAAAACCTGCAGGATTCGACAGAGACGAGGTGTTTGGGAAAAAACCAGCATGATTCAATTGAAAATCACATGATAAATTAAGAGCAGCATCGCAAAACGGATAAGAAACAAATGTCAGACACACACAGGGATTTATGTTTCACGGGGCAGGTAATGTATCAGACATCCAAGAGGCCTGCCTCCCCTTCCTTCAGTCTCACCCACTCCCCCCTGCCTCCCAAACCCCTGCAGAGAGGACAGATTTAACCAGCGTATGAAGCAAAGGAAACATTTGTTCTTTGCAATGCAGCAGCTCCTCCTGAAGTGACTGATCCCATGTCCGTTAAGCAACAACAGACGGATTAATGTGATCGATAGATGATGAATTATGAATCACGTAGGATGAATCAGTGATAAATATGAGTGTTTTTTGCAGCTTCGCTACTTTATACATCTTGCACTTTTGAGTTATTTGCACATTTCCAAATGTATGCGTGCATGTGTGTGTGCGTGCGTGTGTGTAACTGGGTGTATTTCGTTTCAGTTCCTGGTTTGAATTAAAGACTTCCCAACACAATTGAAACAGCACGTAGCTCCCAGCCAAAAGTGTGTAACACGTTTGCTGCTCTTGATTCGAACGACACACACATGCACGCGTCCGCGGTACATTGGTTTTATATTTTACAGCTGATTGCAGTTACCTCTTGTTAGCGTGGCCAGAGAGAACAAAGACAGCCAACTGAACTAAAGCACCTACTTTAAGAACAGATTCAAACTCGCATGTTACCTCTAATGGAGTCGACTCAGGACTTTTCCAGTTTTTCCATTTTTCCGGCCTCTCCAACTCTGCATTATTCGCCAACAAATAAAGCTGCGAAACTGAAGGTCATTTGCACAAAGTGGTTTATTCCCAATCCAATCGTTCTTGTCCTTTTCTGAGATCATTCACATTTAACATTAATGGAGACTGTTATAATGATCTTTCCACATTAAACAGCAAACCGGTGGTGGATACTGAAAGGTGAAGGAAAAACAGACAAAGGAGATTTTACAGTAGTAATAAAGAAAAAACCCAAAGGGAGAACAAACAAAAAGGTTAAACTAAGGGTAACCTTTTCCTGGATTTTGCACTACAAGTTAAAGCAGCTTATCTAAGCCAAACGGCCATATGTTTTTTGGTGATAACCTCAGCTGTGACACACTTTGAGGGCTAAAACTGCAGATAATGGACATGATGGCTTGAACCAGGATTTCTTTCTTGGTTATCAGGAAGGTGAATATGTCAGTCAGTCAGTCCTGCGCTTTGTTCATCATTCATGGTGAAGATCGCAGGATAGAAACGTTAAATTGCAAGTACGTGATGAGTTGATAAGCCCGGTGGCAGTGAGTATAGAAGTGTTTACACTCTATTTAAACTGCAAAAACTGGGCCAAAGGTACTGACTCTATACATCACTGTTCTATCTGTAAAACTTTGGCATATTTTCATGGTTGTGTCATGTAGAGAAGTGTTTCCTCACACCGTTGACTCACTGTTACGTAGTTTTAACTTTCCCAGCTGTTGGCACAAAGTTTCTTAATCACCAGAGGCCAAACTGAAGGTGCATCCTCACATGATGATTACTCGTCTTATGGAGAAAATTTACAGTTTAAGTCATTTTTTCTGAATATAGTCTACTTAAAATGAACCTATGGAGAACAACAGATATGTTCTGCCAGAGGGGGAGGTGAATGTATGTTGTGTTTGAGCTGTGTATTATCCGCAGTGACAGCCTGGTTAGGATTTTACGGCAATAAAAGAGAAATATTACAAGAGCTGTCTCTCTCTCTCTCTCTTTTCCCTCCCTTTGGACTTTTCCAGGAGCACTTTTTTTCAGGAGGTCCAGGTTAACTAATCAAATTCACCGTACTGATTTACAGGACACGCTGCTTTGAGGCAAAGTATGCGGGATGCTCGTCTGCAGCACATCCATCACAAGGCGTCCGTGTGCCCGATGCTGTGCGAATAATCTCTGCGAGCTGTTTATGGGATGACGTTCCTATCACAGAGAGTCGAGCTGCACGCATATCTGCTGCCATTTCTTCAAACTGCACATCATTAGCAGCTACGCCTCGCATCATTAACTTTAATCAACCGCTCACACACAAGCTACTTCACTCCCTTTCCAATCTACGTCACTAACACACATCAGTTCAAATCCACCTCCATTAGCACTCTCCACTATCAGCTATATGTCTTAGTGTTCAGCACAGCGAGGCCCCCCCCCATGAACCTGAGAGATTAGATGGGCGGTTATGACGGGCGGCCATCATCACCTCTGTTTATTTAATCTCCATCCTCGTCTCCGAACCCCCCCCCCTCACCTCTCTTCTTCTTCTCTCCCAGGACTTG
>JAPZDY010000021.1:21973760-21988095 GCA_029783645.1 Ctenochaetus hawaiiensis | reverse complement strand
TCTGTGACATGTTTCATACATGTGACTTGTCAGAGTTCATGGATATTTCTTTAAGACTTGTGCAGTTCAAATAATCCTGATAGAGACGTTTGCTTCTTGCACTGGTTTCATGTTCTTCAGCCAAAGTTTGTCTGTAGTTCTTAGAGAATGGAGATACAATATCGCAGTCCCTCCCTCACTCGTCCCAGGGGTTGGTGTTAGCCCTCTTTTTAAGCATCAAATAGCTTCTTAAAAGCTAATTTATCAGAAAAAATAAACACTTGAACAAACACCAGCATGACAATAACTATTTCAAATGACCAAAACCATTTGAGAGGATCATCTGGCATATACTTTTATCATTAGAGCTGGTCGATGTCCAATCTGCGAACACGAAGAGGCGAGATTTACGACCTGTCCTGCAGCCAGACACCAGGGGGCGATCAAGATGTTTTGGCTTCACTTTTGAGGAGCTGTCATGTTTTCCATCTTCTTACAGTCATTGATCATCACAGTCTACAGTTTGTCTGGTGCCAGTAATGAATTTTATATCCCTCTGAGGAAAAGCATTCCCATCCACTTTTTTATGTTTACAGCTGTAACCTGTTACGTTGCTTTTAATTCGTCGGCATTTCTTTCGTGTTTTTGTGCTGACCCTCTCAAAGGTCACCCTAATGATCAATCAATGATTTTTTTTTACCTCCCTCTTTCAGCTAAGTTAGCCAGTTACCCCATTTTTCTGATACCAGAGATAAATATTCTGCGTCCATCCATGGATACTGAGGACACAAACACAAAGAACTATGCAAGAAGACAAAGTGCCAGACAGCAGATAATAGACAGAGACCGGAGAGGAGGAGCTGGGTCACAGCAGGAAGCCCAGACAGACGGATCACCCCTGCCACATAGAGGGACTGCCCTTTCTGTGTCCTCCTCCTCCTCCTCCTCTGCAGCCATAAACAACCTTTTTACCTTTCATCCCTCACTGCTCTGCGCTACCTGTTAACCTCTGACCTCTAACACATGATCTCCTGTATCCTGACCCCCCGACCTCTCACCTCTGGAGGTCATGGTCAGTGTCCTGCTGTTTATCACTCAGTATCTTCGCTCTGTTTGTCCAACTTTCATTCATGTTCGGCTGAGATATCTACACAAGCATGTGTTTGTTTGATAAGGACAAAAAAAACCAAAAAAAACCCAACAAAGTAATCCCCGGTGCCGCTTCTCACTAAACCAGATCAGTCATTCAGAGTTGCCTGGAAATGAGCAACACAATGTAACCAGCAGACAGAGGGTTGAGATGGGGGGTTGTTGTTGATGCGGCGCTTACGTCTGTAATCTCAGCTGGGATTGAAACCAGATGTCAGCATGACAAGAAGTGGAAAGCAGGAGAGAGAGGAGTTAAAGAAGCAGCGTTGAAGGTAGACGAAGGGGAGGAAATAATAACGTGTAACCCCTGAGTGCCCTGCTTTAGGTCCTGAATGCCTATCCACATCTTTTCCTGAAGAGAAAGTGAGGGAGATTAAGGGGGCGAGATCACGCCACACCTCGTAAATCTGCACATTTTCCTGCTTTAATAACACTGAAGTACCATAGTATGAAACTTAAGATCTTTTGAAGAGGTGATGCCACACCTCTGAAAAGTTTACCTCTTCTTTACCTCCTTTAGTTTTTCTTTCCTTTGCACCATCTCCTCCTTTTTTTCATGCTTTCCTTTCATTCTTAGTCCTGCATCACTGCCTTTTATTTTGCAGAAGACAGCAGACAGTTGAGGGATGTGCAGACATTTTGAGTGGCTGACTCTCTGACCTGAAAAAATACACAAAACCCTGCAACCTATATGTTAACCTGATGGCTAACAAACTAATATAAGGCAATATAGTGCAACATGATGCAAATGAGACAAGCCGTGCATTGTTTGGAAGTTTTTTCAAACAGCTTCTCATTGGTTCTGCCATCCCTCATTAATCATTTCCTGCTTCAAAAGACTCAACAGGAGCTCCAACACAATGACAACAATACCAAGTTTGAATGCTACAGTGTCACATGATGTTTGCAAAGAGGTCCTTTTTTTATTTATTTATTTATTTTGCTTTAAACAGCCCTGGAATCCCCCATCTCTTTGTCCGCAGAAGAATACCGATCAAAACTGTAATAAAGTTTGGGTAATATATATTTTTTAAACTTCTTATTTATTCATTATTAACAGTTTTAACTTTAGCCTTTAAGGCTATTCATATCGATGCAGCCAAAATCAAATCAAATCAAATCAAACTTTATTTATAAAGCGCTTTTCACACACAATGTGTAACTCAAAGTGCTTTACAGAGACAAAATAAAAACATTCCCCTAGAGGGGTAGTTCAGCCAAAGAGGGCAAATAAACTGTTGTTCAGGTGGTTTTTGTCCAGCTTTGTGCATCTACTGACTGATATCCGATCAAATATGAGTCCTGCAACTGAGTCTGAAAGAACAGACGCTCTACAGGGGAGACGGCTGGCTTGTTCAGTGTGAAATGCCTTCTTCGCTGGTCAGGATGTGATTTGCTTTTACATGGATCAAACAATTAATGAGTAAGTCTTCCAGCATATTCCAGGATATTGTTCAGAAAAGTGATGCGTGGTAGGAAAATAAAAGAGTATCGAGGGGTTTTTGATAGTTCAAATTTTCATGGAAATCTACTGACTGTTGCAGTTCCAGTAAAGTCAACCGTTTGGAGAATAGTATGTCTGGCCAAAGGTCTTAAACTGAATATTTCTCAATGTACTCCTTAAATTTTATCTAAAGTCCACATAAATATGAAATCCTCCTAAATATGCACACAGGAAAAATGTTAATCCTATCCGTCTGTATCCCACACATGAACGTTTTTTCTGCAAAGTAGAACACATGTTTTGTCAACTGATAGAAAATAGTTGTTAAGTGAGAAAAAACATGCCTGTCTGATAAAGAAAGATCAGTCTGATATAAGTGAGACATGAGTCAAGAATGTACTAATATTACAGTTTGTTCTGTCTGTTAAGATTGAGAAATTATTAGCACATTAATTTTGACCTTTTTGTGCATTTGAACAATTACTGGAAACCATTTGGACTTTTTCACTGAACACATTTTGACATGTAAGAAACAGCACAGAAGTCAGGAGTCGTTGGTATTTTATCTGCTGGCTCACAATGAAACTGTCATGGCTCACTGGGACAGAATGACTGTTGATGTTCAGTTTGTTAATCCAAAGAAAAGTCAAATCTTGGCTGTGAAAAAGACCAAAGAGACAGCTGACAACTACTTAGAATGATTGTCTACCTCACCATAAATCGCTTTTATTTTCTTCTACTGGCTGCATACTGATTTATTTAATCCTTTTTAAAACAAAAAGGCTCATTTTTATGGCAAAAAACACAAAAATGGCCCCTGATTTATGATGAAACAAAACATTGTTAGTGGTATCTTAGGTAGGTACTTTAGGTACTTAACTATCTTAGGTACTGGTGAGCTCTGAACAATCTAGGAAGTAAAGTTTTAGCAACAGATCCATGTGTTTTAAAAGCTTCATAGATGCAAAATGCTGCACTGACATGAATAATATTGAAAAGCAGGATTTTAATGCTCAGAATAATTGGAAATAAATTACATTTTTGTTGCAGTGAACAAGGGAAAAACAATAAAAATGCAGCTTTAAAAGTCATAAAGTGAAGTCTGACCATGTGTTTGATGGAGCTTGTGTTGTGTTCCTGCAAATGCTCAGTCATTATTTTCCCAGAACTCCTTGCGTCAGCACTCCAGCTTCATCACCTAACTGCTCTCATTCAAAAAAAAAAAAATGAGACGGCTGCAATTTTTTATTCCTGCAGGGCTGAAGTAATCCAGACAGTCAGCAACCGATGAGATGGTGGTTAAATAGACAACACTGACAATAACACGGTGGGGCGCTACTGAGCAAACGGGGAGCAGCTGTGCAGACAGGTGGCAGTCAGCTGATTGGTGGAGGCAGGGAGCTCACTGAGGGGGCTTTGTGGTTTTGGTTGGTTGGGGAAGGATGCTGGTAAAAAAAAAAATTTGTCTGTAAAATTACTCAGAAAGACACATTACACTACTGTATTATAAATAATGGCTCTTAGTCATTTCTATGGAGGCCTGCACAATGGACTCACACACATACACATGTACACACACATTGCCTATTGACTCACACATTTCCTGTTTTGGTGAAAACTCCAAACCTATTCATCTTTCAATATTAACCAAGCAAATATGGATGGTCGACCAATGGAAACGCTTCTGCACTGTGTTTGGAAATGTGTGTTTTATCAACATGCCTCATGCAATATCACACTGCAAGACTATAAACTGAAGTGTTGCTTAGAATAAAGGTCCATTAGCAGCATCGCCCGGTCTCCAAACCACACTATTTTTCTTTTGTGGACGACGGACTGTTGTTTTTCATTGATTTCTAAATCACAGCAGGGCAATGCTTATTTATATAGGTGGGTAAAAAAAAAAGACAAAAAGAGTCCTGAAGGGTTTCAGTCAACAAGCTGCAGGCTAGTACACATCATTTCGCAACACTTTGAAAGACACTGAAGCAAAAACCGTCTTCAGTTGTGCAGCGTGAGGGTGAAGAGCGCAAGAGGAGAGATGGCGACATGCTATTGTTCCAAGACAAACAGAGCTATAAACAACATCCTGTTTGTGACAGACGGAAAGAAAAAAGCTGGTCTCAGTTTTCAAAAACCACTTGAACTAATTATGGCACTAACACGAGCACGGTATGGACTTTTTGTTTACGGCGCTTAACGGTATACAAACGTCGATCATTTTGACAGTAATCACGTTTGAAAATACACGTCCCGTCTTGGATGTTAATAGCCCAGCAGCAGATGACAAAACTAGCATTTGGAAAACATTTCTCCTCAAACAGCGAACAACATAATTGTTTTTCCCACAGTGTCGGCCTCTCAGCAGTTATGCTGTCAAAGCGGCGCTCTTTTTTTTGTTTTTCTCACTTGGGAATGAAGCTCTTCAATATGTGACGGCAATAAAGACATCAGTGACATTGTTTTTCCCGGAGAAGTCGTAAAGCATTTATTGGCAGTTATTGTTCCGCCTCCTGAAGGAGATATTATCTTGTTGCTCACCAGACGTCAAAAGGACAACAAACCAGCATCTGGTTGAGGACAGTTAACAGCACTTCTCACCCAGCGAAAGCCCTCTTCAGGGGGTGGAAGTTGAGTGAAAGTGGTTTCTGTGCATTCTCTCGATGTTTGACTCACTTCCCTTCTCTACGTGCAGCATCTGCACTCATCGAGGAGGGGGGGGACTCGAAGTGTCCTGTGAGGAGTCAGAGATTAAAGGTTTGTGGTGTGAGGGAGTCAATACGGGGGGACGTTTCCTGTAAACCCAAATGTGTGAGTCGTGGTCAGATAGTTTTCTGACTGACTCATAGATTGGAGAAAAAACACCAACACAATTATGAATGTTGAGTGTGTGTGTGTGTGTGTGTGTGTGTGTGTGTGTGTGTGTGTGTGTGTGTGTGTGGGAATGGACAGGCGATTACGGGAGAACCAACAAGCAGAAAATGGCGTTAGCTGCGGGCCGAGCGGAGTCAAGCGTGAAATCCACCGCGAAGGTCTTTCGCTCAGGCTGTGTGACCCCCATCCCCCCGTCTGTCTCTCATCTGTTTCTGTCTCTCACTCTTCTGTCTGTCTGCTTCATTCTCACTATTTACTTTGCTGAAGTCCTCACACCTATCAGCTAGCTTTTGGTTAGCCTGCGATGATCAGTGTCTGTTTTGCTGGTTGGTCCGAGACTTCGGTCCAGACCATAAAATCTTGACACGCATTTGATGGATTTGCACGATTTTTCATACAAACATTTATGGTTCATTATGTTTCTAACATCTTTTGTGACTCACAAAAACATGCTGTGATTGACATTTTTGTTCTCTGTTAAATAAAGCATCTTGATGGATTCCTGTGAAATTTGGTACAAAGAATATTTGGTCACTTAAATATTTATTGCAATACTTTGTTGGTCTCCTCCTTCTTTATTTGGCAGCAGGTAAACATTTCAGTTTATGTACTTTGGTTTATAATCAAATACTTGCTAAAATCAATGCCATTCTCCTCTGCCTTAGCCTTACTTTGCTAATTAGCAAGTGTTAGCTTGCTAACGAGGTAGCCTGACGTGTCGCTGACAGAGCTGTAAAGTCTCACCCCTTCACTTTGAGACTTAAAAATATCAACTCAACTCACAAGCTCACATGCAAAATCATGTTTTTCTTACAATGAGAAATTACAGTTTAGGTTGAGGCAGCATTTTTCACAGCTTACCCATGATTAGCATCTGTTTGAACCAAAAGTTTCTAGCTAGCTAGTTATCTCATTATCCTTCCAGCTATTATTGATCCTGTCTGGTTTCATGTGTCTGAACTGTCTGAAACAAGTTACTGTAACTGAAGCCTCATAGAGAAGCACTAGAATTACTAAATCTGACAGGTAACACACCTCTCAGGTGTCATGTGCATATTACACACAATAAATATCAGAAAAAATACCTTAAGCCAGAGACATTAGGAGCCCCTTGTAGAAAGATGTGGGAGCAAACAAGACTTGAATCTGAATCACATGTGCAGGGAGATTCATCTCAGAAATATTTCAACACTCTCCAGAGAGGTTTGAGGATGAGTGTTTAGTTAGGGAAGAATGCAGACGCATATTGACAAATGCACATACGCTGCATAATGCTTACACATAAATTTGGACCAGATCTCAGCTGCTGATGGTGGAGCTTTGGGAGTTTTGTCACATACTAAATCACATTTCCCAACTTGTCTTGACCGAGTCCCTTGCCTGAACTTAGGAAACCTTGCAGAGAATTGAACCCTCCTCCGTCGAACCTCCGTCTCCCCCGGACAAAGAGGGACTGATATCAGATTTGAATCATGTGCTGCACAATCAATAATTCCCACTTAACTGCTTAAGGTCAGAATGACAACTTTTAACCTGAATTTGCACATATTCCAGTAAAATTCCTCAGAGCGAACATCACGGCTTTACGAGTGTGATGGATGGGCCAAACGTCTGGAGCAGGTATTCAGCTCGTTGTCAGCGAGGCAGATGCATGGTCCCCGAGTGCTGAGCTCACAGTTGGCTCTCTGCAGGATGACACAACAGATACACAAACGCTCTGCAGACACACACTCACATCGATGACCTGTAAATCAAGCAGCAGCTTCTGGATCGCAGCCAGAGGGACTGAGCTGACCCAGTGGCTCTGCGCTGCTGGAAAATTTCTGTGTGTGTGTGTGTATTTGTGGGTTTGAGTGCAGGTTTGCGTGAGCAGGTGAACCACAGGAGGAGAGGGGGGGTTTAAGCAACTTTGGCTGTAAGACAAGATTTTCTAGGGCAACCTTGAAGAGAAAAGAAGGCAGGAGAAAAGAAGGGATACGTCCATCTGCATTTCGTCCATTTAAGAGATCACAGAGGCGTGTGTCAAAGACGTCCACCCCCGTTTCCTCCTCACCTTTCACGGCTCTCCCTTCATCCTTCACCTTTCTTCTCCGCTTCTCTCAACCATCACTCGCTCTAAAAGGAACCAGACAGGTGAAAGCTGAGAAATCTCAACTCTGCATTCACTTAACCTGTCTGACTGCGTTAAAGGCGACGCTGACTGTCGAAGAGTGTGTGCGTGTGTGCGTTTGAAAAGGTCGAGATGTCGTTAGGGTTCGTCCCCTTGATGTTTCTGTGTTAGCGATGATGTTTGATATGATGATCTCCACCTCAAAAGACCAAGAAAAATAACCAATGAAACTGGTTTGCATCTGTAAAAATTGTGTCTAGAAAAAAAAACTTGAGAGCAACCGAATCCCTTTGCTCCTTTACTGACCTGTCCACTCCTCCGTATGGGCCATGAGGGGACTGATGGGAGGGGAAGATTTCTTTTCCATACTCACAGAGGGAGATGAGACGTAACGGGAAAGATTTTTTGTTGTTCAAACTAAAAATAACAGGGTTAAGATTTGTGAAAAAAAGCAGAAAAAGCACAAATCTAGAAACTGTGTTTTTTGAAGGACTGTAAATGAGAAACATGTTTGATAAAAACGCTGATGTGAAAGAAACACAGCATGAGAGGAGGCAAACGCCGTTTAGGCAGTTTATGTGAAGATGACATAATCACCTGTTGCCCCCACGTACGGTCGACATCTGCGAAATTTATTAGCTTTCAATCCTTCCGTCTCCTCTCCCTCTTTTTCCATGCAGCTCACCACCCGTGCACAGACACTATGTCACACAGGGATAATGTTGTTATGTGTGAAGCGGGCAACTAGTTTTATATACATGCAGTTGTTACACTACGGAGCTCTCAAGCTGCAAATCCTAAAGGTCTGTTTAAGATCACTCGACCGAATAACTGTAAGCTATAAATGTAAAAACATGGGGCTACGTGAGTCTATTTCAACTGTCAGTTACACTCACTTTGGACCGTTTATTAATCAGGACTTTTCAGAGACATCAGAACTTTGTTTTTAAAGACAAAGAGGAAACTGCATTAGATTTAAGCTCCTAATCTTAAGAACACAAATAAATAAATAGGTAATTCTTGGTATTATTTTAGTTTGACAACTTTTTGCAAGTAAGAGATTGCTATTTTTAAATTTTGTACAAGAAATGTCTGCTTGGAGTTGAACTAACAGACAAGTTAGTGCAGCACAAGTATGCTAAACCGTCACAAAGACGATGCTAACGTTGCGGTGTTTAATGAGAAATTGTGTCTGTTTAATCTGTTTCTGCTGCTGAGTCAGTTTGACCTCAGCATATATCAGTCCAAGACATGTTGCACATCCTTCTTTCTGAAATTATTTTTTTGTTTTCCAAAAATTTGATAATAATTCACCAGGAAGTGCAGATAACTTGCTAGCTCTGAGAGCTTGATGGAGGGGCGGAGCTTAGCATAGGGTCAATTCAGTGGATGATTAAATATCTTTACTTGATTAACAAAATGGCCTGCTGTTGTTGCTACAAAAAAGAAAGGGGATCCCCAAAGTTAGTAGCATTCATGCAAAATTTAATCATAATCCATCCAACAGATATTTAAATATTTCTATATGGATCAAAGTTGGTAACCTCACAGACATTTACAGCTAAAGCCAAAAATACTTAACAGAATTTCTCTCATCAAGGTTACTTACTGTGATAACCACCTCTGTAAAACTGACACAGAAATATGAACCATTCACATGGAAACATAGGAATTAGGTTAATCCATTCTTCCTGTCTGTGACAATTAAAATGAGATTGATGCTGAATGCCATTTTTCGCTCACAGGATTGAGGTTTCATTCATATCAAAAGCTTCAAAATATCTCCTCAGCTGAGACAAAGACGCGGTGTTCTCATGCTGGATCATCATCATAAAAGCACAACATTAATCCTTCAGATTAATCCTCCTGCTGCCTACACATGTGTCTACTGACTGATGGTGACATCCAACACCCCACTGTGTCCTTAATTTAATCATTGATACACATAGAAAACAATAGATTTACCCCAAAACTGGGTTAATACCTAACAAAAATCTTCTTTTTATTTATTTAAAGACTGTTCTATTTCTCATTGTTCCTGTTTTGTTTTATTTAAGCAGTTTTTTCTCCTGTGAATCTCTGTGTGAAACAGCAGAGCAACAGTAAATGTTGCTATTCTTTATCACTTATTTCATCCATCTGTTTCTATATTTCAGATGCTTTTGTCAAGATATGAATGATTTCAATCAACATTGAAATGTGGGGTACTAAAACCTGGAACAAAATTTATAATATTCCGTGTATAACCAGCTTTTTCTCTTTCTCTTTCCTTCTTGCACGCTGGTTTCTCCCACTCTGTATCCTGTGGGTGGGTCATATTATGTCTACACACCTCCTGTGTGCAGAAAAAAGGAAAAAAGACACTGAAATACTGTGAGAAGTTGCCTTCTGGTAGTTTTTTTTTGCTGTGTTTCAGAGTGCTGAGCCCTGCCTGACCTGCTCTCCTCTGACTCTCCTCCTGCCAACCCGAGTGCTTCCCCAAGCTCAGCTGCATCTCTGCTCTGCACTGTGCTGCAGAGAAAAGGCCCCTCAGAGCTCCAGACCTCCACACGGCTCTCCTGGAGGTACCACCCTCGCTACAACCCACCTCCATCTCTCTCAAACACACACACACACACTCTCTCACTCGCTCACTGCATTCAAGCCAAACCAGAAGCCACTTACAGTAGCACTCTTGTTATGCTGCGATGCTTTTTATATCATGTATGCCAGTGGGCCATTTCACTCCGGGCTTTTTGACTACGACCACTACACGGCAAGAAGAGAAGTCTGTTCGTCAGCCTTGTTTTGGATCGCCAGCTGAGAGCCACTTTAACCACTTTTACACACACCGATTCTGAGTTAAATATAAACTTGAAATCGCTCTTTCACACTTGCTGTCTCTAACTGCTGCATTCTTGCTCGGGGGACATACTTTCTGCAGCCCTGTTTCTCTCAGAGTGGGATATTCACCTACGTCCTTGTGCACTTATTGGGTAAATGGCATGGGGATACATATGTTATCAATCTGTCAAGCTGCTTCTCAGAAAGGAAAGGTTTTCCACAGCAATTATACTGGAATCTCTAACAAAGACCAGTTGAGCAGAACGGGGTTAACTTACATCTGACACTTAGCAGCTGTCATGTGACGCTTGTGTTGTTTTTCCACACTGAAGTGCGTCAAAAATAAGCTGTATGTTGCAAATTGTTATGTCACATTTGAGAAAACTCTCTCTCAGAGAAAAATTGGCGTGTGGTGAAAACTTTTGTATCTCCACAATATAATTGGAGGAAAAACAGCTCGGTTTTTTAACACAACCGCCATGCATTTCTGAGTTTATCGAAATGCTTTTATAAGACCGAGGGTGGAGGAATTTTCTCCGCCCGCCAAGGAGGACGTAAGCTATCCAACTTGTGTTAAAATGTCAACATCACCAACAGAGTTTACTTCAGGAATTAACATTTGTGTTTTTTCGAACACAAATTTGGACACTCAGACGAGGGAAACATCAGCTTCATGTAAAGTAATAAATGAAAGTAAACAGACCGAGTGGATGCACTGTGCAGTGTGTGTGATGATGGATACACACCCAGCACGCTGAGAGAGAGAGAGGTACAGCACTATGTAATGCCTTGGCCTCCCTGTGGCGGCGCAGTGCCAGCTCTGCTCCGCTGCTGCCAAACAAGACCACAACATGGGCCTCTCCTCGCCTCAGCAGCAGGCCTTTCTACTATTACAGCCACGCATGGCCGACCCCAGGCCTACCAGCTGTTCACAGGCACCGTAAATCTCAGTTTGGTGCTGTTTTTTTCACAACTGACCTCAGACCAGCTGCCCTGTCACTGTCAATAAAAGACTGCACTTTACGGGACAGTGAGGGGAAACATACACGCCACCATAATGATAACATCAGTCAAGTTATTTCCTTAAAATCTGCCTGTTTGCTCATGCAGCTCATACATGCATCAGTGTGCAAGCAGACTCTCGATGCTGGAGGCTGTTGTCTGAGTTGTTCTTACTTTCCCTTTTTCTTTAAAGGTTTTACTTTCTTTTTTTTTTCCTTTGTGTCAAACTTGCATGACAGCTTCTCAAAAAAAGACATCTGTTTCTGTTTGGTCCTCTTATGGTTCTGCTTAAAATTATAGATTTTTTAAGTATACAAGTTTTAAATATACGTATGTGCAACACTGAATATCAATTATGTGGACACGCAGTGTAAATGGTGCGCTGCGCGTGATTGCAGTGTAGCTTTTGGATTAAACACTGCGTTTTTTCGCAAGGAGGCCGATAAACACTCGAGATGACAGAAAGCGTCATTCAGGCTTTTTTCACTCTCGCCGGCTGAAACGTGTCGTGGAGAAAATGACACCTCTCGTTTATGTCAGAGTCACAAACTGTGATGCCAGTTCTGCTCCTTTGCTTTGAAATACACGCAGATACTCATACACACACACATACACACACACAATGACGCCAGCTCCTCTGGTCTGGTGTCTGCCAGAGTGTGAAATCACACACACTATAAGCTGTTTTCAGTGTGTCATTACACCCATATTTCATGTGGGAATTATGACAGAAAGAACAAAGGGCATGTTGAGGCCACTGCAGAGAGGAGAAAGACTCTGTTAAATTAATGTGTTTTCTCTGCAGCTTTAATTTGCTGCATTATTTTAGGCAGCTGAGAAAGAGATTAGTAATCAAATCTTAAACTTACAGTTTGTTAAAGAAGCAAGATTAAAAAGTACAAACCCTTCCTGAAAAGATAAATCCCTGCAGTACAACCTTAATTAGGAAAAACAACACAAGTATAACCAGCACTTTGTACTTATTATGTATTACAATCATAAATTGTGGTTTTGTTATCATTATTAATAACTGTAAATTGTAATTGCTGGTCCCATTGAAATATGGTAGAAAAAAAGGAATAAATAGAATAAAATGAGCAATAACAGGTATTTATAGACATCTGTAATATGTATATATGAATATAAAATATTTATCACACACTTTTGAAAACATCTTTAACAATACGCAGCACCTTTTAAATAACTTGCTGTTTGTTCTTGGTTTGACATTATGGCTAATTCACTTTAATGCTGGTTGCCACCCACTACAAGGTGGAAAACTTCATGTGTGATTTTCATGTTCATGGGTAATTTAAGTGTAATTATTCTTTTTGAACACTTTTCTACAGTTATGGTTTCCGACTGCCTCTACAGCTTCCTGTACTCTTATTTTGAATGTTATTCATTTGTTAAAAAAGAAAAAAACACACTACAAACAATTAAAGGATAAATTTGACAGATAGACTTTTTTTTCAAATATTCTTGGAATTTTTCTTAATAATATCATTATTATAAACTTTTTAGGCAATGATTTATGCATACAGCCTCATACTTAGGTTAAAAAAAACTCAAATTAAAAGTAATAAAGTACTCTGTTACACTGCATCACTGACTGCCTGACCGTCTAGTTTGTTATATTTTTGCTGAGGAAAACAAAGGGATAACTTCATGGAGCAAACAATTAAAACAAAAACTCATCAAACCATCTTCAAAAACTTCACGGATCTGGGATTAAACAGTCAAGACAAAGTTGTGTTCATAATGAGCTTTTTATTTAAAAGCACATGTATTAGAGCTAAGTACATTTAGCGGGAAAAACAGCATTGCAACTATGTCTTTTGTACAAAAAAACGAGACAATACAAAAATACTAATATTGAATTTTTAATACAATTGTGGGTGTATTTGTTTTTTTTTGAATGCATATTACAAACATAACTAATACAATCTACAATAGTTTAGTTATCTAAATACAAAAATCTGTCAATCGATGCTTTTTAAGCAGCATTTTGTAAAGAACACAGGTCTGTAATCATAGTGGATATATCTAAACATGTTAAGAAACAATATCTTACAGAAGTTAATTTTAGTGATCTATACATTATTTATATATTTATAAAAAGAGTGTGAAAACGGCTTTGTGAAATGATAGGACGGACTATACGATGAGAAAGATGTGCAACATGGCGGAGTGTGTTGTTGGAGGAGGATATCTGAGTAGGCTGTAAATAAAAAGGGCTTCTGTGTCTGTACAACTGTTAGTGATTATACAGGACAGGCTATAAACATACGAGGTTAAAGATGCTTCATAGCAGAGAATAAAAATATTAGATCCACAGTTTTTATAACGTTCACCTGCTCTCTTGCTCTCTGACACACAGTGGCACACACACACAGGCACACGCACTCACACACACACACTTGGCACAGCTGACAGCGTGCGTGTCTCATGACACACACAGTTTATCAAGAAGGGGGGGGTTCCTTTTCACAGGGCACAGCGCTCATACGTATATACACACACACACATTCAAGCACACACGAGATGTACATGTACAAGCACAGGCGTACCCACACAAGCACAGGAGTGTACAGGACACACACACACACTCACACACACACAATGAAGGACAAACATCCATTGCCAATGAGTGACTGGGTGGGTGAGAGCCCCTCCCTGCCAGCGGAAAGAGCCCAAATCAACCCAACGAAAATGTGCCAGCTTAGCTGTAAATCTTCACCCATCTTTCCACGGTGACAGACCGCACCCCTTCACTCCGCCCACCCGCCCCACCCACTTCCTGTTAAGGATCCAAGCAGGTGGACCCCCCCCCCCAACACCAGGAAGCGGCATGGCACAGCCACGCCTCTCGTACAGGTGCTGGGATGCTGTTGAGACCTGCATCCCTCCTTCCACAGAAAATACCCGACCTCCCACCCCCCCCCACATTTTAC
>JAPZDY010000021.1:21962216-21973660 GCA_029783645.1 Ctenochaetus hawaiiensis | reverse complement strand
CACCCCCCCCCCACATTTTACTACATCTAACCCCTCAAAGAAATGCAACATCCCGGGTTTGGGCCGCTCTGAAAGTCCACGACAGAAAGCTTGACGTGCTGATCTGGAGACAGAGGTTTTCTGAGGTCAGAGGGCTTCGTATTGGGACACTGACATCTTGCCAATCAGTCAAAAAAAAAAGGTCTGAAACACAGCTAAAGGGCTGCTCTGAAACCTGTTACAAAGGCCTGATGAGACCAGTACACGATCCAAACAGAGGCCTGCCGGTTACAGCGGGTACTGATGCTAAAGTCATGCTATGCTAACTTGAACCTGCCTGAGTGTGGAGTCTCTGTGAAGCTAACACATCGGACTCGGTCGGCTTCTGGGAGTTCATGTTTCTGTCTCTCGGACGTCAGCATCATCAAGTTTTCTCTCGGTTAGACATCCCAGGCAGCAAGTGGTGATAATGGACAATGAACTTGCTATACAGTGCTATAAGTTATACTTTTCTATACTGTTAATATTTCTATGCTGCTAGTTTTTGCAGTAATATCCTTCCTCTAGCTAAGGAAGTTGTTGTCCTACGGCGTTCCAAGGCCACAGAGAGTTCAGAGAGGAAGCATCGCTGGACATCCCTCTCTCCCTACGCAGAGGGTTTGTCTTTTTTTTTCTTTTTTCTTTTTTAAAATCTCTTTTCTTCATTGTTTTTTTTTTCTTCACAAGTGTTTTCCCTTTCTGTGGTTACACTTCCATCCGTTCTCCGCACCCTCAGCTCTGCCTGTCAGGTCATCAAATTTCTCAACTCATTTTTGTCTTTTTAGCTTCCAAATATCTTTTTTTCCGTTTGTGCTCAAAAAAAACAAACAAAAAAAAACAAAAAAAAAAAAAACAATGGGCTCAAATGTTGATTAGTAGTTAACATAATAGTATATAATAAGTCTGGATAGTGAGAGTGGACTCTGCTGTGCAAATCTCAAAATCTGACACCCTAGTCCACGGAAGTGCCGCGCCGGACACCGCTAAAAGGAGGAGGATGCCATTTGAGACGCAGCTACAGTCTCTCGTCGCTACATTCTACTGTCCGATGGGAGGTGAGCAGCGCTGTGATTGGCTCCTCAGTCACAGGAAGAACGTTGTGGCATCTCTCACACCATATTGTGGTGGTTGTTCCTCTCGATGATGTCGGCCGAAGGGAGCAGCTCCTTCTTGATGGGGGAGGGCGGAGGCGTGGCCGGCTTCACCCTGGGTTTGAACAGGTCCGACACGTAAAACACCTGGTGGAGACACAGAGGGAGAGGAAGGTGAGGAGACAGAAGGAGAACAGCGAACAGGAAAGATGGAGATGGACAAAATGCTACCTGGCTACATGGAGATGGTGTCTGATTGGTTATTTGGGCGTGTGTCTGTCCAGCTTTGTAGTTAAACTAAAGTGCAAATGCACCACAATCCATGAAAGCCACGTTAATGTTGTAATTTGCATGAGGCATGAGAAAGTTATCTCAGTTGAACTGGCCATGCCAGACAACTTCAGCGAGGGTTTTATGATCCTATTTCCAAAGCAAAGTTGGCAAACAACCAGCAGTTGTTTCTTCTTTAACTGAAAAAGACTGAACTCCAACACGTTTTTTTTCAAAGATTAAGAAAAGTCGCACTTCCTTCACAAGAAATCTGATGCAAGTCCAAACTTATCAAAAGCACTGACTCATAGGTTAACTTTAGCTGTGTCCGTGTGAATATGTGAATATTAAGTACCCACATGTTTGTGTGTGTGTAGGGTTGCGTAGTAGGCGAGAAGCGTAATCGTGAATGAAGCATTACTTCATGATGCCATGATGAAACACTCCCAATCACCTCCATCTGCAACACTTTGTTCAGTCCAACCCTGTAACACTGAGTGTTCTGGTAAAGGAAGGGACCTCAGTATAACTCACCCTCGATTAAATATATTGCCTGGGGTGAATTCCCATTTCGCATCAACTGTGAGGTCAGTGTGGCGGACAAAGAAAGGCAGAGAACAAAGACGGTATCTCCTACTAAGATCTTGATGACATCATATGTCAAACAGGAAAATGGGCAGGGGTGACAGGAAGTGGAGCCATGGAAACTACTGTCCTCTGTAATGGTGGATTACCGTTTCTACTTACACGGTCTGGAGGCCACTCATGAGCAGCGAAAGGCTTGAGTTGCAAACTAACACAAACACACGCAAACAACCCACACACACATGACTGGAAAGCGCGGCAGCTTTTCCTTCCGTGCTGCCAGTCGAGGGCGAAAAGAGGGCTTCGGCCAGGGAGACGAGGAGGGAAGCTGCCATTCAAGACTCGACTTTGAGAAAAAAGAGCCCACTGTGCACAAACTCCTCCGGGGGGAAAACAACATGCATGACTCTCATTGTCGGAAATACACTGGGAAAATTCGTGGGAATCTCTTTCGGGGAAAAAACACACACACTCAGAGCCAGTTCAGCGATCATTATTTGTTGTTTTCCGGAAAAAACAGTGGTTGATACGCAGTCAGTGATCTATTTATATCACAAAGACCGTCTCATTCTGAGTGGTGGGATCAACACAAAGACATTCTCTTGTATTGCAGCCTGACATTTACTGGCCATAAAATCAGCCTGACTGGTGACCTTTCGCTGATGGATGACATCACACGCAGATAGACACCTCCGTTACACACAGCTGCTGATACAGCTTTAAAAGGCCTCTTTGTCTCTTCAGTCTGTAGTTTGCGCAGTGGAATATTGTATATGATATAATTTGTGAAAGTGTAGAGGGATATGATGCGGACTGGTATCTCTGAGTGTCACCCGAACCGACATGGAAACACCCCGCACTCGTTTCCCGTCAGGATGCTTAGCGTCCAATCACGGCAGGCCTTAATGCTGCGTCATTCGACCTCCGATGTATCGCCCCTGAACCTGCCGTGGTGCAAAGCTTATCGCGACCTCACTGCTTCCTGCACGTGATATACACAAACACACACACACACACACACATACACACACACAAAGCCTCCAGTCCTTTTGTTTTTCTGGTGATGCAGACTCAGCAGTTAGGTTCCTGATATGAGGGGAAAAAAATACAGCAGAACCTTTACGTTGTATGTATGTGTATATATATTTATATATATATATATATGCATGTGTGTGTGTGCCTTTACTTGTGTGTCATTACCCTTTATTAAGCCTGACAAATAAAGAGGCTGACTCACATAGGAAGTGAGGGCACGAACTAGCAGGAACTGTGAATGTCTAAAAACCACCACATTACTCACTCGACCCCCCTTTGCCTGACAACGAAGAAACCTGGTGGATTCGTTTGCACGCACATGAAACCATGAATGTATATATGCCGCCTAACCACACAATACAACAGCAAATGCATTTGCACCAATGTAGGTTAGAGATTGCAACTCTGATTGTACTTAAACTTCTGAGAAAATGGTGGTCTGGTGCCGTAACGTGTCACAGTGTGTCTTCGCATTTCGTGGTGTCATAGATTTCGATAGAGGGAGTCTTCCTGCTTCTACAAAAGTTCACTGACCATTTGATGATGTGCAGGGTGTCTTTGTGCAGACATTGCATCCTCTTGCCCCGTTCCCCCTTTAATGCCTGACCCAGCTCCTCTCCACTGTAACAATGAACCTCAAAAAAACAAAAAAAAAACAAACTGCTGCTGTCCCGGCTTTCTCTCTGACAGCTGCTTCCTGCTGGGCTCCGTCCTCCTGACCTTAGTTACGACACTTTTTTAAAAATTAGGGCAGTGCGTCTGATGGGAGGTGCCAGGTAGGACAGACGAACCATTTCCTGTTGTGGTTTCGAAGATCCTCTGGATCGCAGCGCTGCAGACAGAGCCTGTGGTGTTTGACTTTAAACAGACTTTCATCCAAATATTCGACAAAAAAACCCATCATGTATCCGACTCAGACTTCATCCATCATCACATGCGAGGACACACAAAAGAGTTTTAAAGAGGCAATTTACTAACAACAGAGGCAACGAGGACGCAGTTTAACACGTCACCACATATGAATGTGTTCATTCTTGCCCCGGGTTTGAATTGTTCGTTTACTGGCACTCAACGGGGGAGCTCTGGGATTAAAGAGGTAACTGTAGCCCAGGGAAACCTGGAAAAGCTCTGACAATAAAGTCATGGAACAACAAACGTATCCACAGACAATTACCGAAAAATATGTGGAAAAGAAGACACTTTTCCACAAGGTCCCATAACTCATCATGTGATATTCAGAACAGTTGTTCTCCATCACACACTTGGGACAAATTTTGCAAATGTTCTAACTTGACCAGAGTGTTTTTTTTTTTTTGATTTTTTTCAAATCAGACAAATGTACTGTCAGTGTTTAGTCTGCTCTCTTTAAACATGTGCACAATCTCAGGCTTGATTAATGGACCACATTACCCATGCTGCTGTGGGGCTCTTAAATATCAACTGTTTCTGCTTCATGAAAACATCTTATGAGAACGATGAGCTACAGACAAGAGTGCTCCAATAACAAAGCTGCTACTATAACCAGTGGGATTTGCTAAGAAACCTCAAAACTTTTTCCATGTTGTTGAAAAGTTTTCAGTGACCTTCAAAGACAAATCAAAGGCAGACACACAAACAGCGATCATTGGACATGAAAAGGAGATGTAGTAGATCTGAGAAGAGACATTTAAGATCATTTTAACTGAGAGAAAAATTCAGTCTAACATGATTTCAAAGTGCAAACTCTCATGTTTTTGCTCCTAACTTAACACCTAAAAGCATGAAGATGGAACCTCCACTCATGTTCATGTGAGATCTGAAGATGTTCGCACTTTCTGCTGGTTTCTGGGACACACAGGCATCAAACCTCCTCTGTCCTGCCTTCACTCATCTCCTGTCAGGTTCTCTTTGCTCCGCTGCTCCCTGAGAGGCTCGAACAGCCGAGCTAAAGTATTCACAGATGTGTGTTTTTTACCGAGGCAGGGCGAATCAGAAGGGGCGTCAAGGATTGTAAAACTAACCTCACCAACTTGAGCGGCAGGGGTTTGACTGCGAGTGTGTGTAGGAGGGTGCGTGCATGCATGTGCATTTATGATGTGCATGCATGTAGATGTGAACAGAGTGTCTGTGTGTGTGTTAATCTGTCTCTCTGAGACTTGTGGAAAGGCTGAGTTGGATTAAACCCACGCTCATCCCGAGCCAAGATGTAGACAAGGCTCCTCTCTCCTGTCACTTCCCTCCCTTCGCTCCTTCTGCCAGATCTGCCCATTTGGAGGTCAAGCTCATAAATTGAGAATATTTCTGAAAAAAAAAACATTTTTTTTTTGTTTTCCGGAGTCAAAACTGATGTCATTCAGGAGCTACACCCAGCTTAAGGAGCGCTGATTTTTGCCAGAATGTTCTCATCTATTGTTACTCTCTGACTTCTACTTGTGGTTCATTTTGGACCCTTTAATAATCGTGGCATTCAAGGACCCCGGTGTGCTCTTGTGTGTGTGTATGTGTGTGTGTGTGTGTGTGTGTGAGATTGTGTGAGTGTGCATTTGCATTTTAGCTGTGCCAAGCTCTGCCCAGGCGCCACTACTAAGGTCTTGCTGAATTTTATGAATCTAATCCTTTCCACGTTCATGATTTGGACCGTGTAGAAAGGTAAGGGGTGCCTGAGTGTGTGTGTGTGTGTGTGTGTGTGTGTGTGTGTGCAAGTGTGTATAAGTGTGTCTTTCCATACTTTTCCCAGAGGCAGCAGAGTTTAGCAGCGGCCTGCTGTGCCGATAGAACCAGAGCTGCCAAATAAAAAACCCGAAATAATTAACAGCCTCATTCCTGTTTCAAAGGCTAATCCTCTCTCTCTCCCCCTCTCTCTCTCCCTCTTACTCACTCTTTTTTTTTTTTTACACTCTCTCCATTTTCCTTTTGACCCGAATTCAATTTTCCTTGGCTCCATCTAGCTTAGTGTAATGATGAGGGTTACGAAAATCATCTGGCAACTGCTGTGACGATATGTCACAGAAGTAGTGAAGAGGGTTGCACGTTACGGATTCACACTAACACGCAGAGACGCACAAAAACACACACACACCCGAACGAGGGCCTGTCTCCAGGCAATGTGTTATTCATTAAAGGGAATCAGATTCTCCTCACTTCGCTGCTGGCTCCATTTCTCTTTTTTTTTTTTTTTTTGAGAAAAAGTTAAGAGCTATATGGAGGCAAACTTTATTTGAAGGGTGGTCAGTCTGTCGGATCCCTGATGCTCAATTATATATAAGTCTAAAGTTGCATTAAAATGTGTGCATTCATGAGATATCGCTTACATTTTAATACAGTTTGCGTGTACGTTGAGTTGACTGTGCGTGTTTTGCTTGACATGCGTGCACTCACTATGCAGTAGGCCACCAGGGCTCCCTGCACAAAGCCTGCCAGGACATCAGTCGGGTGGTGCTTGTGGTCGGAGACGCGTGATAGGCCGGTGTAAAAGGCCATCATCAACAGGGTGAACTGCAGCAGCGGGCGGAGGAGACGAGCGCCGCGCCATGTAAATCTGGACTGGAGATAGAACTGAAAAGAAAAAAAAGACACAGAGTTAGTTGTTTTCTTCATTAAACAGAATTTAACACAATGAAAATGATCTTTTCTGAAGGTGTGAATGAAAAAAAAACATGAAATCCACAACATGCATCATGATTTGAACCATCACACACACCAGGCTGGACAAACATACGTCTTATTGGCTTTTTAAAACCCTTGCTTGCAGTGTGTGTTTGTGCACATTATTACAATCTCAGAGGTCTAGACTGAATCAAAGTGGGCAAACTGGCCAAACCCACAGAGAAACACAAACCGTCTTCCACAACACACACTCTGGACTGCCAGAAACCCGGACGTGACTGATTCATAGTTCAAGATCACAGCTGTAAAAACAGCACGACCACAGAGATATACACACACATACACATATATGTATACATAACGAGCCATGAAAGTCTCAGCACTTTGTTGGAATGAACTCTTTACCCTCCATCACAGTAAATAGTAGACAATGCGGATGCACCCCCCCGCTCTGCCCAAAGCCAAAAAAAATCTCTTTCTGGGTCACGATAAAGACTGAGAAGAGCCAAAACAGGAACAACTAAGATCAAGGCTGCTTTCAGCCGCTCGTACAAGTGCAAAGACACACACACACACACACACACACACACACACACACACAGTATCTCTGGTTTCATCCATCTAAATGCACAGCGGTGAGATAAGCTCAGGTTCCTCAAACATCCTGTGTTTCTGCACCACTCATACCCTTGACTTCCTGTCTCTCACACCCAGAGACAGAGGGCCTGGGGAGGGACGGCCTCAGCCAAGGTCTGCCCAGCCCGAAAAAAACCTCCACACAGTTGTGTCTGATAATCAGACCGGGCTAACAATACCTACAGACAGAGGCAGCACCTCCCACCATCTCCTGTCCGCTACGAGCCCCTGTAGGTGTGGGCATAAAGCTCCGTCGCACTTCCTCTACGACACTCTTTCATTGTTCTTCTCCTCGTGGAAGCAGAGGAAGCGATCCCTCCCATCCCTTCCAGTTTTGTTCCCCCATCTTTGGCGGGGATGTTTAGAGTTCAGGCTTCCTTCACGGTCATTCTCAGGTAGCGGGCAACGACTGCTGATAAATACTTCAGTCTGATGTCTTGCGGTCATTAACCGAACATGTGAAAAAAGGAAAAAAAACCTTTGCACAACATCCTTAAAGTCTCAGATTTAAGCAAACTTGCAGACAGAATGAGCACACAGCCTAAAAAAAAAAGGGTTATGTTGACCTGCTAATCA
The DNA here is from genome assembly GCA_029783645.1 of Ctenochaetus hawaiiensis. Classification (NCBI taxonomy): domain Eukaryota; kingdom Metazoa; phylum Chordata; class Actinopteri; order Acanthuriformes; family Acanthuridae; genus Ctenochaetus; species Ctenochaetus hawaiiensis. The sequence goes on along the minus strand of JAPZDY010000021.1, from coordinate 21,965,864 downwards.
GCTGAAGGTCAGCGAGTAAAACCCAAACAACCCGTCTGAACCTGATTCAGCAGAAGCTGCACACATGTTCAAGACAGCAAATGAGAGGCTTAATGACCTCCAAAAATCTAAAACATGACGCCGTCTCGTCTAATCCAACTCAAGATTTAAATTGACATGTAACTTTTAAGGTCAATGTCTTGTTTCAACCATGTTATGGAAGCACAAGAGTGTTTGGCAGCGTAATGAACACTGAGTTAAAGACACGAAACTGTTCCCATGCTGGGAGCTGAACTTGAGCCGCCTGGTTGAAAACCAGGAATCCTTACAGCCAAACCATATGGGACCTGTACATAACAAACACTGTACTTAAAATGTGACCCATCAATTAAGACTGGGTCAAATTATTTGAAGAGGATTTGACCACATTTTTAAGCCACATTAGACAAAGGTCATGAGAGTTTAAAAGAGGAATTGCAGTCTAATTGGTGCTAAAATGCTAAAATGTTACAAATTCTAGCATTAAATAAACTGCATTTCTGAACCCAGCCACCCTCCCCCAAAAATTTGCTGCTTCTCAAATATCAGAACGGAGGAAAACAACAATAAAACATAACAACAAAAGGACTGCCAGAAGATTCCCATGACGGAGAGAGAGACGAGAGCGACACAAAGTCTCGTGGTTTCTGAAGGAATCCGACTCATTCCGACAAGATCTTCTTCCTCGGGCTTTCGAGCTCCGACTCAAAGTCAGTGTTAAATTAAAGAAAACACAACAAAGTGAGAAAGAATGAGAGCACAGGCTCCTTTACTGGCCAACCACCCCCCATCCCTTCCTCTAATCTGGTTAACGGCAAGCTTTGAGACAAAGGCAAAGCTGTGGTTAAATAACAAAAACTAAACATTATGGTTTTAATTCAAGCAGCTAAATGTTATTTGCCTCAGCTTTAGTCGATTCTGCCAGAAAAAAATAACACAAAGAGATGAATTTATCTGTTGCTACTGTGTAGTTTGTGCACAGAGATGTTTGCACATTAGCCCAAACAAAAGATAACTGGGCAGGACACACTCTTGTTCTTATAACGCTGCGGTTTTGAACTGAACAGGGTGCCACGCGGTCTGTTCTAGTTATCTGTGTGCCATCCATCGCAGCTCAAACCACATCTGTGACAGGCGCAGCAGTCAGGCACGCTCAGCAGGAAATGAAGTGCTTCAAAAAAATCACATAATGTCAGTTGGCAGATGGTTGGAGGTTGGCGGAGGCATAGCGAGGTGTCAGCCACACTGTGGAAATGACACTTTCACCCTGATGAGCAACAACGAAGCAAAAAACATGGTGCGAAGGGACGAACCCAAGAGAGAGAGAATCCATATTTGTCTGTGCTTGTGGAAAAAATGTCACTCAGTTGTTCCACTGACACCTAATTGATATTTTATTGTGGAGGATCCGTCATCTAAAGGGATAGTTCTATTCTCTTCTATTCATTGTCTTTGCATATTGGATCACTAGTCTCCTCCCTTTTAATTATTAATAGAAATATTGATTATCTCAAGGTTTAGATTTCTTCTTTGAAATGCAATTAAATTAGAGGAGTAATCACTCATTCTCATGTTCTGTAGATCTGACTTTAAATAACATCTGCTCCTATAGAAGGCACATGAGAAACTTATTTGCTTATTTAAAGCGACGCCAAGAGAGTGGGAGGCTGTGTGAGCGAAAACATGATGTCACATGACTGGCTTTCAGCTGGCGAAAACAAAACATGTCGCAGATTCCTTTTTCCACTAGGATTGCCTCCACTGTGGGCTTTGTTTCAGGTCGGTTTTGTATTCCAAAACAACGAGTACAAACTGTTCCTCCTCTCTCCTCCGACGGTCCTCCTCTCTCTCTCTCTCTCCCTCTGGTTTCGCCGTGAGCACCAGCCTCCTCTGGCTGAGCTCCTCACGGCTCACCACAGCTGAAATGCTGGTCTCGGACCAGTGTGTCACTCTGTGGTCTGGACGCATCTCCGCTCTTTTTCCCCCCTCTTGTTTTTTTTTAATTCACTCTCATCTCTTTTCCTCATTCTGACCAGAGAGCAGCTGTAGGTTCACCCAGAGGCTGGGAAATACCCGCAGTAATCTCTCACTGCATTACTTTGCAATTCGCTCGAAAACACCAAAACTCCGGTCGGATCACCGTGAGAACTGAGACCACCTTCCAACAAGCCAAAACCCAAAACATCGACTCTCTTCTCTCCTCTTAAGCTGCTGATTGTGTGTGCATATGTGTGTGTAATTAGACTGTTTGAAGTATGAAAAAGCCTCCAGAGCGCTAAGCCTCACCCGACACCCACAACAGGTGGAGTGAGAGGGAGCGATTGAGAGAAACGGGAGAGGACAGGAAGTGCACACACAGCTGCTCTGAAGAAAACAGGTGGAGCGCATCCATCCATCTCTGGGAGGAATAAGAAGGAGAATAAGACCCTTCATTACTGAATAAGGAGATAGAGCTGAGTAAGAAGAAGAGGTGAAGCAGACAAGAACAATGTTTTGCTTGTTCTTCAGCCGCAAAATCCCTAAATTACAGCCAAACCTTCTTTCCATGACTCCTTTCTGCAATCTGTAAACCACTGTTTGTGCGGCGCTCAGCGTGTGTGTGCTCGCATGAATGCGAGTGTGTTGTGATGTGCAAGAGGTTTTAATGGTTACTTACTGCCAGGTAGAGCATGGTAAACATAGAAAAAGATGCATGTCCTGAGAAGAAAGATTTCCTGAGGAGAGAAAAATGAACTCAGTCAGTTTAGAGAATAAAGTCAGAATATTTTAGATTATTTTTCATGCAGCGAACACACTGTAGGTTGTGTATTCATGTGTGTTTTTTAGACAAACCTGGCCTCCTGCACGTCGCTCTCACTGCCTTGGCACGTGTAGTTGGTGATGTATCCCTGTGAACAGTCGATTTTGGAGAAATCCGGGTTGCACACATCCAAGAAGTGGGGTCTCATACGACCCACCGACACCTTGGCGATGTCTGTGAACGACTGGCTGACGGCACATCCGAAGAGAAACACACCCATCTGCAGGAACACACGCACACATTTGTGATCAGACATAATGTAAATGTGGCTGTCTATAATCATCCTGAGCTAAATCTCCTCCCCTGCTGTTGCAACGCCTGCTTTAGCTCTCATACAGAGCGAAGCTGCAATCATAATCATTTTTTGAGCAATAAACTTAATTGAAGAGGAACGAAGACAAAAACAGGCAATTTATTTCTTCTTAGTTGTGGCTGAGCTGTCATTAAGAAAGCTCATCAGATGTAACTGACTGGTTATTTGAGCTAATATCAGCTTTAACAGGTGGATTAAACTAAATCCTGTGATGACTGGCTGCACAGTAGTTGCAGAGCTATGATTGGACATTTGCTGTTTAAGCGTTAAACGGTAAATGGTTAATTATGTGTGCAGTAGACAGACACATAACATGGCTTGCTTCTGGAGAGCTGACCTGCTTGTAGAGGGCCGCAACATAAGGATTCCCAACAAAAGACTTGGTTCCCTCATGGAGCTGGTGAATCCTGAAGCATTCTCCGATCACAATCTACAAGAAAAGGGTTGTTTTTGTAGATAAACAGACGACACTTATAACGAAAATATGACAAATTCTAGCTATGTGATGCTGCATTTT
>JAPZDY010000021.1:21940736-21952275 GCA_029783645.1 Ctenochaetus hawaiiensis | reverse complement strand
TTCAAGATATTTGGGTGCAGAGTGCATAGGTGAGCCGGGGCTCATAACAGACCCTGGAAGTAGCCTCAGGGCCAAGGGTCGGAGGTCAGGGATGTGACACAGATCTGGGTTTATGCTATATAGCATGCAAGCAAAGGACACACATGTCCCCGAAGCACTGCCCATTATATCTGTGTGAGTGTGTGCCTGCCTGTGTGTGTGTGTGTGGCTTTGTGGGTGTTAAAAGTAGATTACTGTGGTTCCACTGGCAACTTCAGCAAAGCCTCTCTCAAACATTTTAAGTCATCAACCACAAAGGGCTTTAAAAGTGCTCTCGCAATCAAAATAAACAAGCTTGGCTGTATAAAAAAAATCACCCAGGCTTCATCCATACGCGTAATCACCGTTAAGGGAAACACACGTTCATCAACACACACATGAACATGCACACACACTCATACAGATGTTTGGCCCCAGATATTAGTTCTTTGTTCCCACAAGCTGCTGATGCGTCTCGCACATATACAATGCTCACAAATACACAAACACAGACACACACACGCTCTCTCACACACACACAGGAGTGGCTGAGGTCAGCAGAGTAGTGTGCAGAGTGAATCCCTGTCCTTTTTCCCCCTCTGTGTGAATGCTGCAGCAACCGGGGGGCCGCTGGCTGAAGCATGTGCTTACTCAGAGAGATTTTATTCACAGGAATAAATGCCTTTTACATGCAGGCATCCACGGGACACTCTCTAGGGGACTTTAACCAGCAGGCACCTGCGAGGGCAGCCTCTGAATGCTGCTGCTGCTGCTGCTGCTGGCTCCGTGTTGCTGTTGGCCTGTGGGCACATTTGAGGAGATGTTGGATTCAACACTGTTTTGTGAGAAATCAACTCTGGTTAGCAAGTACAGGAGGCAAGGCAGATATTCATATTATGTTTTAAAATGATCAGTTTCAACTGATCAAGACATTCCTAACCCTTGGCTGCACTGTCTGTTGAAAAGGGAGGACAAACGCACAGCTGGTCCAGTAAGGGGAAACCTGAGCAATGCCCAGAGGCCAGATCAGGCTACTTGGCTGGCTGGTTGGGTGGCTGGCTGGGCGTTTCTCTGTTGTTGCCATAATGGCATTATTACCCCTGGGACAAAGGCCTGGCTGCAGAAGAGAGGGCTGTGGAGTGTTTGAAACCTGACGCCTTTGTCTGGATAATGCTCCCCTTAACTTCACTACACTCCCTGCTCTCCTCCCTTTTCTTGCCCCATCCCGCTCACCTCTGCACACATCATGGACCGTACTTATCTGAAGATAAAAGGTGTTATATTGGAGCCACAGTGTGAATGTCATGCTTGATGTTTTATAGAGCTGCGTTGAGCCTCCTCTCTGTGTGTAAAAAAAAACGGATAGGGCTCAGTGGCTGCAGCAAAGATAAGGCCTGTGCCAATAAAGATGCTGAGCTGATTACTGCAACAGTGCCAGCCACAGCTGAGCAGATAAGCACCACAGCCAACAATCCAGTAAACAATGCAAGTAGAAGCAGCGACGGCCGTAAACCACTGACGGACAATCATGTGGCCTTGAGCGCTCAGAGAGAGTCAGGGTCTCTCACTCTCTCATCTCCACCTCATTCACTTGTTTTCCTCCCTCCATTTCAACCTCCTTCTGTCTGCCACTATTCGATTGGTCCTCATTATCCGGACAAAGAGAGCTGAGACGCATCAAAAGGGGTATTGTTCTCAGCGAAACAGTGAAATCTCCATGACCCCCATCCCCCCATGCACACACACACACACACACACAAATACAGAGGATTGTAGTGGGCAATGTAGTAGAGAAAGTGACAGACAGAGGGGCCTGTGTAACAGCAGGGAGGAGGCCCATGCAGGCCGGGACAGTGTGGTGTAACATGTAATGAGGCCGCCAGCTCTCAGCCTGCTGTACAAGATCATCAGCTGCCTCTGCTCCCTTTTACATCAAAGTTCTAACAACACTGTTTGTGTTTAAAGCTGCAGATCCCATGTCAACAGGTAGAAGTGCTTGATAATCAGGCTTTTATTATTGAGTTTATTGCCCACCTACAGGAATTCCAACTAATATTCACGTAAAACACCCACTGAGAGCTCAAACATGAGCTCAAAAAACGGCTGACTGGCTGCAAACAAAAGTTTTTGGTAGGGGCCAGACCAGTAATCCTGATTTATCTAAATAGGCAGTTTGAGGGTGTAATTATAGATAAGAGAGTGGAGGGAGACAGGAGAGGCAGAGGCTTTATTACGCTATTGTTGTGAAAGTGCAAATTACAAGCTTTTGTTCATTTATTGTCAAAGTTTAGTCTTTTATTGCACAATCGAAGTGTTTGCTCGGGTGGAAGCGTTTGGAAACGAGTTAAAAGAAGATGAATGGTGTCTGGTTTGTACGAAAGCGTAAAGAGACACAGTCACATCGGTCAAAACGATGCCCTCGGCTCGCCCGCGGGAACCACATGGGACACACACGAGTCGAGTCACACATGCCTCACACACACACACACACACACATATATAACACAGACATAAGCGTACACATGCAGACTCCTTCACCCCTCAGGCTGCAGAGTCTGTCTAATGACAGCTCTGGGCACTCTCTCTCCCTCATAAACCACATGGGACACACACATACACGTGCACACGCTCACTCCCACGCACACACAAATCCCAGGGGTCTGTCATTTAACTCATGCACCAACAAAAAAACCAGCCGCATGTCACGATGACCGGCTGAAACTTTTACATGCATGAGTCTGACCGCACTATCACCGCTACCCTCCGTAAGGACACATGCTGAAAAATATACATCTATGCACAAAAAGGACACTTAAAATTATATACATTCTTCAAGGACCAGAGGCAGCTGTTGTCATGAACATCAGCTGATCTTTATCTTATCGCATCATACAGTGACGGTCATCTGCCAGGGGAAACCCCTCACCTTCTGAGGAGCCGTAACCTCGCCTCGTCCTGCAGCCACAGCGTAAACATGCACCGCAACCCACCACAGGCCGCCTTCTAAAGCTTCAGATAACACACAGGCAGACACACAGTGATGTAATCACACCATAAATACCATATCCGACTACTTTCAGAGCTGACTCTAGAGACTGATATTACATATGATCCTGTGAATGTGCTGCCTGGGGCCGTGCATGAGTGCAGGAAATGTCATACAGAGAGCACTGCAGGCACTTGTCCTATATGAGTCTATTTTCTGCCTGACCTTTGACCCCATCTGACAGACAGAAGAATAGACTGACAAGGAGCATCAACAGTGGGACTGAGACATATAGAAAATGCAATCAACTTCAATATGTCTCTTCAATGGATACACATGGTCCTTCTGGGAGTCTGTGACAAAGCAACTTAATAGCTACAAGTAGAAAATGATCTATTTGCTACCAGTTACACAAAGTCCAAATTAGTGATGCTTGACATGTCAGACTTCTGGGAGAAATGAGTATACTGGCATGTTTTTCCCACTTAACCCCACCTCTTCTTCCCCTCTTTAGGCCCTTATATCTAGCCAGGTAGTTCACAGCACTTCTCACACAGACTCTCCAGACAATATTTGCCCTTAGATTAAGGTCATTCGCTTTGGACTGGAGCCTGTGTTTGGGTTTGTGTGTGAGGGCCTGACACTCGATGAGACTACTTATCTGTCCACTACAGATATACTTGACTAAACAACTTATTATACTTTGCTTCAGTGTTTTGCTCTCAGTGCCTTTTCATGCCATTTTCTTAACTGGTGCAAAAACCAGTTAAAAAAGAGGGGAGACAACAAATTGAAGTGGAGAGAGAGCAGTGAGGGAAGAAAAGGGAGGAAAGAATGGAAATGGGCTGTGAGGCAAAAAAAAAAGAAAAAAAAAGACAGGATTTCATTTCACAACCACACCTACCTCCGACCGACACTACCTTTCCGTTTCCCACCCTTTCCTGAGCACTACTACACACATACGTACACACACATCATGCCCCCTGGTTCACTCACTCCCAAAATTACACCAGATGTCACATCAAGAGCCTTTGGCCGAGGCACTGCAGCCGGATGAAGAATTTGAGAAATTCTGGAAAATATTTGTAGAGCGGCTTAGGATTGAAGTGGCTGAGGCCTGGAGAGGTAGAGGTTAAACCTCTCCAGCTTTAATGAGGGGCTGTGTGACTGACTGCTGTAATGCTATAGCAGCTAATGTGGAGGCTGGACTTGGGTGCAGCCATATAGGGTTAATGCTCCCGGGCCAGTTATGAAGCTGATTCCCCAGGGCCAAAAGGTTACTCTCCTCTTTTTTTCCTGCTAATAACAATCTCCACGTCCGTCGCTGGTGGAAAATCACGTCACCAAACACCTGATGGTATCAAGGATCAGAACAGATAGTGAGAAATCTGAGATGCTGATGGAAAAAGGACATCAACCCAGATCATCTTTGAGACATCAGGCAATAATGTCCCTAATATATACAAGCGTTCAGTTATGATAGAAACATCCAGACAGACCATGTAGAGACTGCCAGCAGAGCCACTAGACAATCAGTGTTTCTATTGTGTGAAAACATACCTGCAGATTTAACTCTGAACAGCTTTCAAACCCAAACACACACCTAAGCAAACACACGATGCATTATCTTCTTTTCACTGGGTAAAACTTTAATATGCATTTAGGTGAGGTTACTTTTAGAGGTTTGCTTTGCTGGATGCTGATGAAGTGTTTCCATTAGAAAGTGAATGACAGTCGACTATCAGACAGCCACATGTTCATAAGCTCATTGAGGGATAATGAGAAGAATGAAAATTCTGCAGTCTGAGGCAGAGTTTGTGTATTTATAGTCAGCGTACGGCGTTCATGCGTGCGTGCGTGTGCTCTTTATGGCGTCCCTGAGTCAACTCTGCTGCTCAGTGAGAGTGGAACTCGAGCCAAAGTGAAATCAGCAGATGATTCTTGAGCTCAGCTGTTAGACTCGTACACTAAAACTCACCAGCTGAGTGCTGAGTGAGTGTGTTTCTCTGCTTTTATGCATTTATTTCATTAACATTCTGATCCTGCTGTGTTTATGCATCATTAGCCTTGATAAGTAGGGGCGACATAAGGAGGGAAGCCTTTTTTTTTATGACTTTGTACACATGTGCTGGTGTGTGTGATTACAGATGGCCTCAGATGGCCTTTATGCAAACAGAACAATTAGCCATGCCTGAGGGTGTGTGACTGCTGGGCATATTGACAACCTATAGAGAGGTGTCATTGCATTCACAGACTGTGTGTGTGAGTGTGTGTGTTTATGTCGCACCAGCTGGCAGATAGGAACTAATTAAAGGTAATGAGATTTTTATGCATTGACTAGCTGTTTAGTGTACATTTTCTTTTTTCCGATATGCACACAGAGCAAAGGCTTTCTTCTGAGACACACACACCCACATTCTTGTTCCTCATTCAGGACCCCCTGATAACCCCCCCCCCACTCCCTCTAGTCTCTTTTAACCTCCCTGTCCCTCCACCTACTGAACCCCCCTCCCTCATGTGTAACACCCCACCACCATCACCATCACTAAAGTGGGGCAACCAATCATCATTGAGCAGCCAGATTGTGTTTTGCATGACAAAGGAGAATCCGTGTGACCATTTGTGTGTGTGTGTGTAACTCTGTCTTTACATGCACGAGAGTGTGTGTTCTCCTAACATGCAAAAGAGGAGCTAACTGTAGAGCTTTAACCAGCGAAGGAAGTTGGTTGGATGCAGGAAATTCACTCCACATGTGCTCAAAGTTCATCTTCATTTATATCGAGGCACATGAAACGGCGTATCTCCGTCTGAGGTTCTTTAATAAGCAAAACCAATAAAAACCCACTGGAAAACTTTGCATCTGTCAAGCAGATCTGCCTCTCCTACACAGCACTTAAGAGAAAATGGAGTTAATGTGCACCATTTGTAACATGCTGGGTAATAAAAAAATCCTGTTCCTCTGTGGCCGTGTTGCATATTTCTTTGCTACTGTTGGATGCCTCAGTTTCTCCGATTTAAACCATTGGTGTGGCTCCCACCTGCTCCTCTAATGCCTGGTCAGCCACGCGTCCTGCCTCTCCATCTCTCTCCGTTAGATCGGAGAAGCATTCCCCTGCCACAACACATGCTTAAGCAATTATTCCACACAGTCCCCTGGACAGAGCAGGGAGAAAGAGTGCTCAATAGAAAAGCTGGAGAGAGGAGAGAGAGAGAGGAGGGAGAAAGTAATTTGAAGTGGAGTGATCAGGGGCAGCTGGCCAGGGATTTGCAGGGTTCTGGGAGAGAATGTGTAGAAGTTAAAGCACAACTCCCATAATCCTTTTCTAAGAGAGAGAGAAAGGGGAGACGGAGGGATTGACAACAGAGGGGAAAAGAAAGGGGGGCCACTGGAGCTTGAAACTAAAAAGGAATGGGCTACAGTGACAACAGCCAAAAACAAACCAGCTATCAAAGCAACACACACACACACACATGCTCACACACATAAACACTGCACACTGAATCTGGACGGGACGCTCGCTGAATAACAAGTTTGGACTGAACATCACAAACAAGCCTGTTGGAGCAAATCAGGGCAGCGAAGACAGCCATCTCTGCCTCAGTGACAGTTTCATCAGCTATGAATCAATACCTTAATTACACTTTGATTTTTTTTTTTTTTTTACTTGCATCTCTATGTTTGGACTGCTCGGGCTGGAATGGCACCTCTGGAGGTTTAGGGTCAGATGAGCAAGGTTATGAGGGCACAGGAAGGGTTGTCAGAGGCTATTTAAAGGCCAGTAAAAGGGCAGGTTACAACACTTCAAAACATTTGTGCCCCCCTAAGGGCATGTTGGTAGACAGGAGGGGCATCGACTGAGAGGGTCCCAGTGATGCTCTGCAGTTTCTGTAATGATCAATACATGATGGGATGCAAACAGTTTTGATTTGCTGTCTGGGTGGAGAGTGAACATCAGTCAATCAGTGAAATGTCAAAGTGTGTGTTTAGTGTTGATGTATAGACCTGTTTATGTTTGCTGTTACACACATATCATGTGTGGGTTGCACCATGTGATGTTGTTCTCTCTGCATGTAAACAGTGTATTTTTTCAGACAATGTGAGGCCTGAAATGATGTGTGTGTGTGTGTGTGTGTGTGCTCAGTGTTGAGTTCCGCGCTTCCCCGGCATCGGGTGGTGTGTTGGAGCTAGATGATAAGAAGATGTTGTAGATTCAGTTGTCTTGTGGTTACAGATAACAGGCAATACTTTTTAAAACGATAAGGCGTTTGTAGCCAATCATTACAAAGCGCGGTCTTGTTTAATTTGTTTACTGTTTCTGCTGTTTGTGTGAGTTTTAAGAGGTTGACTCTTGGTAATGTAGACTGGTTTAAAATCAGCTGATGTGCGCCAAGAAAGTAAACACTTCAAACTCTAACAGAGAGTAAAACAGAGCCTGGACTCTCTAATGAACTTACCAAGTAGAAGACAGAAGACATCGAGCGCTATGAGCAGCTTCTTCTTACTGTTGTCAACACCATTGTTGTTGTTTAACGTAGAGGTTCCTCCGTTCCTTGTCTCTTGGGCCATCGCTTTCTCATACATGTACTTTTGCATTTGAGAACTCTCCGTTTCAGTTCAAAAATCCCACACCACGCGATAGGTGAAGAAACTCTGTCAGACTCTCAAGTCCCTCAAAGAAATGTCATGCAATTTAAAACGGGAGACAAAGTTCCCAACTCGGAGGTCTGATAAAGTTTCAGATCTGCTGATGTCTCGTATTTCACTTGTACAAAAAGAAAAAAATAAAATAGAAATAGAAAATATACGAGTGTAATCTGGTGAACGGACCCGCGCCACGAACTCGAGAAAGAAAAAGTTGGCTGCGCTCGAAATGAATGGAAAGCCCGCTCCCCTTTTATCGCTCTTGGTTCAACCACTTGGAGTGAGTGAGAATTGCGCTGCGCATCGACAGCCGCTCTTGTTATATCAATCCTTCTTCTTCTCCTCCTCCCCCTGCTCTCTTCGAGTTCCCCCAGCTCAACCCTCTTCCCTCTGCTAGCGGTGGGTAATCACCTCCATCCCTGCATGGAAAACTTTCTCAGACTGGAAACCAGAAGCGGGACAGAGGGCAGCGCCTCCAGTGGTTACGCGAGGTATGACAGGCGCACTCAGGCGACATCGGTTCGGAGCGTTGCGAAGCTGTTATGTTACTGGAGATGAGAATATATGCTGCTTTTATTGCTGAAAATATCTCAAGCAATTTAAATACTATCTTAAGCAAACTGTCTGCTTTTTGCTTTTTTACATTTGCAACTCATTCATAGTTTGAGGTCGCATAACTGGCTTCAGTTTAAAGTGCTACAAATAAGATTAGAGGTTGACAAAACAATTCTGCATTATTACAATCCTTGATCCTGGAACTTTTGATCAGGCTCAAACTTTAGACTCTTGTCTAATTTAGATGATTTAAGGTGGCCCCTGCCAGATAAAGTCGCATTGATTAACTAATAATGCCCAGTTAATGCTTCTTTATGTACTGTAGATGGATGTGTTGTAATTGTTGCTTCGAATATGATTTTGTTGTTGCTGATGTGATTGGTTGTCGTTGATTTGTTGTGTGTCTTGCACTGCTGTTTGAGTAGATCTCAATTGTAAAAGGGGGTTTAATTACAACGTGATTTCTTAATTGAAGGTTTAAGAACCATTCCTTATTTTCCATTGTTTCTCATCAGAGTAAGGCTGTAGGCCACGTAGAAATCTGATGGTCAGAATCTAATATGGTATTACAGGTGAGGGAATGTTTTATTCACCATTTATTCTCAACGAGACTTTGAGCAGATTTTGAGCATTTGGCCATTAGTGAAACTTAAAATATTGTGCCAGTGTATACAAAGAGGAAGTTACAAAGAAGACAAAGAAAGGGTTTATCATATATAATTTTAATTTGTATTATTTCTTCATTGAAAAGTGTAATGGAGATTTGCTGAACAAGAGAGTGTTGTATAAAATTTGATGAGCTGTTTAGTCTTTATTTGTGTTTCAAAGATACACATTTACACATGAAAACCCTGATTCGATTGATCTGGCCAATGAAAGTGCGCACTGAATTAAAAACATTGGATTTATTGCCTGTTTGGTAAGAAAAAGCTCATCCACCATTTTCACAGATTCCTACCAATTTCAGTGAGGACTTCAGTCTTTATGCACAAGACAGGCAGAAGTACTCTCAAGAGTCACACTGGTCAGTGATAAATTAAACTTACACTGTCACCTAGTGGTCACATGCGAACAACTCACCTCAGTCTTAGTTGCAACTCATCCATCCATTAGTGTCACTTTTCCGGCGTTTTCTTACTTTTCCCTTCTGAGGTTGATATAATACGGATAATAATAAGGGCAAAAAAACAAAACAAAAACAAACAAACAAACAAAAAAAACAGACAAATGACTTAAACCCAAATATCAGTAAATGCATTTAACTATTATTCGAACAGTGCTTGTTTTTATTGTCATAAGGCCTATTTCGTTTTTGTTTTTTTTGTTTTTTTAGACCAGTAGCCTATTATTTGTTGTGGTGAATCATGTAGCTAGTAACGTAATAAAATCGCGCAAAATGTCAGGCTAAATATATATGTTTTGTAATATAATAATATTTATGTTTTACAAATATGTGTGTTAATTTTACACTGAGCTTTCTGGTGGTCTCGTTAGGTAACATACGGTGTCTGTCAGACCGGAGAACTTGCCGGACCGGGGGGGTTTAAAAGACACGGAGGGTTTCGGTTTGAGGTGCACATTGTGCAGGGCTCTTGAAGGGATAATCCCGGTGAATCCCAGACTGCGATTAACGACAGATTTTTGGGCTCCTGGAAAAGAAACCTCATTTTCTACCACAGGATTCACCGTTAACCTGCCAGCGCGCGCTGCACGAGGGGTCGCCTCGTCGGTGATTCTCCCTTCCCTCGCGGTGAGAGAGGCGACGTGCCCCGCCCCTCCGCGCGCCCCACAGGCAGGCAGGCAGGCAGGCTGCACACCCACCACACCGAGCCAGCCCAGCCGTCGGTAACGGAGAAGATGGCAGAGCGGCAACAACAGAAACACGAAGGCAGGGTAAAGATCGGCCATTACATCCTCGGAGACACGCTCGGAGTGGGAACATTCGGAAAAGTGAAGAGTTAAGTCATTTTTTTAATGCCACCCCGAGTTTAATGTGCACGTTTGCGCCTTTCCGTTGGAGTAATGTGAAGTAGTCTCCGTGCCCCCCCTCCTCAACTGACAGCGTTGAACTTACCGGTGGTCTGCAAGCAGTTTGCGTAGCTCGGTGGTTTAACGGCAGCGACAGAGGGGGTTTAAAGCGTATGTCTGTTCTGAGAATCCGCTCGCTTGAAAGTCAAATTCTTTAACCGAAGCCGCCGTTTGTAGCTACTGTTATCAGCTATGGCAGGTGTAATTACCTGGAGGACAACAGTCACAAGGAGATGCACAGTCATACTTACATTATTATCTTTTAACGTTAAACAACGCGGATTTAATGTCGTGGTAGGTTTATTCGCCCCTGTCTTGCGGTAAAGGGCGTCTGTGAAGCGTAGACCTTGTCCACTATGTGAGCTTAACGTTTCTGACTGACAAAATGTTTATAAACGGTTTTGCTAGCTTGACATGTTATCTCATTGCCAGGCAGTGTTAGCAACGTTTTTATGAAGTCGGGAAAAACCGTTAAAGGCGTAAAGCTTTACCGATCTAGCTCATCACAGGGGATTATATCAGTTTTCTTTGCTAGTTTTTTTGCCACTCCGTATGACCTTGTGAGCTTGTGAACTCCACACTCACACCGCCTATTTTTTTGTGTGTGCGCAGTTTCGGTGATGTGTTAGCTTAGCGGGGGGTAAACACACCAGAAGTCATGGCTACACATGCTAAAGTGGACATTCATTCTGTATGAGGGGGCAAAAATCAGTCCATGCATTGCGTGATGTACTGCAATCCATGCAAAAATGTGGTGTGATCTGTATAGTTTTATGACCATCTTGAGTCAACACTTTCTAATGATAATGGTTGTTTGTCTTAGGGTATTCCCTTGGAGGGAGTTAGAGCAGTTCATCAACAATTTGTATTAATTATTCATAGGTGATGTTTATTGTCAAGCTGTGAGTGGGGAATGATAGCTACATACACAACTTGGCTACAGAGCCATGGGGAGACTGATATCTCCAAAATCCTAAACTAAGATGCAAATAAGGGCTACAATAGGCCAAAAACTGAAATAAAAAGTATTGATAAAATTTAAGATGACTAGGCAGCAGGCTTCCAAAAGATACTTTAACCTATTAGTCCTTCTTTCTGACTCTTTGTGCAATCATATACGTGTGCCAAACTGTCTGTGTACAAGCCCGTATGTAGTTTTATTATCTGTGTGCTGCATCTGCCTCATATCTGTATTCACTTGTTTTCAGTTGGTGAGCATCAGTTGACAGGCCATAAAGTGGCTGTAAAGATCCTAAACAGGCAGAAGATCCGCAGTCTTGATGTTGTTGGAAAGATCAAACGGGAGATCC
>JAPZDY010000021.1:21923497-21940575 GCA_029783645.1 Ctenochaetus hawaiiensis | reverse complement strand
ACCTCAAACTGTTCAGACACCCACACATCATCAAGCTGTAAGTGGAAAAAGATCACACATTCCTCTCTCAGATTTTTAAGACTCCTAGTGTGGCATAAAGAGATAACTAAGCTCTGTTTAAGTAGTGGCTGTTGAAATGTGGTGCTCTGTTTTTGTGTTCTGTCTATGTTGTGGCATGCCTTGCTTGTCCCTGTTTGTTTACTATAGCTGAGCTGCACTGAGCATGCCTGCATGGCTCCCTGAAGGCAGAACACAAACATACCAATATACACACACGCATACACACACACACACAGACTTGAAACTGGATAAATAAATCTGTATTAGTTGGTACAAATCTCCAGTAAAGATAATTGAAATTGCTGTATATGTTTATATCCTTGTCCTCATCCAGGTGTCCTGACCCTCTTGTGTCCTCTTGTTGTCTCTTTTCCTCTGCAACTCTGGCCTTCTCTCCTCTTGACAGTCTATGTCTCTCTGTGTTTCAACAATCTGTGTTATTTTTAGGCCGGGGTTATGGTAGTTCGCTGTCACACTGTAAGCTATGGCAGATATGTGAGCTCTCAGGTCGGGAGCTGTATTACTGTGAAACACTCTCTCACTCAGCTATACATTCCCAAACACGGGTAAAAACACGCATATTTTAATTGTTTCAGAGAGCTCGGAGCGTGGAGGCTGGACAAAAAGGAGATTCTGTGTAATGTGTCAGCCCTGTTTGTAAAACTGGCACAAAAATCACATGGATTTGAAGAATTTTCTAAATTATCGCTCAAACTCTCTTATTTTTTATTGTTCCTAGAGGTCTCTTTGTGCATAGAAAAGAAAAATAAGAAATAATGATTTGGTTTGTGTTATGTCTCCCATGGTGCGAGTCTTGTTGTGCTATAACTAGCTCGACAGGAAAAAAGTAGATTCTGATAAAGTGCAGAATCTCCCAGGAGCAACCATTCATGAGATTGTGCCTGCGTTTTAACATACCTGACCTTTGTAGAAATAATGCCTACACTCAGCAGCCATTCATCATAGCCTAGCCTCACCTATATGCATATTTGTCCTGGTGTAAAGCAAAGAAATTTGGTTTAGAAAAGTGTTATTTATGCTGACAAATAATATTTCCCATAGTTTTTGCCAATCCATTATTTGCTGATTAAAACAAACCAATTTCTAAATTAAAACAAATTATGATTGTGATGAACTCTATTGGAAATTTTCATTATACGATGAAAACTATGACAAAATGAAAGGAACAATAGTTTACAGATTTAGGAATTAGATAAAAGCCTGTGTTTATGAGTGTGACCTAAAAAAGGATGAAGTGTTTTTTAATGCACATTGTGTTTTTGTTAATACAAAGGTATGTTTGTGTTACAGGTACCAGGTGATAAGCACACCCACAGATTTCTTCATGGTTATGGAGTATGTGTCTGGAGGTGAGCTGTTTGACTACATCTTCAAACATGTAATGGTAAGACATTTCAGCAAGTAAGATATTGGTGGATTGATAGAGTCCTCATTCACTGGGTTGGTACTTGGTAGTTATTGTGACCAAGAAAGACTCTTATGTTGATGTTTCTTTGACTTTTGTCCTCATAAACGCACCACTACCTGCAGCTAGTTGTATTTTTATGTTACTAAATTTATTTATTTAAGATAAACTGAAGAAAAGCACACCCTTTTTTCTTTCTGAAACTGAACTTTCTGAATGTATTTTTACATTATTGTCTTATTCACATTGTTTTAACTCCTTATTAAATGCTCACTTTTCATGCTTCACCTCCTGTTGTAAACTTCAAGTGATGTGACAGTACATGAGTCATGAAAATACATTTAATGACAATGTTCCCACACACCATCACAACAGTGTTCACTGTTGTTTTTTGAGATTTAAAGCTTTAAATGAAGCCTTGTATTATAGACACAGACGCACACACACATGCACACCCTCAAGACAGCACTCTGACAGCTATGAGTCGATTGCTTCCTCTGGGGACTTGTTATTTTTGATAGAATAATCTTACTTGAACTTTATCTTTCAGAGCCAAAGCAACCTTACGACCAACCTTGATGATAAACCTGTCCTTAACAACACACCACACAACCTTCACCATTCTCTCAACACATGTGCTATGGTCCTGTTTCTTCCTCTGTTACACATAGTTACACACTTTTTCCATTTATGTTGTGTCTTTCAGGTGGAGGACACAGAAGCTCGCCGTCTCTTCCAGCAGATTATCTCAGCTGTAGACTACTGTCACAGGCACATGGTGGTCCACAGAGACCTCAAACCTGAAAATGTCCTGCTGGATGCCAACAAGAATGCCAAGATAGCTGACTTTGGTAGGTTCCCAAGCAGACAGAAGTATTGGCTTGGCAGAACAGTTGTTAGGGAATTGAAAAAGAGAGAAAGCACAGTGAACAGAAATGAATATATTCACAAGGGAATAAGAGAAAAAGGCAGAGTTGGTTGCAGAGCTGAGCGGAATAACTAAGTAACTGTAGAGTTTGTTAGTCTTCATATCGGACATAGCATAATTATTCCTCTAATTATACACTTGTAGAAAAGTGTGAAATCACCATCAAGCACCTATTAACCTCATTATTTATGGGAACAAATTTCTTGCTGAACACGGTCTCTCATCAGTTGTGGCATAATTGTTCTAGCTGATTGGTGAAGAGACTGCCTGATGCAATAGGAGCATGAAAGAGAGAAATATTTTCAAAAGCCCATGAAGGCCCTTGTGCACAGCAGGGTCTTTGGGGTGGAGAGAGGTCCCCTAGCAACGGCCAGGTCTCATATCATGTCTGGCAGGAAGCTTTGAGGCCCGGTGTCATCTGATAGGGAAGGAGTCGTTGGGGTGCAGCAGGAGAAGTGTTTTGGCTGAGGGCAACTGACTCTTGTGAGCAGGGAGAGGGAGTGTTAAGGGAACAGGGATAAAGATAAAGAGAAGGTCAGTACATCACAGAGCGTCTGGTGTTTAACGTTTAGCTGAGGGCTGGGCAGGCGGAGAGAGAGGCTCATCCAATTAGATGAGCTTTGTGTGCGGAGCTTAGAGTCGTGGAGGGTAAAAGAAGGATAAAGATATCAGTAGTGTCTACAGTGTGCACCTCTCACCCTCACTGCCCTGGGCCTTGTTTAATTTAACCTGTGTGTATCAAAGGATCAGCAGCAATAATTATAACAAAGGTTTGTTGCGTTAGTCAGTTTTACTGTCCGAGTAAAGACTAAAAAGTGGAAACATGTCTTGTGTTTGGCCAACAGGTCTGTCGAACATGATGTCTGATGGGGAGTTCCTACGGACGAGCTGTGGTTCACCCAACTATGCTGCTCCAGAGGTCATCTCAGGAAGGTGTGTAAGGATAATTATGTGAACACCAATGGCTTTAGAGGGTAAATGGTCCCATAGGGAAAACAACCTTTAAGGTGCTGTGTGGAATTTTTCTTTAAACAAATAAGTTATGTCATCAAAATGCACTGTGTATAAACAATTAATGTTTTTAAGTGTCCAAAACACGATAATAAAGACATTTCATGTTACAAGAATACAGCTAGTTATGTTATGCAGCATCTGTTTATTATGAAAACACCAGTTAAAGATGCCTACCAACAACTTATTATTATGTTTACAATACATCACAAGTTACATTGTTATATTCTGTAATGAACAATTAGATGTTTATGAAAGATATTTAATGACAGTTAGAAGTTATTAAGTGTTACTTTCTTTTCTGGCAGACCTCCAAGAGTGACACATGTTGTACTGATCTGTTTGTTACATGTCACATCCTGTCATTACCCTGTCAGGCTCTATGCAGGCCCAGAGGTGGACATCTGGAGCTGTGGAGTGATCCTCTATGCTCTGCTGTGTGGCACTCTGCCCTTTGATGATGAGCATGTCCCCACGCTCTTTAAGAAGATCAGAGGAGGTGTCTTCTACATCCCCGAGTACCTGACTCGCTCTGTCGCCTCGTTGCTCATGCTCATGCTGCAGGTGGACCCCCTGAAGAGAGCCACTATCAAAGACATCAGGTGCTCATCCCATTCTGCTGGGGCAAGTAGCCCTAACAGAAGCCCTGTTTATCTTTATCTCTTTGTTTCATTCTAATTTTTTTGACATGGTACTGCATGTGAGATGACTGTGTTTTGGCTTCAGTTTCTGCACTGAGCCATGCAGCTGAATTACCTACACACACAGTGCACCACCTCTTGTCTTATTGCTGGCCCTGTAACTCTAAATGTCCCCTATCTGAAGTGTCATGAAACAAATAGACTCCTGTGTTCAACAACAGTTTGGCTTCATCCAAGTTTAAATGTCACGTACTTTGGCATTTTGAGGTGAATCATTAATAGGTTTGGTTTTATAGTGGAGATTAATAACTTTGTAGTAGTTTGAGTTGACTGATTAGCTCTCTTATATCAGGGAGCACGAGTGGTTTAAGCAGGACCTGCCGGGCTACCTGTTTCCTGAAGACCCTTCGTATGATGCCACAGTCCTGGATGAGGAGGCCGTCAGGGAAGTGTGTGAGAAGTTTGAGTGCAATGAGTCCGAGGTTGTGTCCAGCCTTTACAGTGGAAATCCACAGGTACACAAGAAACATTCACAATTCTTTAAGGCATTAATGAGCATTACCTCTGTTTATAAAACTGACTTTTGTGATGTTATAGTCAAATTTTGTACAGTATGAATGTATGTTTTCTGTTTTAAGTAATAATTGTCCTGAGACAGCAAAACAATGTAATTATATAAATAGGTTTCAATAATCTTCAGTTCTCAGTTATCGTCAGTGTAATTATCTCTAAAGTCTCCAGTTGACTTTCTATCCCGACTCTGTGGATGCAGGATCAACTAGCAGTAGCCTACCACCTAATAATAGACAACCGGCGCATAATGACGCAAGCCAGCGAGTTCTATTTGGCCTCCAGTCCTCCTCAGGGCTCCTTCATAGAAGAGGGAATGCCGCTGCCCCCTGGGGTGAAACCACATCCAGAGAGGATGCCTCCACTCCTGGCTGACAGTCCCAAGTCTCGCTGCCCTCTGGATGCTCTTAACACCACCCGGCCTAAACCCCTGGCAGTGAAGAAGGCCAAGTGGCACCTGGGTATCAGGAGTCAGAGCAGACCCTATGATATCATGGCTGAAGTGTACAGGGCCATGAGACAACTCAACTTTGACTGGAAGGTAACAGGATATGCACCATACATACTCACACTCATATAGTACATGAGTAGGTCAACATGCGAACTGTTATTTTGTGTTGAAGGTGGTGAACCCATATCATCTGCGAGTGCGGAGGAAGAATCCAGTGACGGGAAACCTGGTGAAAATGAGCCTGCAGCTGTACCAAGTGGACAACAGATCCTACCTCCTAGACTTCAAGAGCATCGATGGTTAGTGATGAAAGAACAAAACCTGACTTGAGAACATTTCTGGTTTGAGGTTATTGCACCACTGTAGAACAAATTTTAAACAGTTTCTATTTGGTTTTCTTGTAGTAAGTGTGTAGTTCTACCTAAGTGCAGGTGCAGGCTGCTGAGTGCTTGTACTCTGCAAGTCATTTTGTCCTCCCCCCAGTTTCTTGGCTCTAAAATCTGCTTAGGAGGAGTTGAAGGAGGTGGAAAAGCTGAGGTGGTGCTTATGCAGATCAGGTGGCAGAGTGCAGAGAGCACTTTTGGTACTTGCTTTAGCATAAAAATTATAATTTTTGCATATGCAGGCCATCTCTTAGCAACTTTTTTTCATCAGTGCTCTTTCATGCATGTTTGTTGCCTTTTTTAACCCCTCATTTTTACAGTAATACAAATGGAGACAAACATGCAGAAGACCTTGGGCTTTTCCACACAAAAACTGTTTGAATGTTTGACACATTTTTCAAATTTTTGCAAGGCCAACTATCATAAGTACATGTGGTACCCATTACCTTTTTCTCATCTTCTCTTGAGACATAATTTTGAAGATTAATGGAAAGTGAGAAATGGCCTTAAATTAAATTTTGAATTTCAGCTTTCAGGGAATTTATATTAACACCACAGTAATTTATTGGAACTGATATTAAATTCAGTGATTTCTTTTATGAATTTACATTAAAAAAAAAAACATTCACTCTTTGAACAAACACATAAATTAATGATTTAATTAAAATTCATCTTGGTGTTGACACAGTTTTTATATTATAATAGTATAATTGTATGAGGCATAGTAACTTCATGAACTGATGCCTCTCTCCTCTGCTCATGTGACAGATGACATCATCGAGGCAGTGGGCTTTAAATCAGGTTCGTCCACTCCTCAGAGGTCGGGCTCCACAGCCGGGCTCCACAGACCCAGACTGAGCATCGACTCGGCGAGCCCGGCGATCGATCTGCCCCAGCTCAGCTCCTCTCTCCCGGGGTCTCTCTCCGGTAGCTCCCCTCTGCTCACCCCACGTCAGGGATCACACACCATGGACTTCTTTGAAATGTGCGCCAGTCTGATCACCACTCTGGCACGCTGAGACTTCTCAGCCTCACTGTAACCTGGATGTCAGTGGAGTTTTTAAGCCAATTACTGAACCAGGATGTAAGGAGTGTACATGTTTGAAATGGCTTCCTCTCTCTGTCTCCTCTCATGTCTGTTCCAGTTGTGTTGCACTGGATGGCTGTATGTAAATGTGAAAAGAAACCTGGCACCTCAGATTTAGGAGACATAGAGAGGAAGCCCTTTTCAGAGGAACTGATCAATAGCTTTTTTTTTTATCTTAATTTGCCACAGTCCTTAGGTCAGAATATATGGAATATAAACATCAGGCCTCAGCTTATGAAAACTGATCCTGGGACTGGAAGCTCTGAACTAGTGGAGGCCAGCAAAGGTCAAGTTCACTTTCACTCCTCCTGCAAATACCCTCAATCTATTATTGACTGCTGAAATATCATCACCCACCATAAGACTCGGTGGAATATCCTGCTGAGTTTTCCCCAGACACTGATCAGAGGTCAGTTTTGCCTCATATGTTTGATTAGGTGATGGTTTTTAAAATTGACTTTCAATCTGTGTCTGAGGGAACTTTGACACGTGTAAAATTTGATTTCAGGTTTTATATTATATGGTTTGTAAAGAAACAGCTTTTGTTATTCATGTATATTCTATTTATATTGCAATCATATTAAGTAGCTGAAAGGGTTGACAAAAATATACCAAATAACAGACTTTATACACTTAAAAGAAGATTATTATTATTTAGATATCAAATCCATATTTATTTTTAAGAGATTGTTTTTTTAGGCACTGTAGTTTTTATTATTTTAGCACTGCATCAACATAGAGTTTTATCCTCATTTTGAATAGAGTTTATGAGGTTAATGAACATAGAGAGACAGCAGTGGTAGGATGATTATACTCTGCATGGATCTGACTGTCCTGCAGTTTGGTAACGAAACACAGAAACACACCATCTCACACGAGTTTTCACACGAGATACAGTGCATAATACACATTTCTGTGCTATTTTTGTCCCAAACAACCATCACTGTTTTACATTCAGTAACTGTCAGGATTATGCAACACACACAGAGAATCCTTTAGGCTTTAGTTGAGTAACTGTTAATACTGTGCTCACCCATGCATGCACAGAGCGTAATTTAGCAATTGAAGCACAGGCCTGTGGCTTCTAAAAAAGACCGAAGCCATGTGCTGTGCATAATGTGGAGTGGGGCGATTTTTAAGGCTATAATTACAAACTGTACTCATCAAAAAATTGGAAAAATGACAAAAATTCCAATCAAAAAAGAAGGGTCTGAACCGTAATGGAAAATCTTAGACTTGATTTCTCTGACCAACTATAAAACAACACACATACATTGCACTTAATATTTCAAATTATATTATAGAACAAAGATCAGTCAGATTTTAATCAACTTCCACTTGATTAATTAGATTTAAATGACTTCTAATAGTATTAGCAGAAACAAATGTATAACTCTGTGTCCATCCTGTGTGTGACAAAATAACAGAGTGAGAATGGAAGAGACAGATTCATGTGAGATGGTGTGTATCTGCTGCAGGACAGTGGAAGCCACAGAGACCTTTCTCCAGTTGCCTTAAAGAATGCAGCACAGTAAATCTGTGCGTATCTTCACAGAGAGTGTGTGCATGAGTCAGACTGTGTGGTGGAGATCAGACAGGTAGTGTGTGTCACAGACTGTCATGTTTTCCCACAGACTTGTCGGATCTTTGCAGTGGTTTGTGAGATCTGTTGGTACGAGGTTCAGAACATGATGTGATGTTGTTTTGGAGCTTTTGGAGCTGCTACCAGTGTGTGTATGTTCTGTTGAGCCATCGTTTTCTGTTTGGTCTGCACATTGCGGTTCAGTCCTGTTTTATCGCTTCACGTTTTTTCGTGGAGACACAGACTTCACTGTACTTGTTGCCTCTGGTCCTACGTTTTTGATGAATGCTGTTGGTGGCATTACTTAAATGTTTGTCCTGTTGGACTGTACTGTAGGTGGGTTGTGTATCGCTGTCGTCATACAACAGTTTGTCTGGATCTTTTCTGACTGAATGTAAAGTGAAAGCTGGCGCTGCTCGGATGAATCCTCCAGTCCGTCTTTCCCTCCGGGTTTGCTGTCAGTTTTAAAGCCGTGTTGTTGTTTTGATTGACTGAACTGTTGCCTTTCTACTGTTCTCAGTAAAACACAGTGGTTGAATGGGTACGAGACACTCTGCTTTGAACTGGTGTCATGTGCAGGAATTCCTTCAATGGCAGATTTAAGTATTTCTATTTCTGTTACAATTTGTTAAATATTGTAATTTTCATAGACTTGGGGTAAGTGATTAGCTGAAAGGAAATGAGGCAAAAATCAGTGATTAAAGTAACATTCAATAAAATAGAACAATTTAAGTATTTTTAGATTAAGCAAATAAGAGGGATTAGAGGGATGAGATAACATTCAATAAAGATGGGAAGAATTTAGCCATGTTGGAGGTTCTCACACCAGTTTACACTACAGCTGCTCAGCCAATTAAACCATGATGTTGACTGAATTCTTTGTTGGACCTACAATAGTTTGGTGTGGACTGAGTTTGCCGCTCTACACAGTTGTAACTTGTGTATCGTTTGAAATGGATTTAGCCATTTATGCCTTATGAGAGCATTG
This sequence comes from Ctenochaetus hawaiiensis, assembly GCA_029783645.1. Lineage (NCBI taxonomy): Eukaryota > Metazoa > Chordata > Actinopteri > Acanthuriformes > Acanthuridae > Ctenochaetus > Ctenochaetus hawaiiensis. The sequence goes on along the minus strand of JAPZDY010000021.1, from coordinate 21,931,448 downwards.
CAAAGGCTTTAGGTCGAAACGGTGGAAGCCACATTCTCTGTTACTCTGCTGAAACCCTTTATTACATGTTTTCTGTTTTTGTGTCCTGTGTAGAGTTGCCTTTCCTGTCTGTGATGACACACACACACACCACTGAATACACTGGGAGGTACTGCATCAGCACACAGCTTTGTATACATAATTCTTGCTGTGTCTTAAATGACTCGCCCTCTGCATGGTGAGCTACTTCAGTCACATCAGGATCACACCCGGTGCATTGTGAATTTAATCCTGATTCTGCTGCTCGTGACACAGTATAACACACCAATTAATGAAGTGCACTATCTTGCAGAGGTCATGGTTCATGTTTAACAGCTTCAGTATTCACCGTCAAATGTAGTACTGTACCAATACAACTGTATGCAACTACCAGTGGCATGTTAGTCATGTAAACTCTGTGTTTAGAGCTGGGAAACACATGCCAGAGGGCCTAATCAAATACAGACTCTCCGTGTTGTACCAAAGTGAGTATTTTCAAGCGCAAAGCTGTGCTCTTTGTATATCTGTGGTGGGTTCCTTTGATTAGTGTAACCTTTGATACCCCAGTGTGTGTTGTGTGTGTATGAATGTGTGTCACTGTGTGTGAATGTGCGTAAGCGTGTGTGTGTTCAGGCTGTGTGTGAATGTGTGTTTCGACTGTCTCCCCGTCTCTCTGTCTGTCTGTTTGGGGTTTGGATTTCTCTTGTTATGCACTGCATGATATTGCTGTTATGATTTGCACTTTAATGAGTATTTATTGAAAAAAATAAACAAACATATAAAAGGAAAATGTTTTTGTCCTCGTTTTGAACATTGTACACTAACACACACACACACATAACAGAGGATTTTTTTTTGTTTTTTTTCTCAGACATGATTTTTTTCAAACAATATTTTACATGAAAAAAGACCTCAGGTGATCATCACACTACTCTGCATCTGTAATACTTATTATTCATCAGCTTAAGGCGAAGTTGTAGAAGAATGGCTGCACATAAAAGTGACACCAGACATCCACTCCGTGAAAATAAAAGAAAGAAATAAAAGTTTATGGATGCTGATTCCCTCCAGAAGTCGTGACTTCCATATGACCAAAACACAGCAACTGGCAGAAATCTGTAGCTGTGTATTTGTGATTACACTCTGCATTGTTGTTCATTGTTTATTGAATAACCTAATATGTCTTAAAAGTATTTAAATACTACTGAATAACTAGTTACATGAGCGTTTCCATAAACTGTACCGATCTTTCACAAAAATATGAAGGTAGATAAAGGTGGAAAAAGATGTTCGTGTACAAAATTAGCACAACAATCCAAACACTTGGAAAAAAAAACAGAAATATCAGGTGAATGCTGAAGGTGGTGCTGAAAACGATGTCAATCAGAGTCCTATACGTGCAAGGAGAGCATGAATTGATAAGAATATCTCAAACCTCCTGTGGGAAACAGCTGGATGCACACACACACTCTCTTTGTTTACTTGTTAAGTGTTTCAGTTATGTTGCAATTAACTCCTTTGCTTCCAACACTGTAAACTGGTAACAAGTGTAGGAAAATTTTTTCTCTCAGCTGTTTCTCTGCTGTTTGTAGACTGAGATAAAAATATTAAGACATTGATAACACGTTTGGTTCTTGAAGCTGTGCTTTGCCTCTTGACGGCAGATTAGTGGTTGATCCAGAGGAAAAACCCAGCAGAGGAAAGACTAATAATTTTTGGAAACATGGATGAAAGTGTTGATTTAACAGCTCTCCCTGTTTTTTCACATGCCTGCTTCCACTGTGTTTTTCCTCAGGATGTCTTCTTCTGAGAAAACCCGAGAAACCTGAGAAAAATCTGAATTTTCCACTGTCTCCCCCATATTTCCACCACTTTCAACAGATTTGGCATTCATGTATTTTCACATCAAGTGTGTAATTGTCCCAACGAGAGCCCGCAAGCTCGCAGTACCCAGAAAGCTTGTGTGTGTGTGTGTGTCTGCAACAGTTGTAAGTCCTTTCTTTGGATCAGAAGTTCATCTTGGTCCAAGGTTCAAAGTCACCCAGAGGCACCAGGCAAACTGTCCCTTCCTGGTTTCACACCGAGTGCTTCAGAGAGTTCTGCCTGCTGAGATGCTGCAGGAAGCCTCTCATGTTGCTCCTCATCATACTGATCCATATGTGCAGTCACCAGGTAAACAAGATCATAGTCAAGAAGATGAAGTTACTGTCACAGTCTTAGGAGAGCGACACAGGTCACAGCGTGAAGAATAACACCAAAGGTAAATCCTGTTTGCTCTGCCTGGCTGCTTTTTTTTTGTTTTCGCTGTTAGAAACAGAGACGCATCAGGTCAGTATGGTTGTGTAACAGTGACGAACAATGAAAAGAGAGTCAAAGTGATTCATTCTCACCTTGTTTTATGATAATTACTCCATGCTCAGGTCAGCATACAGGTCAGGAGGAGGTAAGATGAGCGTGTCAATTTGTCCCAAATCCATTTCCTGTGTTGAATTCACCTCAGGTCTGTGAAGGAAAAAAAAACCAAAAAAACAGATTTGAAAATAACTCAGTTTTTCCTTTCCTGTCCTCCTGTTGCTCAGAAACTGATATGCAGGTGCTGCCATGCAGGTACAAAGGAGGGTGACCTCATTTTAACCATGAACGCAACACTATTGCTCAACATGAAGCTCGTTAAAAGAATCACAGACTCGTTTTCCCAAAATGGTACGAGCCAACTTTACTTCCTCATAGGAGAATGAGTGGACTCCTTATCTATACCTCTTCCTCTCACTCAAAAAGAAATAAGACACACACTCTTTTAATGCTCAGCCATCCGAAACAGGCAAAAAGGAAGTAAAGGTGTCTGGCTACAGGTTGCACAACATGTTCAGCATTTTTTCTGCGTGTGTTTGTTTTACTTACAGCTGAACTGCTTCTTCCACTGCAAGCACAGGACCTGAAATAAAGAAACCAAATCAAACACATGAAAGATGGATCAAGTTGTACGTCATTTTACATAAATAACTCATATCACAACATATAGTTTATATATTTTGTACTTTCATTGTGAATTTTTGAGAAACATTTTTTTTTGTATTTAAGAATGCTGGATTATTCACCTGTTTCTGGTTCAGTGCTGCTGCAAAAAAGAGGGAAAAGCAAAAACTTCAATTAAATTTTTGTTGTGTGTGCATGTATATGTGTATGTGCACAGGTGTGTAAACATGAGATGCACAGGTGTGCCTACCTGGCGGCTGGCTCCACAGGTTTGGGTGAATGGAAAAACGTGGCCAACTTCTGAAGTGCTTCGTGTTTTGCTCTGATAAAAAGACAAACACACAATCATTTTATGTTCATGTTCTCTATGCGTCGATGTGTGATTGACTGTAAGACTGAAACTGGTGAACTCACTGGATCTGGGAGCCTTCTGTGCTGATGTCACTGTGACTGTGCTGGTGGTTTATGCTGAGGTCTTTGTTTCCTACCGCAAGAAATAAGATGGTTAAATATACATATTTATATCACACACCTGCTGTACAGCATTAATTATTATATTCATCAAACCTTCTTGGACTTGCTTAAATGGTTAAATCTTCCTCTTTATGCAAACAACTTACTCTTCTAATAAGTCACATGGATAAGATGAAGTGTTTAAAGTCTGCAAACAAGGCTGAAGGAGTCAGCTGAGTTTTCAAATGAAGTTAAAAAACTACAAAGTCTCATAATATCAAGCTTAAGCTCAGTACTACATGCTTAATATATTTTGTCACATCTATTATCAATCTTCAGATGCTGATGCTCTTATTTTGAAACTACAGTTACAATAATGTTATGGAGGATGTAAACAGGAAGTAAAATGTTGTCAGGGAGTCAGTTAGTTAGCTTCAGGCCACAACTTAAGTTTTATGTTTGTTAGCTTAGCTGTTAGCATTTTCTGTTAGCAATGTACCCATAAATATCCAGACAACAATCGCTAGGTTTCTGACTGAAAAGATACTAAAGGAAACTTGGATATTCTTAGCCAAGTTCTTCAGTTATAACAAGCATTAAAGATTTAATTCTGACAATAATAATCCCAATATGATTTTATTTACAGCTGTAAAACTCTGCAAAAACCGCACAACACTTTTCTCTCTTACTTCCTATGAATATTTACCTTTCAAAAAAACTTAGCTGAAGATAAACTCTGGCAAAAAGATACAGTTTGCTTGTATAAATCAATCGGCATCTTATCTGAACACCCCCATCAAGATAACACATGGAGGAGGTAAAACATGATAAAAAACATGGTTACATTTTCTGTGGCATATACACAACTGACTGCCGGATGCAGATAAACTGTTAAGTACAACTTGCAGAAGCGAAGCCAAAGAGCTGAAGTTGTGTTAATTCAAAAGTCCAGTTTGAATTCTCTTACCCATGTCTGGCATTGAGAGCGTCCTGGTGTGGCCCCTGCAGAGGAGAAGACATTAGTTTTTATTAATAACCCCCCCAAAAAACTCCTCTGTGCATCCCAATGACATTAAACCAAAAGTATTGTCCATCTCTGAAAGTCTTTGCCTCTATCTTGACAACTCTATCTGTCTGGTTCCTTATGTATGAGATGTATGAACCCTGGATATGCTAACTCATGATATTTAGACTGACATTACTGCACTGTTGCACCAAAACACAAATGTTCAACCATGTTATTAAATGTTGCGTTTACAAAACATCCAACAGACACGTTTTCTGAAGTGCCGATTCAAGCTAACATGGACTTACATCGGAGCAAAAGGATCTGCAGTCACAGGGGAAGAGAGAGGCTCCTCATCATCGCCGGTCCACTCCTCGCTGTCATCTGAGACTGAAGAACAACATCAACATCAAACTGCTGCAGGATAAGTCAAATAAATATACTGCTGCCATGAAAAACACGTGAAAGATACTCACAGCTTTCTGTGGAGAGAGGATAATGGTTTGAGGCCCTGAGAGAGAGACAAAAAGAGCCATAAGTCAGACTTTCAAGCTTAAAGACTTAATGAATACTGAGTGAGAAGTTGCATGTTGCACACACACCTGCTCCCCATGCTGGTAATCTCCGCCTCGATTAGATTGCCCGTGCTGTTGCGGTTGATTGCGGCTCTCTTTCCAAGCTCCAACATCTCCTTAATGTCCAGCTCCACATGATCCACAGCAACATACCCATCTGGAACACAACTCACAGAGTCAGTGATCCACAATCGATGACCGGAGGGACTTTTCACAGCGAGAACATTTTCAGTCCCATATAGCTCAGCATGTTTACAGTTGACTTTGTGCAAGGCGGCTGTAAAAACTTGTTAGCTTTCTTGTCTGATTTATGTTGTTTTCATTACACTTGAGCTGCAATGTGGTGTGAAAAGCACACTGCTAATGCTAACACGAGACTCTGTTGACTCACAGTTGTTGCTGCTGTCCCTGGCCAGCCATTTTCCTTTGGGGCAGTTGGTTGTTCGGATGATGCTGATAATGTCACCGGTCTTGACGGGCAGGTCGTTCTTGCGTCCCTTCGTCGTTACGGTTACTGTTGCCTGGTACATGGCGTCCTCCTGTCCTGTGATCTGACATATACAGTGACAGGTTGACACCACACACTCACACACGTACGCACACACATGAAAATAGCACTCACATACACAATACATGCTATGGAGACTCTGACGAATGACAATAAATCTGTCAGTGCAGGTGAAGTTAATGATGGCTGCTTTTCACTTGGGGAGGTTCTGGTATTCTGTGAGCTGGTTCACTGAGACTCCGAGTGGAACTGAGCCAACGTTAATGTTGTTAATTATGACTGTGATCTTCCTGCTTTAATAGATTAAAATGTCTGCCGTGAAAAAGGTCTTTCCTGAAGGGCTTTTTATTTATTGACACTCCCACAAGGTGCAATACAATGTTCACTACATATTGATTCTGAAATGACTGATTGTTCAAAAAACTCGTGTGTAAAACTTTGTTTTGGTCTCCACCAACTCTTTGTGGGAAATATCACTCTCTTAAATTGTGTTTCTTTGACTGTCTGGAGCTTGGCGGGTATTTCTCAAAGTGTTCTTAAACTTTTTTTGCTAGAAACAGCTGCCTGTTTACGCCGAAAAATGACACCGAGAGCGTTGGGAATGAACCAGATCAGAAAAGGTGCAAATCCTGAAACCAACATGGGTTTAAAGATGTTAAAATTCTCCGTAAAGCTGCAGGGATTTACGGATTAAAGTGACAGTTCTCTGTGGGTTCATCCATGTTTAAAGAGAATTTATATGATTTTATCTGCCTTTCATGCTTTCTGTTATAATATGGTTATAATATATTGTGGAAGAGAAGAAATTTGTCAGCAGTGAAACAGTGTTTGCACAGATTCCTTCGGAGGCGGCTCATGTTGCTAAGCTCAACTCTCTCCCTGAGAGGAATGAATCCAGACAGGTTTGCCGATAAATATACACCACCCTCCCCCACAGCTCGCTCACCTTCAACGCCACCCTTCCCCGTCACAATAACATCACTCACTTTAAATTTCTTCTTCATCTCATTCTCCTTCTTTTCCCTCTCTTTCTGCTCCTTCTTCTCCCTTTCTTGCTTCTCCTTCAGCTCCTTCTTCTCCTTCTCCAGACGCTGCTTCTCCTTCTTCTTCAGCTCTTTCTCGTCCGGCCCTTCTGCAGCAGCTTTCTTGTCGCTCCTGCAGAAGGTAGAAATGAGTGATATCAGCGGAGGAGATTAAAAGGGGAAACAAAGGCAGATCAAACTCTCTCATCACTAACAGCGTCTTGGGGATATCTGAGGTGAAAAAGGAACTGGGTCAAAAAAAAAATAATGCCCTTACTTGCCAAACCTGCTCGTCTTGCTCTTTTCTTCATTCTGTAAACATCAACAAAAGAGATAAGGCTTTAAAAAATTTGGCACTAAATCACAAGACTCTTCAACAGACAAGCAGAACTTTTAAAAAGAAAAGTAGGTTTTTAATTTTGAAATGTGAGTCAGGGAGCTAACAGAGCCACTTACTGGTTCCTGTGGTGTCTCAACATACGGATCTGAGAAAAACACACAAGTTATGTAAAATGTGAAAACATTGTTTAACTCAACTTATATTACAAGTTTACACGAGTTCACATTATTACAGTATTCGGTTTTATATAATAACAAAGATCTAATGTATTTATTTTTTCCTCTGAGGGACAGCAGTGAGATCGATGCAGCGTGTTTTCATACTGTCATTCATCACAGTTTGATGGGATAATATTGTGGTTTTGTGGTTTGCACTCATTTCACTTCATAGCTTCATGTTAATAATAAAAATTATTTCAAAGCTGCTCCAAGGAGTTTTTAAAACTGGTTATGAAACAGTCTGAATTTCATACCGACGCCTCTGTTTGACCCACAAAAACAAAGCATCTGGTTGTTTTTCTAAAAGTTATCGTAATGTCTGTCCTTTTGTCTCATTCCCACAAAATCAGATGAAAAGATTTACGCACTGCAGATCGGAGAAGCTGGCAAAGTTTGGCAGTCAGTAAAACACAAATCAGATAAAAGCAGCAGGAGGAATTTAATTTTTTGACTCTATATTCTGTAGTTTAAAGCTTGATTTTTGGGGCAGGACCAAAACCAGTTCTGAAATGGCCTTCTTCCTTCTAGACAACAATGAAATAAATCTCCAGTTTGTTAAATACTTAGTGAGTCATAGTTTCACACCATTATATAAATTCACCCTAATAGAGGCCACGGTGGACATTACTGCAATACAGCCTTGTTGGCCTTGGAGCCAAACTTGATCATGTTTTGGCTTATTGTAACATTACTCTAAAATACTCAGTCCCTCCAGGAATTCGGGATGTTGCGATCGCAACAATTCACGCAAATTCAAACAATCTCCGTGAATTCAGCGCAACCTTGCAATTTTCTCCAATCACCGCAACTTTTCCGCAATTTTAGCCAGCCTCCC
>JAPZDY010000021.1:21892199-21916644 GCA_029783645.1 Ctenochaetus hawaiiensis | reverse complement strand
TTTCAATTTATCAGAAACAATCCCCCCCAAAAAACTGCAGATAGTGAGGACTGTTTTTTTGGAGAGACACTTTGCTGTCATGTAGTTTTTCAATATGTGTGAACATAATGAACAAAATTTTATTCACCTCCACATTACATGGGTGTTTGCAAAACCTCAGTATCTTAAAATCTCGAAACATCATTATATGAAAGTGAAACTAACTGTACGAGATTCCTGAATTAAGAACAGATTTTTTGTGCAATTTGGGTACACTAATCTTTTAAAAATCATCATAGATTCAGTTAATCCTGCAGAATATGGAATTAACAAGGGGCGTTAAAGTTGACATAATGTGTTTTCCTTCTCCAAAGGGGAGAAAAAAGGAGGAAAGCAATGAAAGAGGAGGAGAGCTAAAGTCCTTGTTTTGCAGTCTGTTGCTAATAAAGCTTATGACAGCTTGCATTAGAGGCTGCCAGTGTAGCAGAATGTGACAGACCATTAAAGCCGTGTTAAATTACAACAAAATACCGGGGCACTTGCTTTACACTAACCAGGGACTCACTGGGGGTCACCTCTGCCCGGCACACACCATTAGGCTCACTCTCTATTTATAACACACACACACACACACACACACACACAGACAGAAACCCAGATTTACAACCAAGACACATGAATCAGTCATTTGGGATGTGTTTATTTGTAACAGTAATACATGGTGGAATACGTAAATCAAGAGAGAACCAAAAAATCATCTAAAAACCCACTGTAGAATGTTCATATTCATAAAGATAAAAATAATGTGTCAATTTACATTAAGAAACTGTTAGCTGAGGTAAAGTTAAAATAGGTCTAGAAATGTTATGTACTCAAACAGCAACGTTTCCCTTTTTATTCGACTTCTTCGCTCATCTTCTAGTAGTCGTCAAATTTTTAAGTTAATCAACATCATAGTCCAAAAAGAGTTCTCGGGTGACGTGGGGGGACTCTGGCCATAAAATAGGGAGTCATTGCCATCACAGTTGATGTAGTTGTAGCAGGTGGAGGCTGCAGTCTACACACAGATGCTCGAACAGCAGCAGTTTGGAACCTGACCAACAGACAGACAGATGGGCAGAGCATCGCTGTATCTGAAAGGACTATTTTGAGGTGGGGGGGAGGATGTGAGCAGGCTGAGCTACAGCGAGCGAGACTGTGTTTGCTGCCTGCGACGCTGCGTAGGAATACAAGTTTATGTGGTGCAGAAACGCAGGGTTGTGGCGCTGAAGCTAATTTAGTATCAATGTGAGGTGGTGGGATTTGAAGAGACCGACAGAGGCGACGTGTGCAGCTGGAAGCGGGATTAGTAAGTGAGATTAAGACGAAGACCTACGACATCCATGCACGAAAAACAGAAAGATACCAGAGGTGCAACGAAACACGGCGGGAACACAGGAAAAAAGAAAACATATGTTGGTATTGCTTGGGTTTTAACGTCGAGAGAGTTTGCATAACTGAAGCCTTCCTATTTTATGGCACAGAAGTCCGGTGGACAAAATGGTCGTTTGTTATCATTATTTACAAAATGAGTTTGGCAAACCAACGATCAGATGCCTTAAAGCCATGTTGACTCTATAACTCCTATAGAGCTGACCCCAGCGGCTTGATTGACTTATAAAATAAAAATTCCATTTTTCAATTTGTTCTTTTTTTTTTTTGTTGTTCATTTGTTTTTGTTTTTTTGTAGTTTTTTTTTTTTTAATCGGTATTGTACAAAAGCTATAGAGAATGAACAGTTCGATCACAGAATCTGTTTGACTTGCAACACTTCCCTCTCAGGGTCCGTTCCTCGGTGTGTGTGGTCCTCTGGCCTCTATGTGAGTCTGTCTGCGAGGAGAGACATTTGGCAAATTACTGTGTGTGTGTGTGTGTGTGTTAGAGAGGTTGAGCGATGACTGTGTGTGTGTGTGTGTCTGTGTGTGTTCGGTGAGTATATGTAGGCTGATTGCTTTGTGCACGGTATGTGTGTGTAGTCGGGGTGTGTGAGTAGCTCCCAGAGAGTCCATTTCTGCATAGTGATCCAGCAGACACTCACAAAGAATGGGGAGATAACGCCTGAACCGAACCGACCAATCAGAAGCAGCGATCCAAGTAACGGGGGCATCCCTGATAGGATCATCTGAGTCTTTGCTCCTCCTATGGGATCTCCTCGCCACAGATGCAGATTCAGTCAGTAAAAAGGAAAGATGATCATTCTTAACCCAATGAGGGTGTGTTTGTGTGTGTGTGTGTGTGTGTGTGTGCGTGAGTGTGTGTGTGTGTGCGTGTTGTGTGTGTATGTGTGTCAGAGACAGGGAGGCACTGCTTGATTCAGTCCCTCCTTGGCAGCACAGTCTCTGGGCCAGACACAGGAGGCAGAGGAAGGAGCGTGAGAGCGAAGACAGAGAGGAGGAGGGAGGGAGGGAGGGAGGGAGGAAAGGAGGGAGGGAGGAGGAGGAAGAGGAGGAGGAAGAGGAGGAGGAGGATATGTCTGTAAGGCTGGGTGTGAGTCGCCACGGGGAGAAGAGAGGAGAGGAGAAGACAGCGCAGTGGAGGGAGAACTGGATCCGTCTCAGTGATTGATATCCCTCCTTTCTGGAGTGAAGGACCGAGTGGGCTCTCTCTCCTCTCAGGAGGAGGAGGAGAGCAGACTGCAGAGAGGAGGAGGAGGAGGAGGAGTACAGGAGGAGAGCAGGAGGCTCCTCTTGGGAGGTTGTTAGCTGGAGAAAGAGAGGAAGAAGGGCTCGGCCAGAAAGGGAGATGTGCCAGACATACACGCACGCACACTCACACACACACACACACTCAAACACACACACACGGTGAGGCCTCTCCTCCTGTCCTCTCAGTGCTGGTCAGGTCTGTCTTCCTGTGTGTCTCTTTATTTCTTCCCCTTGTTGATCTGGGCGTAGAGAGGGTCCTTCCCCTTCTGTGCAATGAGAGAAAAACAAGTTTTAACATCTTTTTTTATGTAAAAACCTGGTTGCATTTATAACAACCAACTTCAGAAGTTCACCTGAATGTTACATAATTAAAAAAGGGAGGAACTTGTTTTCTAATTTATTCTCCCAACCGGCTGAACTGCACATATCACCAAACCTCCAAGTCCTGACATGTAACATCCAGATCTGCAAAGATTTATTAGTGTCTGTAGCAAATGTGACCACCAGGTGGCAGTAGCACTCTGCTTTGGAGATGTCCATTGAGAGCCCTCACTGAAACATTCCCCCCTCATTCCCAAAACCATTCAGTGTGTGTGTGTGTGTGTGTGTGTGTGAGAGTCGGTCTTTCAGAGCGTGTCATTGGGCGTCCATGCATATCCCCCCCCCCGCAGGCCCCCCCCTCCTCCTCTGGGACCAGTATGAATCAGAGGTATAAACTAGCGCCTTGAAAGACCAGTTATGAGTCATCATGTCTGTATTTCTCTCCGACTGAGCTGAAAGACAACAGCAGATGATGGAAAACCCTGCAGCCGGAGCGCCGAGCCCGCTGCAGTCGCTCACAATGGGCCCCGTTATTATCGTACATATAATTACAGCCAGCCACTCAATCTGCAATGCAGACAACTCGATTGGAGACAACTGACTGGCCTGTTATCCGCTGGAAGACGTCTCTCCCTCGGTGCAGAGAGGGAGAGTTTGGGGGTCTATCTGTCGCTCCCACATGAGGATACAGAACCAAAAGATCAGAGTGTGATGAAACCTGAGGATGTGAGCAGACTGGAGCGACAGAAAATTCTGCTGATGTGCAAAAAGAAAAAAAAAAAAAACAGTCTCACATTTCTCGAGGCCAAAAACTTTATGATGGCACAGAGTTGCAATCCTCATCAGGAACAACAGCTTCTGCTGTCACTGAGTGCCGCCCTGAAGTTAAACTGTGCAGCAGGAGGTGAAATTTAGAGGCAACATGATGCCGGAAAAACATCAATGTTTAACTTTAGCAGCTTAAACCTTAGTGACTATCCAAAGTTGTGTGACTACATTTCCTAAATGAAGAGTCAAGAGAACAGGTGGAGGTTTGGAGGATAAAAATAAAATATGCAAAGACCTCACACACATTTATTGCATGTTATTAGATGTGTGTGTATCAATTAACTGATCAGTCGACCAACAAATAATTTAGTCATTTTATCTCAACAACTAACTTTTTCCTGTGAGGGCTTCTCACATGTGAGGATTTGATCTCCTCATTTTTCATATTAGTATGTCAAATATCTTTCAGTTCTGGAGTGTCAGTTTGCCATGTGTCACCTTGAGCTCTGGGCATTAATCACTACTTTCTGATGTTTCAGGGACAAAAAATAAATAGATTAATTAAGTAAAATATGCCAATTTGTTAAAAATAAAAATATTCCAAGTTGGCGTTCAAGGTCCCCACTGGTTAGTTTTTGGCCAAAACACTCAAGATAAAAACAATTCTGGTTAAAATCTGCACAAATGACACCTTATTCATGTAACTGATTGTGAGGCTCTTGTGGAATAGCCATGTCTAAAAAAAATAAGAACAAACAGACTTTCCAAAAAGAGTCAGTCTGTGCTTGAAATCACAACATGTTTAATCTGCAGGGGTTTTCACCTGAACAGCAGCCTGAAGTTCAGGTTTGGACGGATGCTCGAGCCGAGGCTCTGGGCTCCGGGATACAGAGCTGTAACTGTCGTGGCGGCCAAGGCCAGACAGTCAGCAGAAAGTAGCTGCCAGCAGCCCTGAGAGGTGACAAAGAGTCTGAGACAAGCAGTGACAGCAAGCACACACTGCTCAGCCTTCTGCACCAGCTTCACCACACATCATCCAACCAGCTCTGCCAACCGGGGCCACTTCAGCTTCTCAAAGCCCAGAGAGGGAGAGCCAGAGAAAGAGGGGAGAGCCTGGGAGGAGGTATGAGTGATGTGCTGGCAAAGCACCAGCCTGAAGGCCCAAATATCTGGCCCGGCTGGTGCACGTGTGGACATTCATGAGCCCATGTGCATGTGTGTGCGTGTGCCGTGTGTGCGTGTGTGTGTGCGGTAGGCCCTGGGCAGAGGGAAGCAATGTGAGATTGCTCAGTGAACTGTGGAAGCAGGCCATTTCACGGCTGAGACTCGAGAGCGTTCGCTGGACATGATGAGATCACCCCCAGAAAAAAAACAAAAACAAAAAAAAAACACTTACACTCCCACCAGCCTGAACACATGTCTGTCGGAGCCACACAGTGGGAGGGGGAGGACAGGACAGGCGGTCATGGCCAACAGCAAACACACTCTCACATACTTTTGGCTCAATTATGAGCACAGGTGGCGACTGTATCGATCACAGGTGTGCTTGTCTGGGGAACAACTTGGGCCTATTGCACAGGTGTGTGTGTGTGTGTGTTGGGAAGATGTCTAAAGTCGATGTGATTGAGCGAGTAAACACCATATGGGAGCAGCGCCACTGGACCAGGACCAAAGCTGTCCACCTTCTATAGAGCAACAAAAAAAAAAAACAAAAAACAAAAAAAAGTTGGTGCTTCTGGCCATAAAACAGTCAGTCAGTCTGCAGCCAGAGTCACCACTCAGTACTATACAATCTGTCCTCCTACTTAAGGCTCGCATCCACCTGCTGCCCCGCAGCTTCCAGGCCGCCTCAGTACGAGGACGGTGGCCAACAGGGGGGAGAGAGGATGCTCAAACGCCTCCCTCTCCTCCACCTCCTCCTCCTCTCCTGGAGTGGGGAAGGACTAGAAGGCTTCTTGGGTTTTTAATTAATGCCAATTATGTCGGGGCACTCATTAATCTTGGCACCCCAGTATTAGCTGATGAAAACAAAACCATTACATTTTTCCCTGTGTGAGTGCCAGCAGCTATCATTAAGGAGCCACAGTCGGGAATTGTGTGGGTGAGGACACCGGGAAGTGAAGGGAAGGGAAGGAGGGATCAAAATGGCTCTCTCTTATTCATGTGTGTGTGTGTGTGTGTGTGTGTGTGTGCGTGTTTGCGTCCTTCTGTCTCCTTGTGTGGGCAAAGTGCATGTTGACATTCCTCCAGAAGAAATTAGCTTGAAAATTTTCCAGCAGGATGAAAACACAGACACATCAGCAGTTCCCTGAGTTTTTAATAGTCGTTGCTTGTCTTCATCACTTAAAAATATAGATAATATAATAATAATATATATAAAGAGAATTACCTCACATCATGTAACATACATGATGCATTCAAATGACAGCACGCGTCATTTTTTAAATTAAGCCAAACACCCAAGATCAGCACATTTTTGCACAACAGTGACGAATCCCCGAAGACGTCCTGTTCACTGAAGTGCACACACGTTCTGATTGGTTGTCACACACTATTGTCTTTCCCAGGGTGATGTGTGCTGTTAAGGGAACTGGGTGTGATACAAATCACAAAGACGGGGCACAACGAGGGCACGGAGCACGATGACCGGTGATCATGTGTGATGAACTCCTCACACTTGGCCTCAGAAATGCACACATGCAATGCCACGTTATAACAGATGGATACTTACAAAAAAAATAAATCCAGGTGAGGCTACGAAGAAAGATTAACTTCACACGAAATGAGACGAGCAAATACTCATGCACAGCCACACACACGACAAATCACTCCGAGTCAGTTAAACGCATGCCGACCTTTGAGCATGCCCGAGAAAAAGTGAGGAGAAATGAGGAATAAACAGGAAAAAACTTGAGCAAAGATGCAACAGAGCAAGCAGGAGAAGATGACAAAAAGGTGCAGCACATGTAGAGAACATACAGATGGATGCATGTGTAGGGAGGTGAAGCAGGAGGAGGAGTCAGGAGGGGGAGGAGAGGTATCGATACCTACCCTGCCCTGCTGCTATCTAGCTCCCAGCCTCCGGACTGGCCTGTTCTGGGCTGGGCTCTGCTGTCTCACTGGGGCAGGGCGACCCAGAACCACACGCCTGAAGACGGGACGGGAAGGAAACAGGAAGAGAAAAGTGTGGAGAGAAAAAGTTGATGGAGGAGCATAAGAGAAGGATATAAAAAGGCTAGAAGAAAGTAGACAGACAAGAATAAAAATCTGAAGAAGATCTGCAGGATGTGGAAAAAGTAGACGTAAACAGGAAGTATCAGAGAAACAGTGTCAACACTCTGGAGGAGGAAAAGGACACTCAGAGTGAGAAAGCTCAGCCCACACAGGCCGTCTCGTCTCAGAAACACATTTTCAAAGACACACAAACGAACTTTAACACACACACACACACACACACACACACGCGGGGACTCATTTACAGCTGCCTATTATGAAAACCTCCGTGGATTTCACTCTATTGATCCGCAGCTTTTTTCCTAAAACACTTCCGCTTTTCACACCTCGTCCCGCAGGGAGCGGGAGGCTGTTTTTCTGCCCTTGCTCCATCTTTCCTGTCCTTTTCTTTTCTTTCTAACCTTTTCACCGCACTCACTCGCTCACTCACTCACTTGGTGCCGCCACCAGTGCACATTTCTCTGGGTTGTGTAAAGCTTCTGTGTGTGTTATTCAGGCCTGGTGACATTTTCAGCAGTGTGAAAGTCTTCTATTTTCTTTTTTTTTTTTTTCAATAATAGCCGGATTGGAGGCATAAAACTAATGTTTCACGCCCGGAGAGTAGAGAGAGCAAAAGAGAAGAAAGAGGCGAGCATGAAAGAAACATAAAAAAAAAAAGAAAGGGGAAGCAGACGCGAAGAAAAATGGCAGGAAAAGTAATAGAAGAAGTCTTGTTTCTTGGAAGGTCACTCGTTCTACAAGGACTTTGGTCAAAGGCAGAGGGAATTTCTCGCCCCTCCCTAAAAAATCTCTCTTTATCTTCTCATCTTTCCTTAATTTCTCCACCCTTCTCTCTTTGATCGAGGTGCTGCTGGTAAAATAAATATTAATTGCCTGTGGAAGAAGCATCGTGGCGTCGTTCCTCTTCCATCTTACCGAAGATGAGCGTGTCCGCGTGGAAGTGGTGATGTATGGATGCTACCTGGCTGGTATTAATAACAGCTTAATGATGTCCCTGACAATTCCACCAGCTTATTTAACGCTGTGTTGACCATACACACACACACACACACACTGAACCACACACTTACGTGGGCGCACTGCTGCTAATGCTTGCACACACTTGATTTGCACAAATACAGACACACACACTCACACACGCTAAGACACAACAGCTTTGGCCCCCTAATCAGCCAGAGTGATTACCTGGCCCGCCAGCACCGCTACAAAGGCTATTTATCAGCCGATCTTAACACGCTGTGCTGGTTACAGCAGCATAAGGAGTGAGTTATTAAAGACGCACACACTTGACTTATCCCACAAACCTCCTCTGTCGTCCTCACACACACACACACACACGAATGAAACACTTACAGCATCTTCCTCTCCACTGCGACTGGGGCTGCCCTCTGCTTCCCCGAACGAGTCGTCTGTGGGGGGGTCTGTGGCGTCGGTGGGGGGGTCACTGACATGGGAGGCTGAGGACTTGGAGGGAGAGCTCTGCCGTGGAGCCGGGGTGGGTGCTGCAGGGCGGGAGAAGATGAGTCAGACAGAAATAAAACACGTTATTTTGCAGCGAACAAACTTAAAAAAACGGATGGAGAAACTCACGTGAGTTGGTGGATGGAGTCGTGGAGGTGACAGGTGTCAGATTCATTTGAGAAATGTCAAAGTCGTCACAGTCGTCCGTGTCCTGGGCGGTGCCCACACGGCTGAAGTAAGTGCTGAATGCCTCTGAGGTTCCTGTTAAGCTGGGCTGCTCGCCCTTTTTCGACGGCATGGCCGGAGGCTTCGCCAGCTGGAAATCCTGAAGGAGGCGACAAACACTGGTCAGGGACGTGCGGTGACTCTGGTACTTTGACTCACTGCAGCGACTTCTAAAACACGAGCCCCTCTTTACATTTTTAATGAGACCTGACAGCTACAAATTTAACACAGATCAATTAATCAGCATCAACTGGTTTGTAGTGTCTTCTTATCAACATGTTTTCTTTAACCTGGATCCATTCTTACAGCTTTCAGACTTTTCTCTGCCTCCGTCAACAGTCTGATCTATAACAGACTAATAGCTACGACTCCGCAGGGAGTCATACTGAGTCATACTTTAGTTTGGTCTGGATCACTCTTTGAAATCAAGCACAAACGAATAAGTAACAATGTCGAGTTCAGGCATCAACCATGTTTTCAGTGACTCCAGCTGATGATCAGCAGAGCGGCTCTGATGTTTCTCGTCTTCCTGTCATCTCTCTGCTGTCACTTATCAAATGATGCACTAAAAAATGTCTCTTTTCTCTGGCTGATGCTTCATAATTTGCAGTTTTACTTCAGATTTTTTCTTTTGCACAGATATGACCACAAATGAAAAAGTGAAAGACAGAGTTCTCAGCAGAAATCACAGTTCTGGCCTCATTACAATTCTCCGTCAGCTCCTCACCTTGAACATCTCCTTGCCCATTTTTCTCGCCCTCTCCCCGTGCTGCGGACTAGACGACGCCGAAGGGGAGGGAGCCAAGGCGCTGGCTCCAGCACCTGAATGGCTCTCGCCGGCCGGAGTCACGGTCGTGACGGGGGTGAGAGTCTGGAACATGGCGGCGGGCAGAGTGCCCACAGGCTGGGCAGGGAGGTAGGCTGTGGGGGGGAAGGCTCCGGCTGCCATGGCTGCCCACTGCTGCTGGGTGGCAGGGAAGATGTTGGCCTGGCCCCAGATGAGAGGCTGGCCGCCTGGCAGCACCTGAGCTACCGGGCCGAGGGGAGACTGGACCCCGAAGGCCAGCGGCGTCTGGGCGGCGAACGCTTGCTGGGACCAGTGGCCGGGGGGGACCGCTCCCATCGTCACATAACCTGACGGTGAGAGCAAGAAAAAAAGTAAAGATAAGCTAAAAAAAATAAGACAGAAGAGAAGATGATCACAATACCCACAATGCATATGTTCATTACTGCTTTTCTTCCACACACAAACACACACACAGATAATAACCAATGCATCACCAGAGAGAGTGCTGCCCTACTTCTGCCTGAGGGTAATTTGGTGTCTCTTAATGGTCGTGGTGAACCATCATAATTACCTCCAGAATGAGGCAGAGTCATTATGGAAAAGGTAGAGCTTAACACTCGCTCATTGAAATCACTCAGACTCGTCAATAGAAGCTTATTCTATTACACACTTGATAGTTTCCTGTTTCTGCTCTCCAGTTGTTACCTACAGCAGAGAAAGCTGACGTTAAAACTCTGCCAGACTGGTGAGAACCGGAGAAAACATAAAGTATACACTGATGTCTAATTCGCGGACGCCCTGTGCATACAGACGAGTCGGAGCTACAGTCATCTCAGCATGTTTTATTACTTTCCCCTGACTGCCACGGTAGCCTCAGCCACAGGTAAATCAGCAGCATCTGAGGCAGCGAGCTAATGATGCATTTCATATTCAACACGCGGCCAATACCACCTTTTCTCCTCTTTCCCCTCCTCTCATCTACATTTCAATTCTATTCCGTCCCACTGTATTTATCTCAGCCCCCTCCTCTTCTTCTCCCCTCTGCCCTCTGCCTCTAACTCTCCAGCTCCCCTTCATCTCCTCCTCGGCTCCTCTCTCTCTCTCTCTTTCCTGCTGCGTTTGTTTCCCTTCTGCTTGCAGCGGTGGTGTATTTAAGCAGAAAATGAACAAGGTCCTACCTGAGGGCACAGACGCAGGATTGAAGGGAGCAAATAGTTCCGTGGGAGGCTGCAGGCCCTGCGAGGGGTCGAGGGTGTTGGCTGGAGAGGCGGGAGTCTGCGAAGGTTGTGATTGGACGAGGGGTTTAGAGAAAAAAAAACAAGAGAAAACCTCCATCATTGGAGATACAGTTTGGATTTCATGAGATGTAAATCAAAAAAAATGCAAATCTGACAGCCACTCACCGATGGAGAGGTGATGTCAGGAGGTGTGGACATGTCTCCAAAAATCTCTAATTGGTTGATATTCTGAGAATAAGAGAGAGCAAACACTCCCAGTCAGGTAGAATAACAGCGCTTGTTGTACTACATGAAACATCTGGGCCAGTTCACATTCCTGGGTGCAACATGCATCACACACTGCATGCAACACGTGACCAGCTCCGTATGTTTGTGGCACCTACCTGAGCGCTGTGGCTGCAGCGACACGGAGGAGGTAACAGAAGGGTGAGGAGAGATGGGATAATGAGATGAAATGGTTGTTTATGATGGCATACCTACCAAGAGTTATCACAAACTTTGTCATCTGCTCCACATGCACAACACTGCCTGCGGGTTCTCTGTGTAAACGTCATGCCTTGTAAGTACAGATGCAACAATACTCTACATCCACCGTTTGGTTCAGACCTCAGTTCTTTTGTGTTT
This sequence comes from Ctenochaetus hawaiiensis, assembly GCA_029783645.1. Taxonomy (NCBI): domain Eukaryota; kingdom Metazoa; phylum Chordata; class Actinopteri; order Acanthuriformes; family Acanthuridae; genus Ctenochaetus; species Ctenochaetus hawaiiensis. The sequence goes on along the minus strand of JAPZDY010000021.1, from coordinate 21,905,323 downwards.
GTTATTTTTGGGGAAAAATATCTTTGATTTATTAACACTATCAAGTTTATTTAACTTCATACATTCACTTTGCATAATCTAACGGGGCCTTTTTGTAAATTGCAGAGGACCAGACTGCAAATTAAAGTGCAGCAAAAGTCTTTGAAAATGTGGCTGTAAATGGGATGCAACAGGACATTCCTAATTTACGAGCAGCCCTAAAATGCACCATGTGGAGTGCAGTCAGCAACAGAAACAGTTTTTTTCTTTCCTTTTTTTCAGAGCAGGAACAGAGTAAGAACACAGTAAAACAGTGGAGTTTTGGAGAAGAGAGATGAGTCTGGTTCGAGAGGATTTTTCTTCAGTTTTTTGTCCTTTCGGTGACAGGACGGCGTTAAACAGCAGCTCTGGCAGCTTTATGTGCATCAGGTCAAACTTAAAAGCAAGAGAAATGAGGTTTAAAGTGACAGTTCGTGAATGATTGTCACAGTTTCAGGAGTTGGGACTAAAACTTGAGAACAGAAAATGTCTGCATCACGATTTCAGTCTCAGTTTTAGACCTGTTTCACCCCCTACTTGTAAGTTTGACTTTACTTGCCCTTGTAAAGTTTCTATTTTCACTTCTAAAAATGATTATTTTTGCTTCCTTCTATTCACCTGTACTCTCATATTTCTGTGCTTCTGCTGCTGCATCACCTGAATGTGACCTATAGGGATCAATACGGCTTATCATATTTCAGAAAGATGCTCCCCCTTCAGTCGGTCTGAGAGCAGACTGTTCCTCCCTCTGCATCATTACTGTACCGGTGTCTTCCTCTGGATCACTCATTAATGCTCCCCCGTTGTAGAGGGTGTGCGGTGTGCCTCAGAGGGAATAGCTATCAAACACAGCAGCCATGCTATTTGATCTGAATTTGTTCTGTATCGTTTCTGTTTCCTTTCACAGCCTCCCCGTGATCCTTTTTCTTCAGTATCTCCCTCCTTTTTTTTTTGCACATTAATAATATCTTCAGGCCGGTGGCAATTGAAGGAAACTCTATTTTTAGTCGTAAAGGAATTTAAGCCTTGAATACATGGTCAGAGATTAGCATAAATCATGGATGCGGATAATTTCTTTTGAGATAATGAATGTTCTTAGAATATCTTCCCTCTCGTAGGTCACACAGAGCACAAAGTTTCTTTTTACATCTATCAGAAAATGGATCTGTGGGCATGGATTTTTACATTTATGGGTCTGGATGGGTATGTTCAGTGTTTTACAAAGAGAGAAAGAGGACAGGAAGCTTTAATATGGACTAGCGTTGCTGCAGAGTTTATGTGCGGCAGATAAAGATCAATTCAAGACGATAAGTTCAAAATCCAAGATATAAAACATGGTGCACCCATGAGGACTGATAATCGGGTGTCCAGGGGATTAAATCCACAAAATACACATTAAGAAATAGTCTTTTTTCAACTAAAACACAATAAATTCCTGTAGTTTTCTGAGTGTTGTGGCTCAAAGTGGCTCGAGTCGATAGAACAGAGCTTCTGCTTGTGTTCTTCAAACAGAAACAGCCGGCGCAGGAGAGACGCGGCTGCAGCGAGTGTTCAAACAGTGCAGGAAGTTGGACGTTTATAGACTTTCTGTCCACTTTTAGTGAAGTCACAGGACTCAGTATTCAGAGCGTGTGTGTCGGCGGGGCGGCGGGGTCAGCTTGCTGTGATTATCAGAGTGTTATGAATGCTTTATTAATGCGCTCTGAGTGGCTCCACTCCGCCGGTGTGTCGGCCAGGCGAGGCGACCGCCGCTGTTTGCTGACCCGCCTGACCCCCCCACCGGCTCTCTGACGTCCACTCCGCCCTTAAAAGCGCCTCCCGGACGGAGCTACTGAGGTGTCTTTCTCTTAAATGTACCACTCATACGTCTTTGTCTCCCCCCCACACAGACACATGCAGGTGTGAACGCACAGGTGCACTCAAATGCACGCCGCCTGACTCGTCCTGGTTACTATGCAACAGCAAGGTTGCATGTTTTATTCATAAATGACAGGGGTCAAGAGTCGGGGTGACTTGCGACTAGAGGAGAACAAAAGATGTGCGGCGCAGGGGGGAGGAGGGGAGACAGGCGGATCACCTGAGGAGACATCTGAAGACACAGCTCATGAGGACTGATAAGCGACCTCTGGGACATTGTGTTCCTCGCTCACAAAGACCGAAAACCCTGCTTTTTCCCCCTGCATTTATCTGAGCCACAACAACAAGAGGACCGAGCGTTCGGCGCCTTACCTGAGTCTCCATCACCAGGTCTAAGTCTAGCAGATTAGCCACTGCCTGCCGCTCCTGCCGCCGCTCGGTTTGCTCTTGTTGGAGGGGCTGAGCATGAGAATGATGAGGTTGATGATCATGATGGTGGTCAGGGGTGTTTTGATGTCCATTCTGCAATCACAACCCCAGTGTTAGATGGCAGGTGGGATGAAAAATGCGCTCACACACCAACAATATTAGTTGTTTTTTTTTCCATACACTCGAGAGAGAGAGAGAGAGGGTGAGACAGAAGGGGGGGTGAGGTGAAATGAGGCTCATTTAGGAGGAGAATAGGATGGTCTGCAGGTGTTATAGTCACAGAAACACACACCTTACACACACAGAAAAAAGCAAGGTTTTTCTTGCCAGACTTGTAGCGCGAGTGAAGATTTAAAGAGGTTTAAAGATCATCCCTACCTTTAGTCTAAACTACAGCACTGAGCAGGGCTTTAAACCCTCTTTGTGTTTCTGTAAAGCCTGCTCCCCTGTGTCAGGAACCACAGCGTGAGACAGACCGACAAGCAGGCAGACAAGCAGGCAGACACAGCCAGAGCGGCTGGATTATCCAACATGCTGTATGTGGAAGCTGTAACGTTTGTTATATTATAAGAAAAAAAAAAAAAAAAAAAAACAGCTTCCTTCCTGGAAGCTCGCTCTGCATCATCAATAGCTGGATCTGCCTCAAAGTGAATCATAATCCAAAGACTGTGGCATAAGGCCGGCTTTATGTTTATTATCATTTATTATCAGCAACAAATCCCATCAAATGACTAAAGCCAGAAATGAATCTATTCTAATAGCAAGTGTCGTCTGTGTAGCCGACAGCAGATGTGCCTTTTTGTAACTGAACTGCACTAAAATCACATGTAAGATCAACACCGATGTGTTTGCAAATATTTTGCACTTTGTCCTGAAATTCTGACCGTGCAAAAAATGGCCAATTTTTATTTTTCCAGCTGTAGCAGAATGAGGACGGGTTCAGCCCGGGACCTTTTGCCAGCACTGGCGCTGACTCTTGATGTGCAGATTGGTCTGGCAAAGTTGGTGCACCACAATATTGCCGAGTGTTTGCTTCTGTTTGGGTGAAAGCAGGAAGTACGGCCATCATTAGCTGATGAACAGCTTGCTCAGAGCTAATCAGATCTGGAAACAGTTTCCTTTTTTTTTTTTCTGGATGTTTCTTTCGTCTCATCTCTGAACTCATGTTAGTTTATATAACTGGTATTCTCACTAAAACCTACAGTCTTTTGCCTCCCGTCTCTCTACCTTTCCTTCTTCACTCTCTCTGTCCATCCATCCTTCTCTTGTCCTGCCAATTATCCCTCCGTGCCCATCGTACACTCTTGCCATCTCTTTGCCCAGCCCTTTATCTTCATCAGTGCAGCCGCCACCTACCAATTAGCCATCTCCAGGGAAACGGTAATTACCTGTGCACATGTGTTCTGCATACAATTACTGCAGCCCCTTCAATTAACGCCACTCTGCTGATCCCCTACTGTCTGATGATCACGCCGGCCCACGCCGCAAAAAAACACGGCTGAATGGCCACATGCGAACACAAACAAACACGCCGACCCACAAGTCTGGACAAAAACACAACCGGACTCCCTTCAATTCATTCACTTACACACACACACACACACACACACAGACACCTAAAACAACACTACACGTGGCACTTAGGGGGCTGTTTTGATGCAACCTTTATTTAAACAGCACCAAATGAGACCGGTTTTAAACCACACACACTGCTGTGTGTCATATATGTGATATGAAGCTCACACATATCAAACTAATCCAGTGTTTGAGCGGAGTCGATGTGTTTGACTGGCTGGTGGTACGTTGGCCTCTACATGTGGACTCTGAGGGCTTCTGTTGATTCAACACTCTCTCGGTTTCCACAGAGGTCAAGGGATCAGTAGATTGAAATGGCCCCGCATGTGTGTGTGTGTGTGTGTGTGTCTGTGTGTTTTATTGATTCGTCTCGTTTAAGAAGGTGACAGAGTAAACAACAGAAGAGATTGCTTTGGACACGAGGTCACATTTCTGACAGTGGTATCATATCATTTCAGGTGTACTCACACACATACACACACACGCGCACACACACACGTGGCAGTGATCTCATCATCTAATGCTGCCGTCCACCGTCGGTCCTTCTGAGAACATAATCAACCTCTTCTGCCGATGAAATAAACTGTAAATCCACTCTAAACAGCGCTGGTCAGATAAATGCCGCGACCTCTGTTCACTCCCTTATCTGTGATGTCACAACTTTGGCTGTTTCCATACCAACATCAGGACCAGTATTGGCCTTTAATGCGGCCTCAAATGCTGTATTGAGTATCGGCGAGGCTGCGAGTCAATGCACTGATCCAATTCCATGTAACTCGTTTGATCCTGCTACTTTCCACTTAGATGTTTTTACTGCACAAGCATCCAATATAATCCACAGGTCAGAGGTCACATTTAGCCATCAGTATCAATTCAGACTGTTTTATAACCAATTTAAGGTTCCTTTTAGTAGGTTTAGTAGGTTTAGATTTATGTATTATGTAGCTTGTAAAGCTTTTTTCTAATTAGCTGAATTCACTAACTTGGTGTCAACAAAGACTTTTAATCCCATCGAGCATCCAGAGTTTTGCAGCCACGTTAGCATCATTTTTTAACACTTCTGCAGCTCTCTTCCTGTAAATGTAAGATATTGCTGCTATCAAAAATCTTTTTTTTCTCCTGGAGGCTTCCCATAATAACAGTATGAAGCGAATACAGGGCATTTTAACTTCTGATGGAAAAAAAAACCTGCTGTGATAACACCGACCGAGAGAGCAGCACAGCAGCAGAGTCTGAACTAAAAAACTTATAAATTACAACACAAGAGGTTTTCCACAAAAACAATTTGTACAAATTTCTATAATCAGCATACATTTTCATAATCCTGGGTCCTTTCCTCGACTGACTGACTGGGTGGCAGAAAATACCTGAATTTGCTTAATTTAAACAACAAAAAAAAATGGACGATTGTCAAATTGGTTGCACAACAAGAGAGCTATATTGGATTTGCTCACGTTCAGACACCTGCCAACACAAAGGCAATCCAAATAGCAGCATGTGTTACAGGCCGGGTGAGGAGAGAACAGAAATACTACGGTGCCTGTAAGCTTCTTACCAAAGCCGAGGATAATATGCAGCTAGAAAACTGCGAGACTGATTCCAAGCCCACTGAAATTCACAGAGTGCGATTGTGACTGCCAGTGGTGACTTGAAGGAGTCCAGTTTTAGCGGTTTAAGGATAAAAGACCTACTGCAGGGGGGGATACACACAGAGCTGGGGGGCTCTGGATGGACTCGGGGAATACTGAGCCACAGAGCAGCAATATGGGATGAAGTGTTCAAACAGAAATGGCCACACGTGCACGACTTCACAACCTCACACACACAAACACACACACACACGGAGGCAGCCTGGTGATTGTGAGTGTGAAGATTTTAGCAGATTAAATCAGGCTGGAATAGAACAAGCACCTTTATAGGCAGATAAAAGAGCAGCTGAGTTACAGTTCAGCCCGTCAGAGGCCAAGGTCATCTTTCATTTTAACCACCGACAGCGTGAGCCAATAACAAAAAAGCTTAATAAAGATACAGAACACACGCACACTGTAAAAAAAACACACACATACAGTGATATAAATTCACACTGCAAACACTCCAAAACCATCCAAACACCCTGAAGATACAGATTCGAAATCATGAGGCCATGCACATTTGATTCATATCCATCAAAGGACAGAAGTGACAGTGACAAAACATGTGTGCGGTGCAGTCTGGGAAAAGGCCATGCAGGTTTGATTTTGGATTCACCACCGAGCAAACCATGGTCATGCATGCTTTTGGCGTGCAAAACTGACACCACAAACACATTCACACACACGCAAACACACACACACGTACGGTGTTTCAGGTCAAACCATAAGGAGCAGGCAGCACGAGGCACGAGGAGACGGGCATCACCAGCCACCACAGCTACAGCACAAGCACGCCGCACCAGAGCACTGACTCCCAGCAAACCTCTCAGGGGAAAATCACACACACTGTTTCATTATTTCAGGGGTGGGGGGGGGGCTGTTAGAATAAAGTAGAGTCACTGCAAAAAAAAATCTGAGCTTCATGAGACTCTGGCTGTATAATTGTGTTATTGGAGGGGGGCAGCTGAGAGGTTTGTCTGAGAGGGGGAGGCAGGCTGGGGGAAGGGGGGGGTTGGTTGGCGGGACACGGGGGGACGGGCAAACACTCACTGGGTGTCGCTTTGGGACGTCATAGACCCCTTCCTTCTGCTGACTGGTGGGAACCTACACAAGCATCCAATGAAGTCAGAGAGGCCGTTGAAAACAAGTCTTCACACACACACACACACACACACATCAGCACTGAATGCCAACGCGAAGCCCTGAAAGCTCGCCTCCTCAGGGGAGCGAATCACTCACTGGTGAAGTGTGTGTGTGAGAGAGAGTGTGTGTGGGGGATAATCAGAATTAAAATCTGTGGAGTGAGAACTCATCTATGAAGCTAATCAGTAGACTATCGGCCTGCGGTGATGGCCTCTCTCTCCCCCTAATAAAGAATGGATAAGGCTGCTTATCACACCCACAGACATGTAATAACTCAGAATGTCACACACATGGAGACATGTAATATCTCCGTGTCACACAGGCAGATAGATTTGACAGCGTGTGGGGTGAGCAGACACAATGAGCGCTCATTTGCATGAATGCTGTTGGTTCTGTTTCTCCTGCAGTGGAACCATGTTTGAAATAAAGTTTTGTTCTTCCCTCTTTGGGGTTTTTTGCTCTAATCAATCCGTGTTGTAAATCAAAAATAGCATTGAAGAAGAATGTGGAGATCCATCCAGCGCGGCCTGTCCCATTCTTTCTCCTCCTCTCAACGCCTTGTTGCTTCTTTCACATGTTTATTTCCAGAAGCTGCCATCTTTATTCATACGTTAGTTCTTCTGTGGCTGGAGGCTCACGTTTCTCACACCTCCTCTGTCTGTGTGTGTGTGTGTGTGTGTTGTTGTCGTAGGGTGGTGCTGTGGGCGTGCATGTGTGTATGTTTTCTCTGTTTTGTGTGTGCACGCGCCAGCACTCCGTCTATTTTCAATCCATTTTATTTAAAGATCAAACGAGAGGCTGGTGATTAATCTTTCTCCCCCCCCCTCGCTTTCTTTCATCTCCTCGGGAAAAAAAAAAGAGAGGGAGGGGGAGAGGAGGAAAAAGAGGAGAGGTCCGCCTTCCTCGCAGCCCAGGAATAACCTCCACATCCCCTCCTCACACGGTCACACCCTCCCCCCTCTCTTTCTCCTCACCCCTTGGAGGTCCACCCTCACCTCGGAGGAGTGAACCCAGAGAGAGGCTCACCTCCCTGGGCTAACTTTAGCTGTCAGTGCCCTCTGGAAGAATTTGGCTGGTTGTTCACATCTGATTCTTACTGTCCTTTATTTCACTTTTTTCCATTTAAATGAGTGAAAAAAGGGAAACCATTAATTTTATGAGCAGTCCACTGTATTTTTTACCCTATCACAGAGTGGTGTAGCTACAGGCTAGCAAATGCTGGATTAAATCTCTGATGTTTAAACACTCTGAAAAGCTCCTTGTTGTTGGCACTTTAACCACAGCTGACGATAAAACAAACGGAGACCCGAGCAGACGAGCTTGTGAGTACCTGATAAATGCTCTCTTCTGACTGGTCACGGATGGGTTCGTGTCCCGCCTCAAACACAATGTACTACAACATCAGCAGCAGCGGAGGGAGGAGAGGGAAAAACAAGAAGCGGGAGAGAAATTGGAAGATAAAGAAATCGAAAGAGACAGAGAGAGAGAGAAGAGGTGAGGTTTGCAGAGGAGATTAGTCAAATAGCAATTGTCATCAGGATTCTCAATAAAAAAGCAGTTGAAGAAAAAAGATCCCAGAGACACATGAAGGAGAATTTAAGCTGTAAAAATTCCCAAAGCAGCTGAGAAAACTTGGATAAACATGCACCCCAACTGGAAAACATGCACACAGACACACAAGACCCATGGTTGCACAGATTTGAGCACCTCCCACTGTTCTTGACTCCAGAAAACAACATTTTTTCGGACGTCCGACCTCTCCAAACTGAACACAATGTGGTGTTATCACACTGCAACCACACAGGAACTGTCTCCCCACAGTGCACACACAGAGGAGCAAGCTGACTAGAATGCAGCAGGTGACAGCAGCGATGTGATTGGTCAGAAAGTTACCTGGTAGACCGGGTCCTCGAGATCCTCCTCCAGTATTGTCTGCGGATGAGCGGGCGGGCGGGAAGAAGAAGAAGAAGAAAACAGGGAGGAGAGAGGAGCAGAGGGGAGAAGACAAGAGGAGAGGGAAGAGGCGGAGAGTTAAGCCGGTGGAGCAGAAGGAGGAGGCAGGAAAGCACAGCGAGACACAGCAGCTTCCCAGCGTTCAGATAATCATTTGGCAATTACGAAAGAGAGAAAGAGAGAGAGAGGAAGAGACCTTGAGATGAAGAGAAAGAAGGAAGAGGCAGAAAAGCACAATGGGCAGATGTTGCAACTGATGAAACCTCATGTTATTCGCTTACTTTGATGTCTTTGCAAATCTGGTTGAGAGTTTCTGGGATGGAGCTCATCATACTCATGTCAAACGGTTAAAGGAAGGTTAAAAATGGGTAGAAATGGGTAACGGTGGGTTGGTTAGTGTACCTGGTAGACCGCCTGCTCACACTGCTTGTCCTTCTGTGCCTTCTTCTCCATCTCCTCTCTCTGCTTTATCTCGTAGATGAGCTGGAACAAGTCCCGCAGGTCCAGGATCACAGGCTCGGCCTAAAAAAAACACACGAGGACACATTATTCACCCGTTAACACACAGACACACACACACACGACACGCGCTCGTAGTGTTTATAAGAACCCAGGGGAGCTGCGACAACAGCTGCTTATTCTAGTTACGTGGTGATTAATGTTGAGCGAACCTGTCCGACTCCACGACGGGACACGGAGGCCGCGGTCAGAACGACACGAGCACCGAAACAAAAGACATTTATCATTCAGTTACATCGCACTGATGCAGATGTGATGTCGCACAAAGGTTCATCCTGGCCTAAAATATCCTGCAGCTCTATCACACAGCCCATTTTCAGTATCTGACGAGTCCTGAAACAATTTAAACCTGTAACACAAACCAGAACTTCCTGGATCGTATTTTGTTTCCAACCTGTGGCATCATTTCCCAGAAAACTGACACTTTTTTCTGCTTCAGTGCATCTCGTAGTCTGAGCAATCCTTCAAAGATATTATAAGAGAGGAGACAAACCACTGGAAAAAAAAACATTTTGAATAGCAAAGCCTGTGACACCGGAGATATTAGCTGTGTGACAAATATCCAGCAACTTTCCCTCCCCGAGAGCCAACTGCCTACTTTACAAAAGCCAAACAGGGAAAAATATCCAGCAAATCACACTGGCACCCTGGATTGAGCTGCAAAAGATGCTGCTGTTGTGAAATCTGCATAATAGAAATATAACTCGTGAGGACAAAAGTGTTTTAAACCTGATTTTGGGGGAAAGTAACCAAACTTTTTAAGCTTTTTAAAGCGCCATCAGAAACAATGAAGCCAGTTCTCTCTTTTTAACTTCCAGATTGAGTCGTTTCAGTCACGTTTTGACCCTGAACTGTCATGCCACACATCAGCCTTTCCTGGTAGAAATCTGATTGATTTTGTTCCGAAAAGCCGTTTGAATGTGGATGCATCCTTTGTGACTGAACTCAGATGATGGATCCTAAATAAACAGCACTCCTGTGAATGGGATCTTGTTGGGAACCAGCAGGCAGACCTGCACACAGAGACACCACAGACAGGCAGCGAGCCTCCTCACACTTATCTGCACGATCACAACGTGCCCTCTTCCTCCTCCTGCAGACCTGCTTCGTTCACACAGAGACAAGAGCAGATACCAGCCTCTCGTCTCACCTTGTTCCAACGTTTTTTTTTTTGTCAGGGGAACAAAAGCACAAACAACAAACCGGTTAGAAGAGTTACTACTTCAGTCACAACGCAGAGTCTTCTGGTTCAACGGCATTTCAGACCTTATCAATTATTGATCGGGGCTGTGTGAGGTGCACGAGGAGTTCAGGGGCTCAACGCTGCCTCGCGTAAAGCACTTCTGTTTCAGCGCTGTCTCTCTGCAGCATGTTCTCAGCTGCATATTGCCGGTGACAGACACACCGGTGGTGGTGGGGGAAACGACGGCTCCTGCTGAGCCAACATCCAAACTTATTCTCACTCCGTCACATTCAGATCCTCCTTGCATTTGACAATACGAAGCTCTAATCTCCATCTTTTTTCTCGTCATCTCTCTCACTTTCCTTCTCTGCTCCTTCTTCCATCAAACCTTCTCGCCGACACACAGAGCTGAGACGAGATGTGAGTTAAGAAACTGTAAATGTTAAAAAGCTCGGAGGATGATCTAGGAGGAGCGACCGGCTCACAGGACCACGGAGATGAGATAACCTCAGTTCCGCATTTCTGAATCAGATGACTAATTCATAGCCGACGGCGGCCGTGACGAATTATTCCGACAAAAAAAGTCGTGATAAAGACTTTTACTGCAGATACACTCTTCTATTAAAATCTGCACTGATCAGGATTTTTTGGGTAAAAGAGGACGACTCTCTCATCCCCCTGGATACAAACGCAACAGATCGCCCCTCTTTACAATTAAATTTCAGTTTTGGTTGTAGCTCATTGGCAGGATATCTCCAGGATGTTCCTGAATTTATTTCTTGGTATATTGAGTTTCGCCCAACCCGCCTCATCTAAATCAAATTTAGTTAGTAACTTTGGACATTTCCTGAAAATGAATCCTGACAGCCTCCAGAGGCTCCGTTACAGCTGCTAGAGACAGATTACAGCAGTGATCGGATTGTTTAAAACCAGAGAGAAACTTTCAAACTGGACAGACTCATTCTGTTCAGCATCTCTGACTCCTCTATGAGGGATTTCTGTATTTAAAATCATTAAACTCTGGTGCTGAATGCTGAAATCAGACACAAGCTGCAGTGTGGGATCCCTTTTGATGACAATACTGATCATTTGAAAAATGTAAAAAACACGATAAAACCAAACAAAGTTGAAAACAATCTACTAGAAAAACTGTACACTGCAAAAAAGACAAAATCTTACATTTGTGTAAAAGACGACTAGATATCATTAGATCTTATATTAAACACAATCACCTGATAAGTTACATTTCAAGTGAGATACACAATTTTCAGACATTATATTTCTTGATACATCTCATCTTAAATGAAATTTGATCAGTTGGCAAAGTTTTTCACTTATTAAAAGAATAAAAACCTTGTATTGAGTTGATTTTTTATCATTTCTGAACTGATATTTTTCCAGCAAACTCTAATTATCCTAAAAAAACTTGAGGGATTTTGTTTGTATTTGGGTAGTTACACCAGAGAATAAAAACTTGACCCATTAAACATCATCACAGAGATGTACAAGGTATCTTTGCAATGTACCTCAAACACTGCAAACAAGGTGTTATGCTAATAAATGCTAAAATGCATTAAATAAACTTTTCCATTGGTTGTGAAATCTAAAGCTTTTGTACCAGCAGTGAATAAACACTGTGCAGAGAGTAAGAATCACCTGTGATGTCTGAACCGAATCCTCTGCCACATTATTTCACATCAGCAGCTGCTGTTATGATTTTCCTTACGGTGGATATTTTTGTCTAAATTCTTCAAAAAGGGTTAATAAATAGCTTTAATAACTGACAGCCAGTCATCATGTGGATGTTCTGAACTGATTCCTCCTACAACTTTGATACAAGTCTGCTTTAATAACAAACAGACCTTTTCAGATAAATTGCATGTGAAAGTTTTCTAAAAAAAAAATGTTCTAACAAAGACGTTGATGAACTAAAAGACTGTCGACGAAATCTGTTCTAACACAATAATCGTGCCCCCACCTTTCCTAAAACTCGCCAAATAAAACACGTCTCTCCTGTGCCGAGACTTGGGGTTGAGTGGGAAGCCAATTACTTTCAAATGTAGCCTTAAATTGGCCTTTTTTTCGGAACAACCTTAAGTCTTAGTCTTCGCCGCGACAGAGACGCATTGTTAATTCACATCAAAGTGGTTACTTTCCAATTACAGCCTCAGCCTCCGCCATCAGCTCCGCGCCTACACCCTTCTCATTGTCTGCTTCACAACTAATAGCCTGAGTCTGAGTGATGGCCGGTTCAAATCCCGAAAATGTGAGAAAAATATAATAGTGACCTTTCCTCGGGCGCGTGTCAGGTAAACGACAGCTCAGCTGACTGATGGGAGCTGCTGCTGCTGCTGCTGCTCTGCAGGGGGGGGGTGCGTTTGGTTAGCAGCAATCTTTTTTTTTTTTTGAGTCTGGTTGGTGTAAATGTTGAATACAACCGGGGTGAGCGACGGTGTGTATCTGTCTCAGTCAAAGAGCCACGGGTCACGGCCCCTGCGAGGATGGATATGCCATTAGAAGCTGGTGACACACACTCAAACCCTCATCGACTCGCTATGGGAAATCAATAGGGCTACAGAGGGGGGGGCATCCAGACTGAACGAGCTCAGACACAACAACAGCTACGACAATCACAGCACGTCCAAAAGGGTACTCAATATCATATAAAGCATGTTGCTGCAGGAATGAACATGAACACACAGAAAACACACACACACACACACACACACACACACACACTCACACACCTGGAGCTCTGCAGCGTAAACCGTTTGTTTGATGAGAAGCACAAAGGGACACGAGTTGCTGTTCAAGGG
>JAPZDY010000021.1:21856543-21871414 GCA_029783645.1 Ctenochaetus hawaiiensis | reverse complement strand
AACTGTAAGACACAACACTGATTAAAACAAAGGGACTGTGTGACACAGCCATCAACTTTGCTCTACTTAAGTGCAAAGAAGTATAGTGGAAAACAAAAAGGTGAAAAGGCCTAGGGGGTTAGAGAAGTTCTTTCACAGTCTTCACCACTAAGCCAGCAGGTCGTCCCATATCGAATACTTCTTAATGTCTAAAATGCCATCTGTGTGTGTGCAGTATATCAGTTAGAGGGCTGTGGTATCTTTGTCATGTGGGGGGAAAGAACAGCAGATCATACAGCACGCAGCGAAACAAAAACTGCTGTTTAAACTGTATTTGCAGCAGAAACTGTTGCTGCTCTGTCATTGGCTCTCGGTGGCGGTGCCTCACAGAAACAGGAAGAACCTCAGAATTTGAACCCACATAAGTAAACAAACAAACATCAGCTGAAGGAAAAGTGCACTGCATGACTTAATTATGCACACTAATTAGCATGTCATCTGCAGCATATTGAACAGCTTAAAAACTTCCCAGGATTGGTCCATTAAGATGCTAATTTAAGTGGCAATTATTATTCAGTTCCACTGCTTTTAAATGACCGTCCGTTTAGAGCTTGTAAGCTGCAGTTATCAGCTGATGTTGCGGCCCCTTTATGACCAAAAGAAAATTCAGTTATCAGAGAAAAAAACAGAATACCTGAGTGTTTTGTGAATCAAGCAGTACAAAGTTCCTACCCTGGAGTCTTTATCTGATCAGGAATAATCGATCTGACTGTTTTTATACCTGAAACTGTTTTTCTGAAAACTAAATTTGTTTTATTTTGTTCCTGGTTAGATGGAAAAATGCAGGTTTAGTTCTAAAGTTTCTCTTGAGCTTTTATTAAGTTCCTGTGGTGAAAGTGGCCTGTTTGTTTGCAAACTCCTGCTGTAATTGAAACATGTTAATTTCAAAATTAGCATAATTATTAACAACACACCTGAAAAAACACTTTGACAAGATTTGTTTTTACCTTGAAATCCGCTTTGTGTTTTTAGTTTGACAAGTGTCCAAATCACCTTCACTTTCTACAAGAAAAGACAGTTGTGCAATAATTTGTTGCCTGACAAGTTTTAAAAAATTAGCATTTGCTTCGCTCATAGCAGTGATGAGTCTTGGACCAGCTCTGTACCGACACTTCTGTTTGTGAAAAAAAAAAAAAAAGGAAATAGAAAAACAGCAGCCTGTCAACATCTAACAAATGAGAAATGTCCCTTCAATGCACAGTCCTTCAACCGACACAGCGGGGTGAGAGCGGCGGCCTCTATTAGAGCCCGTGTGTGACACTGGGACGTCTTTCTTTTGTGCAAATTATAAGCAGGGAGCAAACTGTTGCTATGGAGACCGTAGTTAGTGATGCGGCGGGCGAAGCCACGCCAACAACTAGTGTGGAGGAGAGGACTAAGCAGAACGTAGTGAGAGGATCACAGAGTACACAAGGTACCACCCCTGAACACACACACACACACACACACACACACACAGTCCAAGCCTAAGGAAAAGCACATAAAAGGCTTTCACTGTTATATATTTTTCCTCTCTGAGTCGGCCGTTCTGAATGCTTATTCTCTGTGGTCTCATTTGAAAGCTCGGGGTGAAGCTTCTTTAACACTCAGGAACGGAGGCAGAGGAGTGTGTCATCGCCGCCGCCGCTGCACACTGAGCAGATGTGGGTTTGTGGAATGAGACGGCTGCTCGGGGAAACAGCATTGATTGCATCTCTTCCACCCTAACCTGCCCTCCGAAGTTTTTATACTGTTGCAAGGCGGCGGCGGTGGCGGTGGCGGGGGGGGGGGGATGGATAAACAGATGAGAGCACAGACAGACTGGTGGAAAGAGTAAAGGGGAGGGATGGACGGGGAGCTAATTTTACAGAAATAAAGTGATGGGAGAGAAGGGCAGCAGATAGGAGGCAGTTATCTCAAAATATAGTGTTAGTGATGGAAGAGCCATGTAAGGGGGAAACGTGGGCCTCCATCAGGGCGATTCTGTCTTCTGCCCCCCCACCCCCCCGACCCACCCCCGTATCCACTACTGGCCTCCACTGACAACCGCAACAGCAGACAGCCAATTCAATTCAATCTCTGTCTGATTGGAGGGAACAGATCTGATTACCCCTCATAGAAGGCATACACACAAACATGCACACACACACACACACACACTCACACACACTCACACACACTCAAAATACCGTTGTTTGTGCTCTAAGATTCCCCAGGGAAAGATATCAGAGCAAATGGCTGCGGTGATTGTGCCAGATAGACTGGATGTGTGCATAATATCCACACGAAGAAGATAATGTGTTTGCTAATCGCACACCAGAGATGAGCAAACACATGCACGCACACATCCACACACACACACACACACACACATCTACATGCACGCACGCACGCACACACACACACACACACAAAAAGGCTAACAGCTGCACAGCTATAACCCTTAACCACTCTCTTCATGCTGTTAGCTGCCAGCTACACTGTGGATACACCCTCCCACACATCCTCAGCCAAATCCCATTGTGGGAGAGTCGTGATTTTTCAGAGTTGTGATGACAGACGACTGCGTGTGTTGACAGCGGCGGAAGTTATTATAACTTGTAATCATATTCTGTGTCACATTGTGAAAGTGGATCACATCAGGGAGGGTTTTATTTGGACATTTAAAAGGTGCTATATGTAGCGTTGTAGCACCAATTACTACACAACTGCAGTATAAAGGTCAGATTAGTACACTGTACTGTAAATACAGGGTTTGGTGTCTAGTTTAAACCCGGCAATTAGATCACAGGAGTGTATTGAGGCATAATGCATATTGACTGGAAGACACGTAATTGCTCCCACACCTTGAGTTGAACCTGTGTCACACACTGAAAAACCAGGGCTCCACACCGCTGAATCATATGAGACCTGCACTTTATAAACACTGCGCTTTATGAGTGTTATTAGGTTTGGTCAACATCAAGGTATTAAAGAATACAGAGTGATTTTGAAGCCTGAAGTTATGACTCTCTGTACCCTCAAAACAAACATGCTCATCTTTCAATCAAACTGATATAACTGATATCCATATCACAGTGATGAACTGCAGTGCACCGCAAGCTCCACCAGAGGTCAGTGACTACAGGTGGAACAGGCAGCTGAGCTGAAAAAGTGATAATAAAAGGATAAACACCTCTCAATGTCTGTGAGTCCTCTAGCAAGGAAGAATGTAAAAAGGGCTTTTATTTCTTAACTGTTGATAATCTTTTGGCTGCAAGTATTAAAATTCAGAAAGAACTGTTTAATTAGGCTAATGGGTCAAATGATTCAACCACATTTTTGAACCACTTTGTTCGAGGACTTGTGCTATAATTGGTACTAAAAATTTAACACATAATTCCTGTAATGATATTATGATTAGAATATTGCACATGGGGAAAGAAACTTCGTCATCTGCTGGTCAAAGTGAGCAATGAATCCTGAATTACAAATGTTAGTGTCACTATGTTTACAAGTTGGGAGTTTATAAGTGAGTTAACAGTCACATGAATGCTGGTTAGCTGCTTGAGTGGCTGCTCGAGTGGACAGAAATGACCAATGATGGTAAAATATTCATTCACAACCCTCATGAAATCATACAGGCCTGATGTCATCGTCACAGAGACAAACCAGAATCAACAACCCAAAGCTCTTTAAATGCTCCTTTTGTTCAGTTTTGTTGGATTTGAGCCACACGAGAAACTAAACTTACTCTTCAGTAACAGTGAATAAAAACTGTAGATCATTTGATTTTCTGTGTTACAAAACTAAATTCAATCAGAGCTGTGTAAAATAAAACCCTGCCATCTCTCCGGCAGCTTAACAGACCAATCTTTCTACCCTGTTTAGCCAAGGGATCCTCTGGGTGAAGCAGAAGCGGAGCAAACGTTTTATTGAGCATGCTGTAAAAAGCTTAAGTGTCATCTGTAATTATATTAATTACACTACGTTTGACAAAATGCGGAGTTGTTGAAAAAAAATCCTGCGTCGTAATGCCAGAGCGATTTCGCTTGCACGGAGAAAGTGTGAAATGTGATTCAAAGATTCCCCAGAGTAAGGCGTCCATGGTTCATCGTACTCCATTACAAGGTGGGCGCTGAGATGAAAAAGTTTTAAGAGAAGACATAAAAAAAAAGAAAAAAAAAAGAAAAAAAACTGTCTGCAGCTGTCGGGCTCTTCACACGTCAAATTGGCTCGCTGTTCTAATTTGACATTCACATACAAGTGTTTGCACTGGCAGACCGTCAACTCCATGTTTTATTGATAATGGAAAACATCTATGTGTTTCTAACAGCTTTACTAATCAACAAAACTCCATCTGAGGCGTCTCGCTGCTCGACTTCAAGGCTGCAGCAGACAGAAGGGAACTCAAACAGCACACAGCGTCTTGTGAAAGCTTAAACAGGTAGTTTCCAACCTGAAGGTCAGTCCCCACCTCACTGCTGCAGCGTAAAGCAACACGATACAACAGCTCTGTCAATAATATTCTGCCTATAATATTCAGCTTTTATCGACAGTGTTGTAGAGGTGATAATTCAATTAAATCTTCAGTGATGGTGATGTATCAGACTGTAATGTATTGATGGGTGCTCTTTAATATTCTGCCTCCTTCGTTGATGTAAATGGTAAGGACTTAAAGATCAGAAACAGTACAGTTTTTCAGTGTAACACCACCTTTAACCATGATCTCAGAAATAAACATACATGGAGTTTACACATTTTCACCAAAGTCACAAAACTGAACATTACGAGCTTCTAAAGACAGATTGCATGAGGGATTTCTCCTGCAAAAATTGCACCTATTTTCAATGTAAGTCTTTGTCTCAAATTAGTGTTTTTATTAAAAATCATTGTCTGTTCTGTTTGAAAGATTTAGTCTCATTAAAAACTGAACTAATTGGACTTTACAGATTTATACAACCAGTGAAAAGGGGTTTGTGTGTGGGCTGCGGGGCGTCACAAGGCTAAAACGTTGGTCTAAATTGGCACCGACATAAATATTGGGATTTTTTTTTTGATTTGCAGGGACACAAGCGGAGGAGTTGTGGGAGGAAGGAGGCGGGAAGCGGAGAGAGAAAATCAAAAAGGGATAGAGAGGTGTAGAGATGTAATCTTCATGGATTTATTGAGGATTAATAAAGACTATTATACTTCAAGAATCAGCCCCGGCCAATAAGACTGACTAATTTACTGTCGGAGGCAGTGGAGAGCCGCAGTTACTCACCTCGGGTCATGTAAATGCTAGAGGTGAGAGGTTATCTCCGTCCTGTCACAGTAATTCAATAAAAACCTTCTGGTGGAAAAGAAAAGGTTCACTTGGAAGAATAACCCGAGCTCACGGAGGAGTAATTGTGTGTACAAAAGAAACACACATGCACTCGGTCACACGCACACACACAAGCTGCAGACCCGAGCACACACACCATCTGTGATTAATGTGTGACACGCAGCAGTCTTAGAGTCTTTTTCATCACATTCTTCACCACAGAACTGTGAAACAAAGGCCCGAGATTAAACAGCTCTCCTTCACATTGACTCATTAGTCTCCCTCGCTCTCTCTCTCTCTCTCTCTCTTCGTGATCACTCTCTCCTCTGTGTCTCACTCATTCAGGGCAAGGTCATTTAGGAGTCATAGCAGTGAGCAGAGGAGGAGGAGGAAGGAGAGGAAGGAGAGGAAGGACTATCCCTGCAGGGATTCTCACAAGAGTGAAGACGCCATTTATACCCAAATGATGATCAGTGGATCCATTTTCATTTCAATCCGGCTACTCCGGAGAGGCAGACGTGACGAGGGAGGCCGAACAGAAACAGAAACAGAAACATGTGTACATACAAAGTGCTGCATGTACACAAGTCATACACACGAAACACGCTAACACGAATATTATCAAAGTTTCCTTTTCCCAGAGCACTCTCGATGCTTGTGTGTGGTATATGATTGCATTTGACTTTCATCACCCTCCTGGTGTGCGTGTGTGCGTGTGTGAGTGTGTGTGTGTTTGTATGTGTGCCAGGAAGTGTGTCTGTGTGTCTGTCGGGAAGACTGACCCAGATCAGCACAGTGATAAATACTCCATGTGAACCCGGCTCAGATTCTACATAACGTTCAAAAAAAAAAAAAAAGGGATGCGGATGCAAGAAAAGGTGTGAGGTTTGTGTGTAAGTGTGTGTGTGTAAGCGAGGGAGAGAGAAAGAGTGAGAGAGAGTGACAGTGAATGGAAGGGAGAGAGAGAGAGAGAGAGAGAGAGAGTTGGGGGGTAAAAGGCAGAGAGGAGAAACTAAAAACCCTCAAGTCTGAATGCTGAAGGCAAACCATTCATCTTTCCTCTCATATGCTCTTCTGGGCTTCAATCCCAGTGTGTGTGTTTGCACGTGTGTGTGTTCGTGTGCATGCGTGTGTGTGTGTGTGTGTGTGAGAGCGTGTCTGCATCTCCCCACATATGGAAAGCAGTCTGAATGATGAACATGAGCTCCATTGCAGCAGAACAATACTGTTTCTAAATAGGACATGAGAGGCATTCAGGCTTCCCTCTTACACACACACACACACACACAAACACGCTGTGTATGGGGGGAACCGATGCTTGTTTGCAGGGGCTGAAGCGCGCCGTGTGCAATGAAGCATCTGCTGCAGGTGATAGCGAGTGAGTGAGTGTGCATGCATGTGTGTGTGTGTGTGTGTGTGTGTGTGCATCCATTAAGTGTCATTCCCGACGGTGTCCAGAGTTTTTGCTACATCAATCAGATGCTTATTCAGAGAAGGCCGGGCGTCGCTCTCGCAGCCGGGCAGGTGGCACCGAGCAGCTGGGTGATGGCTGCCAGCCTGGCCCCTGGCATCACCTCTGCTCTGAGACCACCCAGGCCCGCTCGCATACACCTGCTCGCTACCCGCCTCTGGAGCTTTTTTTTTTTTACACCTGGATCTGTTTGCTTCTCACCAACCACAACATCCCCGCACCTGTTTGGTAGCAAGCTACTGCACCGTAATACCCCCACAACCACCTGTTAATTAGCTCTGAACAACAACAGGCCTGCATCCTGATGTCTGAACCAAATCCATTATCCTCAGCAAATCAAGACATAATTAATACAAAGAAAAACAGAGCTGACAAATAAGTTTTTGTGTAAAACAGCCTGTCTGACAATTGTTTTTTTTTCCATCAGTATTGAGGCTAGAAACCTCATAAATCATTTTTGCTCCTTTCTATGAAAACATAATAAGAGAGAAGAGGCTGTATGCTTTGAAACTTAACTAAGCATAATGATGAAGCATATGCAAACTAATGTGAAAATGTGCAGAAGGACCTTGTCTTTTCTAAACAGAATAAAACTTGGTGCAAGAATCAATCAGTCCACATCAAACTTTTTTGTTTCTGAGCTATAAAACAACACAGTGTGAGGATTTGTGGTAAAAGTATACACTTGTAAAAGAAGAGTGATGAGCAAAAACTTCCAAACGCAGTTTTAAAAGTGTGTAACAGGTGTGTGAGAGGGCTTACCTTTCCTCTTGGAGTCCCGTCTGACGCTGCTGGGCCTGACCGCTGGCTGTAGCTCTGTCTCTGTTGACATCCTCAGACTCCAACTGGGCTAAGACTCCGCTCCGCTTGGCTCCGCTGGGATCCGCTGGGCTCCGAGGGTCCAGTTCACAGCGTCAGTGCCGGCTGTGCGTGCGTGGGCGCCGGGTGTGTGCGTGGAGGCGCCAGGTGTGTGTGTGGGCACACAGGCTCATGGGAGAGGGGACGGGCTCTAGCCCTGACACAACATCCCACACACACCAACAGAGAGCTGGACAGAAGGAAGGAAAGAAAGAAAGAGGTTTGCTTTGGTTAGGTTGTGTTTACTCTTGGCAGGAGAAAGCTAGCGAGAGTTCTCAGCAGGCGTGAGAAGGACCTTGTTTCTGATCGGTGGGCCTTGAGTACAGGTTGCCCTTGGTTACAGACTTGAGAGACCTGCTTTAAACTTCCTGTTTCCTGTCAATAATGTGCCTCTGCAAGGACGCTGCTTGGAAAACATCTCACTTCTCTGAAAGCACTTCCTCCTGCAATCATTCAGTGATAATCCAAACAGGTTCAAAAGCACTGATAACGTCTTTTTTTTACAGTATTTTACAGCAACTGCTCAATGAGTTTTGATCAATTAAATTAAAATCTTAAATAATTACAACTGTGATTTTATAAAAAGTTTGTTGGCGGCAGAAATTGTAAATAAAAAATTAAGTGTAATTTAAACTGTGTGTCCGAAATAAGAACATCTGAGCTTTTGGGAATCATGATACCATCACCTGGGACCAGTGTACCTGTTTACCTGTGGAATGTTTCAAACAGGTGTTTCTGTAGGATTTTAGTCTTTCCCAGGCTTTTGTTGCCCCTGCCTCAACTTATTTACAGTGTTTTTACAGTTTTCAGTTGATTACAAGTCAAAAAGGATTATCAAATGATCACATCCTGTTCTATTTATGTTCTACACACTTCTTTTGAAATCAGGGATGGACAATTCTGGTCTTATTGTCTTAGTTTAATCCACTATTTCTATCAGTTTTGATATCACTCGACTAAATCCCACAATTGTTCACAAGCAAACAGATTAGCCAGTTTATCTAAACCACTTTATTTGAAAAATTCCCCATTACAAAAAAAACTGTTTGCACTGCGCAGAACAGCAGTGAGTCCCGCAGATAAAAACTGAACCAGCCTACAAGAGATAAGGGGTAATAATTTAACTGTATTAATCAATAAATTTGGCCAAACCTGAGGTTCAAAACACATAAGATCAACGGTTCTTTGCCATTTTTTGACATGTTGCAACATGTTAACGTCTTCTTCAAAGAAGGGAATGAACTCGGTGACTCAGTATCATCGATATCAACAGCAAAGACGTCCAAAACTAATAAACCAAGTCGTATTAATCCATAATTTTCTTTGAACGCCTCGACCACACGCGTCGTCCTTCCTGGGCCCCATCCAGTGCCTGATGGGCCCCTCTGGCCCCGCCATTCTGTTCCTCCTCTGCCCATCTGCCGCTGCTTTTTTTTTTTTCCTGAAGTGTTGACTGGCAGCAACTACTACAAACCTAACAGCCAAAAACACTCAGATCTGCACCCTAACCCTGTCGCACACAAAACACACACACACACACATTTACATGCACACACACAAACGCAGGCAAACTCCTTTATTACGCTTTTTTTTTTTTTTTTTTTTTTAAGTACAAAGACAGCAGGAGACAGCTGCAGGTTGACGGGCCGAATAATGAACGTGACTAGCTTCTGAGCTGCTCTTCACCTCTCCTCAGACTATCAGTCGTGACCTCTCGTTCTCTCTCTCTCTCCGTCTCCATCTAACAGCGGCTGAGTGCAGACTCGAACAAAAAAAAAAAAAGAACGTAAAGAGATTGTGCTTCTCGGGGAAAAAAAAAAGGGGGGGAAATCTCTCTTATTCTCTCTTCCTCCTCCTCCCACCCCCCCGCCCGCCGCCTCCCATCTCCACGGTGTTTCAGTGTGAATAGGAGGCCCCTGTGAGCCTCGGGCGAGAACAGATGATTTGAGAGGCTTTTAATTTGCTGCAGACAGAACAGAACAGAGTCCATTTAATTCTGCCAGCAGAGGCCATGTCGGCAAAATGCTGACAATATTCTTTATCTGGTCCAAACACACTGGAAAAGTGTGAGTCACTCCAATTACAGGCATTATCAGCAGCACTGTTCCACCAAATGGATG
Organism: Ctenochaetus hawaiiensis; assembly: GCA_029783645.1. Taxonomy (NCBI): domain Eukaryota; kingdom Metazoa; phylum Chordata; class Actinopteri; order Acanthuriformes; family Acanthuridae; genus Ctenochaetus; species Ctenochaetus hawaiiensis. The sequence goes on along the minus strand of JAPZDY010000021.1, from coordinate 21,861,660 downwards.
GAGAGAGAGTAAGTATGAAGAGAAGGGTTAGAGGGAAGAGAAACGAACAGAGTGGAAAGAAAGTGAGGGGTGAGGAGGGAACATGGAGTGGGTGAGTCAAATAATGAGCAGGGGGTAAAAGGGGAAGAGAAGGGGGGGGGGCCCAAGGAAGTGAAATCAGAAGAGAAAGGATGGAGTTTGAGCCGGTTTCAGCTGTAACCCTGAACATGTCCCCCCCCCCACACTTCTGTCCCTCTCTCCTTTTTTTTTCTTCTTTTTGTTCTCTGAATTTGTTCTTCTCCTTCTAGCTGTGAAGTCTTTCAGGCAGCATCTGGAGCTTGTGTTGAAGAAAAGGCAGCCCGTTAATCCTCGACTTGGACCAGAAAAGAAGGAGTCCAGAAGCCCCCTCGCTGCCTTTAAACCCAGAAAATAACAGCTTTTTTTTTTTATTCCTCAACTACAAAAAAAAATGATTCAAAGACACGTTTTTGTTTTTTTTTTGTTTTTTTACAATGAGTGAATAATACAAAAAAAATATATAGAGGAAAAAAAAATTGTGAAATGAGTTTTGAGTTCATGTTCTGTCTGCTGAATTTGCTCACGAGAGAGCAAACTACTCACTTTGGCTGAAGGAGTTCAACTCATCCAATCACTGCAAAGCAAAACAGCCACAAGTCCGCCGGTGAAAATGAGCAAGAAGCCAGACTGCGAGGCAGAAAATGAAAAAATCTGCTGCGGCGACACTCTCCACACTCCTCCCAGGCTCCAGACATATGGTCCTTTCTCCGGAGAGAGTTGTGGAAGAGTTGTACATCTAAAAGTACAATCCCTGGAGGTGGGAGGGGGAGAAGTACGAGCTAATTTCTGAAAAAAAGAAATGTCAAGCTTCAGCTAAACAAATCCCTGCCTCAGACACACAGACACCACGATGGAAAGAGCAGCAGCATCATCAAAAACAAGCCATCGTGAACGCTGGCGGTGGCGGTGGCAGGTTTGACCTGGAATCAGCGCCGCGAGCTAAAAGTAGCAGCAGCAGCAGCGGCGGCGCAGGCTTGTGAACGTAGCTTAGCGTGTCTGGATTTAGACCGAAATCTGAAGCCAGAGGAGACGCAGACCGGAAGGAAGAAAAAAACAGAAAAGAAAAAGGACACGAAGGGAACGAGCAGCAAATTGGACGTCCGTAAATGGGACGCTGCCAACTGGCGGGAGTGTGTGATGTGAGGATCTGCCTCTGTGTGTGTGTGTGTGCACTCTACTGTATGTGTGTGACTCGATAAACAGGACGCTGCCAACAGGAGCTTAATGCCCAGAAATCATCTGCAGCTACAGTAAAGTCTGCCAGGCGACAGGAGAGGAAGGGAAAAAAAAGAAAAAAGAAAGAAAGAAAGAGAGAGAGAAAAAGGGTGAAAGGAAGAATTGGAGGAGGGGGGGGTTGCTGGCTCTCCGTCCTCCCCTCTTTTCTCCCACCTCCCACACTCTCGGGGTAATTGCGTCCTGTCCATCAGGCTCAGCGTTAGATTAGCGGCTCCACTCATTCAGCTCTCCTGCCATCTCAATAATGAATAATCATAGAGAGCACCTCTTACACTACCTGTCTCACTACCTGCGCTCTGTCCATCTTCCTCTGCCCCCCCGCCCCCGACACTCCTCTTCCTCCCCCCCTTCCATCACCTTTGTATCGTGACACCAGAGCTGAGGCCTTATCAACGACACGTTTCTCCCACTGGTTCGTTGATTATTAACCACGGCTGTGTGCCAAAGGTTATCCAATGTTCCACTCTGTCCTGGATCTGACGTTTAAATGGTAAATCTTGTCATTTTTAAACCAAACTAAGAATCAGACTTGATCAAACGCTCCTTGATTTGAGCCCCTAGCCGGTTCAACACTTTTAAAATTCTGACTGTAAGAGTTCACAAGCAAATCAAAGAGAGAAATTATCTCAAATCCAAGAAATTATATCAGAAAAAAGAAAGAAATTTACTTAAACAACCAAAAACATGGATATGAAATGTTGAGACCCACCAGCTGATGATCCCTAGAGGGTAAAATAAAGCGTCCAATCTGCTCTGGTGCTCTGACAAACTCAGGAGGAGATGAGGAACGGTGCAGAATGAAAGTGAGCGTGATGTAAAAGAACAGAAGAAGAGGTGAGAGATCAGCTCATGAAGGTTAGAGGACAAGACGCACCAATGAGTGGATGAGCTGATGTGTGTGTGTGTGTGTGTGTGTGTGTGCGTGGAAAACGACCTGAGAATATGAGCTGTGGGTTAAAGTACAACGTCACACCCTGCGAACCGACGCATATCACCTCTGTTCAATACCTAGCCAGTAATAAAAGCAGCGCAGCGACGTTTCACAGTTACATAAGGATCAGGATTGAACACGAAATGATTGATAGACAATAATGATTAAAACTGGAAACTGAAAATTGAAAAAATAAACTGTCCTGGATGCTTTATGATACCAGAGAAAACTGTGGAGGAGAACTTTCAGGTTCCTTTTTCCATAATTGACCTGAAGCCACCTGAACGATCAGTAATGTGTGATCAGCGATTAATCATTAAAAGCTATAAAGTGTAAAACAAAGCTTTATATAATTGGGACGGGCCAAATCTCCTCTGGTTCTTCTTTCACAAAGAGCCAAACAAAATCTAAAAGACTGTAAATAACAGTTCTGCTAAACTAGCATGTTGTTTTGAGGACAAACATTAAAATAAAGAGACGCAGACATCAGTAAAAAAGAGCTAAAGACACAAAATCTCGTGTCGACACACTGAAGTCTCACAGTTTTTTATGTAACAAATGGCATGAATTGAGAGGTCAAAGGTCAGCCGTGAGCACAGTCTGTTCACTGTGACTCTATGAAACAGATTTGGAGGTTTAGTTTAGTGATCATATTGTGATTGTAAAGGAAGAAGTGAAGACAGTAAAGTTTTTGGCAGAAGATTTACTGACACTTCCTGCAGCTGTGGTGAACCGGTCGACTTAATGGATCTACTTCTTAACAGAGTCATCAGTGATCAATTCCTCATGAACAACCCCACTGCTAACAAGATTTATCTTGGTATTATCATGTTTTCACCGACCTGAAATCAAGCTGAAACAATCAGCATATTATCAATGAGGCAATCAACTGAAAATTGGATTTTTTTTGATTATTTAATAATAAAGAAGGTAATTTTCTAAATAAACGTGTCAAACATTGAGTAGTTTCACCTTTTCAAAAGAGAGAATTTGCTTCTTCACTTTGTTGTTTGCAGCTGTAAGCCTTGAGATGTTACCTTGGATCAGGAAAACTGTGATGTGCATTTTCTCAATTTTTCTGTTTTATATCTTTTTCAACTGATGAATGAAGAAAATAATAAGCAGGATCACTCAATTTGATGCTGATTTTAAGGCAAAAAAAGCTCAACAGCACCAACTTAACAATGCAAACACACATATGACTGGAGGACTGTGATCAGGGAAACACAAGGCTGCTTTTCCATCATGAAACCAGAACAGCACCATTATGCTGCAACACATCATAGGCAGAACAGGATGTGAGACAACTCCTCTCAAAGACAAAGTAAGAAGAATAAAAAACTGATTTTGGTGGTTACTATCCACAGCTGTCTGATGGATAAAGCTCCAGCTCTTGCAGCAGACCTGGAGGCCTTCAAGAAACAGCAGCAGCTTTCAGCAGGCAGCCGGCCAGGCCACCAGCCAGCAACAACAGCACACTGCAGGAGGGAAACATGGAAACACTGAGGAGCTGCTCCAGGTTCTCCACATGGCTCCCTGCCGGTCTGAACGGCTGGAAGAAGGAGCCTTCAGCAGCAGAGGCACAAAAAAAGGTAACCAGACACACACTTGCCCACCCACAATCCCCTGCCAGAAATAGGATACCCAATGAAATGACGGCGACGCATGCACGTGGAGATTGCAAATGAACAAAAACAAAACAAAAACATGCACACACACACAGTCTAACACACACTCCTTCGCACCGTCTTCACCTAACCTATTTACAGACACGAGGCTGTAGATATCAAAGCGCCGCGCTCTCTGTGGGGAATTCCTCCTTTCTCATGTTTTAAGGGGAAATAGATGAAAACGAATCTCATTCTCCCTGCGCCTCCCCTGTGTGTATGAGTGTGTGTGTGTGTGTGTCTCCTGCCTCCTTGTTAATGTGCTAAAATGTAAATTGGTCCTGCTCAACAATGTGTGTGTGTGTGTGTGTGAGGCAGAGTGGAAGCTGCGGCTTGTGCTGACAGACTGGATGTGCCTTTATTAACAAACCTGCACTCTGATTCCGCCTTTCCGTCTGTCAGTCTGAGCTCCTCGCCGCCTCCTTCAAACACACTCCACCACTCCGTCACATCAGTCCGCATCAATCTCATGTAAAACAAATTCGCTGAGCTCCACCATTGCATTTAAGGATGATAGTTTGATAGTTTTAAAGTGTGTTTTTTTATTCTGTTCTTCTGCAGCCGTTTAGTCGTCTTTCAAAGATGTGTTGGTTCAGATGGTCTTCACACATTCAAACCGGCTGCATGTTGTTCCTTATTTCTCAACACTCAGCAACATATGGACGTGCTGGAGCTGCTTCTGCTCGAAGAATGATTCATTGATTTATGGTTTTTCTTGTAGTAAACAGAAGCAGGCAAATGTCAAACGCACACCAGACCCTCCAAACACCCTTTTCTCAACCCTGCAAACACAAATAAACACTAGTTTTATTATTTATATCCACGGTTTTACTTGTTCGTTTAATTTTATGCATCGGTGTTGGGTATGTGAATAAAAAACACCTCAAAGAAGAGGACTGGAGGTTTTGCAGTGGTGGTTGGGAAAGTACCCATGTTCCCACTCAAACCTTCACTATGACAGTTTTTACAACTCGTCCTGTCGTCACCTGTGTGTCCCTGGCAGCTCTGAAGCCAGGGGTCGCTCTTTGCTCTAAAAAAAACCCATCATCACTGAGCCATCTTCCATTTTGCTGCCGGCCAGTGAAAAGTGTCCACTCAACATGATTCAGAGCCCCCATGGCCTCTCTGGACCCCCATCAGCAGAGCCTAAAGTGAGCGATGGATTTCGCTTCTTCTGTGGAAGAGGAAAAGCGTGGAAGATCCTGGTGCAGAGAAATAGAGCCAGA
>JAPZDY010000021.1:21815756-21838946 GCA_029783645.1 Ctenochaetus hawaiiensis | reverse complement strand
TTGCCCCCCCCCCCCCCCCCCCCCACCCAAAGCAAACTGACCAGGTCGCCCATTCAGCTCCCCTCGCCCTCTCCCTCACACACACACACACACACACTCTCTCTCCATCAACCCAAACCCAGTGACTGAGCAGCAGCTATAGCCTGCACACCACTGATTGTGTTTCCACTCCACATCCGTGTAACCTCCACTGTACGTCTCACACTTCATTTCACTCCACTCCCACAGTGAGGGAACCTCTCACAGTGGACAAAACCAGGGTCATTATTCTAACCTCTGCATAAAGGAGCATGAGGTAAAGTAAATGGCGTGGTGTGTGGCCATTCACTTGTAAAATGAGTGAAATGAAAAAACAACAGGGTGATGGCTCAAAAAGGTCAGAAAACACACCACTGAACAGGAAGCAGGTGAAAAAAAGGCAGAAAGCATTAAAAGGTTACTAAAAAGTCCCCACAGACCACCAGAGTCAGGCTCCCCTGGTCCCTGTGTGTTTCTGTTAAGGGCAGTGGAGCAAACACCAAAAAAAAACGGCAGAGTCGTGCACATGAAACAGCAAATATATATTTGTGCAAAAGACTGAAAACTTGCAGCGTGTTTTGTCACTTTATAAAATCCAACCAGCCTGTAAAATTCACCGTCTGCTGCTGCTGCTGCCGAGTCTTCAGACGCCGGGGAGACAGATGCGAAATGCAGCAAAAGCACCGGGTTTCCTCCCGCCTAACATCCCGCACAAACACACACTCTATCACACAACCCCTGACCACTATGTTTCACCAAGAGGGTCACTCCCCCCCTCATACCGGCCCAACACACACTCACAGACACACTAACACACACACGCGCGCACTAAAATCCCGATGCACCAGCGGCACCAGCAGCGGCGATAGATAATTCATTGCAGTGACAGCAGTGAATCCACAGGCTTTCCTCCAAGCTCCCCAAAAAACACTGACTATCACACACCGACGTCAAAGTACACACACACAAACACACTTTGTGAAGAAGCTCGTGCGCAGGGACCGGGGACTACATCCGCCACTACTTGTCTCGTGCCGCATCCGAATCACGCTGTTTGCGTTGGCGCACTTACCTTTGCACTACAGCGAGAATGAGCACAGTTAGTTCCCATTTTGCGAAAAGGCTTTAGAATCCATTCATTCCCGTGTTATCTGCTCCTGGTTCATTCAGACATCCACAGTGGGTTTCGGCAGGGAGAGTAATCCAGTTTTCCATCCCGGGCAGAGCGCTTCCCGAGCCGCGTTACATCTTTTCCCACAATCCCCACAAAACTATGCCAGGCTTCTTTCAGCGCGTTTTTTTTTCTTCTTCTTCTTCTTCTCCCCTTCTCGCTCCTCTGCCCCCTCTTCTTCTCTCCTCACCCTCTCTCTCTCTCCCTCTCTGAGGTTGCCTGGTTACCTCTTTTCTGTAGGCTGGTTCAGACCGCCGGCCGGCAGCCAATCAGGAGGCCCGGTTCCACTTAACCCCTCCGCTGCTGAGCTGTCCTGATTTCTTCAGCTTTCAAGGAGTGGGAGTGGAGAGGGGGGGTGAGGACGAGGAGTAGGAGGGGGAGGAAGGAAAACACTGGGTGATGGTGAAGGGTTTAGAAAATGTTTATTAACAACATTATAATGAGCACGAGGAGATGAAAGGAGGGAGGAAGGAGGGGCTGATGGGAGATTTTTTTCAGAGTTTGAAATAAAGTTGTGGAGGAAACGTCATCAGTGTTGGTTGTAGTTTCAGAGGCTGTTAAAGGATGACTGTTCTGTCCAAAGTTCACCGACAGTCACACTCTCGCTCCTCTGACACACACTCGGCATCACTGACGAAAACACACACACACTCACACACACTCACACACACACATTCATGAATCACGATGCACGCAAGCAGTCGTCAATGATGCAGCCCTCATCCAGTCATTCAGCACTGAGTATTGATTGGTTAACCACCTGCAGTTTAGTCGTGCAGCCTAAATCTTGTGTGTAAGCGAGTGTGTGTGTGTGTGTAAGTGTGTGTGTGTGTGTGTGTGAGTCATGGACTTGGCAAACTCACCATCCTGTCTAACCTCTTTACTCCACGAGTGGGAGCACACAACTTTAGAACTAATAAAAATATGATAATGCAGGTCAGAAAAGTCAGAAAACACCGCTCCCTCGTCGTTGTTTATTGATTAATCTGTTTAAACTTATAAATAAAAAAGCTTGAAAATAAGTGGGTGATGCAATCGCGCCGACTTCACACCGAAACCGCATCATTTTGCCGTCTCTGGTCTTTCCTCTAGTCCTCCCTAAGCCTCAACCTTGTGCAACTTTCTCCTCTTTAATCCACACCTCCTTTCACTTTTTCTGCCACCTTCGCCTCCTCCTCCTCCTCTCCCTTTTCTCCTCCACTTCCTCGCCTCAGATCATCCGCTTCTACAGATGTGTTGCTGCCGTCAGGGGTTTGGGAGCCTCAGAATGGACACAGTTCCTCTGATCTCTGCAAAGACTGGAAGATGCTCAGCAGCGTTCCAACTAAACCTTTTCTGCCACATTTAAGCAAGGATGTAGGCTCGCGTTTCAAAGCTCCGACACATAGATTCAGAGGGATACACCAAGCAGGAGGGTTAATCAGGAGGTAGGGTTTCGCAATAGTGTCTATTTTTTGCATGTAAGCTTCAGTCAGGAGGGTTAAAGAGGTTTAATGAAAGTGCAAAAGTGCAAAAGTATACAGTTCTTGCAAAAGCTCTATTTTTTATGACTTTAAAGTGAGGAAATACAGAGAACTATATCTTTGAAAAGTCAACAAGGAGATAAAATGTGATTTCCTCTGGAATTAGAGCTTTATATTTTCAACTATAACTAAACTAATTGACCCCAAGCTCAGAAAACAGTGCATGAAAAAGTGCAGCCCTGTCTTCACTGCAGTGCTGACAGAGGAGGCTACTGCGAAACACATAAACCATCAGGATCACAGTGCATCATCTCACCTGCAACACAAGCAACACGCATCCACCAAAACAGCACTTTTTCTTGGCCATTTTCAGTCTGTCGGCCATCGTTGTTGGTTAGATTTGAAGTCTGTTACAAGTCAAAATGTCAGTAGACATTTCACTATCTACCTCTGTGTATTGAGGCTTTAGATAAATCCTCATTTCTGCATCTTATCAGCCTCAGTTTTATCCATAAAATTATTTCCTCCCCTCCTTTCTTCCTCAAATACACCATTTCATCCCTCCCTCTCCTCCCTTCATCTTCTCCTTCCCTGCTGTGTTTTCCTATCTAAGTATAGCTGTAGTTTACCTTCTCTATCTGTGCCAAACCCCCCGTCTATCTGCCTCCCACACTTCAGTATCTCTGCCCTTTTTTTTGCCTTACCTCCCTCCCTCTCTCACTCACCTTCCTCCTCTCTCTCCCTGTCTCTCTCTCTCCAAGTCTCTGTCTGTCTCTCTCAGCCTGGCTGAACAGATAACTGCTGGATGCTCATGTGGCCAAACCAGCAGCTAGCTTTGTCTCTTTTGTCTCTGTCCTACGTCTCACACACAGAGCTGGGAAATAATACTCAGTTACTGTACTTAGTATGTGTTGAGGTATCTGTACTTTATTTTTCTGCATTTTAACTTCTTTTCCACACATTATAAAACTGCACTTTTTGCTTTCTACATTCTCATAACAGGTTTATTGCTTTAGTTTTAATGCATTTGAGGGGAAAAATCAATCACCTTTGCCTTTCATGACTGTGCACGCTGCTTTTTCAACATCAAGACTGATTTCAACAGTAACAGAAAACAAAAGACGATTCCTCGGTGAATCCATCACTGCGCATTATGTACGGCAGACACAACACGAGGAATACAAAGCAAAAGACACATCAAGACGAAACAGACATGAGAGAGAGACTCGACTAGTGAATGTGACGTTGTGACAAACAGGAAGAGCTGGTGGAGACACAGATGAAAGCGAATCAGCCACCATCAGACGCATTCACACATCTTCACACACATTAATAGGCAGGTGGCTTCTCTACACACTGCCAACATGCTCAATGGGAACTCATACACACTTTTACACACAGCTATTGGAGCAATTTGGGGTTCAGTATCTTGTCCAAGAGCACGCTGACATGCAGACTGGAAGATGTTGGGGACTGAACTAGTGACCTGCTGATAAGGAGAAGACCTGCTTTACCTCTTGAGCTACAGCTGCAGATATCTGCACTTTTACTGTAAAACCTGAATGAAGCCTTTTTGCACATTTTGAGATTCGAATTCAACAACATTTTGACTTGATAAACAAGTTTTGTGTCTAACAACAGAAAAAATAGGTCAGAGGATGGAACACACACACACACACACACACACACACACACACGCACACACACAACACTGCGCTGCTATACATGTGAGGAACTCATCGATTTAATGCATTCCCTGGGAAATGGGAATGCCCAGATGGATATGATCTCCAGTGAGAACGTGAAGGTCAGCTCCCTTGTACTGTTCACATAAAACACTGCGAACAGGATTAAGACTCCTCTAATGCACACAAAATGCAGGAAAAGAGAGAGGAAATGAAAGGAAAGATAGGAAACAGGCTGGGAGAGTAAATGAAAAAAAGAATAGAAATGTTCGCGTATTATCAGCAAAACGGGTCAAACTCGTTAAAAGGCAACAAAGGCGGCTCTCTAATTGCCTCGGCACTGCTGAGCTACAGTGGCAGCCACACAGTGCAGCTGGATGGTCACTGGACAAACAGGAAGCCTGATTAAAAAACCATAAGCTGTCATGTAACATGTTGATCGACAATCCTCAGACTGCACATACATCAGATTTCAAACGTATGTTCATGCATGTGGGGACTGACGCCAACTCAGAGCTCAGATCAGATGCTCGTGTCTAGCCAACGCCGCAGCATATATACATTTACATCACAGTAATCAAGATGTTCCAATCGTGGTAAATATGCAAATCCATAAGCGTTAAATCTTTTTCAGCAGCAGAACATATCAGGGTGGAGGCCCATCCATGTTCTGCACATATAATGATGCACCATCACATGTTTAGTGTCTCATTGTAATTGTCTGATTTACACACCAGGCTGCAGAGACGTCAACAAATACTGTAGTCCTATAATAAATGGTAAAATACTCTTTAACAGTTTTGCACATTGAGCACAACTTAACATTGCAGACTACATAAAAGCATGAATTTATCTTCCTTTCAATGTTGCTTTTATGAACCAGATTTAAAAACGTTTTGCCTGAATGCATAAGAAACGCACAGAACAAGACGCGGCTATTAGCTGGATGCAAGCTATTTAAATATCCTCACCTCCCCTGCCTCCTTTCACTCTGATGAAGACGTGATGTTGACGAAATGCTGGTGGCTGCACCTCATTAAAAGCTTTAACCGTAACCAATCTCATCCCTTCACTTCTCATTTAAATATAGCTCACTGCAGGTCATATGACATTGTAATCAAACATCAGCTGTCATCTATAAATGACACAGTCTCCTCTGAAAAGGCGTCAATACGTCTGGAGGTGAATTTGAGAGACACATCTAGACTGGAATGAGATTAGCTTTGACCCAAATGCACGAACAAGTACACAGCGACCGGCCTCACCTACCATCTCCCGAACTGCTTATTTAGCTACCAACACCATGGAGTCGTGTGTTTGTGGGTGTGTGCAAGTGTGTAACGAAAAAGTGCATGAACGAGAGGAAGAGGAGAGGTGGAGGCAGATGGAGCAGAGCTATGAGGCTGGACCCCCCCCCCCACCTCCAAAGACGAGATATCACAGCGTAACCGCAGCTATCAAAGCATGCCACTCCTCAATAACTCAGATGCATCAAGATATCAAGTGGCTGACGGATGTGAGGAGAGTAAAAAAAAAAAAAAAAACCTGAGGAGATGACGAGAGATAGCTTACGAGAAAGAAGATATGTCGAATCGGAAAAACTGTGTATGTTTGAAGACATGAAGAGGAGTTCTGACTTGAGTTTTAATGATGTGACACGTTACTACTGCATCCCAACACGTAAATAAAGTAAAAAAAGAGAGACGGAAACAGAAAGGTGGAGACTCCTGAGGTTGATCACAGCTTAAATCTAGGTGACAGGTTGGCTTGTGTCTATGAGAGGGGGAGCTGGTGTGTGTGTGTGTGTGTGTGTGTGTGTGTGTGAGTGTGTGCGCTTTAACCCGCAGGGGGTTACATATAAAGATGTGCTCTGTTGAAATGTCACACATGTTTATGCTTTCATCAGGATGTGTAACTTTGAGGGCTTTTGCCTCTGGGAGGATCCATCATATTTCATCATATTTCATTAACACATTTCATGCATATGCACACATAGAAGCACACACACATACACACACACACACAGATATCACACAGTTTGTAGAACAGAGGGAAAGTACGGGGTCTCTAATCCCGCCTCAGTGTCAGCGTCTCTGTGAGCTCTGCTGTCAGTCCGAACTCCATGAGCTCCATCACTTCTGACTCCCTGCACCACTTTGATTCGCACCATATCATCTGTTTGTCCCGATGAGCCTTTCAGTGATTACTTTTGTGATACTTTCATGTAAATATGATGATGCATTGATCCTCATTCAGTGGTTTTACAGAGAATCACAGCCACAGCGCTTCCTGGTTTGACACGAATGTTTTGTCTTTGCCTGACAAAGAAAAACATTTGGCATTAAAACAACGACAAAAATCCTGTGAATACATTAACTTAAAGTAATTCTTAAGCATTTATGAATGTGTACGTGCACCATAATAGGAACATAATTTGTGTCTGAGAAGTAATTAAACAAGGTTATTAGCAGAAAACATTAATAGGGTCTTCCTGGAGGTGACAGGAGGCTGCGGTGATAACATTACTCATGTTGATTTATTTTTTTCAAGAAAAAAACTGTCAATGAAGCTCCAATTCTCCCCTCATCTTTGTTTTCCTCACTTTTCCCTTATTTATTTCGTACTCCAGCAGTAGCTGGTGCAGCTACAATAGGAAAAGAAGCTTCCAGGTAAAAAATTATCTGCAGCTTGATTAAACATTTGAAGGCGTTTGTCACAAAAAGACATTTTGTTTTTTGTTGGTCCTACATGCCAAATCTACACAGAAAACACAGTAACCACATGGAAGCATATGTGTAGGTGTTTCTTAGAGCGTTTGTTGCCTTTTTTAAAAAAAAACACACACTTTCATTACTAACTTTTGTGCCATAACAACTTCAGAATAGATATGACCTGACACGTGTGGTCAGAGTACAAAATGTCTATAAAAGTCATTATCTTGATTGAAATAAAAAGCAAACAAGTTTAATGAAAACAGACTTAGAAAAGTGAAAACAGTGAAAATCATAATGAAGATGAAGCATTAAACTTAAAAATCCCTTTTACTAAAGAGATGACGGTTGAAGACAGACCGAAACATCACATCTATGTAGAATGATGGCACAGTAACCTTTCTCGTTATTATAAAAAAAACCAAAAATGTTGTACTTCAGTCATTTTTTCGAAATATTTGTCAACTGTTTAAGATAAGTCACTTGTTGCATCCTCATCTGAAGCAGTTAAATGACAACAGACTGGAGAATTGAAGCCACCAGCTGTTTATCTCGATGTCCTGAACTCCCAGTGGGCAGCTACCAGGAGTAAAAAATGAAAAATGTACATTAATCTGCATTTTCTTTAAAAAAAATTCTGAAAATTCTGTCAAATTTTGTATCACATTTGGATGGAAACATGATAACAATGAGCAGCTGCAGAGCTCTAATAAGTCCAGGTTGATCACGGTGGGAAACAATCACATCCGCCATGTTGAAGAACACGAGCTCAGACAAACAGCTCTCGTGGGTGAGATGTGCTTCATGCTTGATGTTGTGAGATCAATAACGATATGTTTTTCCCAGCTGATTCAATAGCGTCTGCACTCTAGATGATAGTGTAGCTCAGGCATGAATCACAGCTCCCATGATGGAACATTTGGAACATCTTTCCTTCATTTATCCAGTCACCGTTCCCGCCTCAGACAAAGATCTATGATCTAGATTTCTCTTATGGTTCTCTGTTCTCTGTTCTGTCCATTGTCTTTGCTTGTCCCAGGTCGGGTTGCAGAGGCAGACCAGGTGTCCCTCTGCCAGAAAATGCTCTCCAGCTCCAGTTATGGCATATTTTATCTATAAAGGTTTTAGATATCATGCCCTACACATCATAAAACGTGGGAATGGATTAAGAGATCTGTTACATAACTAAAGTTGTATATAATCTTAATGTAGAACAGTATCAGCGATTTAAAAAGTCATGGACTAGATTTTAACTTTGGACCTCACAATCACGGTGACATTTACTTTCCATCTACTGTTATTGCGTAACCCGCTGCACCCTGTGAAGTCACAGAGGTGAAGGAGTCACAATCAGACATTATGCAACATGTTTTGTGTGTCTCTCAAAAAAAGCCACTTGCATTTCATTAAAGTTCTTGTTCAAACAAAGTGTCGAATTTAATCTTCATGCTCTCAAAGACAAACCTGTACTGTAGACAGACAGTCAGTGTAGAACAGAGCTGCAGAGAGGTCACTGAGAGACAAAAATACATAGATATCAAGGCCATGTTTCACTACTTCAAGAGCTCATAATGCTAACACGTGCACATGATGCTTTCCTTCTCACAACTTATTCGTCCTGTGAGTTACAGTCCTGTTTTGAACTGCTGGAGATCATGTCAGTGTGTTTCAGTGTCATTAAACTGGCCTCCATCTGTCTCAGTCCTGCTGAGCCCACTTTTTTTTTTTACAGTTTCACCCAAAAAAAGTAAGTCAGTGAGCGTAAAGTTGTGTTTCTGTACAAGTTATAAAGTTTGCTTTATTAGTGAGGCCCGGAAAGACTCTGACTCCAGCTGCGTCAGATGTTTTTCCAGCCTGATTCCTCTCTTGTTTATGGTCTGATAAACAATAAATATATCACATTCAGCGCAACATAAAACTACAGAAGCTGTCACAAACCACTGAGGCTCCTGTCAAAGGGGAGTGGGCGTGGTTTCACCTAAAGAAGGTAAGAAATGATAAACACTTCCTGTGGCACTGACTCTCTAAATAAACTCTTGTGTGCATTATTTAAGCATAGCTTGGGAACAAATTGCATCTCATGTGCAGGCGATGGCTGCTCAAGCTTTTGATGCAGCAAAAGCGGCCTAATATTTTCTCAGTTTGAAGCTAAATCTGGGCTCCGTATGCATTAATGAATGCGTCAAATGTAAACAAATCAATAAAAAAATCATACATCAGTGCGAACTGAAGAGTTGCTCAGAGGATCTGCTGCACACTGTGTTGCCCCTGACTACTTTCTGCTCCACTGGACTGAAGAGTTATGATAGTGACCCTGCTCGACCTCCGGTAAACTCTATGAATCACTCAACAGAAGGAGAGAGGGGGGTGGGGGGAGGTGGTTGTACTAGAAGGAGGTGAAAGGGGGAGAGAGGGCAGAGGAGGCGGAACAAGTCAAGCCGACACAGTTTTTTAAGTTTATTCTCGACGCTGTTAATAATGCAAGATGGGCTGTTTCTCATGGATGTTGTCCTCATTCATCTCATTCATTTTAACTGGTTCACTTACAGTTCAGTGGTATTCCCTCTCTCCCTCTCTCTCTCCCTCTCTCTCTCTTTTTGTGCATGCCGGCTTGTACATCCTGGATGAATGCAGGTGTGCGAGTGCACGCATGTATTTAATGTGATAAACTCACCTTTTTAGTTTAGGTCACAAAAAAAAAACAAGCAGGTTAATGGCTCATTGCTAATTGTTTTTTGAGTGCTCGAGGTAATTAGAGCTTCAAGTCCACTTCAAAACAGATATCAGCGTTAACCTGCACTCTCTCCATCTCTCTCTCTCTCTCTCTCTCTCTCTCTCTCTCGCTTTCATGCTGCTTTTTTGGCAATGACTCAGGGGAGAAAAAGTCATGTCTTAATGGATTCATATAAAAAGTTACTTAAGAGTTTAAATTCCCCAAAATACTTAAATTAATTGCTTTGATAACAGATACCAACTGACAGGCTCACAGCCTCATAAAATCACCCCGATTACTGTCAGTGTTGCTTCAGGATGTGTTGCACGATGACTCTGCCAAGACAAGTCTTGACTCTCTTGTTTATCACATTTCCATGTTTGCAGAACAAAAAAATGAGCGATGGATGTTGTTGGTTTTATTTGAGTGGATATTCCCTCTCGGGCTGGTGCAGCAGAACGCCCGAACACAAGGCTGAAAGCAAGGACACAGCAGGAACTCCAGTCCTCTGTGCGCTCTCTGAGGCTTGACAATACAGCTAACTGCATTACATTAGTTCATATGGTCAGACACACTGTTGATGAAACCCCTCTAACCTCCACCTCAGCCTTATACCCAGCGTGTGTGTGTGTGTGTTTGAGAGAAAGAGAGAGTGTGTTTCTGTGTCTACGTGTGCTCAGCTTGGTGAGTGAGGGCTGCCTGGGGCTCATTGCTCATCTCAGTGGGTATAAATAGAAAAATAGAGAGGCAGGAATATAAGAGCATCATAGTGTGTCTGTGGGGCGTCTGTGGGGTGGAGAGGCTGCTCAGAGCGAGAGAAAGAACTGATCTGACAGCAGGTGGATGGGCTGCAGGATTCAAAGCTGAGCAAATGCCAAATCTAATGGCAAGTTTAGTTTGGCTAATTGAAACCGCAGCAGATGTAGTCGTGGGAGGCAGGATTTAAGAAGAAAATATCTCTGCTATGGTGTTTCAGCGGCTCTAAACAATACAGAATCTGAATGTTGAAGATTTGGTCTAATGTGACGGTGCAGAACTGATTTTTAAAAGCAGAAACTGATAGAAAATTATCTTATTTTTCATTAATTTTCAACATGTTTAAAACAACGTACTTACAGCAGAGTTTGCAGCACTTGTCTCTCATCGAAGCCTCAGCGCCCCCTGGTTTGTTTCTGGCTCTGCTTCACTGTGCATTCACTCAGGTTCGTGTGAGTTTAATTTGATGTGAAGAGGTGACTGCTGTGCATCTCTCTCATTCTGATCTATTCCACTCACTTTGTCACCATTTGCGATGTGCACTCCCTGTTCAACCTGCACCACTTCCTATATGAAGGCACTCAATAGTTTATTCTATACAAAGGAGCAAATTGCTACTAATCACGCCAAGGAAACCATGTCATCAGACACGGTGTTGAGTCGCACACCGGCAATTTTGCATCTCTAAAATGCAACACATTGCAGCGTGTGATAGCAGAAAGCTCTTTCCAGGTTTCCATTGTGTGGAATTCTGTGGTCACTACACAGCACATGTAATTCACACAATTTGGACACTCAAATAAAATGGAGGAGGGTTACAAAAAGGGCACTTTGTAGCAAAAAAAAAAAAAAAAAAAGGCTGGTTATGCACACAGCTGCAGATTTGGTTCAACAGCAGCCGAACAAAAGGTGGAACTGGCGGAACAAATGGTTATGATGTGATGGCAGGGCAGTTTAAAGCACACAAACACTGTGCAATGAGAAATGATTACATACCTGGACGTCGCCACACCTGGTGTCCATATCACTGCTCCTCAGAGAAGGAAAATGTACCTGGGGGAGGTAGAAACACGGAGGAGGGGGGGAGAGAGAGGGGGGAGAGGCATAGCATTAAGAAAAAGAACTTGTCAGGTAGCCCATTAGAGTACCATTACAATACCAATCTGTGCTCCCCATCTTTCCCTCTCTCAATGTATGTGTGCGTGTGTGTGTGTGTGTGTGTAATTCTCTTTGTATGCCTCTAGTCACCAGCGGTGAGATGAGATCATTACCTGTGACTGCGAGGCTAATGTCACACACGGCCTCCTAACACACATAGGCTCAGACACACACACACACACAGGGCCACACGCGCACACACACACATTCACGCAGGCAGACTAAAGAGGCTAATGCGACTCTGCCTCAGTAACAAAACTACGGCGACCGCAGGGCTCGTCTCCATTTGGATAAGGCAGCCTGTTTTACAACCTGCCTCCAACATCCGCAGACGGGAAAGACAAGAGGAGAGAGAGAAGAGGCAGAAATGACAGAAGGATGAATAGAAGGGCATCTAATTGGAGACATGGTTGCAGCTAACAGCCATCCCTCTCTCTCTCTCTCTTTTTTTTCTGGTGGAGGAAAGATGCCAAGCTGCAATGTATGGAAAGAAAAAAAAAACGGCACAGCTGCAGACATAATGTATGGCTCAGAATAAGCTCATTAGCAGTGGTGGGACTGTGAATGACAGATAAGGAGAGATGTTGAGGGGGATGATGGGAGGGTTGGAAATGGGTCAGAAGGTGGAGATGACTGGCCTGGCTTCTAATTAACTTCTCCATCAGTTCCTATGGCTCTCACTTCATATCACCTTCACAATAACTACCACAACATGAGTCAGTCTGAAGTGTGTGTGTATGTGTGTGTGTGTGTGTACAGACTGGAGCTCTGCCCCACTGTCCTCAAACAGACGTAGTGTCATTTGGAGAAGTTGTGGTAGCTGTTTTAAACTTGCAAGTTTAAGTCAACGTGTCGACTTCAGCTCCCAAAACGAAGTCTGATCAACCTGTCAGCTCGTTTTTTTTAGCCACCTGGGGGAGAACAGGTTTTTGTATCAGCTTGACATTAATCTGCACTGATGTTTATTATAAATCCTCACAGAAGTATAATTACCACTTAATCTTTTACAGGAGGGCAGCAAAGTGAGTGTTGGGTGTGTGTGTTTTAGTGTAATATCACAGAAGCTTATCCAGAGTCTCCATTTCTTTAAGAATGTGGTAAATTACTGTAACACACAGCATTAATACACTGTGACCCCACAACAGGCACATTTAAGACTCCAATTATGAGCAATAACAACATTTCAGGAGGTTTTATTATCATGTGATATGAAATCTGTTTCCTCCCTCTGCTTTTCCTTCATTCCACCTGTTTCCAGAGGGGAGGATTTAATGTACACACTGCAAACAAAAGCAAGATACTTATTTTTGCATTTCACTAATGGAAAAAAAATACAGTTCTATAATAAAGATGCACTTTGTTGTTGTTGTTGTTGTTGTGCATCTGAGCGGCACAAAAAGTACAAACTGTGTTATCACACATGCCCCCCCCCACTCTGAACTACACGTGCTAACGCTCCGACTTCCTACCATCCTCCTCCTCCTCCTCCCTGTCTCCAGTCATCTCCTGTTATTTTCTCTTTAATGGTCTCTTTCAATCTCATTTTGTTTCCAATTTCAATTACTTAAGTGTCACATTAGCATCACTGGTAAGCACAAACAGTAGTAACGACGCGCTCCGCAAATCGCACAATTTCACCCGCTATCTTTCACACCGCCTCTCTCTCTCTCTCTCCCTCTTACCCTCTCTCTCACCTCCCAAACACCCACTATGTGTCCCTCTCATGATCATGTTGCAATCATGTGAAAAAGCGTAGGAATATTAAATATTAACTGCACATTCATTCTAGGCAAGCAGAATATGAGATGAATTAATCATGGAGTACAAGGCTGTCTAGATTCTTATCCTTATCTGCCTTTATGTGCTGTGAGGATGCTTGGCAGGAAATTAACATTGGCCAATGAGAGACATGTGAGTGCTCTATGTGCAGTGTGTGTGTTTGTGTTTGTGTGTGTCAGAGTTCAATGACCTGCCCCGACACTAAACGCCACCTGATGCCACTCCTTTATCTCACAAATGTTCCTAAAATTACATCTATTTGAAGGATCACTGCACTGATTTTTAACATCACAGTCAATTTACTATTCATGGGTGACACTGCTGTAAAAACAGCTGTGTAATGTCTTCTGTGGTTCGGGAAAGAGCTTTCCAGCGCCTGCGAGAATCACCCTGATGATGTTATCGTGAGGTTATCTGAGCTTTGGGCTTAGAGACGACTCATATTTATGTCAGATAGCTCGTCAGTGTTTAACAGGCAATCAGAGTCAGAGGAATGATGCCACAGAGTTACATCATGACAGCATTACCCAAATCTAGGGTCAGGATGCAAAAATGGGTCACAGACTCATTTTTATTAGGTCACCAGTTGCAGGAAGAGTATTAGTCTTTCTGCAGTGATCTCACACTGCTCTGCTGAGCTTAAGTGCTGTGAATTGAATGAAATATTGAGAAATCTGACATTACCCTAAACAACTGTCATTATAGCTCTTATGTCCTTTTAGAATGAACTGAATAAATGTCATATTTATTAAATATTCATAAGTTGTTGTATTTTTTGTCTGTAATTTGTCTAATAATGTAGGTTTTATGGTAATTGATCATGTATTTTTGCAATTTTCGTTCTTAAGGGGGAAACCAAATATGTCCTTCAGGTCTCCAGCTGAAAAAGATCAGGACCTCCTGCATTGTGGGAAGTGTAGTATTGCAATTTAAGAGCTTGCCTCACAATATGGATTAGAATTTGGGGTTTCACTGCCTTTGCTGATTCAATTTTAAAGATTATTTTTAAAGTGTGTGTCGCAGAAATCCTAAAACTTTATGATGTTCAGCGTTTTAAAATGTTTTATTCATAGCTAGAAAAGTTTATCCAACATTGCTAAAAAAAAAAAAAAAGGCAAACTGAAGAGCAAGAGGAGAGGAGAAGAAACTGAATGAGTCTCTTTCGAAGGGGGCCGGTCCCACTTTGCTTTAGGAATGATCCTCTCTTAACCATCTTTCTTTCTCTCTCTTCATCTCTTTTGCAGCCTCTATCTCTCCATCTCTCACGCTTGATGGCCCCCCTGCATGCTCCTAATAACCCATGATGAGTCCTCCACACTTGAGCACCCTCCCATCAGACACCCACCGAGACTCACACAAACACAGACACACACACATTCAGACAACACACACACACACTTTGCCCCTCTGTGTCGGACATAGAGGGGTGTGGATGATGACAGCCATCAGCAGGGCAGTTAATGGGCCTGTCCCCTGATCACAATACAACAGAGAGAAGAAGCAGAAAAAACATAATTAGTCAATATGACTGGGTCTTAACGGTTTAATTAGCCCAGCACCCTCTCCAAAACTTGGACCAGAGAACCCAAAAAAACCACAGCCAGCAGCCAGGCTATGATGTTAGTAAAGGAGGGCGACCTGGGGAAGATTAAGTGGGAAGCACAAGTGGAATATGAGGGAGTACAGAAAAACACACACAGTTCAAAGATAAGGATGTTGAAAATAGTAGAGGGATGAATACACAAACAGCCTTGTAGTATTAACCAAAACTGGTTCTGTTTTACTACTAAAAAAGACAGGAGAGATGAGAGCATCAGAGGAAAGTAAGCAATGAAGGGAGTGATGGAGGTAAGACAGAGGAGTCGGAGTGATGCATAAAGGAGAGGTGGACGGAGGGAGGGAGAGCAGAGTGGTGTAGACACAGGACCATGCTCGTAGCATACTGATGCTGCTGTAAGACATGCAGTCAGCGTGGCCTCAGCTAGGCAACCAAGCATGTGCTGCAGAGGGCTGGGCTGCCTCATAACTCTCTGCATGTGTGTGTGTGCGTGTGTGTGCTTTTTATGTGTGCATGTGTCGCTGATTATAATGCTTTGTGAAAATATTACATCAAGGGAAAGAAGGGATTATAAAAGCACATGCACTTTGTGTGAGCTCGTGTGTGTGTGTGTTTTCCATAAAAAATGTGTTTTTGGGTGCACACACGTGTGTGTGTGTGTGTGTGTGTGAACGTGTTTGTCTGTGCAGCGTGTGCTGCAGTGGGCGGCGGGTTGTTCATTATGCTGCGTGTGTCTCCTCCTGCAAAGCCTCTGTTATCACAACACAGAGCCGCGGCAGCTCCTGCGCCGGCTCCGTTACCATACCTCCGTCCCATGGGAGCACCTATAGCACATTCTGCTCCTCAAGGACAGTATGTAGGAGCTCTGACGGAAGCACAGACCACCAGCTCGACTCGCAAACTCCTGCTCATCAACATGGGAGAACATTAAGAAAATCCTCGTATTTGTTTCTACTTTTCCCAAAAAGTCAAAATTATGAGAATGTTTGAATCCATTTTTCCCTTTTTATCACTAATTTTAGGTGCTTTGTATTACTGAGAGCCTGAAAAAGTCTTCTTGTTAAAAGAGAGCGGTGGTAGTGGAACGAATAAACAAAAACTAAGGAAGTAAATTATCCTGTTCAAGTGTGTCATTTATTACATTAACATCTTTTGAATTAAATCCAAATTGTTTCGCTAATAGACAGGATATCGCTCAGATATTATTATAACTGCTCCCTACTGTAAAGTATATAGCCAGAAGGCTGTCTGTATAATCTTCTTTTCTCTTCCTGCTCTATTTGACTCCGTCCAGGAGACAACAGGAGGCCTGCTCTTCCTTTGTGTCTCACTCAATCCTTCATCTTGAGCCGTCTCTCAGAAAAAGATCCAGAAATGGATTTCATTCATTAGCAGAGATGAGAACAGCTTGCGGGGGGTACAAAAACTGTGCTTTTTTTCCCATCTCTAAATGTGTGCCACATTGTGAAAAACCGGGAGGAAAATAAAAAAAAAACAAAAAAAAAAGGAAAAGCAAAAAAGCTCAGCAATGTTCTCCTCCATCTTTAATGAAAGAGAATGAGAGGAGCTGTCGCTTTCTGTCTCCCACTGCTCAACCACAACCTGATTACTGTCTGATGATGATGGCACTACTTCCTGACATCTAATTGAAATAATTGTGTGTAATCACTTTAAAAGACTGGCAGGAGACATGCGAGCAATGAGAAGTAGTTAAGAAAGGCAACGGCATTTTAATTGAATCTTCCCAGATGCATCTGATTCCATCAAACAAGTGTAAAACCACCAGGAGACAGGCGGAGACACAGCGGTGGCACAGTTCAATTGAGAGATGAATAGTGGGGTAATGGGTTTAGTGGGGGCTGTGAAAAGAGAGAGAGCAGGGTTTAGGTGGATCTGCTTCAGCCATTCTTTCATACTTACACACTTTATCCTACATAATCTCTCAGAAATCTTCAGAGTGCTGCGCCGTATCCAGGTTGACTCTCCCCTGAAACTGCTCTTTTAATACAGTATTTCACATAAACAACCTGAGTGAGGATTTTTCAGCCATTATTTCTGACGCTCCGTAAACCGCCTCTTTCTGGCCCGCCGGCACCAAAGCCGACAACTTGTGATCACAATGCAAAGACACCTTGACGATTTTGTTGTGATGGGTTTTTTTTGGACTTAAAATGCTTAGTTCAGACCTCAGTTGCTGTTTTGTGGGTCTCAGTGCTGCAGGGGCCCGCTCTGTGGGTTTCTGAAGGCCCCCGTATCACACAGAGAGCCCAGGCCAGGGAGAGCCTGTCCACAGCCATTTCCCTACTCTTTAATCTCAGCAGCCGACTGGAGAGAACAGCGCTGCACATTCCATTAATGTAAAGTGGGGCTTGAAGGTCCGTAATTTATTGGCTCTGCAGGCTCGCCTCCCCTCATCTCACTCATACTGGCTCCCGGCCACCAAATACTCCCCCTGACACCCACCGACATGCAGCACCCTGCGCTCGGCGGTTTACGCTATTTCGCTTTCTTTCTCCTTTTACCTCTGTGCTCCTCTCTCTCTCTCTCTTTTTGCTGCTCCCTCTGTCTGAACTCTCCCTTCACACCTTTATGCCCTGATATCTCATTTAATAGGTCTCTGCTTTACCTGTTATGCATACATACAGATATTCCCTCTGCAAAAATCTTATTTTACCTAAATTTATCAGAGTGTTTCATCCCACTCGCTCCCAGAGCTTCTGCTATAAAAGAGTCACGATGGTGCGTGAAGCCAGGTCTTTAAGCCTGTGCCTCAAAGATTTAACAAACAGTTTAATTACAACCAAAATGATGCATTGAACACTGCAGGAGAACAGAAAAATAACCTGCAGAGAGAGACAGATAAAGAGGGGGGAAAAAAATCAAGTTTTTATTCATCAATTTCCTCTGTTTCAGCACAGGAACCCGGCTTACCATCCAGGATGCCAGATCTCCAGGCAGCACCAAGTCAGGATGGGTCAAGATGGTGGACAAGAGGGGTTGGAGGTTTGGTGAGGGGAGATAATCAAATCTTAAACAGAGCTGAAAATAACTAATCCTTTACAAAACACAGGAGTTTTTTTTTCTGTCTAAATATGATTTTTAATATTTCCTTGAATGAGGTCTTAAAGTACAAAGATGCACCATAACAGGAATATATCGGGTCACAAATGTCTGCCATACGATCCACTTCAAAAGGTGCTGATGCGATTTAAAGTACTTTAAGGTAAACTTGAACTGTAGTTACAGTAAGTGGAGTCAGTTAAGACAGCATGACCGGCTCATCCTGGTGTTTTAAAGGAAAACACACTTGTCTGTAGGTCAAAAACTCAGCAGTTCTGCTTCTGGCATGACTGAGCTTTCCATCAAACATCTATGGGTGGGAAGCTTATTAAGGACCATACCTTACAGCCTCCTCCTGGTTTTAACCTCCCCAGACCTGGAACACTGCAGAAGCAGAGCTACAAGCCAATAGATGTTATTTTGTAGGAACAGGACACACCAACCACAACCCCGGCAGGAAAACACAGCTTTCCTCGACCTCTGACAGCAGTCAGTGAAGCTCCTCCATGGGACAGTCAGCCCAAATGCTGAGACAAATAGCCTCTGCTGGTAAAGTGACAAACTTTATGTCTTAAGAGACAAAATAAATATGATATACCAACCGACAAGCACCTGAGCTCAGGATAAGGTTTACACTACACAAGCAACATTATGTCAACGACAGCCAATAAATCACTTTTTCTGCAAAGAACTTTCTGTCCCAGGACTTTTTCCACATCTCTA
This sequence comes from Ctenochaetus hawaiiensis, assembly GCA_029783645.1. Lineage (NCBI taxonomy): Eukaryota > Metazoa > Chordata > Actinopteri > Acanthuriformes > Acanthuridae > Ctenochaetus > Ctenochaetus hawaiiensis. Next base: position 21,820,151 of record JAPZDY010000021.1, on the reverse strand, counting down.
ACAGACCCGCTGTACAACAGGACCCCGCAGTCACAGCAACTATATATACATTGAAATGGTTTTCTAATTAAAAATCACTGATTTAAGAGCTGTGTTGTGAGTGCAAAATGTCTCCCATGTGTGTTGTAATTCTTTTAAATTATGATTTAATTTGACAAATGTACGATCTGATTAAAGAGCCGGCTTTAATTTATGCAGAAAATCAATGTATTGATATCAAGATAAAGAACCTCTGTGGTTTGTTTAATTTCAGTGATCCTGTTAGTAAAATTACATTGTTTTGTTTCATTAGTTTAAAAATTAAGTATTTATTCAGCACCGTAATAACCTTGGGCGTTAGCATTGTCATGTTTGGCAACATTTGATCAACCTTAATACAAATTCACCAAAAACTCTATTACTGGCGCTGTTTTATAAGCAATGAGTGTTATGTTGTGATTTAAGTCAGCTGCCTCCACAGACCAACACAGGTTCACCCCTGCATGCAAATATCAACCAGCATGCCCCAAATCACTGCACAACTACCAACTGCAACTCCATTTATCCAACTCTGTTTCTGTTTTAAAGCTAACAAAAAAGTGTTTTGTCAGTTATCCTAAAATATTGTTTTTATCCACACAATCCAAGTTCCCATTTATGCTTCATTCATCTGTATAATATGTTTGTGTTGTTGTTTAGTTGTAGATTAAATAAAAATACATGCACCCTGTTTATTTAACTCACATTTGAGTTATTTAACTAAAGATCTGTGCTACGCTGCTCTCTTTTGGAATAAATAAATATGGGTCATTATTTTTTATATCTACATATTATTAATAATACAAACATAGAATGTGAATCATACCGCTGAAGCTTTCCCCATTTGGTTCTCCAATGAGAGTCATTAAATCAGTGGATTTTTGGTGTTATGTCTTTTAAATTTTCTAAGAAATCAGTGTTTTCAACTAAACTGCTAAAATTCTTAAAAAAAATATATATAAAAGAAATCGAGAACTGCAGCAACACAAAGAATTCATTAGTTCACTTTAACATATAGATGAAATACTTTTTTTAAAAAGGAATTTACAAACGCCCCTAGTGGTTACAGAATGAAGTGTGGTGTGGAATTGAATTACAGAGGGAGAAAAACCAAACTGGGACTTTTGAGAGTTGGTGAAGATGTTTTAAAGCCACAATATCAGGAAGGTAAGGAAGGAACAAGCCTTAAGTCTGCAGGATAAAACAAATGAGAAGATAAGAGCCGCAAACTGCAGGTTAGTGGTGTTTAATTACAGCAAACAGTGACTTAAAAAAATCTGCATCTCCTCGCATTTTCATTGTTCAAATGCGTGTTTAAGAGCTTCTCCAACCTGTCTCTTAACACCACAATTTGTAGACTCACCGAGTGATGAAAATAAATCGAATAGAGAATTAACGTGACTATCAAGTAAGCAAGCGGTGTAATATTTATGAGCTGATTAAACTGTGTATGCGGTCAGAGAGAAGGGCGCGATCGGCCAGTGGGCTGCCTCTTACTTATTCATGCTGGGGGCTAGACGTCTCTCTCTGTAAATTATTTAGACCTCTTCTTTGTGTGCCTGTGTGTGTGTGTGTGTGTATGGAAGCAGTGTGTGAGTGAATTATTGAGGTTATGTGTATACAGCCACAGTAGGGATCCTCTTTAGAAGGGTCAGTGGCCACGCTGTTGAAATAACAGTATTATATTGCCACTTTGTGCTCCACATGCACGTTTGTGTAAGTCCATCAGCTAGAGGGGCTTTTTTCATTTGGCCAATGGATCCTTGGGGAGGGACTGTGGACCAAAAAAAAGGCCAGAATGATATTGAGATAAAGACTTACATGACGCTGAGATGGAAGGGGGGTTGAAACCAAAAGCAAAGGTAAGAAAAAAAGAAAAGGAGAAAAGAAGAAAAGAAAAGAGAGCATTTTTGTTCATTTTCATTTTGACACACCTTTTCCTCCGCTTCATTTCCACCTCAGAGGGGAATGAGTGCATGATGGAAAAGCCTTTTCATTACGAGCTTATTGTCAGGACCGACTGTAGGGGTCCTGAGAGAGGTGCCTGTGCATTTTGACAGGTTAACATGCGAAATAGCTATGCTAATCGCTATGCTAATTGCATTTCTGAATGCATGTTAGCGCACTAAAAGACATTTCACAGCAAACAGCCATGGCCTGAGCTGTGAATAATGACCACTTCAGCTTCTGCGAGGATGTGTGAGCATCGGGCCACTGACGGACGGGGGTTAGTGGGCGGTTTATAGAGAGGGGAGAGGAGAATGATAAAGAGAGAGGAGAGGCAGTGGGCAGAGGAAGAGGAGGACGAGGAAGGATGGATAGAAGGTATGACAGCTTTCTGCATAATTACTCACATCTGTCTCACCACTCTCAGTTCCTGAGTAATATTCATTTGACAGCAGACACAGAGAGGAAAGAACAGCCCTTACTCAAAACCCATGTCTCGTGGCTGCATTACATCATTGATGATCGAGTCTGCTGTCTGCTGGAGAACCTCTGTCTCTTCTGTCACTTTCTAACAGTGGTATGAAATGTTGAGTCTAAAGAAACTCTGGCACTTTCATTCTGAGGCACTCACACACTTCATGTTTCTTTTTTGTTTTATTAATCATTAAAAAGACCAGATATTGTTGCTCTAATACTTGAGATGAACCGACGGGTCAGGCAGGAAGTGGCCTGGGATGATATTTCAGGCCAGAAATGTAAATTCAGTCCAGATAAATTCCTACATTCAGTCAATTCACAACAGATCATGTAGCCTGTACTGGAAGCATCTGGTTGAAATAATTTAATTGCATACTATCAGTGACAGTGGCATTTACATGTTTTTATTTCACTGATGTTATATTTATTTAGAAAATAAAAACCAAAGTAGCAGAAAATAGCAAAGTGTCATTGATATCAAGAGTTAGTCCATTGCAAGTACATAGTAATAAATTCTAATATATATATAATTTTGTGCACCTTTGAAGTGTTTGTTTAATACCTACATGTCCTCAGAACTCTGACTGGACTTATGGCTAACATAATTTATAACATTATAACATAATTATATTCCAGATTTCCATCATTTTTTGTAGTTTGAACACCTACTACGTACTTTGCCTGTAAAGATATCTGTAATGTTACAGTGTTTAGCTGCATTTTTCTCCAGGCTTCAGTTTTGTTCAGTTTTCCAAACAGTCTCTGCTCTTAACTGCATTACAACAAGACAGTATATGTGATTTACACCTGCAATAAACTAACAAATGTAAAATTTCCACATTAAAACATCTAAAAATGGCTGTTTCTTTGTTTCATATTTTGTTGAGTTGTGTACTTGCATTATCCTTCAATGTTTCCAGCAATATTCAAATTCAAAGAAACTCCTTATTTTTATTCAAGGTAACTCTGTTTCATTTCATTTTTCCTGCTGCTAACTTTGTAACATCAGTCAGAGAGTGAGGAAGGAAGTCTGCAAACGTGACTAAATGTAACTTCAGTACATTAGTTTATTAAAATGTTCTTAGCCACCATTCTGCTGCTTTATTAGCGGGTTTGGGATGAGGACCCATGTGTGTAATGTGTACTACAGTTTATCATCTGGGGGGATGTGGGTTGGCTGTGTAAGTGGGAGAGGATGGATGGAGGGAAAAAGCAGAGCGTCTGGCCTTTGAACCCCTCCTCTGGGAACCACGGCGGTTTCTGCTGAACACTTTTTCTCCACGGTCTCCATGGTGATCATTACGGATGGATGGTAGTTACACCCTTCGCTCCTGCATCACCTTAGCACAGGTGTTCTCCTGTCACAGCCTGGTCTCCTTTACATATCTCCCCTTAATTCACCACAAGCTCTCCAGGGAAAACCTCATCTTAATGAGGAACATATACTCAGACCCCTAAAGCAACCTCCTACGCCCCCTTCCCATCCCTCCTGCTATGCTCATTCATTTTCCATTTTTCCGCTTCTTCTGCCCCCACCTCCCCCTCCCACGTCTGTCCCCGGATCAGCTACCCTACTGGTGCTTTCCTTGTTTGTTCCTATTCCCCCCTGTTTCCTCTCTGTATTTCTGCCAGGAAGTGATATTAGAAACTGCGGAGTGTCTCACACCTGGAGGAAACATGTCTGTGCAGATGCTGCCTTCATGTTAATAGAGTAGACTCCTCATGGGCACAGATGGAGTGGACTCACCCTAAGGTGAGAGCGGGTTTAACATATTCTGCAGGAGAGATGATTTGTCTCTCACTATTTTAGAGCAGAGCAGCTAAAGCAAACATTTGATGTGTGGACCCCTTGCCAAAGAGCTATTAGGCTAAGCTGTGCCACTGCACTTACAAACACTTAGACAATGTAAACAGGCTAATGTTAGAGGAAAGGCACAGACTGACTTCTTATGG
>JAPZDY010000021.1:21799084-21815656 GCA_029783645.1 Ctenochaetus hawaiiensis | reverse complement strand
TGGCTACCATTTAGCTTTTAGCCTAGCGCTGAGGTAACAGCCGCTGTCATGGGAATGCTAATGAAGCTAAGGAAAACAAAGCCTGGTTAATGAGAGCTCTGAGATAAGAGAGCAGAGGCTAGGACACACATGTACACACACACACATACACACACACACACGCACACACCTCATACAAACACTGTGACAGGCTCTTCTCCTTCGACACTAATTAGACAGGAAGGACTATATGTGGAGGAAGAGCTAACTAACCGTCCACATCAATACTGCATCGTGTGAGCCTGTCTCGACCACTGGCCTCAAAGACACGGAGAGAGAGGAGGAGGTGGAGAGGAAAAGGAGGAGAGAGACAAATTAGAGAGAGGGCAAGACATGGAGGGCAGAGAGAAATGAATGTGCAGGAATGAGGATGATTTCACACCAGTGCCTTATGGGTGTGATCCACACACGCACACACACACACACACGACACATGTGACATGAGATCCAACCCACACATTACAATATAGGAAGTGATGAGAAGCCACCTGGAGTGAGCTCTGTTTTCACATATTTGAACACATTCACCAGCTGCACTTGCATGAAACATTCACACACGCTCACACACAGCTAATTTAAAACTCAGATACATGCATGCACACACACACACACATGCACACAAGTGCAAACACAAGTGATAAACTCGGTGAATGTAAGCAACCATGTTTCCCACAAAAAAATTGGCTCATGCACAACTCATTTTCATTAGTGAAAATTTGGCGTAATGCTACTCAGATTACATTTTCTACCAACACATCCAGGGAATTCTCATACTGAACATATCTGCATGTTTACTTTCAGTGAAATCTGATTTTATCACAATACCTGCTCCTGAGAACTAAAGCACGGTTTATGTTTTTTATGGGTATGGGGAATTTATGGGAAAAACATTTTGCCGGAGTTGAATAAAGTAATGGCTGTCTTAAGCAAAAGTCCACAAAATTCATCTGTGAAGCTGTACAGCTGATGTCAACATGCTAACACACTTACAATTAGAGTTCTAACATGCTGAAATTTAACATGTTTGCATTAAGCAGAAGAATGTTAACCATGCTCATCCTCTTATTTTAGCCTGTTAGCATGCTAACATTGACAAATAGCACAAAAAAGTACAGCTGAGTCTGATGTGAATTGTCATAAATTCTGCAGGTATTTAATTTCAGACCCAATAAGTGGACAAAGTGAAACCATGAACTGCTGATGACACAGGTTGAAAAGCCAGGGAATCATCAATATGATTATAATTGATCCTGAGGGAGCAAAATGTTCATGGAAACACCACAAATGTGAGCATCATGATGGCATTAGAGGGAAAGCCAGAGGATGAAATTTCATTAGGAAACACCATAGAGAAACGTTAGATGCTAGATGCTAACATGTTTCTCTGGATAAGTAAAAACTTTGCCTTGCTGGTGGTGCCAGAGGAAAAGTCAGCGTATCCATCCCTAGAACGATGCCATTAGGGCGGCTTAAAGTCATTGCTAACTTTAAAAATATTTACCAGAACCATTATCATTGTATAAACTTAACCAACTGTCTTAGTGGCCTGAATGTTCAATACATGGACTGCAGGAACCCCTGAGCGACCTCTGTAGGATGATGTCATTATCCAGGTAGCAATTACATTTTATATTGAACATGTTTTTAAGAGAGTCAAGTGATAGTATACGAAAACATTAAGGCAGAGTTCATTTAAGCAGGGTTAAAGGGCCCATGCAGCACCATCAGGAGGAGACCAGTGTTGGTTTTAACCTAAAGCCTCATCCTCCAGACACTCTCTCCCTGCCCCCACCAGACACTCTCTCCCCTGCCTCTCCGTCCTGTCTCTCTCTGCCTCCGACACTCCGGGAATACTAACCACTGGGCTTTTCCCCTCCCCGGGCTTGACCTGATATTGCTGCCACTCCTCTTCCACAAGCCCGCGGCGATGGCTGAACTTAAACTAGGTTAGAGATGGGAATGAAAAAAAAAAAGAAGGTGCAGCACATGGAGTAGAGTTAGCTCAATAACCACCTAGCAAAGGTTTGGGAAGCGACAACCACTCCATCTCCCTCTCGTCTGAATCCCTCTCCCTCGCTATCCATCTCTTACATCTCCACCTTCCATTTTCTTCCCCTGCTCTCAATTCCTCCCCCCTCTCTTGCAATCTATGGCCCTTTTTATCTGTCTCTCGCTCTCTGTATCTCCACCACTTTTGCACTCTATCTCTCTCATTCTCTATTTTTTTCTCTCTCTCTTGTACAATCAATCAGTTCTGAATTACTCATTTGCTCTGTCTTCTCAGTGCTGCATATTCTCTCTGCCACCGAGGACTCAGTTAATTTTCTCCCCTCCCTCGCTCTCTCTTTCTCTGTACTCCGCTTGATAGAATCAGATGCTATTTGTCTATTAAGGGGCCACAGGGATATTTAATAAAGGGCCTGTAATAACTGTGTGTGTGGTTGCATGTGTATGTGCAGGAGTGGGCATTTCCGACCAGGCGGGTGAATATCCTTCCAGTCTCCACCTTGATGAGGAAATTAACATGTCCGATGTGGCGGCTGATGAAAAGTCATCTCGACGCCAATGGTGAATGTCGCAGTTAATTTTCTATTTAGCTACAGTAACCCTAACCAACTCTAATTGATTAGGTGATCAAAAGTAATTGGTATTAGACGGCAGCTATGGATTCATTTGTCTTTTATGAATACTAATTGACCCCAGACTGCCCCCGTGCCCACACCTCCCCTGTTCCATGCCGCTTTTGCTTTCCTCTGTAACACTTACTGGACCTGCAAGTCGTTGTTCAACCCCCCCTCCAATACCCTCATTTACCCATGTGTGTGTATGCGCGCGTGCTGCTGTGTGTGTGTTTGTGTGTATGCTGGGGTGTTATACATTTAAAGGAATGTGTTTTCCTCCACTTGCATACAAGTGATTAAGTATTCGTCTTGCAGCTGCTTTGCCCCCCAGCCTAGGGGAGAAACCCAAACATATCTTTTTGACATCCATTATGTGTGCCTATGTGTGTGCCTATGTGTGTGTATGTGCGCATGTGTATGTGCGCACCAGTATGTCCATTTGTGAAGCAAATTGGAGCAGGGAAAAACCGCAGGTCTTTGGGAACGAATGTAGGATAAATCTAAATCATCTAAACAAGCATAATTTCTTCAACCCAAATTTGACATTTATGAGGCCTGGTGAAAAAAAAAAAAAAGAATGAAAGAACATGTGCTCCCCCCCTCCTCTGTGCCCCATACTGAGCCTCTGGCATACAATTCAATCTCACACACATACCCAGACACAGATTAACATATAAATACAAGCAAACATATGCACAGAAATAACCAAAAATACACGCTTACACATCATGCACACACATGCAGACACCCAGATTTCACCTAATTAGGTCAGAGAGCAATAAAATGTAGTGCCTGTTACCCCTATAACTATCCTTTACAAAGCTAGATATTGATCAATGCCGGTCAGAAGGAGATATTGATTGAGAGTGATCGGAGATTGATTTTAACTGCTTGCTTGTGAGCTACTCTTAAACAGGTGGGTTTCACTGAAGCATATTATCCTTTACAGCTGGGCCTGTCACCCAACACACACAGATAAGGACACCAGCGCACCAACAAGACTAAAATGAACCCTTATCACTTCTCACTTCCTCTCTCTGGCAATGCCTCTGTTGCAAAAAACACAAAAATACAAGTATCTATACAAACACACACATACACACACATGTTTTGCAGCCCTGCAGAGGCTGAGGCTATAAGGCTGTCATGGCAACCATTCTGCAAAGGTGTGATTGGTCAAGGGAACAACGTGCAGAGAAATGTTGGCTGGGAGGTGGTGCATGTAAATTCGCTACACATAACAGGAACGTGCAGTTCAAGCACACAGATACCACGGGGTACAAACACACACAGGACAGCAGCACTCTGAGTTTTCTCATGAGAGAGAGAAGACATTAAAATCAATGTAGTCTAAATAATGAGTAAACGGACAAATATACACTGACAAGTCGGGGCAAAAATTAATCAGTTAATCCCACGATATAGGAAGTGGCGACTTGGGTTTGATGGTCTTCGAAAAAAAAAAAAAAAAAAACAAGCCCAGACATTTAATTAAAAATATGCAAATGTCCTCCCAGTTTTGAGGCTATCAAATACAACTTAACTGGAAAAAAAAATCTCTTCTGACTACATTTCAATTACAAGTCTCTCTGCGCATTTTTTTTTAACCAGCTCCACTAAAACAGAGGCAGATTTCTTCCAGTGGTCTGAAATTAGACAACACAAGGTTCATCCCAAACTCAATGACAATTGTTCCGACTCTGGCAGCACGCAGATGAGATTAAAAAATCAACATTATTATTATTCATGATTAAATCGCTCCAACCTCTCAATGAGCTTGACAAAAGACTTAGTGGGAAAATGATTACTGAGATAAATGTTTTTTTTTAACAAAAGTTGTTGTAGATAAATGTTGTTTTCTTTAGCTGATTTCACTCATCATCTCATGAGTGCATTCTTATATTTCTTAAATTATTTACATGTGCAAAGTTGCACAGGGACGAGCTGCATGTTTTTTCTGCTGCACTAAAAGGGCAATGTGATCGTATCTCGGGTCCTTTCCCCCGGCCGACGGTCCCCCTGTGCCCAATTAGAGAAGAGAGAAAATCCAAGCGGTCAGAGCTTGGAGAATGATCGATCATGCTGACCTCATGTGTGTAACATATATGTAACATGTCAGCCTATAAGCCGGGCTAATACATCAGCTAAGTCATTTGTTGACCCCGACATTTCCCAACAATCCCACAGTGACTGGAGCATTTGAGCTGGGGATAGTTTAGCAGCCTAGAAATGACAAAACTGTCACAGAGTCATGTAAGAGCGGACAGCTTTTTATTGATGATTTAGTTTCATTTTCCCCCTTTTTTTTATGAGTGTGCATTTATTCAAAGTGGACTCTACGCTGTGGGGTTCAGTTTACACAAGTGGGATGAGGTTAAGATCTATGCAAATCAGCTATAGTCATTCGATATCCGCATAGAATAGGTATAGCACTCTAAATCCCCCTGCATTACCCTAATTAATCATTCATACTTCACATCTACATATTCAAATTACCTGAGCTTAAGCCACAGCATGTGGGGGAGGAGATGTGATGGAAGGATGTGTTGCAGGGAAGAAGAGTGAAGAATGCAAGAGTAGAAAGAGAAGCAGAGTGGGGCTTCTGTTTATGGGATTTCTGTAAAAATTGTTTTGTTCCAAAGTCTTAAATTCATCTTGAGACCCTTAGTGAGTCCAAACAGCAACCAGGCGGCTAGCACTTAGCCTGTGACCATGCAGAGCTGTCGGCATTAACACTTCGGTCTCCTGGTTACTCAGAAGAAGCAGCTATGTGCTGTCAAAGCCACTGCACTAAAGTCTTTATGGCTACAGCTGACAGACTCCAACCTCTGCCCTATTAGAGAACGTACTGGGAGCCTCTGTGCTCTTTTCTTTCTGTCTCTGTCGGCCTCATCTGGGAGCCTTGATTAGGGCTTCAGGGAACCAGAAGACAGAGAGCAAAGTGACAGACTGATAAAGGAAAAAGGCAAAGGGAGTAGCATGAAAGAAAATATTTGGAATATTTCAAAATTGCTTATAAATAAGCATACATGGGCTCCAAATGTCAACATATAGCTTCTCAATAAGGTAACTGCAGCAGATATGAGTATTACATTGTAAGTGACAAAAGGAAGGAAGGCAGAGATGTAAAAGAAGGTGAATGAGCAAGAGACAGTGTGGAGGGTAGTGAGGACTGTGTTAACCTGTGTGTCATTGATGCTGCGTATCAACACTCCTCTGTTATCATCTGCAACATCTTTGCATCCTGAAGGAGCAGTGAGGAGTCAGGGATTCAGGATTAGGGCGGGCCACAGAAAACCTGGTAAGTTTTAAGTCGACAGTGTCCAAAGTCAGCTTGCATATAAAGTTGTTGGTTTGTTCTTCAGTATTTTTCCTCTTTTCATCTCTTCCAAGCACATCAGCAATAACAAACATGACATCTGTTTAAGTTTAATACGTCTGATTTTGCTTGAAAAATATTCTATTCCTCAATGTGGAATTGGATCTGTAAAATAAAATTGTACATCAGCAATCAAACATTTAGGTACAAAAAATGTTGCATGTGCAAATGTTGCAAGTAAAAAACGCATTTTTTACTCAACGAAACATTATGTTAGACTTGATAGGGGTGTCATTTTCCCTGATTCAGGTCAGTGTACCATCAAAATGAATTTAAAACTGTAATTATATGAGCATAATGAGTGCATGTTGCTTAAATAAATCATTCTAATGATTAATTGCATTATTAAAAATGTCATTGATTAGTTTTCTGTCAAACCGTCAACTGTACATTCATGTTGTGTCAGATAGACTAAAGCACTTGACATGAAAGCACAGGGATAACAGCAGAGCAGCTCTGGCTGCAGATGACACTTACACATCCACAGAGCAGATGACCCATGCACACAGTATTTTTCAGTCTTAAGATAGCAAAGGTTAGCTGGAAACTGGCTGGAGGGGCTATTGAAGGCTCAGAGCTGCAGGAGGGGGATATATCGAGCGGGAGTGGGGGTAGCAGAGTGAGGCTCGGCTGATGACTGGGTGGGTTGGCCGGCTGATGAGCAGAGAGGCTGGCTGTCAGTGCGAGCCTGTAATTGAGGGTGGGTGTGAGCTCCCCCCATGGATTCCCTACATTCTCTGACAGCTGCAGCACAGTACAGGCTGTTCACACAGAGCTGCAGCAATCATCATCTGCACCTACAGACTGGACTCCTGTATGTCTCTCTATCAGGTGGTTTACACAGATAAAATGTGGCGCATGCGTGGATGAGACTATAGGAGTAGGAGAAATAAATATGTAATTCAAATCTGTTCTGTTAAATAAATCAAAATTTAATGCACAGGGACACGAACGACTGTTCGATGTGAGGCGAATTTGACAGCGAGAGTAACATGAGCTACTTTCTGTGTGAAGCGGCTGACCTACACGACTCACAACAAAGAGACACATGGAGAGACATTTATTTCAAAAAGCTGTTTTGTTATGGGATAAAAAAAAATCCTTCATTTTCTATTTCGATCCATAGCTGAGTGGTGTGTTTGGTAAAGTGTAGCTCCCCGGGGAGTCTGGGCCTGTGATCCGGCGGAGCTGCAGGTTGAAAGGGAAATCACATCTGCCAGTGCCTCAAATCCACCGCATCAATAAACCCGACTTAAATGTATTTCAGTTTACCATTTGCTCACTTCTCGCTGGCATTTCAGAACTCTTTACAGCCGTCTCTTTCTTTCTTTTCTGTCCCCTTTTCTCTTCCTCCCATTGCCATGTTTTCTTTACTGACAAGGATGGCGAGGCTTGTAGCATCTTATAAACCTGCCATTCTCTTGCTTTTATTCTTCCCCACTCTCTTTCCTCTTTAAAAGCGAGAGGATTTGTTGTTTTATCGTGACTGTATTAGTTTCTGTTGACTTGGGGTCATCAGCACACTTTGTCTTGCCGAATGAAAAGTGATTGTGCTGTTTAACACACATACCTGTGCTTCTACCTTGTGAGGACCCACGCTAACATTCAGCATTGCCTGGCCCATATTCTAGCCATAAAGAATGCTGACCTAACCCTTGAAATCAAGTTTTAACCTTTGAACAGGAGTTGTGAGGACTTGCAAAAACGTCCACTTTTTCCAAAAAAAAGTCCTCACTCTGTCCCTAACAAACTACTGGTCCTCACTTTGTAGCAAGCACAAGAACTTACACACAGAGTACCATTCCACATAACTTGCAAGTAAAGCTCTGAACAAATCTTCTGCATGGTGGGTCACCGACTCCCACAGGACCCCTCACACTTGACACAATTGCACACAGATGTGGCCCGCCTGTAAAGCACCAAGTGGTCGCAATGGATCCGCAGTTTTAAGCGGGAGACGAGGGAGCAACAGTGGGGTCAGATTTGGACAGAACCGGAGACATGCTCCATTGGGCCACACACACACACACACAGACGAGCTGCTGTTGCTCTAATTGGCTGCAGAGCAGGAATGAAAGCCCCATACACTACACTCATATTAGCCTCTGCTTTAAGGACAATAGGAGCTGAAGGACCACAACAGCAAAGCAGACAAGAATTAATGATAGCCATTATGGCTGCCAGCAACCACAAACCATTAATTTCAAACCAAGTTTTTACAAGATGGGCAATTAGAGAGTGAGTATGCCAAGCTGCATCTTCTGGTATGTAATATTTCTGCTTTTAGAGTAACACATCTGACAGTGAGTTTCAATTTTAGATCTCAACCTTCACTTCTAATCTGTCTTGACTATAGCTTTGGGCTATTTGGCAAAACATTTATGTTCATTTGGTTTAAAGCCTTAAATTAGCCCACATCACCGTGCTCTCCGTCTGACCTGTTTAATGCCTCCTGACACCAGCGATTCCCTAACAAGCGTCCGAGTGTGTTCAGAGAGAGGGGCTCAGCAATCCCTCCGCGCTCCTTTTACTCGCAACATGATAATTCAAAGATTCATATTTATTTTTATATTTATATTTTTTTGGTTAAAAAAACGTGGAAAAGCCCAGGAGATGAAAGACATGGAGAAAGGAGAAAGTGTTTTTACGCTGAGAGTGAAAGGATTTTAAGTAGACGGTGTAAAGAGGTGATGTTAATTGCCACCGATTCCTCTCCCTCTCTCTCAGTTTCTCATTCAGGTGGCATCAGGCAAACTGATTTCCACAGGCTGCATCAAGGAATTTTCCGTGTGCAATCAGATAATGTGCAGCAGAGCCGGAGAGGCTGAGCACTGAGTCAAGATAATGGCTGGATTTAAGAAAAAAATCTCATCACATGCTTTCTTCTTCTCACCTGCAAGCAAATCAGAAATCCAAACGGGCAGATGAACAATGAAGAAATCCATGTCTGCTTGTATGTTTGCACATGTTTATGCATAATATGTAAAAGAATGAAACATAAAGAGAGAGGATACATCCGCAGGGAGACACTGGAGAGAAGTCTTGATGTTCAGAGAGTAGGAGGAGCAAAGAAATCCTGGAGATGTGATTTTGACAAGAGCACGACGTTCACCTACTCTGACAGTCGACTCGGTGAGAATGACGTTGGTGGGAGAGCAGGAATGAATAAACTCCATCTGACGCGGTGATGAGCCCTGACCTTTCGGGATGAGAGGAGGAGGATGTAGAGACAGGACTTGCACTGCTGTGGGGGTGGCTGAGTGACACAGACGCATGGAGAAGGATGGGTGCCCTTGTATGCATGTGTGTGTGTGTGTTTGTATGTGTCTCCCCGTGCACCGGTACACACATACCTACGCATCGAGTTACAGTACGTCCCTGTTTGTCAGCCAAAAGCTACAGTTCTGTCAGAATGTGACACGAGTTCAGTGTGATGGAGGCAGAGCAGCAGCAGGGGGATGTTTAACCCTGCTCAAGGCTCCTGTGTTGGGTTAAAAAGGCCAAACCTTACACCTTTGCATCATCGTGATCCCTTTTTAAGATGGAAATCACTGCAAACAGTCACACTGATTTGCAAGAGAAACAGAAAGAAGAAAAAATATAAAAAATTGCCTGATAAAAAGTGAGATTTTACGAGGCTTTCCTCATAGTTCAGGTTAATCCTCCCATGGTTGCATCTCTTTCCTTCCATCTCCGTCTCTCACTCTGTTGCTCTTCCTTCTACTCCGTCTACTCCGTCCCTCTGGCTGCGAGAGACATAACAGCTAGTGACAGAAGTTAAGTGATTCCCAAACCCGCCTTTCGCACACAAAAACTGGCAGCAAAACACTGTCCTGCACATGGATATTCATACACACACACGGACAAACACATTACGTTGGGAGACTGTGAGGCAGTTTGTGCTATTCAGTCCAACTGCATGTATGCATATGCATTTGTTTACACTGTTTGTTTATCCATATGTTCTCGGCAACATCTCCTCAGAAAGTTCCTTTGATTTAAACTGTTAGCTAAATCTGGTAGCACTTTGCTTCTCTGCTTGTAACTCTCCCTGTCTTCTTCTGCTTCTCGCTCCGCCGCTGTCTTTTTTAATATGGATGTCAGCATTAAAGTCTCTGTCACACTCTTCTCTCCATCCTGAAGTATGGTGTAGGAGTAAATGTCTAGACTTGCCACTAAGAGTCAACATTAACTGAGGTTAAAACCACTTTGTCAGCATGGTGTGTCATACACTCACTATTACAGCGATGTTCACACACACACTCGTCGGCACGCACTTACACACACCATCCAACTCTGATTGACTGCTGCAGGTGGGGGAGCATTAGAAATGGGCATAATGTTGTGTTAAAGATTTTGATTTTTGTGTTGACTGAGCAGCTCCGCCGCCATGATCAAAGACTCGTGAACAACATGCTGAAGGAGCAGGAGCTCGTGCACATCACAGGCCGTCAGACGCTCGATCAAGAGAATTCACAGCTAAGGGAGCGAAATGAGACGCTCCGCAGACATTCATGTGCTCTTAACATCAAAGGGATGTCTGCAAACATGCATGTATGCCTAGTAAGCAAATATTTGTGCAAAATAGATGAATCTGTTACAGAACGCTGCCAACAAAGTCCCACTAACTTTCTGCTCTCCGTCTGCGTCCGTTTACTCTACTTTACATCCAGTGTGCTAATTAATACACCAGCAGGAGTGTTTGAAATCATTAAACAGGCATTTACGCGGCCAGTCTGAGCATTAAAAGGTTATTTGCCTATAGATTAAGAGTGTGTGGCGAAGCCGAGGTCTGTAGCACTTAAAAGAGCTTTGCTGCTTCTTCAAAAGAGCCGCAGACTTTCAGATCATCAGCTCAAAACATTTAGAGAATAAAAGATCGCAAAGTTGCACATAAAAATGCACGCACACCCGATCACTCAGGGAATCACACACATGATAAGACACTGACCTTTAATGCTGTGATGAGACAGTGTTTTTTTGTGTTCATTTAGTTGCTGCAGTCTGAGGAGTCTTTCACTCAGTACAGTGTTGTCTAAGAAGAAAAAAATTATTTCATTTCAGTTTACTAACCCCTGTACTTGGAGCTGCTGGTATAAACCAGATTTCTCATTTGTTCATTAAAAAAACCAAGTGAGAAAGAAACAAACAGACTATTGAGCTGTGGATAAGAAGTGCTCCTCATTAGTGTTTTATTACAAAGCAGCCTTTAAAGTTATTGTGCAACGTTGTTGAATTTTAATGACCCCTCACTGTGCTCCAGATAGCAATCTGGTTGGGAATATACATACAGGAGGAGAGGAGAAGCAGGAGGTGAATGGAGAAGAAGATGGAAAGGAGACAAAAGAAGGAAGAAGAGAGAGATCAACTGAATAAAGAAAGAAGAAGGAGCAGAAGAAAAGAGAGGGAAGGGGGAAAAAAAGTCAGAAGAGAAGAGATGAAGACGAAAGAGTTGCAGAGGGCGTGATTCAAATTAGTCGTTCCGTGGTGGGATGATGAGATGAAAAGAGGAATGATGACATAGCTGTAAAGATCTGAGGAGACGACTGAGCGAGAGGAGGAGAGCTAAAGTGGGATGCTTTGGATGGAAGAGGGGAGGAGGAGGAGGGTGGCGGCCTAAAAGGACGTGTTTTTCTGGTCTCTCTGTCTGCCTTACAGTGGTGTCTTCCCTCCGTACCGGCTCTCCATCTGTCGGTGTCTCTCTTCCCTCTAGTATGTCAGTGGGCTGACACACAGTCGCTGCCTGTAAGCTGTCATGTGTCACTGACGCGTCACATTCTGATGCCGCATCCCTGTTGTGATCGTCGTGTCTGAATGACAGCTTGTTCTCTTTGACATCAGCGGGATGCACACACACGCGCACACACGCACACACACACACACACACACATGCTGGGTAGCATCACAGTCAGTGTGAGGTTGTGCAGCTCTGAGCAGTTTACTCAGACACATGGAGTTTCTTCTTTCTGAGTTTTTTTTTTTTTACTTCCACAGCAATGATCCAAAAACAAGAGTGTGGTCCAATAAGAGCTGTAGCTGCTGATGGCAGCCAGCAAGGTCCAAAGATGAGGACACATGTAGAGATTTAGGCTGGACAGAGAAAACATGTGATTATTGGAACTTTAACTATATCTGCTGTCTCACATTTGAAATGCAGCTGCGCTTACAAACTAAA
This sequence comes from Ctenochaetus hawaiiensis, assembly GCA_029783645.1. Taxonomy (NCBI): domain Eukaryota; kingdom Metazoa; phylum Chordata; class Actinopteri; order Acanthuriformes; family Acanthuridae; genus Ctenochaetus; species Ctenochaetus hawaiiensis. The sequence continues at coordinate 21,803,442 of JAPZDY010000021.1, read as the reverse complement.
GATTCTCAAGTCTGCTCAGGTGTTTTTATGGCACAGGGGCCTTTTCTATTAATAGAATGTCAACAGACTGATGACTACAAACACCATAATGACTTTTTATGAGCTCTGGAATCAAAAGTACAAGTTTTATTAGTGTATTTGTGTGTATTTATGTTAATTAAATTGATGAGGGTCATGGGATTTGTTTTTTCACTGCTCAGCAGCCCATTGCTGATGAAAACTAGGCAGGAATGTTCACAGATGAGGTCACGTATTAAAGTTTCATTCGTGTTACGTTTCGTCATGTTTTCTGACTTCCTTCCTCACCTCTGACTGGTGTGAACCTCTGAGGTTAGCGACAGGTGACAAAATGAAATGTAGAATCAGCATGTTTTATGTTAAACGTCATGTTAAACTTTTTTCTTAACTAAGCCGACAGTTCACCTGCGTCTGAAACATCTGGAAAACTAAAAGTACAACGACAAAATATATATACCATATATAATGTTGAAATACATGATATACTTTTAAGAGACAATCATGGGAAGAATTTAGATGACTTTTTTATGTTATTAGGGTGATGAGATCATAAACTAAAACGACTTTTAAAGTTTCATTCAAGCCTCAATAGAAGCTTCATAAAAACTGTGACATTCAGTGAAGCTCTTTTAAGGATAGTTGTCAATGTCCGTCTAAATAAAATGAGATATGGTACATCATCTTACTTGAATTTTTACTTTTTCACATTTTCGTAACATCACTGCTGGGAGGAAATTCACACAAACACACCCACTCATACACACACACACACACAATGAGAAGGAAAACACTTGCATAAATGACAAGTAGCGAACATTTGGCCTCTCGACTTCCTGAATGGCAGTAATTGTGTTTTGGAGCTGAGTGACTGACAGGGTTTGAGTGGCAGAAATGAGCGCGGTGGAAAAGGTCGTTTAGCTCGTTATGACTACCAGGTAGCAGCGGTCTGGATGCGGCAGCCGTGATTGGACAATTTAGCTCCAGCCTTCTTGATTCCTCTATTGTTTCTGATGTGGGGCCGGGATACACTGAGGGATTTTGACAGCTTCATGCGGCGCACCACTTCTGTGTGTGTGTGTGTGTGTGTGTGTGTGTGTGTGTGTGTGTGTGTGTGCTGCATATGTGTGCTGGCTCCCGCTGGATGCCGTGAGTCAGTGTTTCAGAAGGCTCATTGCCGCTCGACGCCCACTCCTCTGGCTAAACGGTTTGTTTTTCAAATGTCAGATCACGGTGGGAGAGAGAGGCGGCCCTCCGACGAGGCTATGATTGTTTTCCCAGAAAAATGGAATGAAGGCAAAGAAAGAGGGAAAGGGAGAGCACAAGAGGAGATGATGACTGCTTTCCATTATTAGCCTGACTCATTCCACCGACAGAGGAAATAGTGAGGCTCTCTCTCTCGTTCTGCTGATCGATCCCTCTGTTCTGGGAAGATGGCCAGCACAATACCCTCTCTATCTCTCCATCCATCTACTCCTTTTTCTCTCTGTTTTTCACCCTCTGTCTTTTTTTTTTTATCCCACCCGTCTGTCATTTGGTTCCTATTATGTTTTCTCAGATAATTGCTTTCTTGCTGCAGATAATTCTTGAAGTGAAGCTCCCTCCCCGATGAACAAATCGTCATCAAAACTTAGAAGTTCTTACATTACGGTCCCGGTAAAATGGAAGCAGGAGCTCGGTTCACTGGCACGTGATAAAAGCGAAATACGAGTGCCAGTTTTGCAGGTTGAAGGGTGAGGGTGTGTGTCATCTTGACGTCGGCGGCGACGCTCTCTCAGAGCTCAGAGGCAGCGGCTGATTATACACGCTTTAAGGTCACAGCAATAAAAGCTAAAGAAGCGCTGATGAAATATGATTTGAGTCAAACACATTTATTACTCTACTCGCTGTAACTTACAAGGAGCACTGACATTTAATTGAATTTGCTAAGGATCGAGATCTCAACACATCTCGCCGTGTTTAATGTGCTTCCAGACAAAGTGGAAAGAGAAAAAAAAACCCCGACAATATATGGAAGATTGGAAACAAGCCATCAGCTCTCACTTATAAATTAAAACATGCTGCTGCCATAATGAGACAATAAACTTCACAAGACTTTGGAGGAAAAGAAAATGTAACTGCAGCAATTTTCTACTGAGGTATTTGTTTTTTCATTCATTTTCATTAAAGTGTTTTATAGAGTAAACAGGTACATTAATTAACGGAGAATATTAACTGAGGAAAAGATTTGGTGCTCACTGGATTAACTATATGCTGTTTAAGTGCATTGACTTACAGCGGTGCATCTTCAAATGGGCTCATAAAAAATAAGCTGCTTCTGAGGAAAAATAAGTATGTGATAAGGATTTTTAAAGGCATGGTAGGTGGTCTAAACAACACTCACATTATGCAAAAAAAGGCCAAATGAGGTGGAAGGAAGGGAAAAACTGTTTCAGTCGAGCTCCTCAAAGTGCAAACTAAGCATTTTCTTTGGCAGTAACAGCACAGGAATTTAATTTGATTAAACATTAGATTAGAAAACATGCTGTTCTTGCTTGAAAACAGTCTCTATCTAACAAAGTCTAACAGGTTACGGGAAAGAAATAAATTAATTTACTGATTAGTCAACTGAAACAAGAAAAAAAGTGCAACAATATTTGAAAAATGACAAGAATTTGCTAAATTATTCTTTTCAAATACAAGGACTGTTTTTTGGCTCGCTGTGTTTTACATTTTTTTCATATCTGAGTGTGTTTGGGTTTTTTTTTTTGGATGACTCATTGCACAAAAGATATTTGAAAATTTCACCTTGAGCTGTTGTAAACTGTGATGGGCCTTTTTTTTTTCTTAAATTCTACATATTTTATGGACAAAAAATAAAAAGTTAGGTGCAGTTCTGTTAATGCACCGGTGGATGCGGTGTGACATGATATATTGATCATGTACAACAGTGTTTGTATCTAATGGTGAGGTGTTCTGTCTGCTGCGGAGACTGTCTAAAGAATTCATGAGATAAAGCTCAGAGCAGAAGGGCCATCGCTCAATGTCAGAGATTCATCATCCCAACACACACACACACACTCGCACACACACGCACACTTTCATACGGGGGCTACTTCGACTTACTTCTTACTTCTTAATGCAGACTGACAAAGGCAAATCACAGTCATGCAGCGAGTGGAAACTCAGAGAGAACCGGAGACCCAGGAGAATCCTCGCTACAACACAAAACACATCTCACACACACACAGTCACTTCCTCCCACAAATCGGTAAGGAACTGTGTGTGTGTGTGTGTGTGTGTGTTTGGATGTGTGAGAGTATGTCTGTCCCATGTGGTCAGCGCAACAGAGACAGCATTGTCACTGACTGAGCTCCCTGTGATATGGAGGTGTTGACAGGTAGCACTCTTGTGGGACTTGTGCGACCACAACAAACCAATGCACACACACACACACACGCACACACACACACAGAGGTATGCACATGCACACAGGACGTGACGTGACAGACTGAGAATCTCAGCGACAATGTGGGATCCTCAGCACATCAATAATGCACTGCTTTTGACAACTGGAGGAATCAAACTCCCTGCACTGTCTTGCTCCCCCATCCTCTTTTCTTCCACTCCGTCGCTCTTTCCATCTCTCCCCACGCCGCCATCTCTCGCTCTCTATCCCCCCATCCATCTCTGCTCACTTCGTTACCCTCTCCTCTGCTACGGCGATGGAGACGGAGCATGAATTAGAAAGCAGGCAACAGGAACAGCAGAGCCGCGGTTCTTCAGGCAACTTTGCTGGATAGTCACAAAAGTGACGGAAAAAACACACTTGGCCTTGAGGGATCAAAACACATCTAAACATCTGAAATGGATATGAGTGCATGTGTATGTCACAACCGAGTGCATGTGTTTGTGTGTATCTGTGTGTGCAGTAGATGCACATTCGTTTGGGCTGTTCGCTGCAGGCCTGTGGTTCGGTTGTTTAGCTGGCTTGTCGTATCTGTTGCATAAACCGCAATTTGCAAACTCACATGCAGGGCGAAATGTCTGTCATAGCTAAAGAGCAGCGTCTCGCGGTGGCACGGCAGCCATCTGTCAGATGAGGGCTGCTGGAGACGCGGCAGTGTGTACATGCAGCGCAGACACACAGAGAACAGAGCCTGAGGCCTGCTGAGCTCCGATGTCACCACAATGGCTGTCACCAACTGCCATGCTATCGTATTGCCACATAAATCTGTATTGTCTGGTGCCCTATGTGTGTGTGTGTGTGTGTGTGTGTGTGTGTGTGTGTGTGTGTGTGTGTCCCTCCTTGTCTGTCTTGCGTCTTTACACTGCCTGTTTCGAAAGCCCTTCACTGTCACGAT
>JAPZDY010000021.1:21771031-21782901 GCA_029783645.1 Ctenochaetus hawaiiensis | reverse complement strand
CTCTATCGAGCTGTGAGTTGATGAGACACTACTGGCTACTGCCAGCACACAATGAAAGACACACTATAAAATACCACACAAAGCAGCAACCAACTCTGGTAATAGCTTTGGGGGGGGGGGCTGGGATGGGGGGGTTGGGGGTGCACACTCCACAGCTTCTCATAAGGATGCAAAGGCAATTAGATAGCTGTCAGTGTCGATGAGAATGCCTTTCTAGAAGTACAATGTGTGGTGCAAGAGAGGAGATGAGATCTGTCTATAAACCAGTGAGGAGAGAAGAAGGATGGGGAGAGGAGAGGGGAGGAGAGGAGACGAGGAGGGGAGGAGAGGAGAGGAGAGGAGAGGAGGCTTGTAATAAAAGGCGTTTACTGTGAAGGATGCATCACAACAGGGAGACTAGAGATGTAAAAAACGGGAAGCAACAGAAAAGAGTTTCTCTCCCTCCCTCTGTCTCTCTCTCTCTCTCCCTCTCTCTCCCTCTCTCTCTCCCTCTCCCTCTCTCTCTCTCTCTCTCACTCTCTCTCCCTCTCTCTCTCTGTTACTCAGACAGGTAAATTTGTCTCCTACGCAGAGCTTTCACATTCCCACTCAAAAGATATTCTATTGACCTTTTTGGTTCCTATAGCAACACAGAGCACAGGCCGGCAGTCTTACTTGAAAATGTGAAACACAAAAAAACATTTTACTGAGCAGGGATTTTACATAGACCTACGTACGAAGACAAAAAGCAACCACCTTTAATACATCACAGCTCTCCTCTATCTGCTGTTTGGTTTGGCATCGTGACATCTTTACCACCAAAAGCTGTGGTAGCACTAAAATTATTATCTTAGCTAATTATTATGATGAAGGCACTCAGTGTTAGCGGACTGCAACATTTCTTAAACATACTTAAACACATGCGAAACAAACTTGTTTCAGAGGACAGAAAACACTTTGTGGTCTCTCAGTAGCTTCGCAGTCAGAAGCACAAAGTAGAAACATACAGATGCAACAAACTGGAATCAAGTCAAGACAAGGACTTCTGCTTCACCTCCTCCTCCCCTCTACCCTATCACTCCTCTGTTGCTCTAAGCCATTCACACTGTAATAATAATGAAGGAAAAAAGCTCTTAAAATATTATTTAAAAAATTGTAAGATCCGTCAGTCATCAAATCTGCACCAGCTGCTTGAAAACAGTCTGACACACAACTTTTCCTGTTCAAAAACCAGATTTTCCACCTTGCAGTTGTATGCCTTTGTGAACCCGTCAAGTTGTAGTTTACTTCCATGTCCGTCCGGACTCGTATACGTTACAAGACTTGTGTGATTTCCAGTGTATAAATTCTTTTGAGAAACATGCTTTCTTTGCTTTGTGCTTTCCACAGAAGACTGAAAAGGAGCTCACAATCACCTAAAGCTCAATATCAGAAAAAAACCAGTGAGTTCAAATGCATCAAATATAGATTTTGCTGCAAAGAAGCAACAAATTCTTCCCACACATCAACCCCGCGGCACAAAAGATCTGAACAATCAAAGCAGTTTCAAGGTGAACATTCGGCATCAGACAAAAAGGTGAAATCTGGCTACAATCTCCTCTTTTGCTCCTGAGTCGTCACCTTGAGTAACAGTCAGAAAAGTTTTTTTTATGTAGCATGATGTTGTAACAGTATATCAGACCTTCAACCAACACGTCATTACTTCATTTGTTTGAAACTTTGAGTTCTTGTTTTGGATATTTCACGTTGTGCTGTGAGATCACAGTGATCCTGACCTTTGACCTACAAGATCTAATCAGTTCAACCTCCAGTCCAAGTAGATGCATGTGACAGGTGAAAAAGAGAAAGAAATCCCCCATAGCAATCTTGAGATATTGCATTTATTAAGTGGGATGGACGTGAGGTCACAGTGACCTTGAGCTTTGACATTTGACCACAAAAATCTAATTAGTTCGTCCTTGAGCCTGAATGGATGTAAGTGCCAAATTTGCTGAAGCCATTTCTGAGAAATCATGTTAAGAGAAACAGGAAGAAAAGATGGACTTTCGTACTGCTTGTATAGAAAATAAAGTGGTTTTAAAGTTAATGAGGCAAGTTTCATTTCTTGAGTTTTGAGAATCAAGATGAGGATCAGGATATAAATAAGGCAGAGGCCAGTGATGGACTGCCAGTGAGCACATCACTGATGGGTAAAGGATCTGCAGAAGTAGTGAGACCTTTCTATTCATGGAGCCATTTTGGGTCATTACTGCTGAGCAAATAGGGTCAAGACTTCAAGCTCTTTTTTGTGTATAAAGGAGGTTCCCACAGTGAAACTACAACACTTTTAAGCCCAATTACTTACTACAGACCAGTGAATACAAACCAGGACGGATTTGATAAGCAGATAAATCTGATTCATAAACAGGCATCAGTGTGTTATCACCCCTTCTGTCACATGCTGGATAAGATAAACAAAAAAGAAAAACTGAAAAAAGATCCTCCAGCATGAATGTTAAAGGTATTTACTGAAACTCATGCATGCAACACAGTTTGTATAAATCAAATAAGTGAGGAAATAAAGACTGTTCTCCTTTTGTCTCATCAACATTATGCTGATTTCAACGAGAAATCCAGTTCCTCGTCACAGTTTGTTGGTTAACTTTGAGTCTGGGCCTCATTTGATACCATGTTCATTTTAAACAGCTGATTTGGACTTCAAACATTGTTTTGGTTGAGTTAATGAGATGCAATAAAGTAAAGCAGCTTAGTCCACAGTATGACTCTCACTATCAAATAGAAGAGAAGAGGACGAAAAGACTTTACTATAATTGGTTCATTAGAATTGGCTGAGGCTGTTGGATCTCTTGCACACAGCAAATAATCCAGTCGGGCATGCATGTGCACATACGCACATGCGTGGACACGAGCACGAACGCACTGGTGTGTGAGTGTGCACACGTGCACTGTGCACACAGACACACACACACGCATACACACACTAATACTTCAAACAGGCTTGGATTATACAACCCAGTCTCTTGTGATGAGGAAAGACATTTTTAGCTAATGCATAACATTAACTTTACTTCCTAAAAAAAACCCAACACACACACACGTGCACACACACAAAGAAACACACATAAACACACATATGCATCACACGTGCGCACACATATTTGCCGCACGTGAATATGGGTCTGATTTTCTGCAAAAAGGGGAGAAGATTATAAAGAGACATTTAAATAGACGCAGCCTGCACTGCGAGACGAGGCAGGGCTTCGTTTGTATCAGAGTCAAAAAGGAGAAAAGACACTCAGGATTCAGCTGTTCCCTCTCATACGCGCTCTAGGGGTTATTGTTGACATCCCCCTGTGAATTAATTCAATTTGGAAGACAGGGTTAGCATTGATGAAACTAGGTTAGCATCGACGTTAGCATTCAGCAGAGAACAAATGTCATGATTACCAAAGCACAAGCTGCAATTGCTAACCCCATTTGGATATACAAGGGCAGCGCTAACCTTATTCAGCGGCATTGCAGCAGCTAACCTTATTCAAAGTGAAACCCACATCTCTTAGGGCCCTTTTAGCAGCCGTGTGGTGTTAGCTAATTGTACTCAGGGGCTTTTTAGATGGGAACTTTGTGACAAGGTGGCTTTTTACCCCACACAAGTGAGATCTGTTTTCCATTTCCGAAGCCTCAGATAAAGCTTTAATACCGTTTCCTGAATCTGCACCTGTTTGTTTGAGACGGAAAGAGAGACAGAGAGAGGACAAATGAGCGAGGAAATACTGAGAATGTGAAAACATGCAATTACATTCAGGTGCCATACACACTTTGTTGCTTACTTATGTTAGTTTCCGACCTCTTTTCATTTTTTTTTTCATGCACTTGCATCCTTGCTTTTAATATCCTTTACAGTATTTCTTCATTTCCCTCTACTTTATTCCTCCCCACTCTCAGATTTACAGTTTTACATTTGTGATGAAATGGCATCATACAAGAGGGATTAATTTTTTCCAATTTATATCAAGCAGCTTCTTTGTCTCACATCCAAACCCTCCTATTGGAAACACATGCAGGCTGCAGCCATTTTCATGGTGTCACACTGGAAGAAGCTGTGAAATGGTAACAAAATCCCACAAAATCGTATTTTGACAACATACATTTGTCTGCATTAGCAAATGAATCAAATGGACGGAAGCAGAGGGCAAATAAATGAGGGGAGTGATTTCTTTGATTAATTTGAGAACATTTTCATCATTTTTGTTCTTTTATTTTCATCTCTATGGCTTATGTAAACCTGTAAACCTCTTTTCTACACTTACTTATTTCTATATACCTCACCACTTTGCAAATGTGAAATATTTTTTACCCTTTTTGAACATTTATTGCTGCTATTTCCTTATTTAAACCATAAACTATCTACAACCACCTGGATTTATCAACTGCAAGCATTAATTCTCAGAGTTAATCTTCCATATCAGTTGACCAACACGCCTGCCTGTGCGAGGCTGCTCGACAACTCCTGGAAACAGTGTTTCTAGGCAAACAGCCCAGCTTCATCTCCATGCCTGGCACTGTAAAGACACACCCATCTCTTAGCTGCTCTGTAATTTGATTTACCAGGTCTGTGATTGGATTACAAGGCTGACATCCATGTACAAGCTACAGGAGTCATGGCCATTCATTCACTGCACTCACATGAAAAAATGAACGCACACACAGATAAACATGAATACACACTGACTTGACTTAACTTAGTTGTAACTCTGGATGAATTTGGAAATTAGCCGTTACGAAAGAAACATTGGAAAGCATCTGAAAACTACTAAAGTAATGGACCTAATTTGGTTAAAATACTTTCAACTTTTCCATGAAAAACACATATTTTTTTCTAATTACAACCATCCTGTTGTGTTATACACACAAAGACCCACACGTGCTTGAGTTTACACACACAAGCTCACGTACAGGCGCACATCGTATGCAGGCGGCGCGGCCTTGATGTGGATTTGATTACAAGCTGTTCATTAGATGAGGCAGATGAAAATCCCTGCTCCATCTGAATAATCCTCTGTGGCGTTCATACTCTGTACATTAACCTCATCCTCTCCCTCCTGAGACACGCCAGAAACATGCAAGTGTGAAAAAAACACCTACGCACTCACCTTGCAATATTTACCCTGCACCATGACAAATGTTGCATTCAAATGAAGGTAATTTCCATGTTTGTAAGGTGTGTGAGGTCTCCGTGTTATAATCCCATTGGTGCTGATGATCGGTGGAACGGCTGCAAAGCATCTTGTCTTTTTCCTGTTTTATATGAAGTTAAAATTATCATCTATTTACTTCATGAAAGGGACAGTTTCTGACAGCTAAAAATAACTCAAACCGCAGCAGTCAAATGCATTTTCAAAAGCTAAAAAAATGAGGCCAGAGGTCAGCGAAGCTTTGACAGTACAGTTTCTGTCTGTCTCTGCAATCATTATCTCACTCATGACATGATGATTAGAGGCAGCCGCATGTAAACGAGTGACTGGTCTTCTGACCCAGTCATCTCTGCTCAGCGTCCTCCTCCTGCACGAACACAAACAATTTAGCATGTTGGAGGAGCACAAACTGAACACGACACATGCCAGCTGCAGGAATGAAACAATTGCTGTTAAGAGACAGAGAGAATAAAAGAGTCACATCTAACCCTGCCTCCCCTCTGTCACTCCCCCTCTGTCCTCCTCTCTCCGAATGCTAGACAGGAGCAGAGAGGCGGCCTTTTTTTGTCTTTAACACAGGCAGACTGCATGTATATGGCATGTGCAAGTATTGTGAGAGAGTGTGTGTGTATGTGCAAGCCTGAACGTATATGAGGAGCAATAAGTGAGCACTTCATTCATCCATTAAATCAGCCTCCAGGGCCAAATATCAAGTGAAGAGTGTTGTGCAGAATTAACAACAGGGAGAGATGTGGATACTCAGAGAGCACCTGCCATTAAAAAGTGATCAAACTTTGTGTTTGTGTGTGTGTAGGGGTGTGTGTGGGTGTGTGTATGTGTGATCCAGCGAGAACTCAAGCGTATTCACGACTGAAATCAGTTCTATGAGTCATCATCAAGGCTCACTGAAGGTTTCCCCCATCAATCTTTAGGGCCGCAGGGAGCTGCCGGCCAACCCACACACACACACACACACACACGCACACACACACGCACACACACACCGTAGTGAGACACACAATGAGACACAAAGAGGAAGGAGCTGAGTCACTGTACACCCACTGTCTGTCTGCTTTCCCACTGATTAACAGCTTCGATCACAGGATCGGTGCTCAGGTCTCACTGTAGGAGATGTCGAGTCTTAACCACTTTACTTTCATGAAACAGGAGCAGTGGTCACATGTTTTTCATCTGCAACAGCAAAATCTCAAATTCACAGAATTTTTTTGGGTGAAAAGTCATAAAAACATGCAAATGATTCAATAATTATAGAGTAGAACGTGCAGTTAATTGACCTCAAGATGACTTTGACCAGTTTGAAAAAGTTCTACTGGCAGACCAATAAGAATGCTGCTCACTGTTACTCTCAGTGCTTTTAAATGAACCAAAACAGAGTTACAGTAATTTGGACAGTCTCTGATCTTCCTGTCTGGCACATTTTAAAGGAATATTCCCTCAGCTGTTCTTCCAAGTCAAAATTAATTGACAGCCAAACACCAAAAAAAAAAGCAAAAATGTTCAATGTTAATACTGGAAAACAAGCATGCATTTTATTACTGCTTTACAAAAATATCACTCTCTTTTTCAGTTCAACAACTTCATGAGTCGGTTCCCTCTTTCTTCATGCTCTATTTTTATTCTTTATTTTGTTCATTACAGAGATATCACACCAGCAGTGTGAAATTTAACTTTCCCATGTGAGTCTCTGAGGGAGTGAAGAACATCAAAGGAGACGTTGCTTCGGATGAAGATGTGATGTTGAGTTCATCACAAAAACCAAACAACAAGAAGACATCAGAAATTCTACACAAGTGTGTCTTCATACGCAGCTCCAAATGATGATATGCTAACTTTTGCTAATTAGCCCAAAGCACTGCTGTGCCACAAAGCCGCTCTGAGCCGCCAGCACAGCTGCAGACTTTTAGGCTGGTTTTAACTCCACACCTACGTATTTCTGAGGGATTCCGACCCTCCCATTTATTCAATAATGATGCTAAACAGTATGTTATTAGAAGTTATTATATAGCTGAGTTTATATATTTTACATAACATCTGTCTGCTCTGCTGGGATCCCACTGCAACCTCAATTCCAACAAAAATCTGAATAATGCAAAAAATTATTAATGATCTAACAATAAAACCTTTATTTTTGTCTGTTGCATTGAAGATGTCGGCCGTCCAGCAGTGACACTATTATTTATATTCCAGTGCATAATTTGTGGCACTTGGGAAGTTTCTATACTTGTACAGACATAAAATAAACATGAAGCCCCAACCCTCGCAGTTCAGATACTGGAGCATGAAGTCTGCGTCCGCATACGAGGAGGATGGTAGTCATTTGTAACACTGAGAATAGGGGGTCTCATGGGCTTTCACGCCATGAATAATTCAGATTCACATGCTACAGGGTTAACCCGGTCACTCCAACTGTATACACACACACATACACAAGCATGAACATGCATGGTGCGCATGCATACGCAACAACCAACAACCACAAAGGAAATGCATAAGCATAAGCTCATATTGTGTACAGAATATGTTTGAACGCATGCAAACACACACACACACACACACTTACTTCCATCAAACTCTGGTATTTTTCAGTGTTTTCTGCCTCTTTTCTGCAGCTGCTTGATTTGCTTTGAGTCAATATTTTCTTGGAAGGAGGACTGCGTCGACCTTTCACCTTGACCTTGGTGAGATCAGCTGCTTTCACCACAGAAACTCAGTGACTAAGGACTTTTCTGCTTGTTGCTTGGTAACGGAGCACAGCGGTCTAAAAAACACCGTCTAAATCCAGACATCTCTCTCTCATTCTCGCTCCCTGTCTGCCTTTGCACACTCTGCTCCAACTGGCTTTGGCTTTTTATCACTTCATCTACACAGAGATTAAGCAACAGGCACGGAGGGCGAGAAGCAGAGACAGGAAGTAGAAAGTGGAATCTGGTCTCATTACAAAGAGCCATTAAAAGGGAAATGATATTGCAACAAGTTTGTTGTTTGAACGGTGGGAAGCATTAATCCGTCTCTCTCTTGGTCATTCTGCTTTTAGAAATTCTGACATCTTTCCTCCCCTGCTGTCATCGCTGGTCTTCATTTGGTTTCATCACATTAGCTTATTATCCCTGCTGAGATCCATGAGCAGAAAGAAATAGAGAGAAAAGAAGGCAGCATGTCCCACTGGGAGTAGGTGAGGAAGTAAAAAGCAGGAAAGAAAGATGTAATATCTGGTGAATAATGCTTCAGAGAACAGATGACCCCTTCACCTTCTTTTCTGCAGTCTTTTCCTCTTATTTCTCTGTGCTACTTCATTCTGCTTTGACTGGAAGAGACAGCAAAACAGTGCGTAAGACAACACCGCTATTCATCTTTCTCCTCAGTCCCTCTGCAGGACATACATATTCATTTAAGATCCCAGTGTGTTTGTGTGTGTGTTTGGACGCATGTGTGTGTGCCCATATGCATGCGTATGTACATGTGCACCCACTGCGGCAAGGAGCTGAATACCGAGATGCATAATTTACATTCATCAACTCAGTTAAAGATCATAATGAGTTGATATCAACATGCAAATTCTGCTTGTGACAACAAACACCAAACAGGCAAATAAAGGAGGCTGGGGACTCGGTCGCATCAAACACACAAACACGTGACAGAGGGAGAAAGAGAGAGAGAGAGAGAGAGAGAGAGAGAAAGTGTTTGGACTCGTACAGTAAGATCTGAGATTCAATACGATACCCGATATTCTTCACAAAAACTCTAAGAAACCAGATGTACTTCTGTAAATAACAGACAGCCGGGTGCTTGTTTGTTCTTGTGCGTATTCCTATGTGTGCCATATGAGAAGATGTGTGCTCGTGTGTGTACGCAGTGTGTCCCAGTGTGCAGTGACTCTCGCCGAGCAGCGGGACAGTGTGTGATAATAGGTGCAACATCGCACTCGGATTCAGTCCAAACTTCCTCCACTCTATCTGATACTTCCTGTCTGTGGGGAACAACATCAATCCTGGCGGCTTCTTATTCTACAACTGGGCCACTGCACATCGTTCCTTTATCCAACTTCTTTCCAGCATCTGACTGCGGCGGATAACATGCTGTTTCAACCAGTCACATGCAAGCTGACAGTCAACCTCTGATTGACCCCCTCATGATAAAAACAAGGGAGAAAAGATCATATGTTGGACAAAAAAATATATATTAAGCACAGATGTATGAAATAAAAAAGGCAGATGGACAAATTATATGAATCCACAAATTGCAAATTGCAGATGTGTTGGAATACAAGGAGATTACTGTGTGAAGAGAATGATGGGAGGCAGAAAGCCCAGTGTGCATCTTTACATACATCTGATTAGACAATAATGCTCAGCAGAGATTAAAAGTGGGGGAGGTAAAACATGAGCAGTTAGAGAGGATGCTCAAGGAAGGCTTCCAGATTCCAAGTAATCCTGCAGATACCGTAAGTACGAACATACGAACGTTCACACGCACACAAGGACACACAAGAAAAGGGAAGAATGCGATTTGTTTGTGAGGAGTGAACTCGGCCGAGTTAAACCGCTCACAGGGATGTGTATGTTGTTCAGAAGAGGGAGCTTGCATAAACATGCAAATTACAGCTCATGCATACACATGGCAGCGGCACAACTAACAAAATGAACGAGCAAAAAAAAAAAAGGGCCAGCGGGCTACGATTGGCTAGATGAGATACGGGACTGGAGCTGAAGCGCCTCAAGCAGAGCTGCTTTGGTTTCCTGATGACACCAGGAAAAAGGTTCACTTTGATTAGGCACATAGGCATGTCTATACTGAAGGAAGGAGACAGTCTGTCAGATTGACGGCTCCCATTGTGGGTGGGCTGTAGTGAATTTGCATGTGCTGTCACGGTAATTTCACACAACTTAACCTGTATTCCTCCCTCTGTGATGGTGTAGAGCCGAGAGAGGGGAGAGAGGAGGCTTGATGAGATGGAACACTTGTAAATGTCTCCTGTTTGAGGAGCAACAATCTCAAGGGAATCCTCTCTATTCACTCTCTGCACACTGTGTGAGTGTGTGTGGATGTGTGTGTGGGTGTGTGTGTGTGTGTGTCGTGCACTGAGGATTTGAAAGCTTGCAAGAGTACTTTCATCTGCTCTGTTAAGTTAAGAAAGGCAGCAATTATAATTTTAGTAGAGGTGACAATATTATGCACTCATTCTCTGTGCGTGTGTGTGTGTATTTTTTGTAAAGAAATTTTTAAAAGAAGCAATCTGCCCGGAGCTCGTCTGGACAGGTGAGCGAGTTCACCGGCAATGATTGCTGAGAGAAAAGAAGGGAGGGAATGAGTTACACCGTGACAAGTGGAGGGAGTCGGAGGGATGGAGGCAGAAACACTTTTCAGTGTTAACAAGACAAAACATAAAAGAAGATAAAAAATAAAAGAAGATAAAAAATAAGAGGCTCTTCAGGTGGATTTGAAAGGGGAGAGGAAAAGAGCTCAGATTGCTTCTTTGTTTCTAAATGCTGAATCCGTTGTTCGGTTTCAGAAAATTCAGTTATGATTATTATTCAAATAATCTGACCTTTGACCCCCCTCACTGTTTTCTCGAGGCACAGAAAAGAGCTTCACAAGCAGCGTCCTACTCTGTGTGTTCTGACCCTTCATGCAGATTGTTTTCATTATTCATCAGCTGCGTTAGAAGTTGCTTTCTCTGCGCTTTCAAACATAATAACAAAAATTTCAAAGTTACAACAGGATTTCAGTGAGTGCAAAAGTGATGCATGCGATAAGAAAGTGGTAACACAGGGTCGCACAAGAGTTCAAAGTTGTAGACCTTCATGCAGCGCACATAGAACATTTAAACAGAATAGAAAAGATTTAAAAAATAGCAATTTATATACACAGTGTAACTCTACGTAATCACATATGAACTCTACAGCATTCTTTAGATTTTGCCTTTGAGAAATGCAAACTCTAAAACGATGATGATGATTATTTGTTTGACATCTTCACAAAACAAAAGCTGTAATCTCGGAAACACTGTCCATCAACTTTTACTGCATTTGAGCGAAAAACATTTCTGATGTTAAACACAGAGTCTGTCCATCACTCAACTTGGAGGCCAAAGCTCTTAGTAGAAGAATTGACTACAGAAAACCTTCTTGACTCTTGTTTTAAGCTGTTTCTGAGAAGACAAAACTTTCAGAAGCACCATGTGATGACCTTGTCACCAGACTCCCCTTAATTTTTGTCCCAAACTATCATTGGCTGACTCAAGCACAAACTCAAACACTCAGCAAAAATGTCCTCCTCCTCCTCCTCCTCAGCCCTTCCCTTCATCCCTCCTTTAACGACATGCATAAACAAATTCAAAGTGAACTCGAGTCCCTCCCTGCTCACTGTCCACCATATGGCCCCAGAAAAAAAAAAGAACTTTTAACATTCAATTTTCATTCCTGCACATTCATTAGAATTCATGAATATGCAAATACAACTGTCCCAGTTGCCATAACGATGCGGACCCCTACTGGGAGGTGTCAGCATTGTCAGGGGAGAAAAAAAAATAAAAAAATCCAGCACCTTCCGGTTGTGTGTGTGTGTGTGTGAGTGTGTGTGTTTGTGTGTGCATGAAAGTGTGTGTGAACCTCAAACAGATGCTCCTGTATATTTATGACCCATTTGACTGCTGTCTCAGTGCGCTGGGAATAAAAC
>JAPZDY010000021.1:21745514-21759809 GCA_029783645.1 Ctenochaetus hawaiiensis | reverse complement strand
TAATCAAGATAATCCTGATAAATTGTTTAACCTTTTTATGACCCATCTAATCTCCTGATGCTTATGTTTCTGGTCCAGAAGATTTTTTTTTTAGCAATGTTGCCATAAACTGAGTGATTGTTGAGCCACTGCAAACACAGAATAAGACCAACAAAATAAAACCAGTCACATTTAAGAAGCATTTTATTTTAACTTTTGTATGACATACAGACACAAGGCTCTGTTTTGTGTGGAAAAATGTGTGTGTTGTGAGCACACGTTTAACAATATGAGAGCAGCGGCCCTCCGTGTCTCGGTTCAGCAGACAACAGGTCTGATTGGATTAAGAAACTCTACAGTGGATTAGTCATGTCTGGTCTGATGCTGGACACGAGGAGAGCGAACGAAGGAGCGCTGTGGCTGTTTTTTTCTTTTCTTTTTTTTTTTACGTGAGTTTAATCTCATAACTGTGACAAAGGGGCTTTACCACGGCAGGCATACGTGATTGAAATCCCAGGATAATGCTGATGCTATGGAGATTGGCAGCTCATTTAGTTTGTAAATGCACCAAACATCCACCACTAAGCTGAAAATGCATCCTAATTGCCATAATAAATAGCTGTGAGTAATGCAGGCGCAGCGCCGTCCTAATGTGTGTTTCTACATTAAATGATAGACATATTCATCCCAACCATCACTGAGATCGTCAAACATAATAATAAATATGATGAATGCCCCTCTGAGTTCATCACATGAAGGTTCGGTTGTCACAATGAAAAATATGAACGTGATGCTGATTTTTATAACTCATAAAAAAATGATAACTGACTCGGTAATGGAGTTCGTGGCAGGTGACTGTGTGTGTTTGATAAATGCAGCGTTTAATGCAACCAACACCTCCTGACACACAAACGGGACAAAAAATAAAAAGTGTGATCTCTTTCCTACAGTGTCTGTTTCCAGAATATAACTGGTGTTGACTGTGACCAAGCCGGAGGGTTAAAGAGGCCAATGTGAGGGAAAATGTTGAGGGTTAGTAGAAAGAATCTACTGTCAGATGTTTGTACACTCTCAAGCATGAAACATTATTATAAATTAGGTTTAAATTGCACATTTATTTGTATTTTAACAATTAATTATTTGTCTTTTTTATCAGTTATATCAGAGACTAGATAGATTTTCTGTACAGAGGTTCATTGGTCTACTAACTTCAGTGATCACCTGATTTTTCTGATTATTCTTTTTAGCATTTAGCTTATAGCACCTTTGTACCTGAGTGCAGCTTTGAAGACCTGCTAGCATGGCTTTAGACCCTTACAATGTGGTCGCATTCAATTTCACTTCACATTAATTTCTATTTGAAACAAGGTGAGACACATTCACTCACTGTCATTACGTCCCGCCTCAAATCAGACTGAACTATAAGACAAAAAATTGCAAAGCTCTCCAATGTCCAACCGGTGTGTGAGTGTGTGTGAATCTCATTCAGGAAATGTTTTTATTTTACATTTTCTTAACAAAATAATCCAAACACCATAAATGAAGGGATGCTGCTTGTCTGCAGTCAAAGTGACTATAGTCACAAAGATTAATGGTGTGTTTTATACATTTCTGTATAATTTACAGTTTGTTAGAATGCTGTTTGTACCTTGGCTCAACTCTGCAGTTTATGTTTTTAGCCTCACACACACTGTTTCCTGTCACACTTGCTTTTAGCAACATGAGGGAATTTTGCAAGATCCGATTTTTTCTTAATGTAACCTCTGTCTTGTTTATACACTGTACCAGGTTTTGATTTTTTCAACCCAATCAATAGGACAAAGACAACCATGTAGCCCTGAAAAATATCCAAAAAAAAAAAAGGCGGCTCTCCTGAACTCTGAGCCTGTGGGAGGCAGAAACTGAGGCAAAGCAGGAGCAAAAACACCAGTCCGAGAAAGTTTGTTTGCTGCAGGGAGGCAAGAAGCTCCTTTTGTCTGGACCCAAATTTAATAAAACAAACCTGGAACTGTGAGTTGTAGCTGCTCACTCTGTTGATGATGCAGCAAAAGAAATGGCCTCCACCTCCCAGTCTGAGAGAAGCTACATCACAGGAGAGTAATCCTCACCCGGGTTCAAGTGAGGCTTGTATCCTCTGTTTGACTTGAGCAACTGATGCCGCTCAGTGCAAGTTGCAGCCTCTTTAGAGTTGGTTCAGCTCTGGTCATCTGATTAGAAATACTCAGGAAAAAAAAAGAGATGGGAAATCTCCCGACTGTTTAATGAGTGTGTGGTATGTTAGTGTGTGTCACTCGTCACAGGAAGTGCTCTGAGTCGAGTTTGAGTCATTCGCTCGTTAAGCATGGCGTGCTGGTGCATCTACTCAAGTTTATTAATCGTGACATAAAAAACCCCGGAATAAAACTGTTATGAGTCATCATTTATTAACTGTAATTTTTAAAGAAAATGAGGGTTTTGCTAATTGCAGCCCAGTTAGTGCGGCCCGATCCGTCACCACCGCCGCTGCTGCAAAGCCACAAAACCTCCATTTGTGAAGATGTGGGTTCATGTTGTACAGTAAGAAAGAGGGCGTGTGGTGGTGTAAAGTGTGTGTGAGTGTGTGTGTGTGTGTTGGCAGAGGCGGTGTGTGGTGCTGAGTCTACCCTGCCCTTCCCTGCAGTCCTCTCCTCCCTCCTGCCACCATGGAGCAGCCTGCCTTTTAATTACCTGGACCATGATAAAGAGAACGAGCGAGCGAGCTACAGACGGAGAGAGAGAAAGTGTGTGTGTGCGTGTGTGTGTGTCTGTGAGAGAGAGAGAGAGAGGCAAAGAGCGAGTGAAGCGTGACATTCCAGTGTGCCTCATAAACTGTAAACTGATATTGTCTTTGAATGCAAACCAAAGAGAAGAAGAGAGGAGGGAAGGTGCGATTTGGGGAGGTGAAATTGGAGAGGAGGTGTGCATATGTGTGTGTGTATGTGAGTGTGTGCGTGTGCACGGTAAATCAGAGCAAAGCGTGGCTCCCAGTGTGCAGCAGATTGCCTCAGCTCACACCACTGCCTCCGCAAATTAATACCATTGATTTTCCTTTGCGTCTAACACACGCACACACACACAGAAACACACCCCAGCTGGTCAGAAGGTAAGGCAGAGGATGGTGGATCTGCAGATCGAACTGCTGGAGAAGACTTCACCGCCTCCTTTAACACACACACACACACACACACACACATGCATATAAAATGAATGATGGGATACAAATGAAAGGAAGGAAAAAGAAACTGTCAGGTGTGATACCTCCCTTAACACCAAGCCTGGCAAAGGTACAGAACCACACACACACACACACACACACACACACACACGACATAGTCAAAGAACTGAAGGCCTGCCAGGTGAATGAAGCCGGAAGCGGAGGGATTGTCACAGTGTTTTTGAATGCTGAGAAATATCCAAACAGATAACAAAACGCATAATAATGCTGCGGCAGAAAGCTGAGAGGAACAGCAGGGAGCTTCTGACACTGACTGACATACAAATCAGACGGAGAGATCCAGCGCGAGATAAAAAGGAAAAGGCACTGAGATGAGAGGCAGAGACTGTCCCCTCTCTCTCTCCCTCTCTCCCTCTTCTTCATTCTCACAGAGCTTCCTGATGAATGCAGCTGATTGCAGTAAGTAGAGGGCAGCAAGAAATTATCATTAATAATCCCCAGCCAGCTCTTAATCATATCTCCTCCTCTGCTGCATCGCCAAGTTGCTCCATCGCAGTGCAAGTGTGTGGGAGAGAGACCACTTTAAGACAGTGGTATTAGGTGGAGTGTTTAAGAGAGGAGAACTATTTCATCAATCAATCATGTGTTCCCTTTTTTTTCACAGATACTCCTTACCCACGAAAGGAAGTGATGCAGATGTCTTACTTCACTGTCATGCATGTTCTGTTTGGTGATGTGTTTGTGGACGTCACTGATCTTTTTTTGTGTGTTTGATCCGTAAACTGCCTGAACTTGTGAACTCAGCCACACCATTTACATTTTATCAGCAGTGATTACAAACTGTGAACATTAAAGAAGAGTACTTTAAAAAAAAGGGGAAAAGGGCTTTTAATAGCAGTAAAATATAGTTTTTATACTGCATTATCTACGTAGAGACCACATACTGAGAACAGCCTGATGTATAAACACTCATCAACACTTATACATACAATAGATGTGAAGCTTTGTCAGATTTGATATTCAATCAACAATTTCAGTTATTCATAAAGCAAAAGTTCCAAACATTAAATGGTCATAGCTCCTAAAATGAGAGGATTTGTTAGTTTTCTCTCTTTTTTTGCACTGTTTGGGTAATGTAAGTAAGTTTTGGTTGAACAGAGAATAAACTATCAGAGGATGAAACTTTTACTCTGAATAAATTGTGATGTGCATGTCCCCACATTTTGTTGAATTAGTTAGTAATCAAATGAATATCTTTGCTTTGATTGATACTAAAATTAAAAGCCAAAAAGCTTCTTCATATAAGTTTATAATGAGTTGCAACAGATTCCAAGTGTTCTGAGTGATACTCCACTTTAAAACCCAAAGTGCCGGCACAGAAAATGCCAAATGACTGCGATGTGACATATAGTTACAGTCTGACTGATGTTTCCTCTGCAGGTTTGATGCCGTAGAGTCGCTGTGAATTAATGCAGCTTCTGTCTCCTGTGCTGTCAGATGGTAAAATGGCTGCTCTGCAGAGGCCATATTTTTGTGTGTAAAGCAATAGTCCAACATCACACTGCTACCTGCCTGCTAGCCTTGTACGAGCCATTTTATGGAGGTGGAGTAAACACTCTCTCTCTCTCTCCATCTCTCTCTCTGCAGAGTCTATCAACCGGTCTCTCATCACTGTGCAAGGTCACCCATTCTCAGAGACAGTGCAGAGAGTGCGTGTGTCTGGATGTGTGTGTGTCTGTGTGTGTGTGTGTGTGTGTGTATGGGAGTGTTTTACAGCAGTCCCAGGTCTCGGAAACCTTGGAAACGGAGTGGAACAGAGCATTGGAGCTGTAACAATAAGGCAGCCTGTTGAGCACGGAAAAGCTAGCTGCTGCAGTTGGACTGTTAGAGTATACACACACACTCAAACACAAACACACACACACACCCACACGCATATACACACACACCTGCCAGCTCTAATGATGATTTATGCCCGGCCCGAGGGCAGGCATGCATAACTGTAGCAGTCACAAACACACAGATCCACTTGCACATGCACTCACAGCTTAATACACAAGGAATACAGTATCTCCTTCTCTCACTCTGGTTCTCTCTCTCTCTCTCTCTCTCTCTCACACACACACACACACACACCTCTAAAGATGAAAAATTGACAAGATGGATGTGTTATAACAGCAGTGAGCATCGGGGAAAGAGCAATGGTAAAATGAAAATTGAAAGATAGAAAAAAACGGGAGCTGAGAAACAAATATGTTGAAAGCATCGAAGCAGGAGAGAGAGAGAGAGAGAGAGAGATGGTTATCTCCCTGCTGACTACCATAGTCTAAGCTCATTTACCATGTTCTATCTGTGATAGTGCTGTAGCTGTCCAATCTCTTTCTAGATATTTCCTTGGAGGAAAACTGCTCATTTTGCTCTCTTCTTAAGGCAGAATACACCGAGCTCCTGGTCTTATTAAAAACACATTTCTCACATGGATCCTCACTCTGCAGTGCTTCTGTGTGTGTGTTTTTGTGCGCTGAAAGAACGAGTGTGTACGTGCTCAGATACTCTGCATGGTTCAAGACATTAAAGCACACAAAAATAATCAACTTTTGGGAGGATGCATGAGAACAAACACGCATACACTGAATAAACACACAGTATGTGGAGTGAATGAGAAGTTTGTGACTTATTGAGAAGAAATCCAAAGACGTGTGCAGTTAAACTCTCTGTAGGATAATGCAGAAAGTCAGATGTTGATAACTTTTGCAGTAGTTTTGTTTTGTGTAATTGATAATACCAAGGCAGCACTTTTTGAGAAAATGGATAACATTAGCCTTCAAGCAGTCATCCATGGACTGGAGCTGGACTAAGTGTGTAAACTGTAGGAGACTATTTGAAAAATAAATGTGCCACGTTTCCTAAAACTGACCCCTCCTCTCTTAGGCTATGAACTTATCCATCACTTCTCGTACAGCACATGCACAGAAACACACGGATCAGTTATGTGCACAGACTCACTGGCTGCCTGTGAGAATCTGGTCTCAGTCAAAATAATTAGAGTGGCTCTCAGATAACTTCATTTATGCTGTTTGGTTTGGTGTTATCAAAGGAACGGGACGACCCAGAAACTTGCCCGTTTCATCACTAATAAGTCAGCTGAGGTGAAAGGGAGACATTTGTCTTGATCAAATTTAACTAAAGTCACGTCTCTGCAGCGATGCAAAATTCAGCGAGTCTGCAAGGCCACAACACTTCTTTCACGGCAGCAACTAACAAAGTTGCACAAGGATGCAATTCCCTGTTTGCAGCTCTTTTCTCTTTTGAACGATAATAAAGGTACAGTATGTGTATGTGTCTATTTTGAGCTTTCTGTCTGGGGGTTTTTTGTCTCTGATCTACAAAGCTCTGCGAACAACCATTGTTTAAAAATACATTCCCAATTTTAACTGAAAGTATCTGACTTTTTACATTTCTGAATTCCTCACACTGTCAGGTACTTTAAGGGCAGGCGTGCCCTCAGTATTCACAGCATTTGCTAATCAAACTTCATCAACAGACACCTTGTTAATATAAATTCAGGGTGATTTAGAGGCTTCTTTGAAATAGTTATGAAAGCTGAGCACATTATTTGTTTATGGAGCAGATGTAGTTATGATGAATGATGAAAATGGATTGAAACAAACTAAAAGAGCTCCAAAGAGCAGCATGAAGTTGCACTAAAGGCCTGACACAATCACACAGGTGTTTTCATTCGCTCTGATGACAGCACCACAGGTTGGGAGAAAACTAGCTCTAGTCATACTAAGAGTTGTGTGATGTCACTGAACTTATATGACTGATGTTGCTGTCAGAATGGATTTTGCTTCTAGTTCTTTTCTATTAAGATGAGTAAAGACACATTCATTTTCAGTTGTTTCTTCAGCTCTGACTCTTTTGTTTAATCTGATTAAATCCTGACACATTCACGAGGCTCCCTGAGGTCAGATCGGTTTCAGACAGAGGGGATCCGACTGACCTCTCATTTGTGAGATATTGATCGTTCATGTTCTTGTTTGAATAACTACATGATGTAATAATCAGCTGTGGTGAGTGCAAGGACAGTGACAAATGTCGGCGACAGTCAAGTGTTTGATAAAAAGCACAATTTGCACATTTGTAGAATACTGTTGTCATTGTAAGCAGCGTATGTTAGTGGATAAAGGAAAACTGGGAACAGTGATGAACAGCAGCCGGCAGCAATTACTTTTACAATCACTCATAGAGCAGGAATTAAATGTCCCCTCTACTGAAAAAAATGTGTTTTCATTTGTTTATGTCTCCAAAAATGTCAAGACTTGACTACATTTACCTTTAACTCTGCAAAATTGAAGAGATTTCTTGCATTCCTGAACTGAAGGGGGCGATGTCTGTGCATCTTTACTAAAATCTGAGATCTAAACTTACGTGGTACGTCACAAATATAAAAGCTAATTGCAGGTGAAGAAACCTGAAACCTTGACCTTTGACCTTTGACTTGTCAGCACAGAGAGAGAGAGAAAGTTTGCATTAACATTAAACTGTGTGCTTCCAGCCTCTTTTCTAAGTTATTTTTTACTTTTTCTGTCAGAAAACCATGTTTATTACTATGAATCATATCAGATTCTTTTACATACGTGTCTGGAAAGGAACTTTAAGAAACAGTTACAGACCATGCTTTACAAAGTGAGTCATATCTGCCCACTGCATGTCAAAACTAACTGCCAGGGAAGAGTCGTGACTTCCTCCCACTACTTACATAAATATTGTATCAGCTGGTGACTCCATCAGAGAAGGATGTCTGTCCGTAACTCTCAGCCCCTCTGAGTTTCTACTCAATAATAATCCTTTGCCTTGACAAATCAGACTACCTGTTGTTAAGCTACAATAAAATAAGAGATGCAGAAACTATCTTATTAAACTGGTTTCTTACAACTGCTGCAAAGGCAGAAACTATTACAAAAAAACACACACATGACATCATATTTCCAAGGCCTGTAAGATGATGATGACGACACTATTTTCATTAAAAAAATGTTCCAAATCTTTTTAACTTTTAAAAACTTGAGGTCCTTCCAATTAATGTCTGAATGAATTTCAGGCGCAGCACAGCCTCACTTCCATAATATTCAAGCATCATTCACGCAACGTGATTTATTTTAGATGGGATTTAGCGCAGTCGCCGAGGTTTCAAAGAAAATATAAATTATCACCCTCTCACCGCCGTGCGTAAAGATACAGATGGTGAACGCTGAATGTGTTCTTTCTTTCTAAGATTACTGTGTCAGTGGGGAAATTAGAGAAAAGAACCCCACTGAAACTGCACCATCTGTATCTTTACACATGGTGTCATGAGGGTTGTTTAATAGAGGCAATTAAGCCCATTTGAAACTGGGTGAATACATTTACAAATTAGGTTTCGTTGCCATTTAAATTCCACACCTTTGCACCGCCATGGTGAGCCTGGTTAAAATATACCTTTTAATCCCTATAATCAATAGTACATTTCGTTTCTATATTCATAACAAGTGTCCATGTCCCGTCTCCTCATTTCAGTAAATTTTAAATTCCAGTCATTTTGGAAGTCATAATAGAAATGTGCACTAAGTGTTTTGTTATAAACTTTGTTTTTCCTCCTTTGCTTTAAAAGTTTTTTAGAAAGATTTAGAAAGAACTTTGGGGAAGCGTCGCAGAGCCTTTTGAGAAAAATGTACAACACCGGGCTGAAGCATTAAAACTGACCTTTCCAGACAAAGCTGTAGTTAATTCTTCTACTAAATTTAACAGCAATTTCAGTATCCCTTTAGTGTTACAGGGGTCACTGAAGGGACTTCAGACAAAAAATACCCCAAAAAGTTATTATATGTGGCCTTTTTAGCAGCCATACCTGAGTGTAAGCCTATCCTCCCCCCTCCCTCCTCCTCTCCTCATCCCCTGCCCTTCCTATTCATTTCCATCTGTTCTCATCTCTTTCATTATCTCTCCTCTCCCATCCTCCTGGCTCCTCTCGTGTTCCCCTTCTTGCAGAGCAGTAGTGTCCTTGCAACCCCCTCAATCATCCCCACACAGGGAGACTTGGAGGCAGTCCAAGCCCGGTCCCTTGAGTCCTGGCTGGGTGACTTCCAACCCCACGATCCCCAGGCTTCACTCCAGGCTGTGGGCCTGAGAGCTGGCAGCTCAGGGAGGCTATTGTCGGAGAGAGATTAACCACACATGGCAGCTATTGTGCAGAAACACACATGCAGACACGTGGACGCACACATCTCGACACGTACAGAGCCACATATTCCCTCAACATAACAGTTATTGTTTAACGTCAATGAAGATGTTAAATGGCACCAGGCAGACTATTAAACTACAGCTCTGCAGATTCTCCCACTAATATAGCACAAGGTTAGCAAATGTCATGTGTGTGCACACCAGTGGTATGTTAACACTGGTGCTTGCACGTGCTGTGTGCCCAGCAATTAATCCTGCTGAGGATATTGATTTTCTATTCACTGGTAGCCACAAGTGGATACATAAGTCTGTATCTCTATCAGCCTCCAAAACGCTGTATCTGTCTGCCTGTAATCCTGAGTGTATAATAGCTAAGATGATCGGATGTGCAGGCACCTCAAGGGTCCAGTCGACGTGAAACTGTGTATTATGCATGATTTGATCTGCACACACACACACACACACACACCCACACACACACACACACACACACACCTTGATACGGCAGTGAACGCAGCACAAAGCCACTTGTATTCAAGTACAACATGTATGTTTCCGTGCAAATATGCAAAACAAAGCCCACGCAGGCGGTGCAGTTACTTGAGTGCAAATGCTACTTACACACAAGACATATGCACATGAGCACACACACACACACACATTCACAATGCTAATCCCTCCCAAATAAGCCCAGCAGCCGGGGGACAGAGATGGTGCGATGGCAGAAGAGATAAGAAAAAGAGGAAGAAAGCAGAGAAAAGGATGTGAGCTGCTGTGTCCCACATACATACGCCACGAAGCCCCTCCCTCGTTCGCCGCTCCTCTCCTCTCCTCTCCTCCCCTCCCCTCCGATTATTGCCCCCACCCCCTGCCGCCTCTCTCCCCTCTTCTCGCCAATCTCTACATCCCTCTTCACCCCTCAGCCTCCCCCCAGAATCCCAGCAGCGGCTCACAGGAGAGGTGGCACACTTTGAGGATAAATTTAGAAATGAGGTGCAATACCAAGGCCGGCACAGAAAGGGAGAATAGTGGAGACTACATACATGTGTGTCTGATCGTATGCACACACACGCAGAAAACAATGTCTCAACATGCTGCATTTTGGCTCAGAATATAATAAATCAGACATGCATGGCGGATGGTTTTAATATGATCTTTGGGAGCGTTTTGTTGTGAGCAGAGAGGTTTCGGTGAGGAGGAAGGACCACAGATAGAGAAGAGAAGAATCATGTTTAGCCTTGTAATACTCAATACTCCGTTAAAATGGGTGGGAGTTGTGGTGCGGTGTGAATATTAATGGCGAACCAAACCGGACCCCCTGACGAGAGGGAGAGAGAGTGTGTGTATAAGAGAAAAGTGGAGGAGAGCGAGTGACTTTGGGCTGATGGGTAGATGGGTAGAAGGGGAGGAGAAGGAGGAGGGAAAGTGACTTTGGGACAGCTAGAGGACACTTGGCTACTTGAATTCTGGGGTTAAAAACTCATCGTCTCATACGGACGCTCAATAAACACACATACACACTCAGACACACACACACTCGCGATTCAGCCTCGACGTGCAACAGCTTCTCTGCTTCACTGCTCAACCCTGAACAACCTCTTTCCTCCCTTCTAACACCCATGCTGCCGCCCGTCTCTCCCCTCCCTTTTCTTATCCAATCTTATTATTACTATCTCACCTCTCTTCTCAGCCGATGCCCCTTCCCACTGCTCCTCTCCCCTCCAATCCCGTACAATCCATTCTCCTATCGCACAATTCATCACAAGTGCATACATTTTACTAAGGGAGGTCTGCGGAAAATAAAAAACTCGGGACCTCAGCAGGTTGAGCTGCATTCTCTGCCTGCTGAGCTGCACAGGACTCTCAGTGACTGGTTTCCTGGACCTCACAGCTTCATGCATACAATGTGTGTTTAAGACTAAATAACTCCTTTTCTGATTATAGGTTTTTTAAAATTGCTCAATACATATTAATAGATATGTTCCAATGCCATTTTTTTCCTTGCCTAATACAGATGACAACACCTGAACTTTGTGTGATGCTAACACAGAGTATGAACCTGCAAGCAGCAGCACTGCTGAGATTTGAAGTCTGAAATCTCGCACGTCCATCTTGAAAAGCTCAAACCTGATTTGTTTGTATTTGGTCAGAACGTGACCGGACCAACCAGCATCCTTTAAGGAGAAGGAAGTGGTAGCTTCAGGTGTGGTTTAGTTAATAGTGACCACTGAAAAGGTTAGCATGGATGCTACAATAGCAGCAATTCTATCAGAACTGGAGCAACATTTCCTCATTTAAAGAAGAGCAGAGAACAGCACTGAAGGCTTTTCTTGGTGTAAAAGATGTTTTTGCTCTTCTCCTGACTGGCTTCAGCAGGAGTAATGAATGTGACAGACAGAAAGTTCATCCAATCACCTTCCAGTTTTGTTTTTTTTTTTTGAATGACCTGCCCCTTCCAAATGCTATTTATGGGCCGTTTCCCAGATGGATATGTGAAATTTATCATTTGGATATGCGTAACATTCCATCTGGCATGTCAAGTTAACAGAGAACCACTTCTGTATATACATTTTTGTAATAGTATTTTTTAAAGATTCTATTCTTGAATGGAATGAATGAATGAATCAGTAATAAAATGCACCTGTGGCCCAAACTGTGTCCCACTGTAACATTATGTAACACCCACATGAAGAGTGACGGCCATTTTTTTGGCTGCCTGCATGAACAGATGAACATTATGTCTCTCACACTCCAGTGTTTTTTAAACACAGCATTGTAAGCTTCAGCATCATGTAAGCAAGACACAAACCGTCACACATTAAAGCAAATTAACGTGTCGTCAAAGCGGCGCTGGCTGGAATGTGGGTGTCTATTAGGCAGCATTAAGGATTGTGCATACCTGTGTGTGTGTGTGTGTGTGTGTGTGTGTATCTTTGTGCTTTTATCCGCCACACAGCAACTGACAAACAATTAATGTAATACAGTTTGGATTCAGACTCTGCCTTGTCATGGTAATGTGTTTGAAAAGATGGAAGTCAAAAGCAATTAGAGAGATAGACTGAGCCCTGTGGCTTCAAACACAAACCACTACAAGCAGCCAGTAACACTCAACTCATGGTGAGAAAAAAAAAACATTTATCTGTGGAGTTTAGTCAGTGTGCAGGGAGCATAATTCGATGCTACAGTATGTTCATGTTCTGCAAATTTAGAAGGGTTGGCTAGTTACACAGACAGTTATTTAACCAAATATATGCACTCTTCTGCTTCTGTTTTGTCAGTGTTGCAACAAAGCGAATCCAAGGAAAAAAAAAGATGCACAAAGTAAAAGAAGACAAACAGAGCTGACAGTATTTAAATAAAAGCAAGAGCGCAAGAAAACTTGAATGCAATAATTTAAGGGAATGTTCGAATGTGACTGAGACAAATGGCATAAAAGGGGAAAAAAGCAGAGGGATGGGGAAGAGGGGAAGAGGGATTACTTACACTTGGCTTTTGACAGACTTGCTGTAGGAATAAACACTATTGGGAGTGGTGGAGATCAATAGCTCACTGCTACAAACACACACACGCACACACACGCGCACACAGAGAGGCTGGTTAGGATCAATACTCCTGGTGCAACAGCGTTCCAGTAAACAACATTAATGAACACACATTTGTATCCAGCAAATATCTCACCCGACAAATTACTACATACAGTAGGGTCTCACGCGCAGCCAGTGTGCAGCAAACACGCAACACACTACCTCAGTGACCCACGTAAAAGGGCTGCAGACGTGCCTGCTTAGACGCAAACACGCCGACATGTGCACAAACACACCCACACACACATTAAGAATAAGAGCCTGGAGAGTCTGAAGTGGTGCACGTGGACGTTTAGATGGTCTGTGGTCACCCTGCATGACCAGCGCACACATGCTCACGCACAAACGCACACATGCACAGACATGTGAGTGATTGCAAATACACATATGGATGCAAACACACACGAGCTGAGGGATAAATAAATCACATACAATGGGGATATAAATGCAAGGCAGTCGTGCAGGATGGCATGTGAAGCTAAAAACACACAACCACACACACTCACCAGGCACATAAAGACACACAAATGTGCAAATACACACAATACACACATAGACTAGTGGAGGCCCAGCAGAGAGAGAGTTATATTGGAGTCTCATGCAGGGAGGGAAGTGTATGGTCGGGAGATCTGGTGAGTGGGAGGGGGAGTGAAGCTTAAAAGCATCCAGGAAAACACATTTGACAGAGCAGATGGAAGAAGGACAACCTGACCGACGCCACATCATTGTGTCACACACTGCTGAATCACACCAACGTTCAGAGAACCACAGTGCCAATTTAAACCGCACATGACCTCTCATCTACCCACAAAAGAACTACATGGTCATCTATACAACAACTAATAACAAATAAATGGAGAAGTCAGTCCCTTTTGCACCCGTTTAAAAACCCCACGTTGGTTGTTCTGGTGCAGGATTTTAACAGGATATCCACTGAGTGAGATGTTGTATCTCCACCAAAATGAGACAAGAAAAAAAATCAGATCAGAAATGAGATTAATCTCTTGAGCTTTGCTGTCAATTAAAATTCAATTTCATAACACATAAGCCTATTTTCTATTTGGATTTCTCGCCCACACACCTTTAATCATCTAAGCAGATAACACAGGACTATTTGGGTAAAACCGTAGGTGTGTGTGTGTGTGTGTGTGCTTGTTTATCAAGGTATTTGCATGTATATGTGCCCTGTGACCTGATGGTATCTGGACAGCAGTCCGTTTTTTTTTTAAAAATGACGCTGTCTTTGGCTCCTCTGATTCCATTAAGCCTGGGATGTGAATATTAATAGGTGTTTTAGCTGGCAAGCTGGCAAGGGGA
>JAPZDY010000021.1:21696479-21729970 GCA_029783645.1 Ctenochaetus hawaiiensis | reverse complement strand
ACACATAAATTAGAGAGGGAAGGAGAGAGATGCTGAGAGAAAGAGAGAGAGAGAGGAAGGGAAACAAACAGAGAAAAGGCATAATCGTCATCACAGAAACACACACGGCACAGTGTGTGTGTGTGTGTGTGTGTGCATCTGAGGGCCTGAGACCACAAACAGCAGCAAATGGCTGATCACCTCAACAGGATGCTGAAGTGTTCTGTTTGTGTGTTTGCATGTGTGTGTCCAAGACCCTGTTTACACTTTGTATTAAAATGTATTGTAGTGATCTGAACAAATAATCACCTGAGGCGTTCACATTAGTCGTTCATGCAACTCCATGTCATCCAGCTGTTTTCATTACTGCATGTGTTACTTCTGTTAGAAGATCAGCAGGACTCATGCACAGTTATCACCTTAATCCTCAAAGACCTGAACAGCCGCTGGTGGCTAGAAATTTCTATCGTTTTTACTGTTTAATAACTTTTGAATCAATTATGCAATCAAGATGCTTTAAGAAATCTCATAAAGCACAGTTCATCAGCTTTTCAGTGGTATCACATATGTCATTTTTGTCTTGGATGATTTTATAAAAAATTGATGTAACATGCCAAGGGTTAGTGTTAGGGTTCAGTTCATCCACTCTCAAACAAAGCAAAGCTGAAACGTCAGGTTCTCCCGAATCATATGATGTATGACATTTGATTCTGACTGCTAAAAGAGGTTTAGAAAAACAAAAATAAAACACAGAAGTTAAATTTCTTCAGATCTTAAAGGGTTAATCCGTCATAAGACAAGCCAGCAATTTTCATTTGCATCAATCAGCTCAGAAAACCAATTTATTCCAAGAACCGATAAACATGTTGTATGGATGCCATTACAACTGTCAAAATACTTCAGATTAAGTTTTTGCGACTTGCAAAACAGCAAAAACTGAAAAAACACTGTATCCTGCATGGATGAAATCCTGTTTTGTCCTTTCTGTTGAAGCATCAGCATGCATCAGATGCAAAAAACTTGGGGTTAAAAGGTATTTTGAGCATCAGATCACAAAGTGCCATGTCGGTCATTCACTCTTGTTTATAAGCCTGTCTACTTGTGATCGGATCACCCAAAACTAAAAGTAAACAAGGTCAAAGTCTGTGCAGAAAAAGGCCTTGAGAGACTCAAACCTGCCCTTTATTTCACATTTCTTATCTTTTTGCCATCAATCCTCTGACTCACACACAAACTCATACAGGGACACACACACTTGAACACAATCACTAATGATATTCACCCATCCTGAGGGCTCCCTTCTAAAATGTTGCCTTTTACATGAAAACTTAACAAGTGTGAAATTAGAAAGGTTACCAAATAATTCACACACACACACACAATAACAAAGCGTGTGGCAGAGAGTGGAGCTTGGATGGGGGGGGGGAGAAGTCCTAATTGAAAAAGCCTCTTCCTTCCAGGAGTTCTCTGCTGAGGAGAGACAGCACAATAAGGTAATTAAAAAAGGGCTGTGTGATATGCCAGGGTTTATCTCAGGATTGTCACACACTGACTGATATGAATTTACATAAACAAATCATATTTTCTGCCCCATTAGCTGTATGTGGAAGTGTGGCTCCTGCTTCTGTGTCAGCAAACACTTTGCCTGCCGAGGTGTCTTTGAGCAAAGCGTCAGGGGTTTTTCTACAAAGATCAACGGAGAGATGAAGCTCTGACATCCAGCTGATGTTCCACTGGCTTCTATCATTCAATGCAACCTGTCATCAAGGGTTTCTTTCCTGGGGTTGAAAATTTATGATTTAAAATGAATGAGTAACTATATCAACAATTAATAACTTAGCATTTTTAAAACCGCGGCTAACATGAAATGAAATCTGTCTGTGTAGCAGTGCACAAATTAAACTTTAGGGCTGAGTGATACAGAGCAAAAATCAAATCAAATCATATGTTTGCACTGAGTGGTTATATACAATATTTTGGTATTTTCTGGTATGAAATGGGTTTAATGTTTAGTTGTAGGTTAAGGTCACATGTTAGATCAAAAGCATTTGTATTAAAAGAGACTGTGATCACAAATAAATAATGACAGGCTTTAAAATTAACACTTTATGACTAGACAAGATGGACAAAGTCAAAAAAATTTGGCTAAATAACTCAGTGAATATTACAGAGTTAACTACAGACAGACTCACAGACTCTTGGCATAACTATAATTCACTGATAATCATCACTGATTTGAATATAATGTCTAAGTGGTTAAAGGGAAATACTAGAGAGGCAAAATCTGAGTTCAGAAAACTATATCATTTTGCTGACATGCAGCCTTTAAAACCTGGCAAAGAAAACACTTTGCAAAAAATTTTCCCTGTAATCTCTACTGTTTAATGATGTCTGCACCGTTGGACGCTCCCTGTCCGTTCATGTCGCTCACAAATTGTCTGATTTCAGTCCAAAAACTTGATGATGTTGAGTTTAACTGTTACTTTACAGAACAACAAGCACAACCTCTTCAAGTTGGCCAACTGGCCCTTTTTCCTGTCTTTAAATAGCAATATGTTCCACTTTTTTTGTGTGTACAACAGAGACCAACACCATGATTACCTTCCAGGAATAACGATCCAAGAGTCTGTGCTTTTAAAAAGATAATTATATCTCACAATTATCTGTGAAGAAGACCAGGTTTTTACTTGTGCATCCAGTGAGGATGGTGACATACAAACGAAAAGCTGACTAAAGTGGAAAAATAAAGAGATAATTACATTATTTTTACTTCTGCAGGATCCCTGTTCAGACAAATAAAACAAACCAGATGTTTCTTTGAGCTAAACTTTGTTGTAGGTATGACTTCTTTGTAGTTTTCATTATTATTAAAGTCGATGTGAATTCTTACCTCTGAAACAGAACCATGTTCCACTTCCTCTCACACCCTCTAAAATATTTGACATAATTTTACACTTTTCAAGAATATTCTTAATTGCAGAGCCACATAGCAGGGTGAGAGTCAGGGGGCTTTACAGTAACAGCTGCTGGGGGGCACGAGCAGTCACCAGCAGACTGACTCTTCCCAGCTATCTTCACCTTTCCTATCCCCCCCCTTGTCATTTTTACTCAGGATGGAGCACAGTTTGCTCTATTAAATCTGTAATGAGATGCAAATGAGATGCAAATCCCTCCCAGAGGAGTGGACTGCTGGAGGGAGGCTATCTAATGTCGGCGTTCAAGAGAGAACCATCGCCTCAGGAAGAAACAGAGAAGAGAAAGTGTGTGTTTGTGTGTGAGAGTGTGTGCATGTGTGGATATGTGTGTGAGAGAGAGAAAGGGGGGAAAAAGGCAGTGCTGTTGAAAAAGTGCTAGGGCATTGATTGCAGCTGCAGAAAAATGTTTTTGATTTATCTTGGACACAGGAGCAGAATGGGACCTTCAGTATCATCGCATAGCAGAAAAACTCAGTCGAAGAAAAATAATATCCTCAATCTGTCCTCTGTACAGCTCCAGATAGGAGGCAGAGAGAGAAAGAGAGAGAGAGGGGGAGGCAAAGATAGAAAGGAGCAGGAGAAATGTAAGGGAAAAAAAAGAAGATGGAGATTGGGAGGAGGGGGAAGTCAAGGAGAGGCTGATGCAGCCGTGGCTGTTGACAGGAGAAAAATACACCTTTCACTGAGAAATAAAGCTTCGCCTTCCTTACTGCTGCATTCCCTCTGACATAGCAACTCATCTGGCCTCGCCTCACTCACCCCGCGGAGAGAGAGAGGGGGCGAGAAAGAGAGGGGGAAAGGAGAGAGAGGGAGACAAAGGAGGGGAAGGGAGGAAGGAGGAGGACTGGCGAAAAAAGGGGGAAACTGCATCAATCTGCTTTTGACATCAACAGTTCAACTATGTGTGAGAAAAAAGCATTAAACTAAACACACACACCAACATGCACAACAATCCCCTGCATGTGGACCTGCTGTATTGATGCCGGTCAGAGTTTGAAACCTGATGCCAGCAGCCTGGCATCAGTTCTGTGTATGTGTGTGTGTGTGCTCCCTCTCGCCCGCCTCTTTCCCACCGTCCACCGTCTCTCTTCCCCTCCGTCCCAGTTTAAGCTCAGCTGTGGCTCAAAGATAAATACACGGACTTGGAGTTGGACACAGGATGCGGTGCCCATTTCTCCAACCCCTCGCTCACTTTCTGCACACACCCAGGGGACCATGTGATGGCGATAAACCCGCACTATTTTTAGCTGTAAACATAAAGATGGAGGGCCCAAGCCTCTTTGTACCACTGGGACTCAAACATCACAGGCTGGAAACTTCACTGACCCTTTATGGATGCGTTTCTTTGGCAGAAATGGCTGCCATCCATTAGCACCTCACCAGCCTTCTCCTGACAAACAAAATAATAATGCACCAGAAAGCTAATCAAATCAGAGGTGTAAGATCCTGGGCTTGGAGTTCACAGAACAGCATGTCCTTTCAATTTTCATTTACTTTTATACTTGTTCCTCACTGAAATGCACCACCTAAACACACCTTTTTCTGTCAGTAATGTCCTCAGCCGTTATGTGGTGGAGTGTGTTTTTTTAAGGGCCTGTATGTACACACAGACAAATGTTGATGTGCTCTGTATGTACAGTCAGTCTGCTGCTCGCTGGAGCACAGCTGAGGTCAAATGAATTTCTCAAGGGCACATCATTGGGTTTTGAGGTGAGGACCACTGATAACTAGTTTGCTCCCCTCTTCACCCTTTTTTCTACAGCACACACACACACACACATCAACATCACCACATGCAGGCCTGCAGACACACACAGACACAGTATTCGAGATGTGCCTGGTCTTAAGGAATACTATGAAGCATGATGAGTATGAGGTATAACTGATACCTTATCTATACATCGAGGCTATGCAAAAATGCATATATACATTAAAAAAGATGCTGTGCTACTGTGTACCTGAAAACCCCACAACCAACAAAAAACAGGTTTTTTTACTACAGTTTAGTCATGTTTCTTCTTTAATGTATGCATGTAATTATCTCGTCAGTTTAAACAAGTATTTAAAATAGAAATTACATCATTTTTTTCTGTTTTCAGACCCACAGATGTTCCTCTGTCATCATGACCACAGAGTTTTAGTCTATCAAAGCCTCACAGTTCACCAGCAGTTGATCCTCCATCATCTTAGACCCACATCTTCCTCTCTTTGTAAGTCTCTCTCTCTACTTTGATTTAAAAGTGGGGTTTTTGCATTGACTCCCATTATTTCTTTTTTTCCCTTTGATGGTGCTTTAAACAGCATCAGTGGGCTTACCAGCCAGACAGACAGACAGCCAGCCAGCCAGACAGCCAGTCAGTTGGTTCATAAAAAAAGAGCCACTCCAGTGGATCGAGGAGGTGGCTGTAATAAAGAGCATGCGGAGCCGAAGGACTGAGATGGTTATCGTAGCATATAAATGTTAAACCACTGGCAACCCTGCATAAGGCAGAAAAAAACCTCTCTTATATTCACTGTGTGGTCATTAAATCATGGCAAGACTTTCAGCTGACGTTGCTGCATCATTGTTTCAGTAATAATGCAGAGAGCTGAGTGAAAAAATAAAAAGATTATGGAGATGCATCATTACATTCACAACATACCAGTTTTTTCTTCCTCTGTCTGTGTATCTACTCAGTGTAGTTGTGTATTCAAAGCACATAAACTGCTGCACTATATTGCATTGCATTCTAATGGACATCTCACACACTGCAGTGAGACAGAAACACACACACACACACACACATAAAAGTGTACACCACTGATGTGTAGAACAACACTGTGTGGTTTAAAATTGTGGTTGAAACTCAGTTTAGTACATTTCTGTATCAATAAAGGCCCTTTGCCTTAATGTTAAGGGATTCTGCAATAACAGGCAAAAAAATGTGATAATTTACAATTTCCTCTGAAAACGGGTTTCAAGTTTAACTACTGAAAACATGGAGAAGAACCATGCAACAATATTTTCATATCACACTTTAGAAGTGCCACATCTAAGGACGCCACCGTCTCTCTCCATTGTATTCCACTCTTCACTATCAGCAATAATGAAAAGCCATTAAAATGCTTAAGGAGGCCGGACTGCAGGCTCTTCCCTCGTTTCCAGGCTGATAAAGAAGCCGCTCTGCTGTGAGTCGGTCCCCGAGTCCCAGTCATGGTCGAGCGAGCTGCACTCAGACACCTGCTGCTCATTAACCACAACAGAGAAAGCTGACCACTTCAATCAGGATATTAAGATAGGAAATGAAATGGACAGAGGGGGGGCATCTGATGGAGGAGGAGGAGGAGGAGCAGGAGAGGAGATGGAGGGTCCCAAGGTTAAGAATTGAAGAGGAGGAGAGGAGGAGAGCCTCTCCTTGGCATGGTGCCTACATGCAGTGTTGTGTCCGTCACCTTCGCTCTGCTGAAAATTCCCCAGCTCTCAGAGGTGTGTGTGTGTGTGTGTACAGTGTGTGTGTGTGTGTCTCTGCCCTGTCCACCTGACATCTCTTAACAGTAATAATGTATTCCCTCCCATTAATATGTTATGGATCAGAGAGTATATTATCGATCCACCAGCTCAGCCATATTGTTACACTGGTCCCCTACCACCACCACCACCCACCCCCATCCCCCTACTGTTCTCTTCTTACCTGCTGCCTCCCCCCTTTTTTTTCCACTGCTGTACCACTGAAGACTCACCTATTTTGAACCTCCTGACAGAAGATCCTCCACTCGCTTTATCTTTTTACCTTTTATTTGCATTTCTTGTATTGTATAGACTTGAATGACCTCAGTCCCATGTGTTACCTATTTGGTAACGGACAAGAAAATGGATCTATTGATCAGTGAGGCAGAGAATATAAAAATCAGTCAGCAACTGTAATTATAATCATTTGTTGAGGTCATTTATCACAGTTAAACATGCCAAAAGGTTCCCTGGTTTCCAGCTTTTTGAGCATTTTTGGTCATTTTCGATGTTTTTATACTGTTTTAAATACAATAATATTTGTGGGTTTTTTGACTGTTGTTCAGGCAAAAGAACAATGTGAACATGTCAACACTGTGTTATTATCTCATAACCTAAAATGATAAATAGAAAAAATTAAGGTTGTTGAAAATTCTGTTGACAATGCACTATTTCAAAAAAATGTCTAACCAAATTTCACATATTGCATCACTTGTCTAGATGGAAAGCAAAATTATTAAGATGGTGACTAAAGAGCAGCATGAACAGAGCAGGTAAACAACAAAAGGGTTGTAATAAACAGTCAGAGGCTTGGTAGATTTATTCATATCATTGACATTTGACTCAAAACCATCTGAATTGTTGGAGGCTCCTTAAGGCAAAGCTGAGGGACAGAAATCAGCTCAGACGAGGACGAGGAGCTCTGGAGGAGAGAGATGAGGGCAGACCAGAGCTTTTGGAGGGATAAATACTCTAAGTCACACTGAATTTTGCTCTGATCAAGAGTTATTTAACGGTGAGAGGAGAGCTCAGAGATTATTTTTTAACCTTTTGGATTATTAGTGGACTTAGCTTTACTTAAAGCAGTGAGTTGGAGTGGAGAGGTAGTGAGCTACACTTAGTGGTTTCTCTGTATTTACTGCTAAAATTACTGGAGCAGAAATGTACTTACTTTATGAACATACAGAGAAGAGAGGGAAAAACTGAAAGGACCAGAGGTTAGTGGGTGCTTAGATCTGAACTGGAAACAAACACGCCTTTAATGTCTGCCGTTGCTTGCTAGCTTGCTGCTAATATACATTATTTGGCAGTTTAAGGCCAATGAACACAAATAATCTAGTGATCAAACTAAGGCAAGAGATGCAAGGTGAAAATTTAGCTTTTTTAGGGTGATAACAGACATTCAAAGCTTCATTCCAAAGATTTGAATGCAAGAAATGATATTTTGTACAGCTTTAGTAAACAACATCAACAGCTCTCTTCTAATCTGATACAATAGCATAAGAACAGTGAGCACTTTATAAATCATTTAGATGACTCGACACTAAAGACAGATTTTGTTTTATCCAACTTTTATGTACAACATCTGACTCTCCTTCTTTGTTTATTGTCGGCATGGACAGAAATGATCAATCCAGTCAGAAAAAGAGCAAATCTGCCGCACAAATAAAAAAGGTGTGCCTGAGGTATAGCTCTCTCCTCCACTCAAACAAAATATGTCTCCATCGACACAACCGACGCTGCCATACTCCATCACCATAATTGATGTTTGAATTTCTGCTGCATTGCATTTCACTTACAACAGCCCCTTGAATTAGTCTGGGGAAAAAAAAAAAAACAGTGACTGTGCACTTTGTGGCTGCACCCTCATTTTTTCTCAACTTCTCTCTTGGATGGAGGCCAAACTTTTTCTGTCACACAGTCAGACCTGCTAAAGGTGATGCTTCGCTCTGTGAATATGTGAATACTGGTGATAAATAGTGAATATTGGCATAAATAACAGCAATTCTGACAAGTGCACAAAGGCGTAGACATATATACACATTGAAAATACACAATGATGATAAATACATTTAAAGTCATCACTTGCATTGTGTTAAAATTAAAAATAAATAATGAACATTAAGGTGCTTTCAGCCTTTTTCTGACACTCTGACAGCTGCAAACTATCACGTATGTACGAACATATGAGGCTGTAAAGTACAAACACAATCATCAGTCTGCACTCTGTAACCAAGCTGCCAGACGGCATCAACAGCATCACACACATAAACACGCAAACAACACGCTTCACACATACCAGAGCTCATGACATTCATAAGAGGAAATGAAAAAGATGGCGGTCCTGTCCCGGGCAGCGGCGTGCGACACTGTGATTGTGTCGAGTAAATGTGATTACCTGGGAGTCACTCTCCGGAGGCAAACGCCATCCAGTTATTACACTCTTATTAATCCCAAACTAATATCATAGCCTGCCAATCACTTACAAACACGTTCCTTAACCACATACTGACAAGTGTGGTTGTGCCACACAAACTGAATGAGAGAGAGAGGAACGCACACGCGCACCAAATGCAAAAACATCTACACACAGTGAGAACACATGCAGGATTAATTCAGACATGCGCGCACACTTGCATACAACCAGGCAGCAAGCCAGCAGACACCAACACACACACACACACACACACACACACACACACACCTCCTCAGAGGGCCCCAGGGCGAGAGGAATCGTCCTCTTCATCTGAAGCGGAGAGGAAGCCCATTGGCCAAATTAGATTCCGCAGTTTCCTGACGGAGTTAAGCATCAATTTGCAGCGCTGCGCCGTGATTCGCCGTGACCTTGGCCTATCACAGCGCAGCGTCTGGGAGTGCTCAGAGAGGCTCTTAATCAGACCTGGAGGACATGGGGCCTATGATGACATTACTCAGCCTTTATCTCGCTACACACATCCCTCTGTTTCTCCCTGTGTCTGTCTCCCAGCCTGCCCTTTCCTCTTCCCCTCCATTCGCTCTCGGCTCCGGGGCGAGGAGGTGACTCCA
Source organism: Ctenochaetus hawaiiensis (assembly GCA_029783645.1). NCBI lineage: Eukaryota > Metazoa > Chordata > Actinopteri > Acanthuriformes > Acanthuridae > Ctenochaetus > Ctenochaetus hawaiiensis. Next base: position 21,720,484 of record JAPZDY010000021.1, on the reverse strand, counting down.
CGGCTCCAACGGACGGTTACTTAACCTGACCTCTGAATGTAATCCATGTTCATTGATCCAGGTTTGCGCTGACAGTTTGCCCTCATGACGCTGACCAAACATGACAAAACAGGGTCCGTTTGTATCAAATGTGACCCATTTCCTCTCGTTTTTTTATTCAACAGGTACGTCAGCAGGTCACTGGCTACATTCAAACATCCATTCTCATACATGACCAGTCCCTAAACACACACACACACACACACACACACACACTCATCCTTATTCCAGAGGTACTGCAAACCCATTGTAACTGATGAGATTGTGCTGAGATGAAGATAAATGAGCCTTCATTAAAGTCATCATGGCACCAAAGCAGCACTGAAGAGAGGGATGAAGGAGGAAAAGATGCTCTCCTCCATTCATTCACTCATTTCATCCTTAATAAAGGACACCAAAGGACAAGATACATGCTGCAGATATACAATAAATATGTGCATTTATATAGCCTGCACTTGCACTCATACGCACGTGCAGCATGTTCAAGAAATATGTGCATTTATATTGCTCATTCGCACACCTATGCAGTGCTTCATACCAAACTCCATCCATAGAGGCCATACAGCAAACACCTACTTAGATAATGGAATTCTCTGTCAGGATCTATCAAGGGAAAAGCCTTAACCTCCACACGGATATCACACTAATCCTGAAGCTGGAAACACACACATTTATGCACTCATTTCCTTTCTCAAACCCACAGACACGCTGCAAGCCAAATGAGTACAGTAAATGCATGCCGTTTTAGGTACATTTTGGCCCATTTGATGATTGAAATAGATTTGTAAAATCAGAGATATAAAAAGCCTGTCTTATTGTTGCCAGACGGTATAAGGAGAATGTAATTGGATCCCCCCCCCTCCTCTTGGTTGAACAGATGATGCTCTGCTGTATTGAGGGTGGAAAGTTATGAGTGCTGCACAGCACCTGTACACACATTTAGACACACTTGTACGCAGAAAACGCGGTACAGCAAACAGTGTGATATTACAACTGCCAGTATGATTCAGGAGACTTTTGTTATTTTCAAACAAAGTAATATTATTGGCTCATATCCACTCTATATCAGTGCCAATATTCACAGTCAATATTCTGCACTGTAGCAATATGGAGGCAAGACCTGAATTTTAAAAAACCTCGAGACTCCAAATAGCCATCAAATGTGTGTGTATATGTGTGTGTATGTGTGTGTCTGCTGCTGAGTCACGCAGGGTCCAGAATGGATTAGCCCAAGTAGAGCTTTATACTCAGTAGGTCAATGACTACTTGTTACCTCACAAAGTGATGGGAAACGGGAAATTAAAAAACAGAGACAGACAGATTCAGGAAGAGACCATCCTCAGAGTATGCAGATCAAACACACTGACTACACACACACACATGCACACAGTATTTCCTTCTACGCCTCAATCTCCAGCTCTGGTTGCTGTGCAAACAAATGTGCACAAACATATGGACGCACAAACATCCACTGAGGCCCTCAATCTGCTCAGAGTCGATGTAATGACTTGCATGTTTTGTCTTCAGAGATTTAAATTGCTTTTCCCATTTTTCTTGTTCATTCATCCTCCCACATCCTCCAGCGCTCTACCTCCCTGTCAGTGTCAAACACATTCCTGCATTAAGGTTTGCAGACTGAACAGCAAGGGTCCAAAATGACTTTTTTAAAACCCACTAGAAGAAAATGGTGAAACTGTGGGAGGTTTTGAAGTGAGATTTTCAAGCATCCACTGGACAGCGTTCATCCTGCTCAGTTATCCTTCAGAAAAGCACACACATCTATTGGCACAAAAATGGCAGCAGGTTGAGCACAGAGGAGCACCACCTGTGGATGGTGAGATTCCCAGTCTTGCTTGAAGCCACTTCAGCAGAATGAATGATATTTTTGTTCATTTAAGACTGAACCCAGGCCTTCTGGCTGAGGGACAGTCTTAAATGTAACCCTCCCTGCAAAATCCTCCTGCAGATTTGAAAAGTTTAAATAAAAATGGTCTATATCTTATTAATTGGCTGCAATTTCTATAGGGAACCTGTGCTTCAGGTGTTAGGGCCTTCAATACATCCAAATGTAGATGTGCAGAACGTTGCACAAAAGCCTGTGGTTGTACCCTGCATGAGGGGCCAGCTGACTCAAACACAAATGTTCTTTTTTTTAAAAAAGAGGACTCCAGTCCATCAGAGCCAATAAAAAGCATAATGCACTCACACTCTGATATCTTCTCAGAAAGAGGGGGGGGGAAAATTACATATTAAAAAGACACAGATGCTCCCGAAGAGCTGCACCAGCACGCTCCTCCAGCCTGCAGCCTTGAGGCAGCGCCCAGCCCACAGTGATTGATACTCTGATTCAGACGCTTTTCTCGCTAGCGGAGTCCAAGCCAGTAAGAAAACACACAACCAAACACGTCTGTCATCCTCGCTGAGCTCTGCCTGGCACAACATACATCTCCCTCTCTCCCCCTCTGCTCTATCCATCTCCAGTATTCCCTATTTATATTATCCTCTCTCTATACATCAGAATCTCTATATCTGGCTTCTGAGAGGATGTATCCATCTACAACATGTCACGGAAGAATATCTCTCTCAGTTCTTATCTTCTTCTCGTGCACTTCTCCCTCAGCGCTGCACTTCAACTTAAAACACTCACCGCATCACAGTGTGAAATGGCATGTGGCTTTGCATTAAAGTTCCCACTCTGACATGTTTCTTTACTCCATATAAAGCACGTTTTCCCCTCCGACATGCACAGTCTCTTCAGAACAAATACAAGCCAATGACAGAATCTCTCTCACACTCTTTCTCACTCATCCCTTTAAGTGCTGACACACACCTGATGGATCCTACGCCCCGTTCCCCCTCCTCTGCTTTGCCACCACACCACGAAGGTCACTGCCGGCCCCGCTGTTGCTCTTCCTCCTCCTGGCTTCCTCTTCCTCTCCTCTTACACTCTGTCCCTCTCTTTTTTTCCCTCTCTCTGCTTTGACCAGAAAAAGAGAGAGAGAGAGAGAATCCTTGCAGGGGGGGGGGGGTCAGGAAATCCTCAGCTACAGACAGAGACACTCTACAGACTGTAGAGCCCTAACTGCAGCTGAAACACACCGGAGCTGCCAGCTGACTGAGCCGTGTGGAAGTGGTGGTGGTGGGAGGCTAACGTGGCTAGGCTACGGTCTGCACCACAGCAGCCTTCAGACGCACACAGCCAGAGAGCTCAGAGAGGCGCTAGCTCAAAGCTCACCGCCGCCGCAAAGCTCCGAGTCAGCAACCTAGCCCCCCTCCCCTCCCCTGCCTGCCTCTCTCCTCACTCTCTCTCGCTCTGCCTCTTCCCCCCTCCTCCCTTCTTTCAGTTACCACATTCCACCTAATAGCAGAATCCTTTCTCTCTCAATGTCTCCTGACTGAAACTATACATCACTCCCAGCTCCAGTGTTTCACTTCAGCTCAGAGAAGACAACTTAAGAACGAGATGTTGCAGCTGATTTGCAGGCTAACACCCCTTTATTTAACAAATGTACTCACACTCTCTGAGGTGTTTGTCTGTTTTTATCCAGATGGGTTAAAATTGAGCTTCACAGGGGCCAAGGGAAATTTTTTTACAGCACATTTTACTTTTTCAAATATCAGCATGCAACTACAAACTGAATATCTTGGATGTTAAATTCTTTTGCATTCAATGTTTATTTTGGCAGCAAGACAAGCATCTCTTTGGGTCTGATTCTTCTGCTCTATATGAGGAAGGAGGAAGAAAAACCTGCATAATGCTAGTTGTCAATGGCACATTAAGACTACTGTCCTAATGGTTTATGGCTCTACAGGATTTGAACTAAAAAATGACCTTTGATGATACCAAATTTATTTTTTAGAAAAGTTTGAATCTATCAGAAAAACTTTAAACCAAATAAATGGTCCCTGTTTGCAGCAAAACCTCCATATATAAATCTAAAAGGATCTGCATGAATAGATACACACACACACACACACACACAATAACTGACAAAATGTTTTTGGCAATTTGTGTGAACTGACCCTTCAACATTCAAAGTGCATACAGACCACATAAATGTGCACTTATGACAGCAGGGGAGACAGAAATGGAAGAGGGGCGGCGACATTCACATGAATCCAAATCCACACGGCGCCATCATTTAATGAATTCATCCTCTCCAAACCTAATGCCCTGACAAAGGCAGGCTTATTCAGCCCTCCTTAACACACACACACACACACACACACACATACACATCAACCACAGACACACACAGGAAAAGAGAAGGGATGAACACATTAAAAGTGGGAGGGAAAGTCAAGTGCAGCATCATCCATCGGGAGAAAAGAGCATCATTGGAAATAAGTGACTATATTAACTGTAACTGACAGTGTCACACTGGAGAGGAGTTGGAAAATAATTATCGTAAAACCTGGAGAGTAACATGTTCACAGCGTTGAGATTTCTACTTGTAATTAAAACTAATTAGTAGTAGTAAAATGTTACTACTCCTTTGTTGTTTAGTTGATCTAATCTAGTGGCTTCATACTTAACAACAGTGGTGGATAAAGCAGCTGTTCAAACGAGGAAGAGAGGCAAAAAATGATAAACTCATCCAGAGTTTGTTACAGATTTGCTGTCTTATAGTCAAACAACTAAAATGATATGAAAGAAAACCTCCACTTGTTCTTCTCTAAAATCTCTCTCAGCTCTCCACACACCACTACCTCCTCTCTCTCTCTTCACTCCTCACTCCGACTGCGTTTTCATCCCTCGCTCTCCTTCTCTCTCATCTGAACAAGGACATTCAGTGCATCACCGCTAAAAAAAAAAAAAAAAAAAAAAAAATTGTCATCTCCATCTCTCTACTCATGGCTGTTGCTATGACCACAGCAATAAACCTGACTGTGCTGCTTCACTCCACACAGAATGAGTGCGCCTGTATGGGATGTGCTTATGCCTGTACATGCTCACCTGCATCATTCTCCACTGCAGAGCAGATACATCAAGGCTTCCCACAGATTTTAATACACAAGGACTCACATGGGTATTAAAACATCATTACATGTAGGAAATTAGTTCTGTCATAAATGCAGCTTCCCTCTGTTTCCGGGTGATGAAAATGTTGTAAGGGACCACGGACTATTGACAGCTGTCTAAGTGTGGCCGTGGGGGCAGATTGATAAGCGAGCGTGTTAACTGTCATTTGGCAGAGAGGAGATAGATTACTTTAATAAGTAATGACTGGCTGAGTGATGTGGATGTGATGTTCCGTCTCCCCGCCACTGTCACATGCTCATTAAGAGCATCAGAGCATGTCATTAACATAAACACATACGCTCGCTTAAGCGTATCATTAAATAGATTTAATTATCTAAGTTTCAGTCCCTGAATGACGACAACAAGTGCACAGCGCATTCAACTTCCAAACAAATGACTCGTCAGTACATTTCTAATTAGTGCAGAGAAGAGGAAAAAGATTGGTATTAACCTGACTCACTCAGTTATGTGTGTGTCTTAGTGTGTGTGTTTGTGTTTTTGTTACCTATTGGGGACTTTTGCGGTATAATCGCCGACTCTGTGGGGACCGGCAGTGCACATGGGGACCTAAAGTTGGTCCTAATGAGGCAAAACGTCGTTGCTGAGGTCCTGGTTGGAGGTTAAAGTGTGAACGGATGCTGCTTTCAGGTTGGGGTTACAGCTGAATTAGTTATTGTCAAGGTTGAGGTTAGGGTTAGGCTGTGAACAATGAATGGAAGTCAATGCAAAGTCCTAACAAGGATAGTTCTCAAACTTGTGTGTGTGTGTAAGTGTGTGTGCGTTTTCATTCCCAAGTAATTATATTTCCAGGCAGTGCTGAGCAGAGAGGGGCAGGCCTGTGTGTATATTCCATTTGGCTTATCAGACGTGTCCAATCCTGAGGCAGATCAGATCTAACTGTAAAAGCTCATTAATTACGGATGGTTGCTGAGCGACAGAAAAGGGAGAGGGGTGAGGTGAGGGGACGGATGGGTGAGGAAGTGGATGAGGTGCGGCATTGAAACGCTGAAGCTGAGAAATAATTGAAAAAAAAAATTCTCCCTCTGGTTCGGTATTTGTGAAGTAAGCACTCAGCGAGCGCAGCTTTGGAGATCAAAGTGTAAATGTTGCTGGCCATCTCAATCTCTGCTGATGGAGCCTTTGCAGAGTCATTCACACACTGCACACACTCAAAGAACACACGGAGAGACTTTACAAAGGCGTTTGGTTACGCTTTATAAAAGAGGCATTAAAATCTGAGGGGATTTCCAGGTTAAAACAAAATGTTGGTTGAGTCACACTTACAGGATTCTGCCCTCCTACATGATAATCCTCTGGCAAAATAATGCAAAATTTACCTCTTTAGACTAAGTGTTTATCAGAATGATAATGATGATGTGTGTTCACAACAGAACAAATCATTTGTTTGTTCTGTTGTGAACACACAGAAGAAGACAAATATTCAGTAATCATTATGAATCTTTGATGTTTTATCAGTTATAAGCCTTTGAATAACAAGTATTGGGTTTCCAGACTTGTAAAAATTCCATGTGGCTGTTGTATGTCCTGATTTTTTTTCTTTTTTTAGCATTTTAGCACTTTAATTTCTGACCTGAAACAAAAAACTTCTGAGTTTCAAGTTTCCACTGTTCAGTCATCGAGTCTGCAGCCATAAATTTGAGCTTAAGTGCCAAAATGTGGGAAACAACATGTCACCCGAAAAGGTTGCATCATTGGAAACACACCATTATTTTTTAGTTACACCGCAATATAACTTATTTTGCAACAGGCTAAAAAGCTTTTGCAAGGTTAAAAGTTTACATCATATTTCATTAAATAATTTGGTATCACAACATATATTGTAAACTAAGCCATGTTTACACAGCTAAATGTTCATGATATATTTTTTCGTTTTTTATGTTAATAAGCTAAAATCTAAAGTTCAACTGAAAAACCCTCTGTTTTTTTGGCTTCAGTCATTACTAAGTGACAAAACTAGGCTCCAAACTGACAGCTTTATAGAATTACATCTCCTTATAAATACAGATATTAATCAATAAGGAGAAGTTCATTTTGATCATATTTTTGCCATATTACCAAGCCTTAATGTGCCAATAAATACAAGACTATGTGCTTAGTATTGCATATACATTATTCAAGTTACATCACGAAGTCTTTTCATTTTACAGTTTAACTTCACTCCTCCTCCAGTTTCCTTGCTCTTCTCGCACATCTCCTCTCCTGTTAACTTTAAAGCTCACAGAGCAGCTTTCTAATCAAAGTATGAGAAAGAACGAGCAGCGACACACACCCACTCACAGAGGCATGTATGTGCAAACACATATGCACTTCGACCCCTGCAGCTCCTTTTCTTCCATTAGCTGCTGACTTTCAGGTGAATAAACAGAGCAGGTTATTCTGCCAAAGCCCTCAGATTAAATAACAAATACATTAATGCAAAATCACACATATACTGTACAATTATATTTATGGCTGGTGTTTTCTTTATGATTCAAGGTCTTCTATGAAATTTTACTTATATATTTTTGGTTGACAGTACTGCGAGTCACTTGATTCATTACTCTGATTATGAAGGTTAGCAACAGTGACATAAAGCTTTAAAAGAGAAACTAACAGAGCTTTTCGTAACTGCTTCTTTTTCTGTTGTGATCCCGACATTGACAATACAGTAACATAAAGCTCTCAAGGAGGATCATTTCAAGGAAGATTCAGCTCTAAATGTGCTGCCTAATGGACTTTTTAATCATCCAGGTGCACACAAATTATGCAGGAAAGAGTAAGACAAAGACGATATCAGTGCAACTTGCATCACAGCTACTTGTCTTTGCATCTGTGTTGAATAAGAAGCAAAGATATCACGACCTTTTTTAACCTAGTTTTCAAAAAAGATGGGAAGCAGTGTACAATGAAACAGAATCCTTTCTGACATATACTTGTTAAAAGACTTTACACGGACATCCTTTTTAATATTTTAATACTTATAATACTCAATATTTAACTCATTAGCTTTATTATTTTTTTGCAAACATATGCTTGTTTGGATTTTGATGCCAGAAAAATATCAAGAACAGAGTCAACAAAAGACTGCAAAAGTTGTGGAGGGTTATAAAAACAGCAGTGTTTGGAGCATGCAGCAGGTGAACAGGTTCAGTGGTGACAGTCGGCTGTGTTACTAACCGAGGCTTGTGATAAATCTTGAATCTATAGATACTGAGTCTTTAATGCTGTGCCACTCAGTGTCTGTTGAGTTAGACTCAAACATGTGTCCCAAACTCTCCTGCCGTGAATGTAATCCTTCCTGTTTCAAATCAAGATGGCTGACAGTCAGAGCCTCCACCTACCAAGTGTGATATCAGTCATGACCCTGCTTTCTTCAGCCTGCCTGAAGCATGTCTACTTCTGTAGGATACTTCCTCCATAATTAACTGCTAAAAATTTATAAGTGTCATGATATAGTATGAAAAGGGTATGGATGGGGTGAAGATTCACCACCTGGAGAAACATGTTTGCGTGAAGGACATTACTACATGAGTGAAAGAACATTATGTTAGTAAATGTACAACTTCAAAACACAGGCAGAAGCAGAAATTTAAAGTAAATTTTGTCTCATTTTGAAAAACGCTGGCTTTCATAATAGCAGCCATTTATGTACAAGAATGTAACCAAGGTATCATAACACACTTGTCAATGATGTATTGATATTTTAAAATGCTATGTGCAGCACATTTAAGTACCTCTCAGCAATATCTCCAGAAAAAGAGCATCTCTCTGTTTCCCTCTATTTAATCTCCTCCTTTCTCCCCCTCCTCCTTCTCCTCCTCCCAGTGCCTTCTGCAATGTCTGGGTGTCATTAATCTGATGGTGGTGGAGTGGTACCCATTACAGTCGCACACCCTAAATCAATGACTGATACATGGGAGAGTATGTGTGCCTGCATATTGCAGTGGAGGAATAATGCGATGTTCCCTCTCCACCTCTTTACGCCGTCTTTTGAGTCCTGTCCCCGCATTGCTGATGATCTTACTCTACAGGAGGGCCTAATGAGCTGACGTGCCTTCATGAATAAACAGGAAAGAAAAAAAAAAACACACGCACACACATGTGCGCGCATGCACGTACGCACAAACAACTCAGACTGTTTGTTTAAAAAGAGTGAACAGTGTGATAAATCACAAATGCTGGTTAGAAAGTAAATATTTGCATGTGCTAATTGGACTCATTAATGGCAGAGATATGAGTGGGGGAGGGGAGGGAAAAGAGATGAGTGACTACTTAAGAATACACCACTGATCAGCTATCTAATTGGAGCTTTGTGATGCACACGCACACACGCTCGGTACTGTTTGTGTGTTGGTGTGCTGGGCTGTGGGAGAGTGGGATGATTAATACCTTTCTTAGAGACACACGTGGACGCACATGCACGCTAACACACACACACACACACTGACACACACTCAAGCAAAGACTCTTCACTGAACCCCCCCCACCCCTTCCCCTCCACCTCCATCTCCGAAGAGGCTTTCAAGTAAATTGAGATTGGGTTTAGGGTCCTGTTTATATTAATGAGTCCACTGCCGGTTGAGTTAGACCCAGTGCTCTGTGTTATTACCTGCTTGATAATGAATGCCAGCTTGACTAGCAGCAGTCGGCGGAGGCTGCCACACGCAGCAGATAATGCAGCAACTTGCCCGTGGCTCGCATGAATAGATTAGCTGCAATCTCCTTTGACTAGAAAATTATGGCGAAAGGCAGAGAAAAAACTGGTGTACCTGGCGGCTTGAAGGACTTTGACAATTACCATACACTAGAGCATGATCAAATAACGTTAGCATATAATTGAATGCATTTGTTTTAACCTTCCTGAATTAGCAGATTGGTGGCATTTGTCACCGCAATGACTGTCTGGAGGTTTGAACTGTTTTAAAGGCAGTTTTTGATAAACATTTTTGAGATTAATTAATCCCACTATGGGGAGCTCTGATTATCACTAACACTATTAAAAAAACATTGTAACAACACTATACTGGCCATGGGTCAGTGTTAGTGTGCTTCACTTGTATTCTACTGTAAGAGCAGGAACAGAGAAATAAAGCCCCAGCACACAATGTTGTTTACTGCTAAAATATTTATATAATGTCAACATACTGGATGGTTAAAATTTTAGGTTTGAAGGCTCATACGTATCTCAGATGTAAGTTACAGTGTATGGTCCATAGATTAGCTTAATTTAAAACAGTATGTGTGACAGTTTTGCATTTTCAGCCTGCAATTCAGCTGGAAGGTAAATAGCAGATGTATGTAGCAGAATGTTTAAATGGACCACGTTTATGGTAATAGCTATGTAGCTGGCAATTAGAGGGAAAACCCAATCACCGGATCATGTAGGTGGCATAAATGTCTTCATGTTTCTGCCTTAAATCCATGATATGAGCTCCATTTTTGCAGGTTAATTAAAACAGTGAGCACAGCAAACCATGACTTTATTCACTCTCTGCACTCACTTTTTCTTAACTGGGAAATAGTACTAAACACATAATTATAGAGAGCATTTTATCCACACATATGTTTAAAGTGCATAGAAGCCTAGTCTATAAGAATGATATTCCAGGAAATAGAAGAAATAGGTTGGATCAGTACTGCTAAATAATAAAGAAAGACATTAAATAGGTGATCACAAATCTTAGATATATAAATACAACATCACCTATTAAAACACACATCTTATTAGGACCATGTGGGCAAACAAGTGTCAGTCTCTAAGAAGAATGCCGGCGCTAAAAATCAAAATTGTGTCATGAAATATGCCTTATTTCTCTCAAGAGAGTGAAGCAAAATTAGCTAATAAACCAAAAAGTCATGTAAAACAAAATGTCAAATCTTGTCAAAATATTATGGGAGACAAACAAAAAAAAACACTTTTGATCCATGTCACATTATGACGGCACAAATTATGAACACAGCTATAAAGAGCAAGTCAAGCACATCAATGTGGAACTGGAGACTGACAGGAGCCAGAGATCAGTTTCTTCTGGCTTTATCACATACAGTTTATTCTAAGGTGCATCGTTTATGTCTATTAAATCTCCAAGCCATTAACCACTATGCAATGTAGCATTTTATATTCAAACTAATAACTGCTAGCACTAGTTTGTCTTGTCCAAGAAATAACAAAGCTAGGCTGTAACACAGGACTCTTTTGTTTATCTAATAAAGCAGAAATGCCATCAGAATGAATCTTTGAAGGGTTTTAGAGTGCAGTTGCAGCTCTTCGCCATAAAACAGGTCTGACTCTTGGGAGTTGGGTTCAGATTACAAGCTGCAAATGCTGCGCGGCAGGTGGGATGATTTTTTCTTCCTGCTGTAGTGAGCTGTAGTAATAGTAGCCTATAGCTGGATGTTTGAAAGACTAGCGAAGTCCATCTGCAGCTGCAAACAGAGAAATCCACCAGCTTTGCTCAGCATGAGCAGTCAACATTCTTCATGTGTAGCGATTGGGAGTATGGTACCCTGTGGGTATTACACTGGACTGGACTGTGTGTGTGTGGGGGGGGGGTTGTGTGTGTGTGTTTGTGTGTGTGTTGTGGTGTCTCAATGGTCTGCTGGTTCTCTATGAGTGAAGCTTCAGCAGGCTTTAATAATTCACTGGTCTCTTTTTTGCTCCCAGACAAACTGAGTTTTCACCAACGGGGGATTCGGAGAGCAAGCACAGAGGCAGCTTTGATTTAACTAGAGTCCAGTCACACACACACAAAAACACACACAAACACACACACACACACACACACACACACACACACACACACACACACAAACAGGCATAAATGCACAGAGGCTTGTGATACAGTTCTGATATGTTCCCACACACACTTAAGGCAACAGCAGCCTATCTTACCAAAATAAAGTGAACCGCCATACAGTGAGGTGAAGTCTCTATTTCTGAGCCAAACATGTTCGAACAGGGTGACGAGGGCTGCTGCAGTTCAAAGGTTCCTGCAGATGGATCATCTTTGGTTGGATTTGGACGTCACGGCCTTCATAGTCTAGAAGAGGCATCGCTCAGTATTCTGCAGTACATTTCAGAGCAGTAACTTATTTAAAAGTGCATGCAGGCGCTCCATGTATCATCCCAAATGACTATAATGATTTTCTTTTGACAGTTTGTGAGTTCTGTTAATGTTTTGGTGTCATTTTCACAGTTTTTTGGGTTTGTTTGTCTTAATTCTAGTATAAATTTGATGCTCCTGCTGAGTCTTGTCTTCAGGTTATCACTCTTTTTTATCTCATTAAAGAGACTGATAAAAAATATGATACAAGATGCAAAATAATGCAAAGCAGGACATGTAGGAGGAGCATGTTTGACTTGATCTTTGGCTCCATAAAGAACAAAACCCTGTCAAGAGAGAGCTATAAAATACAGACATTTAAATACACTTTTCTACAATACATTAATTTAACCTTTATTATTTTACCTTGTGTGCACTGACAACATAAACAAACCAGACATCCAAACTAAAGTCACATGAAAAAGCCTTGTAATGAGATAAACAGGAAACTGATTTGGGGAGTTCAATTATCAGGTTCTAACCTCAAAATTTAGTGTAAAAAACAATCAAGACTAATTTTGTAACAGGTGAGTGAAATGTATTTCTGTTTTTCTGATGACGGTTATTTGGTACCATAATGAAAAACAGGAAAATTAGCTGCACACAAACAAAAAAATGCATATAAAATAACCAGGAAATGAGCTTCAGCAGAAAACATTTTGTTCTTCATTTAGCCTTCAATATCTGCCTCCTTTAGCAAAGAGACCCTTCTTTGATTCAACATTACTATTTAATTCAGTTGTTGTTATTATGATACATTTTAACTGTTCTGTATCTTTTTTATTGTGATACACTGTAGTATCTTTTATTACCACATTTCCACCTTACAGTAATTTGGCCTTCAAGCATCTGCAGATAATAACATGAAGCAATTCTCCTCTCTCAAACAGACATTAAAAAACAGAGCAGATTATACGGGCTGAGTTTAACTGTATTCTTATAATAAACTTCAATGCTAAATTTGGTTTGTGAATGAATAACTCACTGAAAACAAATAAAAGGAGGTTGGAACAATTCAGTCTTGGCTCACAGGCTTTTGTAGGTCAGAGGAAGTCCTGCATTGAGGAGGATTTTTTTTTTTGCTATAAGCATAAAGCCAAAAAATTTACATCTGGGGTCCAAAAATATCCAGAGCATTAAGATGGTAAACTGATTTAAGTTTAACTACTGAGGCTCGCTTCCTGCTGACAGTAGAACTTAACATGAAAACACACAACATTTTTATTTAAATCTCTTCAGAATAAACACACACACACACACACTTGAACTATAGACGTGTATGACAGTGATCAGTATTGAAAAGGCTACATGGTAAACCCATGTCTAATTTCACAGATGCTGAACAAATTGTCCTCTAACCTAAAGAAGAATGTGTTTGTGTGGGTAGTATAATTTGTGCGACTGTGTACGTGTGTGTGTGTGTGTGTGTGTGTGTGCCTTTGAGTGTGTGTCTGACTGACTGTGTATTCATCTCGAATTCAGACAATGAGAGAAAGTCAGGGAGGCGTGACGAGAGCTCAAGATGCAGGGGGAATATCTATGTGATTGCGTCTGTTCGAACATCTTGACACTCAGCGTGCGCGTGTGCACATCACGTGAGCGTGCATGCGCAAAAAAAATGGTGGGGGGTGGGCACCAACACGGTACATGAGTGCATCTCTGCAGCAGGCTGCAGTGCAGAATGGCCGACAAAGCCTCACACACACACACACACACACACACACACATTTCCTCAAGATTCAGCAGCAGTCACGTATCTGCTTGATGTAAGTTGACAGTTTCACTTCAAAACTGATTTACAGCGAAATCACACACACACACACACACACACACACACACAGCCTCCTTCACTGCTGCAGAACCAATGAATAGCCAAACACGTCATATTCCTCCTCTTTAACATCAACATGCCATAAAGTTCATTGGGTGTGTGTTTATTTGCAGGGAAGAGTTTCTTTCTCACAATCTGCAGACCTTGAAGCATTTATTGTACGTCACTCTTTGAAAGCCCATCTCCCTCTTCACATTCATCCCTGCATGTAGTTCACTGATATCAAAAAGACGTCCATGCATTTCCATTATAATATTCATGGATATTTAAAGACGTCAGCATTCTTGATCTCCAGGAGATGATTATGAAAGTCCTGCAGATCTATCAGACGATGACAGTGGATCTCAGGTGTGAGTTTATTGCTTTTGTCAATCTACTTTTTTTTTTTCTTTTCAGTCAAAAACTAGAAAATCTTTTTAGCCTCAATAAGAAACAGACAGCTCAGGAGTTTACCTCAGTGACCACGTTCAGGGCAGAGTTTAACCTCATTACAAACAACAGCTCCCTGATGGATATCTGGCTGGATGCGAGATGGTCCTCTGTGCAGGTGTGTGTCTGTGTGTGTTTGTGTTTTCTTCTTTATAGTGTGTATCCTTTAGAAATACACCTACATCTCATACACATCAATCTAACTCCCCGTAAATGGACTGTCAGAAAAAGTTGTTTGTGTTCAAAGGGAGGCCAGATAGGAAGCAGGAAGGAAGAGGATAAAAAGACGGAGTGGAGAAAAGACAGAAAGCGACGGAGGAGGAGAGATCGGAGGGGTGCTTTGAGCGTACAAGAGAGAGCAGCAGGTCTGATTGTGGCAGGAGATTTTATCAACTTCATAGAATAAGTTTCCAACTGCTCATATTTATAAAATGTATCCAACATTATTTAATCAGGGAGAAACTGCTTTAATAATCAGATGTTAATTGTGTGGATTCTGCATCGACATGCCTGATTCAATCAAAACAGTCCACTGATTGGGCTAATTTGTTTGTGTGCTCAGCTCACTGTTTCTCTGAATACAAGATAACAAAACACATTGTGACAGGCTGATCTTTCCCAGCCTGTTTCCATCCCACCCACACACTCCGTCTGTAAAGAGCACAGACGCAGCCCCCGAACATTACAGTCAGATGACATTTATGGCATGACAGGACACTTTTAACACGTTCTCCACTGTACGCCTATGTGTTTAAGTGTCTGTGTGCGTGTGTGTGTGTGTGTGTGTGTGTGCGTGTGCGTGTGGTGTGTGTGTGGGGGGGGGCACATGTATCAGCGCGTGCATGTGTGCAGGCCCAGGATGTGTCGCTGCCTGGTTAAACGTGACATTTCCGTGGTTAGCGCATGTAAGGCCGATGCCTCATTAAAGGTTATCTGTTAATTACAAGGACAGCGCGGGGTCATACCAAGTTAACAGTGCCCCCTCTCTCTCGCTGTTTTCACACACACACACACACACACTTTTTTTAGAGTGTTTAAGAGTGGTTTGCTTGGCCTGACTCTTTTCTGCATGTAAAACCTCTTAAAGCTAAAGAGGCTAAAGGAAATCACCACAGTAACTTAACTGTGGAGAGAGAGAGAGAGAGAGAGAGAGCTCCATCAAGACAGAAACCATGACAAAACACACTTCTTTAGGTTTGGAGAGGCATTTTGATCCCCTCTCAGCATTTGCCCTGAGCTTTGTTAATGCCAGTAGGTGTCACAGATTATAAATTAGCAATGTAAAGCGCTGTTGGTCCCCAGAGATGGTCAGAGATCTTTAAAAAGTTTAGCTGGAAGAAGGTCAAAGAGGCAGATAGTTGGTTTTGCAGCTTAAACAGGAGGAGAAATAATTATTCAACTGCAAAAGTTAAATGTCAGGACATGCACAGCAAGCTGAAAACAAAATTTAATAAACAACTCAGACTATTTTATAATACAAGGAAGGCAGTCAAATCAAGAAAAAATGTACTTTTAACTTTCAAAACACAGTATGAAAATTATTATGAGTTGTTTGATGTGAATAATCATCAACCAAAGAGTTCAATCTGCAGTGAAAAGTTATGCAAGCAAACTTTATTACAGCTAACACATGCAAGCAGTGCAGACAAATAAGATGAAGAGGTCTCAAGGAAAAAGTGTCTCCTGCAAAGAAAAAAAAAGCTGTGCAGCACATTCATGTAATTCTCTCCACCTCCTTCCCTGAGATTGTGACGTTAATGAGACAGCCATGCTAATAGCAATTTTTCAGTTCCTCTAGACCCCTAATTTTGTCCTGATATAGCATCATAATGCACCAGCTAGTATTTTTATAAAATGAAAGTTCAATCCTACCCCGAAGCCATAAAAGATTAGGGCTGCTCTGATTATCCATTTTGTATCTCCAGAGTCTCTCTCTCTCGCTCTCTCTTCTCTCCATGATTACTACAGGTGCTGGTGATATGAAGATGCCACTTGTTTAATCCAGATAACAACAGAAAACACTGTATATCTGCACTTGTAAACCAAACGCCTGTTACCTCTGCGTAGATTGCTGCTTACGCTGTTGTTGACATTACGCTGTTCTGTTTCTGCAATCTGTCACCGCAAAAACAACAGAGCATCGTGTTCTTCTTCTGCATGAGTCACAGGCCTTGATATCACATCTGAAGATTCCTTATGTTGGCTTGTTATAATATTTTTAATTATTTTAGATTCATCTTTTGTAATCTGAACAGTGATTTGCAACACCCTTGTCTTGTAAGCTCTTGTTCTAATCAATAAGAAATCACGTTTAAAGTTGATGGCCATGATTTTAATACCTGAGTCTCAATGAATGAATCTGTTTTCCTGTTTGGAGGTTAAGTTAAAAATGGATGTTTTTGGATAAAAGCAGCAGCTCTACCCCTTTTAGAGGCCTGAGCAGCATGGGTGAAGCTGTATTTAAATGTGGAAGCTTCATTTAATGGTAAGAGAACATTTGGTTTTAGCTTTGTTTCATTTAAACCAATTATTTCTAGGCTGGGTAAGAATTAATCTTTTAGAAGTCAAGCTTTAGTAGATAATAAGTCTGATATTCATAAAATCAAATTTGAGGATCTTGTTAGGGCTGCAGTGTTTAATACCGGTCATATCAGTGGTGTTACTAGGAGATAATGTCTTGGAACAAGATGCCGTTATTATAGTAAGAGGTTTAGAGGCCAGCGTATATAACGCAGGAGGGGAACAGTAGTGATTTGTTTTGTGAGAATTTAACAGGTGTTTTCTGGGATGTTCCATTACTGCCAGTGATGGGGATGATAATTAGATTATTGTGATTCACATGTTTAGAGGAAGATAATTTATGAGTAAAGCAGCAGGGGAGGGAAACAGTCTCAGTGCTATTAACTGGGCTATCAATCTGATAGTCTGCACAATGAAGAATTCCCTTGCAGGACATATTTACTAAGCTGGCGAACTCGAAATCTGCACTCAGTCTGAACACAGTAGGCTTTTTAATCACCTGCAATTTGCTGAGTGCTAAGTCACTAGTTTCATCTTGCCGTACGCACCAGCGAGTTTGTCAGCCATTCGGAGAGCGGCCTTTTTGATTTGAGCTTTTCTGGAAGCAACTGGCTCCATTCCCCCCATGTTAATGTAATCATATTACCACACAGGAAGGCTATTGTCATATGCTTCTGTCAAAAGAGTAATGGAAATGCTAGCAGGCTTTATATAAGAGGGAGAACGAGGTCTTGCATAAGAGCAGAGCGGTGTAAAAAGCCTATATGCAGGGCCTAATTTCACGCAATCAACAAAGCCACTTTATGTCAAACCTTTGCTCTTTTTAAAATCCTCCTTTAAAGGAGCTGCAGGCCCCCGAATCAGGACTTGGACGAGCCTCACAGAAGCTCACAATTTCATTTCACACTGAATGGAATTAGCCAGTGGACCAACCTTACAAAATGGCTTTAAAAGATTTTAGTTCCACCCCGAAACACTCGGCATGTCTCTGCAGTGAAATGTGAATGTGAGGATGACTGTGTGAGCGTGTGTGTGTGTGTGTGTGTGTGTGTGTGCATCAGAGAGCGATGTCTAAAAGAAATAGATTCATAAAGGTCATGACTGAAATGTCCTTTTACTTTAGAAAATTACCCAGTAACGCTCCACTGCAGGACCGGCCTTTAATATCAATATGTCCATTTCATTTGAAGTCAAGCGTTTCCTTCTTACCATCAGTGCTGAGAGAGAGCGAGAGAGAGAGAGAGCACCTGGGGACGAGCGAGTACAGCAACAAATGACTACCTCACCTGCTTCTCTCCTTTCACCTGTTTCTCTCTATTTACTGGTATTTCTGACCTTTTCTTCTCTGTCTGTTCATCTGTTTGGTTCGTATTAGTTTGGTCTGTTATATTTCTGAAATGTTAAAAGAGTTGGATCGAGTTCAGGTGCAAGAAAAAAAGGCTAAACGTTACGGTTCTCTGGGCTTCTCTTAACAGAGAACAGCAGAGGGAGAAATGGGGGAGTTGATCCTCTGTGTTTGCTGTAGTGTGTCTCTGGCTGTGGACCAGCAGGGCCTGAGGACCCAATGTTGCAGCCCTGATGAAGAGAGCTCTGCAGCCCCTCTCTCTTTGCTCCCACTCCTCAAACCATTTTCTCCAGTCCCCCACCGTTTCTCCCCGCCCCCCCCCCCCCATCTCATACGCCTGCACTTGTTAGCTTTCCCCACATCCCTCGCTCCCTCTCTGCCGCTGCCCTGCCAATGTGATCCATGTGCTGTGCTCCAGCAGAGACTTGCTGAGGCAGCAGAAAAAGGAGGGAATATTTACAGATCAGTCAGATGGGGTTGAGCTCTGCACACTCACAGTTCCTCGTCAATCACGGCTACAACAGCTGCAACACGCAGACGGCGACACTGCTGCACACTCATGCAGGCGTCTTAGCCACAAAGAATGTAAGCACAAACATATACACCTCTGTGATCATATGCATATATATAACATTGAGCAAACACGCATTTTAACTTATGCACACAGGTTTAACTTCAGTCATTCCAGTCAGAGTTTATCTAGTGCTGCTATATCAACTATGATATACTACAACTAATATTCAGACTTTTTCAGCCAAGAAACTGTCTATTAGGGCTTTTGGTTGGATTTGATTTATTTAATGATTTGCAAAAACAATCAATCCAAAAGATTATAAGTAAGAAAAACTTACAGTATATTTAAAATGGCCCCTAGATGTTAAATTACAGACATAAAACATGTTATCCTCATTTTCTTTGAGGAATATAAAACTATTTCTACCGTTCCTCTTTTCATTGAACATATTAAACATATGGAGTCTCTGTCTCATGTCTTAATCCAACATCTGAACAATAACTTTTTGCCTGAAGATAATACAGCGTACACTAGAAAAGTCATTTAAATCTAAAATTCTTTGATTAGATGAACAAGAATAAGAATCTGATCAACAGATCTCTGCAAACTGTCAATATTTCATTCATTTACAGGATGCTTTTCAGTAAGCATGAACTTGCATTGAGCTGCAGTAATCAGATCTGGTTTTACTCTGGAAATCAGCATCACCCAACACGTAATTAAACAGCTGAAGCTACTGTCTGAAACAGAGCAACGACATGACAACCAGAAGTCGGTGTATGTTACCTCTTAGGCTGGCAAAGACACACTGATAACTCTCTTTTTATCTTCACTCAGGAACAAAACGCACTCGCAGGTTGACTCTGGGTGCTTTTCACAGCAGGAATCTAATCAAAACAGCATGTTAGTGTTGAATGAAGATGCAAGTCCAAAAAAAAATTTAAAAAAACTATGCTCAGTTCAACTCAATTTTTTGCTTTCATCAGCTCAGTTCAAAGCCTGAATTGATCTCTGCACTTCTCAAGCCGATGCCGGTTCCCTCAAGCTTCCTCTGACATCCACCGTGAGCCGACGGCAGACTCACCGAAAATTTTGTTGCTTTTTCACTCTTTCTTCCGCTTCTTTTTATTTTTCTAACATCTATTCCTCAACTTGTGGATATGTAACGGATGAATCACCGGATCTGATGAGAGTCAAACCGAAACTACACACACACAGAGCAGAAACACACACACACACTCACACACTCTCACAGTGACACAATGCAGTGATCTAAGCAAACAGACGACGCTGCCAAAGAGAGGTGTTGCTCCTGCTAACTCTGTCGACCCAACAAGGTCAACATTCAAAACACAGCCACTGTGGATGTGTGTGTGTGTTTGTGAGTGTGTGTGGGACTGTTGAGGGCGTAAACAGAGTGGGAGACCTTGACATTCACTTTCTGAGTTCTCATAACCAGCTGGGGCGGATTTCCTGCGCCCTGATCACCCTGTTGCAGCGCCGGTGTCCTGCCAACACCCCGTCAATCATGCTGACCCGGGCCACCATCCGGCCCACTCACACACTCACACACACACCCACAGTACAGTAAGTATTTATGTACCCACACTCCTCATCTGCCAGTGAGGTCAACAGGAGCCATGATGTCAGCGACCTGCCTGGCGTCATGGCAACACTTTTGTCCAGCGATGGTGTAACTCAAGGACAGACAGTCACACTGCATCAGCGTAGTCGCCCCGACCTTTTCTAATTTTATCTCATGCGTCTATTACATCCAGTGAAAAGTTATTGGCTCCCTCTTATCTGATGTGACACTCACATTTGCAGGTTTAATGTCAGGCAGTAACACCTTTAAATAATACTTAAGGCTAATTGGAAATGACAGGAGTCCCTGTCACCCTTCAAACAACTGAAGTAATTATTGTTTTAATCTATTAACAGTGTAGCGAGTTACACACAGGTAGACTGGGTCATCTCACCTGCTCCAACATCACCAAAGACTAAAGACAGTTTAAACTGGTTGTGCCCACTGATGGCAAAAACAATGGATACTGTGGCTCTACTTCATCCCATTATACCATGTGAAGCTAAAATATCCATGTTATGGACGCCTCCATCACTTGGAGTCAGAGTCCTCGCAGCAGTGATTGGAAAAAGGAGCCTTAGTATCGAGGTACTGGCCGGACAGCTGCAAAACTCAATCACAGGTCAGGGTTAGCAGTCAGCAATGATGTCACACCTCTATAATTTCTCATAAAATAACTTGTACAAACCAGAAATGATTACTGATCATGCACAAGTGTCATATGAATGACCTAAACAGACAGATACCATGTTTAGAAATAAAAAAAATTCCATGTGCACTTTGATTATTTGGTGTGGCTCATCTGCCAACACAGAGGAGGCAGTGTTAACGACCTGAACTGCAGCCAAACTCCAGAGGAAGATAAGGACGTTTTTTTGACTTCACTTTCAATGGTTGTCATTCTCTTAAATTGTTTTATTTGTGGCTGAATAAACACAACCTGTCAATTTTATAAGGTAAAACAGTCACAGTCACGTTTCACAAGAATGTTCTGACTATAGATACTACAGACACAATGCATGACACACCAAAACCAAACAATCCCTGCACAGACACAATAAAGACAGACTCAGGAGGAACATGCATGTGCCATGTTTTTAAAATCTTGGTGAACCTGATGTAACCTTGGCACCCTGACACCACCCCGCAGTGCTGATCTTAAAAACAGCAACGAGCTGTAGGTGCTTCCACCCCCTTCAAAAGGATTTAACGTTAACACATCTGTGAACATGCAGAGTAACAGACATCTCAGTGTCAAACATGGTGCCTTTAACTATAATGGAGTAAAAAGACTTTATGTACACGGACATGAAAGCAATTAGGAATTCTGCGTTTAGACTTGGCAGCCTATATACCTGAATAAATACTGGTAATAAAAAAGGTGATTAAATTACTGATATGTGCTCTTCTGCAGTAGCTTGTAATGTGCACTTGGGTCATGCATGTGGCAGAGGCCTTCCTATTGGCTTGTTTGGATTGACAGCACACAGCAGAGAATAAATGTGAACTCCATTTCTCTCACAGGAATAAATTATCAGAGTGTAAGTAGATTAACGTCTTCTCATTCTGCTCCCTGCATGCTAAGCCATACGTCTCTTCTTTGTGTGTGTGTGTGTGTGCCTGTCTAATGGGCTCTTTTTCCCCCCCCTTTGTTTTTATGTCTGTCAGTCCATCTGTCTGTGTTTCCCGGTTGTTTTCAGGAGTGGTGGAGAGCATGGCCTCAAGTAAAAGTTGAGCCAACTCTGAGCCAGACATTAATAATTGAGGAGGGCAGGAGGGGAGAGAATGGCTTCTGCAATATTCATATGTCATATTGACTTGACTGCCAGCCACTCGCCCATGCGCCCGGTACTTATGAAGTCTCACAGATGACTGAGGATGCAATGCTGTGTCCTCCCTCGGCCGCCTCCTCCTCCTACATCTCCCTTCCCCTTCCCTCTGTACGTTTTCTCATCTTGCATCCATACGCCACCTCCTCTTTTTTTTTCTCCGCTCTCTCCTCCTTCGTTCTGCCATCTTTCCTCCTGTCCTTCTCCCTCCCGCCGCCTCTGTTCATTCTCTTCTCATCTGCTGCCATTTCTCAGAAGTGAATGGCATGCCCATGGGCCAAATTCAATTAAAGCAAATTAAAGAAGAGATGCTTCTCAACTCCCTCAACAGACAAAAGGAGCACACACATGCACCAGACACGCCGAGGGGCTACAACACACACACACACACACACCAACACAGCACACACACGCGCACACACACACATACGGGCAAACAGATATTAACACTCTGCAGCTTCTGCAGAGAAATCAACACAAATCGTTGACAAGAAAATAGACAAACTATAATGTCGGCTTGTGTCCTCGAGCTCAGGCTCTTTGTATCACTGACAGAGCTTTTCCAACTGTTGCTCGGTGAAAACCTGCTCTCTTCACCTCTCCAGGCCCCAGATGCTGTCTTTAATTAGCCGTGGAAACCGTAACACATCCGTGAATAAGTGGCCGGCAGCCTGACTGGTTCAAATCTGGGAGGACAATCTGATGAATTAGACAGTAAAGCGGAGAGGACCCTCGTTAGCAGCAGCCGCTCGCATTTTAGCATCAGCTGTAAAACATCACATCCTCAGAAAGAGTTGGAGTATTTCTGAGGTCAACCAATTATCGAGCGCTGCAGGCTACATTGGCTGCCTTTCAACGTGATTAGATCTAAACCCACCAGAGGACATCCGGTTCACTTGTTCTCTTGTACAAAGAGCTGAGATTAAAAAGTTCTGAATGAAATAAAAAATATATAATTTTTTTTTTGTACGCCTTGAATTCAGCATCTGCTGCTCTCAGCATGAGAGAAAGAGGGACAGCTGGACAACAGGGTGAGAGCGATGTGATGTAAGGAGAGATCCCCGCATCTTCCAAAACAGCTGCAGGCTGAAAGTAAAAACACTGATATTTAGAGATGTAAAAGAATACAGCTGCTGTTGTTCAAAGCGCAGCTTATATTTAGTGATTTGCAAGTTTTTACCAAAAGATCTTTTACTAAGCAGAACAACTGTCATGACCTCTGAACCGATTAAACCCACTCAAAAGCCAAAACACCAAGTGAAAACAAGACTGCTGCATAAAATTCCTTCAAAATAAAGCTCTTAAATGCTGCAAGACTATTTGCAATGGAACACAATTAGACAATTTGTGCACATGCTTTTCCCTCAGAGTGCAAGAAAAAGGACAGACACAAGATTTGATGTTTTTGACTCCTGGGGGGCTGCGCCATGAGCTTGGTGCTAGTGCATGTGCAAGGGGAGATGCCTCAAGCCTGCACAGGTGTGTGTCTGTGTATGTGTTTGATTAAGTGGAGGTAGGTGGGGTTCATTGTTGCAGGACGTCAACTCTGTGATCCCTGAGGAAAAATAAATAATGATTCTCCACCAAGCTGACAGACACAAAAAAGAAGATTCAAAAAAAACATGGAAACAACAAACAAGTCACACACTAACTTGAAAGAGTCATAAACTAGCAGCCGCCCACACTGTCTTCACTGAACCAGGCCTGTAGCATCACTCTGCCCCGACCAACAGCCATTTAATCACACACACACACACACACACACACACATACAATATCAATTTGTG
>JAPZDY010000021.1:21668513-21682193 GCA_029783645.1 Ctenochaetus hawaiiensis | reverse complement strand
CAGCAGTGCTTTAAGCTTAATGCTAACACATCTTAATTTAGCATATTTGTAGTGTGTTAACACAAACTACAAGTGAGAAACGTCATTTTGCAGGTATTTGATTACAAAGTGCTGGACAAATAAAAATAAAATAACCCAGTGATGGCGCTAGAGGAAAGTCAGCAATTAAAGTCAGCAGGTGTCTTCTTCTGGAGGACATGAATCCCTACGATCTGTCCAGCAGTTAGTTGAGATCTTACAGTCTGGACCACCGTAGTAAACCGACAGGCTGATTTATATTGCCTTCCCTACAACCATACTGCTAGTGCCGCAACAAATACAGCTGCAAAAATATTAGAAGACAGTCACTTCTTGAGATCATTCCCTTACAGGCTGGGTAGGCAGAACTGGTGGAAACTAACTACAATCACTCCCCAGCAGTTGGAGACTTTCTCTCTGTCAGTCTTACACACCCACACACACACACACACCAAACTCATTAATCTCTCACTTAGAATCACCTACAAGACTCTGAGCACATACATGCACTTGGCTTCCCACTCAACAGGCTCTCCTTCTCATGCTAGCAGTGGACTTAATGCGCACAGTTTAAGGATGATGAGCACACTAGTGGAGGCGAAGTGCCCTCAGAAGAGTCAGGTTAAGTAGCTTGATGCTGTCACCCCTCGCAAGGTTAAAAACATCACATTATGCATCGCTTTCACCCGACTGAGCACTGCTGTTAACTGGCTCATATTTACTGCTACACTGGATCGAACAGTCAGGTGTGAGGAGGGTTACAGAGATACCACACAGCTTTCTCAGCGCACACACACACACACACACACACAAATAATGTAGGCAGATGAATCCCCCATAACAACAGTCTTCATCACTTCACTGCCTGTGGCTGCAGCCTGGCCTTGACAACGACTGCTGCTAGAGGTCAATCTACCACACAGGGATGTGATATGATGCACAGGCACATGCATCATATCACACAAACACACACACAAACACACACACACACACAGAGGATGTACACACACTGAATGACACAGGCAACTGATGGACAATTAGTGGTTTACCCATCTGTTCGTCTTTCGTGCTTGGAGCGTCTGACTGTGTACCAACAGTCCAACTCACACTCAAGGTTAAATTGGCTGCTGCCTAATACATTGTACATCTCTCTCTCTCTCTCTCTGCCTCAGACACAAACACACATGCATGCATAAAAAAGTAAGACATAATGATAGTAGATGCTGACGCTTTCCATAGAAGTTGCAGTCTTAACCGCTTGTTGATTACCTTTTAGCCTTAAGATAGCATTGGTTGTGTTGCCACAGTTTGGGCACAGTGTGTGAGCCTGTGACGCTGAGCTGCTGCTGCTGTGGGCCTGTTCTCTTTCAGGTCCTCAAATTCAAGCCTCCAAGACATTTAGCAGGCGTCTAGGCCCCTTTGTGACAAAATGTTTTCCTGTCTTCCTAAAACTTAGCATATTTTCCCCTCCTCCCCAAGTCTCTTCTTCCTTTCTGCCCTCCTCGCCACATGTCTGCAGGTGGATGCACATCTCTCCAGACGCTTCATTAGTTCCGTTAAGACTTCTTCCAACAGCTCCTAAAGCTACACTGTCTCTCCTAAACAACAGACAGATGTAGGCCTCTCTCCACACACAGGGATCAATAAGTCTTTCACTTAAAGCGAATACATGAATCAGAGCAGAAGACATGTTTTCACTTATATAGAAGATGTAACTAAGACACTTGGAACCCCCCCCCTGCTGTGACTGTGCTGAACATTACTGTGTGTGTCAGTACCTGTGGGATGAGGCGGTCCAGCTGTGTGTATCTGTTCCTGTGTGATGGGTGTGTGGACAGCCACTCAGGGAAGGTGGGTTCTCCTCTCAGCTGGTCTCTGATTTCCATTTGTTTCCAGAAAACAGGGCCTGCTCGCACATCTGCACAGGCCTGGGAAGGACACCCAATGGAATCAGAGGCAGGCATACACACACACACAAATACACACACAAACACACCCACACAAATACACACACAAACAATGTGGCATCCCTCTGTCAGAGATAAAAATCCTTGTGGACCTATCATGGGTGTTTAGTTTAGTTGAACAACAGTGCCCCCTAGTGCCCTGCAGAAAGACTACAAGGTTTGACAGCAGCAGCTGTGTTCTGCAAGTATAGTTTTGCTCTTAAAATACTGATTACCATTTTAAGAGCAAAAAGGTTTTTGCCAATTACCGAATTATAAAATGTGACTCTCAAAAAGCACCAATGATCTCTGGTATTTTCACCTTATGTTCAAAGTGCACTCAAAGAATTTAGTTTTGCACTTTATTAAAGATTTAAAACTCACTAACATAGAGAGCTGGCTGAGATATCCTCACTTTTAGTTCCTTGTATGGGTCAAGTACTAAAAAAGCTGGGTGATACATTTCATTTGGTGCAACTCAATAGCATCTTTCACCAAACATGGACTCATTGTGCAGTTCTTCTCTAATCACTCAAAGCACTTTAACACACAAGTTATCACAACCCATTCACACACATTTACACACTAATGGCATCTCTACACAGTGTTAACCATCAAGAACTCATACACACATATTTACACAGCCATGGAACAGCCATCAGTAGTAATATGAGGTTAAGTATCTTCGACATACAGACTGAAGGTGTCAGGTATCAGCCACCTACTCTTGATAAAGTACCTAGTCCACCTCCTGAGCTACAGCTGCCCCGTTAGATACCCACTTCACCCAAACTCTACTGTGTTATGCAGGTTTTCTTTTAAAATTTTAAACTACAGTTTGAGCCTAAATAGAGATGACATCATCAGGTTCGTCTCAACAGGCTAAAAAGAGGCACAAAACAATTTTTAGACTTTACTTTCAAACTTTAGATATCCCTTCCAGAGCCACAGAATACAATATCTAACTGTTTTCTCTGGCTGTGAAGTGCTCTTCTTGACAAATACCCTGATCTTTAAGTGTCCACTTTGTGGAAATGCTTCTTTCCGTCAAAACAAATTGGAGATGATGATACCTTAGCAGCCAATTGCAATCCAACTTGATCGGCCTCGGCCTCCAGTTTCCTGCTGTAGGGACGGCTGAACATCAACTGAGGGACAGACAAATGGTACATTCATAAGACTAATACACCTTTCCCTTATCAAGAGTTCAAGTCTATTAAACTGGTCTAATTGTTAGACCACAAACAGATCTACAATAAAAACTATGTTGTTGTCTTGTTAGTGATTATGCATGTGAAGTGTGAAAATGTTACTTAAAATGAGTGAAAATAATGGAAATTGTGTTACAGAGTGTATACGGCTAACATCAGGAAATGGGTCTCACCTGAGAGAGCTGGTCCTGTACCCACTGTCCTAGCAGTGCCAGGCTGTCGCGAGGACAAACTGCCCAGATGGCTGTCAGGAAAATAAGGGACAGGAGGTCCACGACATGAGACAGACTGGCCTGTTCTGCCTGGAGGTGAGCAGAGGAATACAGGATAACAAGCAAAGGGACAGAGGGGAGAAGGGAAGGGATGGAAAAAAAAAAAGCAAAGCATTGAGGTCATAAAAGGAGATTGATGGATGGTAGATGAAATAGAGGGAGAAAAAAATAGACATAAAAAGTTTTAGGGGTGTGAACGAGGCAGCTGGAACATATTGATTGTTCCCATCTATTTTAGTGGAACTTTTTGGCTGTAACAGATTTAGAGGTTTTAACAGCCAATCCAACAGAGCACACCTACTGGGTAATACCAAGCCCATCGATGCTCATTCCCTTCATCTAATTAAAATCTCCTTCAAGCAATTCCTCCAAGGACGATTAAAGTCTTGAAATACCCACAACTTCATTAGACACTTTTTCTTTTTTTTTTGAACAAGAAGAATGGGCCTTTGTAGGCAGAGAAAAAAAAACAGCCATCTGTGGAGAATTAATAAAGCACGACAGAGCCTGAGGTCGACAGGACTTTGGTCATCATACAGTAGCACAGACAGGATTAGTGAGAGCTTGGAGGTGATTGTCAGTGAGTCTTTATTACCGGCTGATGCAACAGCACTGCAACTGTTGCCACTTCAGCCATTACTATACAGAGACAGAGTGGGGGGCTCAACATGAATAATAAGAGGATCTCAGTGTATAATGGACAAACCTTTAGGAGGGACACATACATATTTTAAAACACTGCGGGGCAGAGACCTGGAAGACTTCCAGCTGTAACTTCTACTCTGTGTGCCTAAACGGGCTGAACTCTGTTTTTCACCACTATTTGCACTTCAGGTGTTTTAAATAAACTCATCGTCATGCACAGCAAGGTCTGCTACTCTCAAATGTCAGCGAACTTCACACAGGTCTCTGCAGCACCTCAGGCTGAGGAACTGCATTCATTCTCTGCAGAGCTAAACAGGCTTCCATGTTTTCTGCATCAAATTCAGTAGTGCTGTCTCTGTGTGTTGTCAGTGTGTTTCAAGGTCATCGAGGCAAACTCCTGAGAGGATATTATCTTTGAAAAAAAAAAGGGTTTGGCTCCTAGTGCCAGGTCAAATACTACAGTAAATACAACCATGGGATGCTGTGCAAAACATAAATAAAAAAAAGAACAGAATCATTTGCAAATTAATTGTGTTTACCTACAATGTTTTGACAAAGTGTTGCAGAAACCATATTTTTACAGCCTTTTTGCAATTATGTGTTTTATAAAGTGGTAAAACCTTGTTTCATACTTTCTTGTGAAACACTACGCCTTTCAAGAATGTTCTCGTCATACCCAATCATGATACTATCACCTGTTACCAATGAGACTGTTTACCTGTGGCATGTTTTAAACAGGTGTCTATAATCATTTCACAACTTTCCCCGTCTTTTGTTGCCCCTGTCCCAACTTATTTAACACGTTGCTGTTATCAATTCAGTTTTAGTTAATACTTGCAAAAATCAATAAAGTTGATGAAATGAAAAATATAAATATAAATGTTTCAATTCAATTTACTTTAAAATCACTTCATTTGTCCCTGAAGGACAATTAAAAGGCACATGGAGTACCATATGGCAATTTACATATAGGACAGCTCACATATAATAAATAAATAAATAGAGGGTAAAGTGCATTGCTGCGGGCAAACCTTAATAAAAATAGTCCTTGGACTGCTTTAAGTTAAGTTTATGTCATAAGAAATAGAAAACTATTACAATCTGTTTTAAGTAGACGGAATCTCAACTTTTATAAAATACTAATATGTTTACAAAATGTCACAAACAGAAATGCAGTCTGCAGAGGATTATGCACTTACTGAGTGTCCCAGTATGGCATGAGCCATCTCGTGTCCCAGGATAATAGTGAGCTGGTGAATATCTGTCACAGTGTCCAGCATCCCTGTGAACATGAACACTTGCCCGTTCTACATAAAAAAAAATAAATAAAATGAATACAAATCTAAGTGAAACATTGTTTGATGATTGTCTTTACAGGTTTAAGAAAATGTAAACAATAACTGTAAACCTGTCTGTGGCTGACCCTCTACCCTGCTGGAAAAACTATGAATCATCAGCATATAATGCACATTATATTACAAATGCAAATGAAAGCTATATATAGCTTAATCTACCTTGCACTGTTGCAAGGATACTTAGAGGATAAGCAGATATAAAGACACACTTAGTTATGCTAGACATTCTTACATGATTTCAGGGAGGTTATGTGTGATGACTGACATGAAAAACATGTGTGATTCTACAGCTGTCTGTCTTTTTTTTTTTTTTTTTTTTCTGACCGGGAGGACAAAGGTGTTTATCTTTGGATTTTCCACCACGTGGACATCCCAGGAGAGTTCAGACACTTCAGGTATGTCCTTGTTCCTTTGTGCCAGGTGCTGCACCACCCGCTCCACCACCTGGTGACGAGCATCAGCGGCTGGAACGAGCTTCTCTGCAAACTCCTCCATATACTGAAGCACACACACAGATATTTCAGCCTTTTAGAAATTTATTTGACTTCTCTTCATATCAAGTTTTTTCTTGCATCCATCCACAAAATATCTCTGTTTGTCATCACTGTTTTCTCTTGCACACACATAGACACACACGCCATGTCCTAACCACCCTCTTCATTTCCTCACCGCCTCTGAAGTTAGAGCTGCAAGCTCCATGTAGTTCTCTCTGCTGAACACCAGGAGGCGTGTCCGTCCCGTCACTGGCGACTCATCCAGGTGGGTCAGAAGAAGAAGGGCTACGATCACCATAGCAACACCTGCCCCTGCTGCCAGATGCCAGCGGCGCTGCCAGGTCCATTCGCGCATGAGCTGCCTGCGGTTGGCTGGTAGAGCCACCCACCACTTCCTTATACTCCTGCAAGCAGAGGACAGCCACAAGGTCTGCAGTATCTATTCATATAGCTCACACAGCCTATTTACACCATGTAAAATTAAAATCATATACAGCTCTACAGTGATAAAAATGAGATGGAAAAAATTAAAACTGCTTTCATGTCTGAAAAATTTGCATGTTTGGAATTAAGGAGAAAACAGAAGCAAGAAAATCAGCAGCAAATGTTCTTAAAATATAGAAATCAAGGCAAACCCACTGAGATCAATATTCTTTTTATTAAAGTGGGTCTGGCCAAGAGAATAGCATGCATAAAATATGTTCACAACAATGTACTACGCACAAATGGCTATAGTAATATGTTTCTGCCCAGAGGAAATTTTTAAATATTTAAGCAGACAAGTCGGCCAAGACTATATGAATATGAAAAACAACTATAAGAAACAAAACAGCTCTGTGCTTTGCAGGAAGTGTCATGATGAGGGTCTAAAAATGTGCTGTGACCCAAATTTAAAAACTAAATAACTTCATTAGGCCTAAATGATGAAAGGAGCCTAAAGTGAGCCAGTTCTTAATATCATAGCCAGTTCACTACATTGATTACGTTTTGCCTTTTTCCTGTATTAGTGAAATAAGGCGTAACATCTGAAATAAGGCAGAGTATAACATGATGGGTGACTTGACAAAGTTGACAGAACAGGTCAAAACATGCACTGGATTATGACTGAGATACTGCAGTGTCTTAGTAATATAGGGTGTGTGTGTTTTGAAGGAACAACATGTCATTAATATAATTTAAGCACCAGTTACTGTACAACCCTTACATAGAGGTCAAATAAGTTGTGTATGTAGAGGGTTGATGTCTAGTTTAAACTGTGATATGGAGATTTACTAGTGTACGTCAGTGTATTTCATGAAGATGTTTTCATACTGTGAGCTGAAAAAAGGCCTAAAAAGTTATATATAGCACTGATGAGGGAGCTGTTGTGTTTGGGTTATAAGTGTGTGTGTGTGTTAATGTGTGTATGAACAAGTGTAAAGAAAAAAAATGTAAAGGCTGAATAAGCACACATTGTGTTAATGAAAGGGGATAAATTTATATTTTAATTAAAACGATTAATTGAAAGAAACATGGCAACAGTTAACCAGCAGAGGGTATTTTTTTTAATTTGTATTTAATTAGCACAATTAATGATTGTAAATAAAATAATTAAGAATGTGTTAATTATTTAATCAACATATTACACATTAAGACAATTAAATAAATTGTGCCTTAAAGCAATGCATACGTTTCTCAGTTTTATATGTATGTATGTAATTATGTGACTTTTTATTTACACTTGAAATACTTAACTTTTAAGTGAATTCAAAATGATTAGCCTATATGTGACTGTTTTTTCATGCATGTCTTGAAAATAAAAAAAAGTCTAAGATTGGACCTTTTTTATTTTTAAATATGTTCTGATTAATTATTACCAATAAGTCACTTAGTCTTTAATAATAAGGCAACATTGTATAGCTCCTACCTGCCCAGTATTATAGCCATGAGCTTCTGCAGAGGTTTAAGCACCAGCCATAAGAGCGGGGCTGGCAGGGCCCTCACGGGGGCTGAGGTGTGGAAGTGGTGTCCGCACTGTGTGAGGAGGACGGGACCAGAGTCCAGGGATGAAGGGTGTTTGGGTTTGATCCGGACAAACAGCGTCCTTCCATTGCCACACAGTGAGAGAGATGGTCCTGTCGGAGCGGCGCTGAAGTGAGCGGACT
This sequence comes from Ctenochaetus hawaiiensis, assembly GCA_029783645.1. Lineage (NCBI taxonomy): Eukaryota > Metazoa > Chordata > Actinopteri > Acanthuriformes > Acanthuridae > Ctenochaetus > Ctenochaetus hawaiiensis. Next base: position 21,674,108 of record JAPZDY010000021.1, on the reverse strand, counting down.
TTGTTGTTGAATAACAGCTGACCTGAGAGGACACAGACTGCAGCTTCTTCCCCAGAGGATGTCCCGCTTCAGCTTGTTTGCAGACATGGAGGTTTCGTGTCAGACGTAAAGGGAAGGAACAGAAGCGACTGCTCCTTAAAAAATTACCACAAAGTAAAATCATCGTTCCTGTTGGCAACGCAACTCCTTGTGCTTCTGACAGCTGTTAAAAGTCCCGTGCAACTAGAAAAGACGCAAATAAACGCTAGTTATCTAAAAAGACTAGAAAGCCTCATGTTAATACTGAACGACTGCCATACGCCGTTAAAATTACTTTACTTTGAACTGACCTAGCTAACGTTGGAGTCATATTGAACAGACAGTAAACTGTTCGGCTCAGCTGTCAATGTCATTGACACCGGCGGACGTTAGCTTTAAATAAACAAACCCTGGTCATAACGGTCCAACAACCGTAGACTCAAATATTTAATTTGTCCCAAAAAGTTTGCTGAATGACACCTTGCGACACGAAAACGTCGGTAGTTTCAACAACAGTTAACGAAACTTTGCATTCGGCAGCAGCTGAGCGCACTGTCTTCTAAATAATCCCCCTCGGAAACAAAGTCCGCGTCGAACGTTCCGGGTCCTCAGTTAAAACTGTTCAGTTACCGGAAGTTAGCATTTACATGGCATTTTCTTGATGAAGAGAAAAAGTTGTTGCCTTAAACGACAGTAACTAACATTAAAAATAAAAATCAACTATTAAAATAATATAAAACAAGACCATAATATATGAAAATAGATTTTTATTTTCGTTACAAAGAAAGCCTACAAAACTGAGAGGGTAAAAGGCTTTTTCCTTTATAACACACACTGTTTAACTGTCTCTCTCTCTCTCTCCCAAACACACACAGACACAAAACTCAGCTGGACTGTATAAATCATTAAGTCATTGGTTAAAAGACCATTATAATGAAATGTTAAAAAACTAAATGATAATACTGATACAAAACCTCATCATATTTACATACAAATGTATTAAATAATGTATGAAGTAGAAGTACAGCAATGTGTATGGTCTATCAGAGTAAATAGTCATGTTCAGTTGACAGCACAGAGCCAAGATGTAACACCATGCTGCTGTTTGTATCACAGGTTGAGTCTGTGGTTTGTGTGGTGGACTGTGCTAAGCTGTCTGAAACTGTGCCACAGTCTGGATCAGAGTCTCTTCCCTCCTCCTGGGGCCTCGCCGCACTGATCATTTGATCATATGCAAAATCATCTGAGTTTACTGGTCTGTATGAGCTATTAGAAGATTCTCCCTCTTCCTGGTCAGGCCATTGCTGCTTGGGGATAAATTCTGACTGGAAAAGAGTCTGGATCTCTGTGAGAAATGGGTCTCCCTCCTCATCTGGCAGGGGCTCCAGGTACTTGGCCAAAGACGACAGCATCTAAAGAGACATGATCAATGAAAGAGGTTGAGTGAAATCAGACAGAGTAGATCAGTGGAAACAGAAATTAACCAGTTATTGAAGCTCTGAGCCAATAGGAAGTGCAAATTTCAGGCAGACCCGTTGGCTTAACAGACCTTCTCCAGACAGGTGAGATGGGAGTCTTTCCGGAAAAATCTGTCCATCTGCACACTCCTGCCCAGAGCAGAAAAAAGAAACTCTTTAGATGCTTTGTTTTTAAGCTTTACAAACAAGACAAATTGTTCAAAAACACAGAAAGACAGGATCAGCATTTAACCACATGTCAGAAAACAAATAAAGTCTTTCTTCTTTCCTCCCTCACCCGGGTGTTTGGCAGTATTTGTCGATGATCCAGTGAGCTCTCCTTAACGTCTGTTCCCAGTCTGGAATGTCTTGTGACGACAGGAAGTCGAATCTGTAGGGCAGCTCTAGCAAGGAACAGACAGAGCCAATCTGTGTTTACTGTGTGCTGGAACCACTGATCAACACTGTCTGGCTTGATTTTAAAGCCTCTTGATCTAAACTGTTTTGAAGTTTTGCATTGCTTGTGTATGTGTGTGGATTTACATACTCTGTGGGCCTGAAGGCTCCTGACTCTCTCTCACCAACAGGCAGGTAGTTTGAGAGTGGGGGGAGCGATTGGCTGGGTCATATGGGCTCACTATCATCCCAATGAAGGGGGCTCCACCACGTGAGAAATAACTCTGGAACATTTAGGACAAATTGCAATCAGATCACATGTACATTTAGACAACTACAGTGGCTCTTCTCTCTTCCCTTTATTTTACCTGGAACTGGTCCTGTGTGTTTATGTCTCGTACTGAAGGGTTGGGATGGAAGGAAGGATGTGAGTGGTACCAGCCCACCACACTGAAGCCCAGAGACGACAGCACGTCACAGGCCTGAGTCTGAGACACCGGGTCCATCTCGCACTGCAGACCTGTGCTCACACTGTTGCATGGCTCTGCTGCACAGATCTGCACAGAAAAACAGGATCATTTGTAAGAGAATATCCTCATCTTCCACATTGTCACCTGTAACTTTGCTTCATACCTTCAATACTTTCTCCTCCTCACTGAAAGTTCCACCAAGCAGGCCGATGACCTCCCCTCGAGACACGTGTGCATGCTGCAAATCACAGCACATTTGATGATTTTTGGAACACTAAAATATAATAAATGACTATAACTTTAAGACAAAATAAATGTGATGTGTTAGTAATGTCGAAAAACCAACAAATCCTTTGCCTTACTAGTCAGTGAAAAAACAAAAACTCAGCTCATACATGCAGCACAATGAGGAAACTGTCTTCAAGCTGAGTTACTTTGAACATGTCAGTGTTTCAGGGAGAATACATCCAGCTTGTGTGGATGTGTGTATTGCGTACCATGTCCATTATGAGAAGAGTCTCTGCACACACAGTAACCTGAAATGGTTCCTGTGGAGAACAGCAAAGAGGAGCTTTTAACACTTACTTAACTTTATAAATGGACACCTACAAAGAGAGTCTGGTCTGTTTCAATTGATGCCTCTCTAGAGATGAAAGTAGGTTGAATGTTTTATACACAGTAATGTGGTATAAACTGATACACACTGACCTGCACATCCTCTCCAAAAGACCTGCAGGGTATCAGCTGGAAGGGATCAAAAGACCTAAAACAAGTGAGACTGTCAGTATTTGCACACACATAAATACAAGGCTGTCATTAACACAGCACATGTCACATGAACTCATCATGCTCACCCTCTAATTTTGGAAATCTTGCAGGGTTTAGGAAGCTTCTTCATCTCTTCTCTCCGCAGAGCCAGTTCCTCAGCACTGAGATGCTGATGAGAATCATCAACACAGTAAACATGATAATGAGAATCAACCCTGTGATCAACACTTTGCTCAGCAATTGCAGTGTTTCTGAGAATTCTCAAACCTCATATGTCTGTCCTTCCAAGTCTTTAGCGTCACACCAGTTTCCCCATATGTCCCGAACACGTCGTTTCCTTGTCCGCTACAAAACACAGTCAGTGAGTTAGCTGAAAGTCCAGAGAACTCATAGTTTAGACGTCAGAATTCAGTATTTGATGGGTGCCTACCATGCTCTGCAGCCTCTGGGCCAGCTGGTAGGCCTCAAGCACATCTTTACCCTCTTTATGTTTGGAACGGTCCACCACCTTTGGGCGATTATAGACTGCTTGTTCTGTGAGGAGAGAAGAGACGGAGTTCTAGAGTAGAGTAGAGATATATTTTTCTTCTTCTTCTTCTTCTTCAAAAAAGAAATACCATCACAGGCTTAGTAAAGTTACCGCAGTTGAAGTTAATGGCTCCAATGAGCTCCAGGTACGTGTGTATTCTCCCGATGCAGTTGACGTCTCCACAGTTCTTCAGTCCCGGGCGGACGGATGTCTTATTCAGGTACTTGGGTTTGCTCTTCAACCTGGTGGGGAAAAAAAAGAGTACTGACATCTTCCTTTGCAGAGTTGATGTGAAAGAATTTGCAGAACATCATCTTAAGTTTTACCACTGATCCAGGATGTAGTTTCGGATCTTCAGGTATCTTTCTGGGGTCTTGGATGGTCGACCCTCGAAGAATTCTGGGATAGCTTGTTTTTCATCCTCAGCAATGGTCTCCACGTCTATCTCAATTTCCTGCTCAGGGGGCTTAAGCTCCTCCTCTTCTTCATCCTCCCCCTCCTCCTCCTCTTGCTCCTCTTCCTCCTGTTTTACTTCAGGTCTATCAGCCAGATTCAACTCAGTCTTATTAGCAGGATCTGGGAGGCAAATACAACAAGATTGTATCCTCACAACAGTAAAACTTAGGGTCATGATCAAGAGGTAGATTTACATAAATACAGCAGTCTTACCTGCACCATCATTATCGGTCTCTTCCAGTTGATCTGTCTGAGCAGATGTCACTGAGTGGGAGCTCTGGCCTTTATTTATTTCTGAGGCTGTCTGAGCTCCTGTCTTAAGATCATTCAGAGGTGGTGATTCCCTCCCATCAAGTCCAGTCAAACCAGTCTTCTCTGAGGAAGGGAGGGAAGACAGGGTTTGTGGATTTTCTGGTGACTGTGAGGTATGACAGGGTTGGTACTCAGTGAGACCCGCCTCCATCTTCTGCTCTGTGGGGTTGTCTTTATGAATTTCAGAACCTGTTGGCTGCTCTTGCTCGAGGAACTCAGTTTTGAACACAGCCTGCGGTTTATCGTCACCATTTCCATCATCGCTCATGTCATCAGTGATGTCCACCTCCTCGTCCTCTTCATCAGAAAGCTTCTCAATACGGACAGTGTTTGCTTGAGAGGGCGCACAACTGGAAGTGGGCTGAGGAGGCTGTGAGTTCATCACAAGACCTGCAGAGGGAGCTGCAGTTCTGGGTTCTGATTTAGACTGAGAAAACATATACAGATGTTGAAAGAGTTAAAAAAAAAATAAAGAGTTAAAAAAGAGTTTCTTCTTTATCCCCAAACCTTCTCAAGGAATGCATTCTGGTTATGAAGTAGTTTTAATAATGAGGAACATATAATGAGTACACCCTGTGTGCAGCTTATGTAGTCCCACAACACAAGTAGAAAGTAAATGCAGATCCTACCTTGTGTTTAAAATACTGTCTGGCATAGCTCTTGACCTGAAGAACAGAACGGCTGCCCACCAGCTTAGCAATCTTGGTCCACCTTCGACCAAACATAGCCTGTAGACAAACACAACTTAACCACCTGAAACTTCAGACAATACACTCAAAGTGCCTCTCATAAAACGGGTGCTAGATCAGTTTCAGGCAAATGATTGTAAGTCGACAAGCTTACCAGTCCTTCCTCAAACAGCTCTTTCTCCTGTTTGGACCAACGAGAGGAGGAGCCTGAGGCTGAAGTCTTTGCTGGAGACCTGAGCATCAGACAAACAAAGTGTGACAAACACATGTGTGACAGATATGCTGACAACATGCGGAGCCTTTGTTAGACGTGTGACGACGAGTCACACGTCTAACAAAGGCTTCAAACTGTGGCTCGACAACGAAAGGAAAAAAAAATAAAGTAAAAAAGAGAAAGGCAAAAAAGAAGACAACAATCGCAGACACACCGCCCACACACAACTAACCGGAACTCACAAAAAGAAATCCAAATCTGAACTGAACAATCAAAATGCTACACA
>JAPZDY010000021.1:21635944-21667872 GCA_029783645.1 Ctenochaetus hawaiiensis | reverse complement strand
GTGATTATCTACTGTCAATGTGTGATGTTGATTAAGTGTGCTGACATGACCGAAATAAATCAATCAATCAATCAAACAAGTGTACACTGCTAATGTGAGTTATATTGGGAGAACTAACTTACTTCTTCACTTTAGGCTTGGTGTCAGCATCATTTTCCCAGATATGATTGGGAACATCCCGACCTGTCAGGTAGTATCTACAACTATGATTCAGGACCAACAGATTTAATAATAAGTGTTTTTTTAACTTTTATATTCTAACAAATACAAGGACAGGTATAGTTCAGTGGTAATTACATCCATCACATAGGTCAATCCTGTAATCCGAGAAGCTTTAACTAACAAGTGTCAGTTACTTTAAAGCAAAAAGTCACAGCAAATTTTAGATTTTTATAAAAGCTCATCAGTTCTGCAGTTTGTGGTAAAGCTACGGAAGCCTGTGCGGCCATTGTGACAATATATTCTCAAAGTCGTATGATGCGTTTGAGATCAGTGAAAGGATACCGTTCCTCCAGCAACATTTTCTCGATCACCTCTCTGTTTTCTGGGCTGATGGAGCTATCCAGCTCCCAGGGCTGCGAGATTTATGTAAAGAAAGAATCAATACAAGTAAAAACTGTCACACTGGAGTCAAGTAAAGGACTCTTAACTTCATGGAGTCATACCAGTATCCCGGTGCTACTTTTCCACGAAGACTGGATAAACTGCTCCTGAACAAAATCTCCTCCGCCCAGCTCACTGCAACAAGAGCAGAAGCTGTCATTAACAAAGCAAACTAGGGGTCGAGGAGACACTTATTATAACGTTAAACACTGGTAAACTGTTAGCTAGCACAGCTGTGGCCTGCAATGAGACCGAAAACTACAACCGAGATTCCGTAAACTACTGCGGATCACATGACACAAGACCGATATATAGTATAGTTGTTATTTTATCAGAAAAGGGAGTTTTTCTCACCTAATACTGCTATCAAATTCATCTCCCTCGATATCAACATCCACTTCGTCCTCCATGTTGTTTGATAAACGTAAACAACGAAAGAGACTGAGCGAACTCACAGCGACACCAAGCGGTCGGATGTACGAACAAATCTATTTGTGTAAAAATTCCACTGCTGATCGTCCTGCATGAACGTGCTCCTGTTAAGCTTCTGTTGCTTTCAATATTGTGCGCAGTTTTGAAAACTAAGTCACCAAATAAGTTTGTAGTTGCTGTTGTGTGATTATTTTTCCCGCAGGATCAAACGCCTAAGTCTGATTTGACTGTTAAAACCGTCTCTTTAGTAAGTCTGAAAAGCTCAGTCAAAAATAGAGATGTCCTGATAACAGTGTTTTTCATTTGTTCCTGTTTCCTTAACCAATAACAAGTCTGATACAAGATATTTTTATTTTCATGTTTTCATATCTTATATACATGCAGTAATACTGCTGCATGGTATACAGCAAAAACGATTTGAATGTCTGACAACTTTGCTAAATCTCTTCTTCAAGAAAGTAGACACGCAACACAACCCTCTGTTTTTTTCATTTGCTACGATGATAAGTTCATGTTTTAATTTAGAGAACTGTTGAAGGGCAGCAGAGATTCTCTTTTCCTGCCCACGTTGGTACATTAACAAATATCTTAACTTTAGATTCCAGCACCATAAGGTTGGTACAGAAGGTTGTATAGCAGGTTTTGTGTGAAACGCAGATTGTATCAAATTTCCCCTATTTGCCTAGAAAACTCGAACCACTGTAACAAGGGAAACAATTCTGAATATGGGTAATAATGGTGACTCACATGTAGAGAAAAACTGCATTTCTGGACTTTTTGTTGTTGTTTGTCTTTTGAGAAAAATAACTTGGTGTTGGCTGATTCTCTGGTCAGTGAAATCAAAGAGCCTATACTTTAAAAAAGTATTTCTAAGTTTTATAGGTTTTAGTCTGATTAAATGTTGTTCAGCCAATCGGGTGAAGTTTTTATGACACACGCATTTATGCGACGTTCAGGTCGGAAGTCCATGGAGTTGACTGCGTTCATGTTACTGGTAGCTCGGAAATTCCGACTTCCTTGTTAACTTGGAACGAATATTGAAACTTAAGGTCTTATCAGATTTTAAAGAACTTCATCCTCCATTATTGTACTTTGATCTCCTTGTTAAGATTAAAAATGCTCCACATTTCCTTTCCTTTGAATTGATTTATGTGGATACTGTTTGTCAATCATTAATCAATCCTAAATCCTACTATGACTATATGGCTGTATATGACTTTATGGTTGTATATGAAACCACCCACAATAAATCCAAAGACAAGGTGAAAGACAACAAAAAAAAGGTTTTATTTAGAAATTCACAGTTTCTAATGGCACTACAGTTTTGTAGTAATTCACTCCTGCTCAAAAGTACTGTGCAGCTCTTTAGATGTAATCACAGCAAGATAGAGAGGGAGAGAGTGAGAAAAATAAAGAAAAGATAGCACTTGACATATAAGGTAGAAAACATAAAGGCATGAGGAGTCATACATAGTGCACACTGAGCTCCTAGGATTTCTCTCAGAGGGCGTTCTCCCTACTAGCTGTGGGATAAGTAGATTCAAAGTAGTCTTTCTCATAACAGACACGCACACACTCACACATACAGGAGATCAACAACCAAAAAAAAAATAAAAAAAATCCTCACATGCATACAGGTTTACACACGCACACACAAACATAAAATCATACACATTCAAAAAGGGTAAAAAAAAAAAAAAAAAAAGAAAAGAAAAGAAAAAAAAGATTCACTCGGCTTGTGAAACATAAAGAATCACATTAATAGTGTTCCAAATCACTCCCATCTTTGCTGCTTTCCCTTTGTTGAACGATTCATATTCGTCTTTTTCCTCACAAACCTCGACCATCATTTGAGGTGGGGCGAACGAAGAGTCAAAGAGCAATGACAAGTGAATTAAAAGACTGAGTGCACAATGAGAGTGAGGATGCACAGACAGGTCAACTAGTGAGGAAAGCAGGCATGAGGACTGAAGAACTGATAAAGCATCTTGAGCTTCTAATAATGGGAACAATGTTCAAGCGGTTAATAAAAGCAGGCATATAAAAACTTCTTTTCACAGTCACAGAAAGTCGTGCAATGGTGGTGGTGGGGGGGGGGGGGGTCAGAGGTGACCTTCGGTGGATAAAGATATGTAAAGAGGAAGAGGAGCTGTAGAAGCTGGTCAGAAGAGGTACTGAAGCTCTTTTGGGAGAGTCGAAGAAAAAATTCTCTGTCTCTGTCAAAATGTACAACCATACAGAGCCAGTCAGAAACTGCATACATAAAGGAAAACATGCATTTCAATTGAATTATCTAAAAACAAACAAACAAACAAAAAAAATAACATGAATACCCCTGTTCACATCTGCGACTCCCTACAGTGTTCAAACATTAAACTGAATGTTAACGTAGGTCGGTCATGAAATCATCAGCGGGGTGAGTTTAAAATCAGTTGGCGATCCGACAAAGACGCTGAAACAAACACACACACACACGAAGGGACAAGTCTTTCACTACTTTTAACCACCTAGCAGCTCTCAACACACAACAAGCAGCAGTTTGATGATCCTACGAAGCCTGTGGTTATTCTTAATGAATACTCTATTATCTTCTGCGGGTATATAAAGCTGCTGCAGGACATGTGACTGCTATCACACTTGACTGATACTTCAGGCTGAGGCAAACAGAAAAAGGGGCTGTTAGGTCAGCGCCCAAACTAAAATGTACCAGGACAAAAAAAAAAAGAAAAGAAAGAAAGAAAGAGAGAGAAGAATTGTTGAGCCATTTTCCACAGTCACATTAAAGTATGGTTGAATGTATTGCACTGTAATATTCTATGTAACATACTCACATGGATAAACCACTGTGACGCCGCAGATGTGAGAGACTGGCAGGCCAGCGCCTTGGTTAGAAAAATCTGTAGTCATTTAAATAAATAAATAGATAAATAAAAACTGGCCTGTCAGACTCAGCTGCAGGGTCACAGGAGGATAAGTGTGATGTGTGTGTGTGTGTGTGTGTGTGTGGAAGTGTGTAAACATTCAGCTCAGCCACCCGATGTGCTTGTATCGTACACTGTACCCTGAACAGGCAACTTCTGCCTCCAAACTGGTTGTGAGAATAAATTCAAACAAACCACACCAGCAATGATAAGAGAGGATCATGGCTCAGTTATATGTGAAAGAAAAAAATAAAACGTAACAATAAAAAACCTCGTGGTTTGCCTCTACCCGGTTTGAACCCATTTAACGTCCCTAACAGTCACAATATCTACTGTAACAGAGCAATTTCTCTTGATTCGGTGTGTCAGCAAGCTTTTTCAGGCCCAGCCCAAACTAAGCGAGTGAGGACATTTCATTGTGAACGAGTAGGATCTACAAACTGCAACTGTATCCGTCATACGAGGTTAAATGAGATGTGAACTGAAAGGACAAACACACTCGGACCGTTTCATCCCATGCAAGATGATGTTCTTCATTCAGCTCTGATGGATGGTTTTTGTACAGACTGAAAGAGACAGAGGAAGAGAAACCTGGCGTGGTGTGGTGTTAAGCACTCTGGTCCCATACAAACACCTGCAGTCATGTTAGGATGCGATACAAAGACAGAACGGATTAACCCATGGCAATGAAAGACAGATGGAAATAAGGAGAAGTAGAAGTAGTTTGTCATGCTCCACAGTTCTTTCACGAAAACACATTTCATCCATAAGAGCAGCCTGATACCTCCCGATGTTCTCGCGGGTGAAGGAACTTAGAGTTGAGGCCAGCACCTCTCCTCACTGTGCTCAGAGTGGGGACAAAAGCTCACTGGTGCTCAACTATCGAAAGGACAATGTGCTTATCAAGTAAGAAAAAAATAAACAAAAAAAAAAACGCCTCGAACAAACTTCAATGGATTTGACTTGCATCGATGTTTCACTCCCCACCACAGTGTCTCTCTATCCATACCCATGATTCTTTAAATGTCGTGTTTTTTTTTTTTTTAGCTTTAAGAGGTTTAGAACAGATAGAAAGGCACATAACCGTAAACAGGTCTTTGACAGGAGTGGATAAGGACTGGATGATGTGGAGCTACTGCTGCCATTGTCACTTCGTTTCCACGGTGCGCCTGGGTACTCACGGTTCTTTGGGATGCAGTAAGACCTCATCTCCTGACAACACAAGTCTGCTACCATAAGGTGTGTGTGTGTGCGCGCGTGTGTGTGTAGGTGTGTGAATAGAAAGTTGTGTAAAAGTGTGAGTTTTCAGACATGTCCGGTGACAGCTGTCACCCCGATGGTCCCGACACTGATCTCGCTGTTTCCCTTCATGAGATGCTGCAGGCTGGGCAGAGAGCCGACGCTTCTCCTCGCCATGGCGGGGAACTGCAGCTCTGTCTGTCGCGACTTTCGCCGCTTCATGGAGCGCTTCTCCTGACGGGACTTGGAGGGGAGCTGCTGAACGGGGAAAGGCAGGCCGTGGCCGTTGCACAGGCCGGGGGAGGGGAAGACGGGTGAGGGAGGGGGCAGGCGGCTCGTGTAGGACTCCTCGGAGTGGGTGGACGAGCTGCTGCTGCAGGTCTCCAGAGGGAACTCCTTGGAAGTGCAAGTGGGCAGCGAAGACACCTCCTCCACAGAAGGGGGAGGGGGAGGTGGTGGGAGGGAAAGAGGAGGAGGGGGAGGAGGAGGGGGAGGAGGGGGGAGAGGAGGGGGAGTGGGTGGGGGTGGGGGCGGCAGTGCAGGGAGGCTTGGTGGGAAACCGTTGCACTTTGGAGCCCCGTTTGTAAGCGGAGCAGAGGGATCAGATGCCTTCAGAATCTCAACTTTGTCCAAAGACTTTGTCTTGCATCGCTTTTTCTACAGGAGAGACATAAGAGAGGTGGAGGACATGATTAAAAAAACATTCAGAGAAAACCACACAGCATCTAATAATGTGAAGCCATATCAACCACTTTTGTGCAAGACACTGAGGATTCACAAATGCATCAAAGAGGGGTTGGAAAGTTTTAAAGGGAATGATGGAATCTTGGATTTAGAAGAAACAAACGTTATCAGAATGACTTATCTAAACAAAGTTTTCATACCCCAAAACTGCTGTGTAAGTACATTACAGCATGCTTTATTCACTGCAATGAAAGTTTTTCATATGAGAACAGGCTGTACTGGAGAGAAGCTGCATGATGTGTTTTTAATTTTGATGGATTTGCGCCGCAGCTCATTTTCAAAGTCAGAAAAAAATGCCCACAGTGTCAGCAAAGAAGTGGTTAACAGGTTATTTGGAGTGGGCTGAATCTTAATACTCCTCAGCTGCTCTCTTCTCTTGGCTACTTCCACCGAGAGCAGAAATCAGTGACGGACCAAGAAGTCATGCTCTGCTTTAACACACTTACTGCACACACTGACTGACTGACACTAAGAAAAACACACAGCACTTTTAAGTACGGCTGCCGTCACAGCCAACAGCAGCAGGTGGAACAAACACTGTACCTTTTTCTCTGGAGAAAACCTTAGAGGTTCTACAATGTACAAGTCATCTGGACCTACTGGGGAGGGGAGAGAGGGGCCAGGTTAATGATGGAATGGGAAACAGGAATACATACATGTAACAAGCATGAATTGACCTTGCAAGTAGTTTTATCAAAAGATGCAACGGCAAGAAAACCCAGATTCTAATCTTTAACGTCTGTGGAGAAGATAACTAGTTTGACTAAAACTAAAAAAAGGTTCAGCTTAAATCACATCAAACGCAAACTGTTTTATTATCTGTTACTACTTGCAAATGTCTACCATGAGCAAGCAAAGCACCATGCTCTATTATTATCTTCTTTAAGCCTGTATTGTGGACGCAAGCTGGCAATGACAGCCTCTCAGCCTCAAGGGCGAACACACACACACAACCACACATATACATACACATACACACATTGTTGAGGAATAATGAACAGCAGGGGGAGTTTTAGGTTTCATGAGTCAAAGACTTTATTCTCTTATTGCTTTTGCCATCCTCCTTTCCTGTTTGCTTGTGCTGCTTCAGGCGGTGGCAACACCAGAGATTTCAGCCACTAAGCGTTGTGATGTGTGAGAGGGTAAGAGCAGAGATGAAGACAGGAGGAGAGAGGGAAAGACGGAGGGGAAAGAAGAAAGGATAGTATCTGGATGTAGACGGTTATGTGGTAAGAGCTGCAGCAGTGTGATGCAACTAGCCTGAAAAAGGTCTACGAAAGCAATGATGTCGCTTATGTTTCAATGACAGAGTGGAGGGAGAGGCACAACAGATAGATAAAAAAAACAAGGAGAGACTTGTGTGTAGTGTGTGTGTACGTGTGTGTGTTCTGGAGAGGGGGGCTCCTACCTTCTGTTGAGGACAGGTGGAAGGACTTGGAGCGAACGAGCGGACAGGTCACCCTGCGCTTTAGACTCATATCGTCATAAGAGGAGAAGCATCTGATGAAGACAAATAATATCATTATTGAAGAAGTGCTGTTTACAATGTCACTAATCCGGCTTCTGCTGTTAGTGGTAGGACAGGACTGACAGCACTGAGCAAACAAACAACAAGTGAAGTAAGAAAGCGATCTAATAAGTTCTATTCATAAGTAGCGTCAGAAAACTGGGCGTAGAGGATCATAATGACAGATCCGAGAATGAGAGAACAATGCTCCTATAAATAATGCCCATTTTTAAAACAAAGCCCGCAGAGGCAATGTGTCCTTTTCATACATGACAGGAATGCATGTGTGTGTGTGTGTGTGTGTGTGTGTGTGCGTGAGACAAACCTCTTGGGGCTGGGGTAGTGGTTGCTCTTGGGCAGGGCAGCAGCGTTGGTGCTGGGGCTTGGAGAGGAGCCCCGGCAGCACTGCAGACACATGAAGAGGCCCAGACACAGACACAGAACCAGAGAGACCACCAGGTAGCTCTGACGGTCAGACACCTGCGGAGAAGAAGTTCGACAAGTTTCACATACATGCAACATACAACTTAGCATCTGTTTCCACACAAAAATAACCACATATGAATTAAATTTCATATTTGTTATTACCAGGTTAATGCAGTTGTGTGCTGAATTCAGAAAGCTTGAAAAAGTGTCTTATTTTGTTTAAGGACAACCCAATAAACAACTGAGCCATTCTACTACTGACATCCTGTGTGAAAAACAGTTTTTCTCCTTTAAAGCCCGAAATTAAGAGCATTGTGCTGTAGTTTTAGATTATATGATATCTGTGGTAAATGTTACAGAAATTTCCTCTGAGTCATATCCTCTCAGCTAAGGTCAGTAAAAAGGTCAGCATGGTCTCTGACTGTTTTTCTATGTATAAATTATCACCGACTGCTAATAAATAATTTATGAACAAGCATTTTTTTTGTCTCTTGTTCCAGATCACAGTTTGCTGGAGGCGCTGAAAATATTCAAATATCTCTCAAATGTTCGTGATAATTAGCAGAATTTGTTTGTGTTCTATCAGCTATCACCTTTTCCTTATTTTTCTGCTCAGTTTCACAAACTTGTTTCATTTCCATATTATCTTTGGAATTTCAGCGTGACTTAAAACCTTGTTTCTGAGATCAGTTTGCATAACAGACAGGAACCAGTTTCTGACTCCAGGTTTGTGTGAGGCATGGAAAATCAAGCAGAGAAAAAGGAAAAGTCTGTGTGGATCTCTAATCCACCACAAAATCCACCAAGAACACCCTTCATGCAGATTATTATTTTCCTCAGAGAAATAAAAAGCACTAAACTGAACATTGTGCACAAATTATTAGCTTGGTTGCAGATGAAAAGTGTCAGTCAGCTCTCAAAACTCGTACATAAAAACAAATATTATTTCTGAACTGGCTGAAAAAAGGCAGTGTGAACCTGTAATCACTCTGTAAGCAGTAGGTATAATACACCAATGTTACCTCTCTCTGCAGCTGGCTGACTGTAGCTGTGAGATTGAGCATTAGTTTGGTGACGTTCTCCAGCTGGCTCTGCAGGACTTGGATGGAATCTGTCTGCTTCTGGTCCTGAAACACACAACAGTCATTTGTTTTCAGTTCTATCGGACAGACAGACATGACTTTTTTCTGTTTTTCATGCGTCAACTTGTCCTGCTACGAGCCCTGTCGTGCACACTGACCTGCTCCTCAGCGATGCGGGAGGTGTTCTGCAGTTTGATGATAGTCTTGTTGAACGCTCTCTGCATCTCTTCCATCTGTTTACGGTATCTGAGCAACACAAAATGACAAAAATTACAACCTATAAAAGAACCTTTCATCAGTATAAACATCCTGGATAACAGCAAAGCTCACATCATCAAAAAGCAATCTAATAAAAACACTTGAGAGAAGTTATTATAATTGAATTCTGAGGCTCAGTGGTTTACCTCTGACTGAGCTCCTCCAGATATCTGCTGGACAGACTCATGTTCATCTCCAGGGCTTTGATCCTGTTATTCAACCTCATGAACACACTCTCCTTTTGGCTGGAGCCGTGCACAGCCCCCCCGTTCAACAACACCCCGTTCCCGTTCCCCACTCCACCGTTATAATCTCCGTTTTGCAGCTCCGCGTAAAAGTCTGTGGCTGTCCGGTGGACGTTTCCGTTCCCGTTGGTGCTCAACAGGTCCTCGTCCACTGTGTCTTCCACCCGATGGGGCTCTCCAGTCTGAGTGAGGGAATCCCCCTGCTCCCCATGAGTCTGGGAAGCCTGGACACCGTGTTTCTGTGAGTCCCCACCATCTGTGCCTGACTTTATTGTGTCTGTGTGAGTGTCGGTTTGTGAGGGAGCTGCTGGCAGTTCAGTCGGTGGGGAGATAAAGTCTTCCGGCCTCGACACAGTGGGAAGAGGCTGAATCGGCTGCTCCTTGACAGGAGGAACCACAACACCAACAGAGTCTGTCTCGGAGACTACAGGCTTCGGGGGAAACGTGACATTTAGTGCGGGGGTGGCACTGCTGGCCGGTCGCGTCTCTGGGACAGAGGCCGCTTGGAGGGGTGTAGTGGGAACGGGGTCCAGGGCTTCATCTCTAACGGGAGGAATCAGCTTCTCCTCGTGGGAGGAAGTTGGCCCCGTCAGGGAGTTTTGGGTGTCTGAGAAGCTGTGAGGGGGGATGGTGGCGGTTCTGCTGGGCTCAAGGAGGATGTCGAGCTGTGGAGTGTGTGCATCAGGGGTGTGAGTGTTAGGATGTGTGGAGGGAACCTCACCCACAGCTTTTCCCTCAACTGGGGCCTTAACAGGCACCTCAGGCTCTTGAGCTTTTTCTGTGACGGGGAGGGCTTCTTTAATAGCCGTGGGGGCAGGGGCAGGGATCAGGACAGGTGTGTGTGTGAGGGAAGGGGTGTGTGTATCACCCTGCGTTTGTGTTTGAACACTCAGCTGCCTCCGCCTGAGGCTGCGCAGTCTCTCCTTGGCCAGCCTGGCGGAGCACCAGCGATGGAGCAGCTCCGGCAGCGTGGCCATGCAGGACAGAGACAAGGAGGAGAAGGAGGAGAAGGGACAGTAAGTCCGACTCTCCCACTGGTTTCTGTCTGCCTCCCTCCGCGTCTCCTCCTCTGTCCTCTCTTCCTCCTCCTCCACCTCCTCCTCCATCAGGGTGACAGTGGACTGTCTGGGCTCTTCATCCTCTTCCTCCTCCACCAAAGTGACAATCTGTCTTTCCTCAAAGTGGTCGGTTAAAGAGGGGGAGGGGGTGGAAGGATCACTGGTGACACCGGAGTCCTCTGGGACTGCTTGTTGTCCTGGCTCAGCGTCCAGTCTGGAGGGAAGACACGGATACCATTTTAGTTTTTTTTGGAGGGTTACAGAAAAAAAGTGATGGAAAAAAAAGCCAAATTAAGTTTGTAATCTAATTTAACTTATTCTTGAAATAATTGAAATCCATTTTATATCCAGAAACGTTTCTCAGCCTTACACTGCAGAGTCCTGAGGTGTTTCAGCAGCTTCAGGTGTAACTTCCGTGCTCTCCTGTTTCTCACTTCCTTCTGCTGTTATATTACCTGACATTTGAACAAACACACGACAGTTAATGAACTCAGTCAAGACTTTTACTAAACTTGGTTACTGTTAAAGGTTTGTCCTCAGTTTTTATGTGACTGTGGGAGTGCAGAGCAGCGGAGAACAGAGGCCCTTTTGCAGCGCAGTGTGGCTGGCAAGCCCATGTTTGGGAAAGTCAGAAATACTGTAAACCAGTCTGGTCCAGTTCGAACTCAACTCTCTTCCACAACACTCTGCTCCCTGCTTACCCGTGGGTGTGAGTGGAAATCAGAACCGTAAATTTAAAAGAGCAGCAGTGAAAGAAAAACTTTCCAGAGTTTCTACTGCAACAATAAATGAAAGAAGGACTTTGTGGACATTTAAACAAAGAAAATTTTTTGGGGAGTTCATAATGGAAAAAAAACATCTTTTCATTCTCTGCTTTAGTAAAGTTGGTTCTTTCAAAAACAGGCTTGTTTCAGTTAAAGAAAAGACACAAAAATCTAAAACAAAATTGTGTAAGAGCATAAACTTAATATAAAAACTAGGTGAAATCTGAGTTTAATAAAGAGTTTTTCTTTTTAACTTGATGCCACAGGAGTAAAGCTAAGTGAGAGAGACATATTGAATCAACACTCTGGAGGGTAAACAGGGCGAGGAACAGGCTTGGCATCACAGGCAGCACTCAGTCTTAATTCATCCATGCACCTCCTGCCAAGAAGTCAAACACAGATAGCCAAAGTTTTGCTGAAATGCTGCTGGAGACCTCCTGCCAGGAGCCGAATAAACATCTGGCTCTCACAGCATTTAAACACATGAGCGTTTAAAGCTATGAGCATGCTCCGGCTTTAGAGGAAGAAATATAGTGACCTAGTTTTCTGAGGCATTTAATTTAAACAATATGTGGGTGGAAGGGCTGGCAGCCAGTTAGAGACAGGAGAGAAGAAAAAAAAAAAAGGGCAGCTGAACAGTGCGACTACAGCAGAGAGCAGCAGAAGAGAAGAGTATAGTCATTTTCTATACGTTTCATTTAAAAAGTATTTGAAAAATGTGATTAAGAGTGTTTCCAGGAAAGTGTTCTAAAATGTTCAGGAAAAAGTTTTTATAATGCTGCCGTTTACGAGAAGGACGAGTACGTGACGGCATCAAAACCTGCTGGCTGACTCACGCAGAAGCCGTCTTTACAGGTTTGATTCGTGTTTGTTTCATGAGAACTGATGATGATGATGATGAACGGATCAATGGTTTTTATTAGGATAAATCAGTCATGCTTCACATTGCTCCATCACAAGGTGTGGTTGTCTAAACAGAATGAAAGCAAGTGCATGTCAGAGCATTTCATATCTTTTAATCAGCACAGTGCTTAATAAGCCCAAAAGGTGCAAAGAGGGGTGTTTATGTGGCATCTCGCTAACAGCTCTGGAGACACAGAACAAGGTGAAATCATTTATGTTTGATTTGGAAAAGCAGAAAAAAAAAGTGGAACATTTACACGAGGGGGTTTGAGGACGTGAAAGGTGATACAGGACAGAAAAAAGGAAGTATCAAGTGTAACAGGGATGAGTACCTCCTGTTTCTGTTCCACCCTCCAGCTCTGGCTTGCCGCCCAGCACGTTAGCAGCAATGTTGTTTACCATGTTTAGGATGGCATCTAAAGGAAGAGAACACACACACACACACACACACACACACACACGCACTTCAGTTATTAGGAAAGGCATAAGGTTCCTAGTAAATAAGCTGACAGGCAGCAGCTTGCGGCCAGACGTGTATCAATGAAACCACATGCGCTGGTATTTGTTCCTTTTTTCGTTGAGCTAATTTCTGACCCGTCTACTCCAACTTCTTCAACATTACTTCCCCCATTTCTCTTTTCTCTCTTGGTCTTTTCCAGCTAACTCTTCAGGTTTTCCCTCAGCCTCTTTCTCTTTTGTTTAGTTACCCTCCCAGTCAGCCAATCTTAAGGAAAAAAACGTGTTGCTCTGCCTTTTCTTTTTTTTTCTTTTTTTTTTTTAGGCTCTGTGGTTTGAGCCCTGAAAATGTGTGTGTGTATAGTATTTGTGTTGTGTGTGTGCAGGGGGGGTGCTCCACTTCTCCTTAAAGCAGGAGACAGAGGGGCACCAGTGGGTTTGTTGTGCGTGTGTGTGTAGTTTGAAAAGTCGAGTGCAGGCAACGTCATTTCTGGAACTCAAACCTCAGTCTACATCTGTGTGGACGTGTGTTTCCAAGTAGGTTAAGATACTGAGGAGATCAGGGACTGAGTCCATATGTGACTGAGTCCACGCTGCTGTTCGCTTGAGCTGAAACACCAAGACTGTATAGAACCTCTTTACTTGAATAACTGTGCAGACTGAACACAGACATGATGTTTGAAAATTAGGGTTTTTTCTTTTGTTTATTTTTTTAGAAATTACTTTAGAAATTACATTTTCAAACTGCACACTTCCATCACAAACTGCAACGGAGTGAAATTGCATTCACTGTTAGACCTTATCAAGGAAAAAGAAAAACAAAACTGTTTCTATCCCTCCAAAATCCAGAGTAATATGTTACTGTGCTCATATCTTTACCATCCATTCTTCACTTATCTCTGGGTTTACAATCATGCAAACACAAAACACAATACAATCTAATCTTCTGCATATCAACCACTCTTTAATAGCTTATTTTCTGTCAGTTAGTCTTTGTCAAAAAAGCATTTGACTGTATTAAGATAAGCTTTGTATGAAATTGGGCTGCTAATGCAACAGAAAGCAGAACTACTGCCCTAAAAACACGCTGTGATATACTGTGAGTTTGGCTGTGCTTAGTTTTGGCTCGTCTGTTTTGGAAACAGAGAACAACGTGGAGCTTCATTTTACGGTTTGATCTGAACTTGGAGAGCTGCCTTCCCCTCAATTATAGAGAAAGAGGAGGGACTCTTTGTGTCTGTGAAGAGGGAGTACAAAAAAATCTGGGTGCATATACACACACAGGCAGGGAGGCATGGAGGGTTAGGTGTGATTTAAACATAGTTAATTTGCATATACTACCCTTAATGTAATGATATTAATCTGGTTGAAAAATCACTGAATTTCCTTGTTATAGTGCTGTATGTGCATGTGTGTGTCTGTATGTACTTACTTGTCGCTGAGCCAAGCAGGTTTTTAGAGGCCTTGTCCTCTGATGGTTGGTATCCGGGTGGATAGTCTGAAGAAAAAGGACAAACTGCAGGTTAGAAGCATAATTTCACTTAAAAAAAATCCACACAGTATGATTAACTCACATGTAACAGAAAATAAAAAGTTATTTGTCTTTTCAATTTTAACAATGAAGTATGTCGAAACACTTCCAGAGTTACTGAGTTAGTAAAGGAAACAAAGGAGCAAAAGGCCAGCTGGTATTAATAGTTAACTCCAGTCAAAGGTGTTTGGTGACTAAGTTTAAGAGTCAAAATGCCGTTTGAGTCTGATCTCACATTCCTTTGTCCTCTAATTTGCAGTGCATGTATTGTCCTGTCAGGTGAGGCATCTTAAAAATTATCTTCATGTGAACGTGTGCATTCATCTGCTGTCAGTTTGCTAAAAATATTGAGTTTGTAACCAAAGCTGTATAACAGGTTGGACAAAATATCCTGTAAAAACTCCCATTCTAAGTCCTAACAAATCACCATCTTACCATAGTCTTCATCCAAGTACTCCAGTCTTTCTGAGGGATACTGGGAATCTGCTATTTCCTCGTACTCCTCCACCATGCTGGTACCAAACACTCTGCACAAAACACACACAAACAGATGCACATAATTGTCTTCTATAGTTGGAGATAAAGTGTGTGTGCATAAAAGGGGGCTTAAAAATCAAAGCTTATCAGTAAACACTTGGAATACAATCATTAATAATCTCCTTCGCCATGTTCTAGATTTGATTTGAGTGCTGACTAATAACTTCTAAAAGAGGTCGAGATAAAAAAAAAGAGTCCAAAAGATCAACAAATTCAATTCAATTTCTTGTAAAATCTAATAGAGACTGACTTCAGTGCGTAATTCCTGGAATTCTGATGCATGATACGATAAAATGTCAGCAGATACACTGGAGTCTTTCTTCAGAATAAAGAAAAGAAAAACACTGTGTACTCGATATTTTTCACTGATATGAAATCAAAGTCAAATGACTTGTTGAAAACGGGTCTGTTGGTTCTGGCTGAATAAAGCAGAGTGTAGTTTTAGGAACAGACTCCTATAATTTCCTGTTCTTTACAAGGAATCCTATTTTCTAAAGAAATAAAAGGTAGAAACTTTAATGTCTAAGGTTTTCTGCAGTGGATTTATGTGACCATCACCTTAAACACAGACATTGTTTCATTAGGTTAAATACTTGCATAGGCAGCATGCAAGTAAGCACATCCTCTCCGTAACATCCATACAGGGTTAGTTGTACACAGATGGTGAAAAAAATACTAACAATTATATGTTAAATTTTAACAGGCTAATAACAGATTGATACAAAATTCAGGCTTTGAAATCAGGAAGGAAAAAATGATATTGAACATCTCTGTACGAGCTCTTTATTCTTAATTTATCTAATGCAAATTTTAATGTAGCAAACCAAAAACGAGAGGCCTTTGAATAAAGGAGAAACAGGAAGTGTTTTTTTTATTATCTTACCTGATGAGACTGAGGGGGCAGAAGTGTTCTGAGCCAAAGTGGGAAAGTAGTTCAACCTGCATGAGAACCAGCCAAAACCATGAAACTGAAAATATCATCCACAATTTCACAATATTGCCAAATACCAATAATGCATGTGCACCCACTCCATAAAGCCATTTACCCATAAAACCACCAAACACGTGGAAATAAAAAGAAAAATTGAATTTCCAAGAATTTCCAATAAAGTTTGTGTGCATGTTCTACTAGCTTAATATCATTACATGCATTAAAGATGACGCCCTGCCAAAAGCTCACCCATTTAGGTGTTTTGACCACATTACAAGAGTGCATTTTACAGCACATCACAGCCTCTGACAGAGAGAGAAGAGTGCTAACCTTTATGTACTTGATGAACATCTGATGCGAGAGGAAAACAGGAGAAGGACAGGAGGAGAGAGAGAAATAAAACAAGAGAAAGAAATCAATAAAAGGACTGAGACAAGCTGTAAGCAAGTCAGGCATTTGTTTAAAGTCTGAGTCTTTCATGAGTCAAAAACAAAGCCGTTATACGCTCGATCATCGTCTTAAAACAGTTTACAGGCAAAATACTGGAAAGAGGTTTCTGACAAGCAGCTAGAAAGAAGCACAAATGTGAGAGACAGACGGACGGATGGACAGACAGACAGACAGACAGACAGACAGGGCAGATTTAAAACAACAGAACAAGACAACAGCTGCTTAGATCAGAGTGGTAACTAAAGACGATAATCCTGAAACTCTCCAGACAAAAATCAATTTATGTAATAAAAACACAACGATTTCATAACAGAGCACATGAATCATAGCGAGCACCCACCCGTAACACCCACACTCACGACATAAAAAAGGATAATCATCGGAGAAACGGTTTAACAAGTCTGCACAGCGAGTATTTAGTGAGAAACACTGAGGTTAAAAGTGTGAGGAGAGAGACAGTTCAGCAGAGCACATCAGCTCACTTTTCATCTACTAGATCAACCTGTTCAAATGAATGCAGCCTGGTTCTGTCCTGTGATCAATGTTATTTCTGTTTGTGTGAAAAAACTGAATGGATTTGGCAATAACTGGAGTAGAAATTTTAACTAACACTGCATAAATGGGACATCTGTGTCTCAGGAGGTACAGCAGCTCGTCGTCACCCATCAGAAGGTCGGTGGTTCGATCCCCTGCTCTGTCAGTCTACATGTCCAACATACCGAACCTCAAATTGCTCCCGATTGGCTCTTCCATCAGTGTGTGAGAGTGTGTGCATGTGCTCCTGATGAGCAGGTTGGCAATTTGTATAGAACCCCCCTGCTATTAGTGTGCAAATGGATGATTGGTCGCCTGTGTTGTAAAGCGCTTTAAGTGGTCCGAAGACGAGGAGATGGTTCTATAAATGCAATCCTTTTTCCATTTACACGACAGTCTTCAGTCGGTCAAGCTGAAGCACACATTAAATGACAGCGAACAACACACTCAGCAACGGGGAGGCTACGCGCCTGACTGAGCCAAAAAGGAAATGGATGTCAATCAAAGACAGAATTCCTTGTTTATTTATGCTGCAATTTAAGCCAAAACTAGGCTAATTTGAGTGAAATTGTGCATGGACTGATGTATTAAGTGGTGGCTGTAAATTGTTCAGTCAGAGCTGCAAGTAGGGGAACTTTGTAAGAAAGACTATAAACAGCTGACAGTGAAAACCTGCATCATCTGGATTCTGAAATACACAAATACTTCTGCACTTAATGGATCTAATTATCCTCCTGCTTGTTTACTAGTTTATTTCTCCTGCTTAGACCCGCTAGATAAATGTTTTTTCATTCAGTAAGTGGTTCCAATTATGCATATTAAAGTCTTAAGAATAAAATCTTAATGGGCAGAACTATTAGAGACTTGAGCAGAAGGTAATCAGTTTAACGCTGCAGACTGATGATTTCATTTCCTGACTGTCAGCGGCGTGCAGCCCAGATTACAACAGACTTGGACCAACTTAACCGGCTGAGTTGTGACGGCCAAAACTAGTTCTTACTGATGAAACTCTTTCATGAACAAAAACCCTCACAGCCGTTCAAACAGAGTCACATTTCTTCATACAGCTTTAAAGGGAGCGGTTACAGGCGGCGCTGACGGCATGGCTAAATCACCATGAAGTCATGAGAGGGTCCCCTGAGCTTTAAGTACTAACATTTCACCCATGTGTATGAGTGTGTTTATTCATCAATGGTGAATTGTAGCATAGTAATTAGAACGAACATTTTCTTTTCATTATTGTTTTACTCTTTGAGAAATAACTGTGATATTACAGCAAGAGGAAGGAAAAAAGCAGTACCTTCACATATTTAGCATAAAGCTGCTCATCCAGTGGGAAGCTCTGCACTATGCGCTCATCACGGGCGTGGAAAGTACCCAGCTTTACCCACTTGTTGGTAGGATATCTGCAGACGGAACAAAAGGAAGGTAAAATGCTAGCATGTGAGGGCTACGGTATAATTCAAATTTTGGCATGTTCTCAAGGTTGGCTGCAAATGCCACCGTGCTCCACATGACTGGAGACCTGTCCTTCCATGCCAGAGGATGGAATTTATGAGTTGCAAATAAATCTCGATGGTAAAAATCAAAAACAAGACAACACCTGCTCAGGCAGAACCAAAGTTAGAGGTATAAATGCAGGAGGAATATGGTGATTTGAGCCAATCCTGATCCTGATGTCTTATCATGGTGCAATGTAAGGGAAAGGTAAATATGTCACAAACTGTTTGATGTTTTCCTGAAATAAAGGATCCTCTCCATTGAAATACTTCTCAAATCCACCATATTTACAAAAACAATTAGCCATATTAGAGCACAATTAGCAACCATTAAAATAATTATACAAGAGTGGAAATTTCAGGGGCTAGATGTTATGCAATCCAGCCCCCCCAAAGCTGTCTCAATGGTTCATCTTCAGTTACAGATGACATAACATGAAACAACAGGACTGGAAGCCTGCGAGTGTTTCTGCAAAGGACAACACAGGGCTTTTTTGTTTGTAATAAATCCACCGCCTGCCTTTGAGAACATGTCAATCAGTTTTGATGCTTGTTCAAACAGAAAGCCAGTTCGAACATGTTCGAACTAAAGTGAGCATACCTGTCACTGATGGACACTAAAAAGTCTTTAGGTGTCGACGAAAACAGCTCGAAGTTAGCAATGTCCAGCTGCTTGACTTGAATGGGCTCACAGAGCTCTATCACAAACCTGCAGAGAGGCAAAGAGAGAAGGTTCATTAAAAGATGAACTCATGTGAAACTTAAAACAAGGCTGTGTTATAGACAGAACTGTATTCAACCTGTGTGCACTCACCAGATTTTGTTGCTGCAAGGATTTAGCATGTAAAGGTCCATATTCTCCTTGAGAATAGCTGAAGTGCTCTGAAGAAGAAAGAAGAATAAGAGGGAACAAATTAGCATCCACCATCACTTAACATATTTTTTAATTCATTTATTACTTATTTAACAATCAATATCATTATTTAATATAAACCTAAACATGAATCCATGCTTAAGTCTAAATTCTCATCTTAAATATAAAAAGATCTTGAAGTATTTTTCATCCATTTGCTGAAAACAACATGGCAGTACGACATCTGATTCATTAGCTGAGTGACTGTAAGTGTTTGTGTGCAGCCAGCAGAGCAGAAGGGGTGATGTGCGTTTAACCTTGGCCTCACTGTTGGCGGACAGTATCTTGGCACCACACTCTACAGAAGCGTAGTTATTCTTGAAGTTTTTCTTGCCCTTTTTCACTGGATGGGGGCTGCCGCTGGTTGAGGTATGGAGAGACTGACCTGGACAGAGACGAAGTGTTACATTAGGCCACTTACAGACACTGGAAAAAAAAAAAATGTAAAAAAAAAAAGAGCGTCGCCTGAGAGGAACAAGTAGAGAGGTTACACAACACGTATAAATGCACGCTCTGCTGACCACTGCACATGGCGTGCACATGGAAAAAGAGAGAACAGAGAGCGAGAGAGAGATGGTGAGAAAGATAGATGGGAAGGAAGGAAACAAAGAAGGACAGAAGAAACAGACAATGAACAAAAAAACTAACACCAGGGAGGACAAAGAAGCAAGAAAATGAGATGTAGATTAGAACTGATTTGAGAGCCTCTTTTGTTCGTGGTAGCAATGCTGCAAACTGCGCCCGGGTCTGTGTCAACGCGTTAGATTAACACCATGTGGCTATCTTTGAACTGCCCAGCTGTGTGAGACCAAAAACCTTGAAGCAAGCCTCTAGATTCAATCTCATTTACGAGACACTGCATTCGGTTGTTTATGCTGTTTCTCTCCTCCATTTGTGCACGTGTCTCTGAACGTGTCGCTTTAATAATTGATGCACTCACTTTTCTCCTTCTCCACCTCCATGACTTGTTTCTTCCATTCGTCAAAGGTCGGGATGTCCTCTTTGCTGGGCACTGAGGGATCAGTCTCCTTGGCAGTGCCGGCATCCCCTGCCTGAAACACACAGTCAGGTGTATCACACACACACGAGCCCATAATGACAGTTAAGTCACCTAATCCCTTAATGTCAATATCTTAATATGCAAGAGTGTTTTGAGTTAATCTATTATTGCTAAATATGACTAACAAAGTAATTTGTTTCCTTGCATGCTCTGACCTGCCTCTAACACACATGCTCAGTGTGTGTCAGAACAATCAAAAGATGCCCGTCCCACAGTTCATGGCAGTCAGCTAGCTACTGGCCACTGAGGCATTGAGATGCACTGAGCTGTGAATAATATTTTGATGGATTATGTAAGCACCCTTTTGGACCTCACGAGAGAGTCTGAGCCTTAAAAATCCACCAACTCAGACGGCCTCTTGTGTAAACACCCAGGCGGGTTACAGCAGGCGTCATGAACAGCTGCACACAGACCAGTCAGATCTTTGCTCCGAAACAGCAGCATAATGTACAAATACAAAATGCACACAATCCCCCCCTGAAACTGGGTAAATTCCCCCGGATACACTCTTCTATAAATACCATTCAAGCATAGCAGTCGAAAACAGAAAAAAAAAAACACAACAGAAAATGAATTGACTCAGCATTTGCCACTTGAAACATTCAAAAATTGCCCTTTGCAAGCAGCTGCACAAATCAAATGTGCATAGCTTTGATATTAATCAAGCCACAGCTGTGCATTAAAGTTTGACTAAAAAATGTGTGAACAGATGGACAGAGATGATGCACTGATCATACTTTCATCCAACAGCCACCATTTTCCGCCACATGTCCGTGTTTTTATGTTTACGGTCAAACCTTAACATTATTCTTCATGATAACTGCTGTAGTGTTGTATCTCTGCCCATTCTACTGAAAAGATTCACACTCTACTACAAAGTTGAGCTGGGACACATGAGAAGGTGAAAGTCCTGCATTTATGTAGATTTCCACTTAATTCCGGTAATGAAGAAAGCTCCTGTGTTTTAGTGCAGAGCTGTTTCTTGAATCTGGTGTTTACTGAACAGTTTCAGATGCTGTAAATCATGTAAAAGTTTTTGTTTTTTTTGTTTTTGTTTTTCCACTCTATAAAAGATTAATATATGTGTGAAAATCATGGAAACTACAAGCTGCTCACCTTCTGCTCATGGTGGTGTTGTGAAGTGTTGCCTTCCACGTCCAAATCAGACAACCCATCCTCCACCTGCTCCTGCTGCTGCTGCTGCTGCTGCTGCTGCTGCTGCTCCTGGTCCACATGGCCTGAAGTAGACTGGACCTCTGCTTCAGGACCAGAACTGTGGCTCTGGTCCGACCGCTGGTCCTCTATGCCAGCCTGATCCACACTATAGCAGAGACACAGGGCCAGGTCGCGGAGAGGGAGGAGGAATTGGAGGGGAGGGAAGGTAACGGAGAGAGAGGAGGAATAAGGATAAAGAAATGTAAAAAACACAAATAAGTACTCTAAAATTATGGATTCATGATGCAACACATGATGATGTTTTTCAACTATTTGAAAGCACTGACAGTTCTTGGTTGTGAGCAGGCAAAAAAAAAAAAAAAAAAAAAAAACGGAAAAAGGAAACTGAAAATAAAAAAAAGCAGCAGTAAGTGGAGAGCAAGGCCAGCGGTCGACGGTTGCGCACAGCAGAGAGGGGTAGTTTGTGACTTGATTACCTGTCTCTGTGCTTTGATTGGCTTCTGGGGGTTAGAAACTCACCTGAGGAGAGGGCTGCCAAAAGGAGATATTTCACAGATTGGCAGTTCGGGGGGAATGACCCCGCACTGTGAATCAGAGTGCTCGGCAAAGACAAAGTTGTCTACTGGGAGATCATCTCCTGCACTGGCAACCTGCACTGCGCTGAAGGAAAGAAAGGACATGGTGTTTACCACACCTCCATACACTGGGGAGGGTAGAGAGGAGGAGGATGGGGTGAGAGAAAAGGAAGAGGAGATAAACGACAGAGCGTAGGGAGAGCGAGAAAGAGAGAAAAAAGGCAGGAGAAAGAGAGAAAGGAGGGAAGGAAATGGATGGACAAAGGGAATGAAGAGGTTTCTCGCTGGTTGGGCGATCCGAGTGCACGTCCTGAAATGTCCCGATGTTGACCGATTTTGATGCAAACGTTTCCATTAGATGGACATCTTCTTCTCAAAGTTTCGGTCCAAGGGATATCCAGACTTACTTTGGCCAAAGTTTCTCATCCAAACAGGCATTTTTCCACAATGTCCATGAACTTCCGTTACAAAGTCCTTCAGTCAAAGTTTCACAGTACATGAGCACGTCCGGGCAACTTCACGGCCTCCAGGTCCATGAAAGGTGACTCTGAACTATCCAGGATGTCAGACCAACTTTTCTTTGAGCTTCTCTTTCAGTTTGTGATCAGTCATTAACAGTGATTTAATAAAAAAAAATGAAATAAAACAAACTGAAGGGAACAAAAGTTAACCAACAAAAATATTAAAGGAAATGTGCAATGTGTGGCATGACCATGGCAGCACTACAAAACAGTTCTACTTACGTCATACCTGGACTGGGCTGAAGCTGGCTTTAACCATTTTAAGAGGAACATGCATTTTTTGACACCTTAGATTTTAATTTGAGGTCACCGTTGGGACCTTTTTGGTTATAGCCAACTTCTAAAGCCAGAGACCAGGTCTCTGGAATAAGGAAGTGAACTTAGCTTACCCTGTGTGGGTCTGGCCGGCACTCTGTGAGGTAGGTGTGTTTTCAGCTTCATCTTGGGATGTGGCTGGACTTGAGTCCAGGCTGGGGTGTGCAGCAGGGGTGTCACTGTGGATTTCTGGTGGGGCTGGGGCATCTGTGAAGACTTGGCCTTGTGCTGGAACTGGCTCTGGAGTGGAGGACACAGGGACTTCCTGGTCGTTGTTCTGAGTGACAGTCTGCAGGTTCAAATTCGTCTGGGGGTCTGGGTGGAGTTCTGGCTCAGGAGCGACAGGTACAGTCTCATACTCTGAGTCAGTCCTGGGCTCCTTAAGCTCAGCTTCTCGAGGATTCACAGTCTACGAGAAAGAAACAAAAACATACACACATAAGACAATCCATCAGGAAGAAAATTTAAAGTCAGCCCCATTTGTGATAAAAGTGTCAAACTTTTTTTGTGTACAAAAAGTCCGGTAATCCAGCATCATCATCAATTAAGTCAAATCGAGTGATATTAGAACTGAATGAATTTGAAGCACAGTGCTATCACAAATAAGTTAAAAGATATTAATAGAACTTGATGAACTTGTTTTATTATTGGCTTTGTTCCCTCTTCTATTTATGTACAGGGTTTGATTTAAATAGCCATCCTTTATAAGTGTGCAGAATATAATGAGGAAAAAAAAGAATATTTATAAGTTTAATTAACCTCATGTGCACTCATATTTCATGATATCACTCAGTATGATTGAAGATTTAAATGTCTTGGTTCTCCACTTTTAAGAACCATGATATAAATGACATTACCTGTTCTTGGTGTACATTGTGTGTTGCCAGCTCCTCTAGTGCTGCTCTCTCTGTCTCTAGTCCAATATCGTATGATGTGTGTGTCGACCGTTCTTCCAACACCTGGGGGAAAACAAATTAAAAAAAATCTCCACATTACTGAACAGAATCCAAAACTGTTGACAAAGCAGTTACAAAATATCAAATACCACTGTATAAAAATGAAGTACAGGACAAACACTATAAAACAATGTATATCTACATTCTGAGTGAAAATGTCAGAAGTGAAAGGTTTTTTTTGCATCTGTGGTTGTAAAAAAAGCCCTTTTGTCCACAGACAATGACTTTGTTATGCAGGCCGGTGACAGACTGCCAGGCCTGCTGAACTGCCCCGGCACGCCTGTTTGTTGCTGGACCATAAACAATGATTCCCCTTCTTCTGGGCTCACGCATGCATACCTAACCACACTCGCTTCCACAAATTACAGTATCATTCATTCTAACGCTCACACACTCATTTCCATACAAAAAAAAGTTTGCACAACTTCCTTTGTTAGGATATTGCATGAATTCTGTTCATTGCCTAACCTTAACCAAAACCAACTCATGTCTAACCCTAACCTCAACATAACCTTAATTCAAACTTTACTTCCAACCAGGATCTCAAAAACAACCTTTAGCCTCATCATGACTGGGTTTCAATCTCCCATAAGGACCTCTGTTCCCAATAAAGTCTGCATTTGTAATTGAAAAGAGTCCTGTGATTAAACAAAAACATGCAAGTGTGCACACAAACACAACTTTGAGTGCCTTTTCACAAGAGCTGAGTGTATCAAATGTCTAACCCAGACCGAGCTTTGAGCCAGCAAGCCCACCTCTGACAGGCTCTTGTTGTCGGACTTAAAATGGATTAGTCACCAACATTATGAAGCCAGTAAGGCAAGCTATGGGGAGGCTTTGTTTACTATGACCTCCCCAACCCCACACGACTGGTCCTAACCTGTATCACGGCCACTTCTGACTCGTTACACGGTGAAACTTACGTACGCCCTTAACAACGCGTCACCGGGCTGCTTTAATTACTTAAGCTGGAAGTGGCACTAATCCTCCTGTACTGTACATTGAGTCAACTCTTTCTCAGTGTTCCTCCTGACAGTTTAAAAAAATAAATCAAGATTATCAGTCAGAAAGTTAAAGAGATATGGTGAAATGACTGATGTGTTGTTTTCTTTCAGTAAATTGTGGAATATCCTCCTGTGATTGACAGGGTTGCCTCTATCATCTAGGACCTCCCTGATCATTGGCACAAATTATTTATAGCTACTCCTCCTGTCTCTCTGCCTCCCACTTGTCACCAAGGGTTAGTGGGTCACTTAAGTACATGAACCAACTCTCACTACTATCCTCTTAGTGTTCTGCCTTCTCAGCATACATACAATTCACCACGAGCAGTGAGTCTAATAATACTGTTCATCGTCCCACAGCTGGCCAACACGATGACCATGCACTGAAGATCTGTCCTTTCATCTTCTATCACTTTTTCAGGGTGGAGTTTGTGGTTGCAGCAGCAGGCTATGCAAGGCAGTTAAAATGTCCCTTCCCAGCATCATTTTCACCTCAACACACAACAAAGCCACAGCCTATCTGGACTGGACTGTCCAGGAGTTTGGTTCCAGACCGAGTGCTTTTAAAGAGGTGATCCAATATATGTAGCTGGTGCTGCTTTACTTCCTGCACCACCTCCCTCTACCAGAGAGGTTTTTGATGCTAGGTGTAACAAGGTCCCCCTGTTTGCATGTCTCACTTACAATGTACCCAACCCTAAAGCCCCCAGTGCCAAAGACCTTAAACTCCTGCATTGGTGAGACAACATGGTGGTTGTTTAAAGTAGTTCTTATGGGCTGCGCTTGATCGGGCCACATTGCCACATTATTACAGTTAGATATTGGTTTTTAGGTGGCGTGGTTAAACTTTTTAGACAAGTATTTGATATAATATTTGAAACATGGTCTTCATTATAATAGTGTATTAAAACTGAAAGCAATTCTTGTTGAGACTAAACACACAAAGGCAAAAAACTTAAACGCACCTTGTGTTGTGGGGAGTCCTGCTCCTGCTTCTGGCCATCAGGGTTTTTGTCCTCGGCAAACTGACCTTGGCCAGACAAGCTCTGCTCTGAACAATACACATATTGACTGGGGTACCTGGAACACAAACAAGGAAAAAATAATGGTTAACACAATGCAAACTTGTTCTGCTCATCACATAAGTGGAATAGACAACAACACCAGTTATCGTACAGCTGGCTGCAAAAAAAGATAAAGGAGTATCACCATTAAAAACCCTGCAACCCTGTGTCTGTTTTCACTTCATGGTGAGGGTTTGAACGAAGATTAGAAGTTTTGTAGCACAATATGCTTTGGGTGCATTTAATTTAAAAGAACGACAAAGCTGCAGTATATCACACACTCCACAGTGAGAAGAATGAGGACAACTGACACAGGCTCTTGGCACAGGCGGTGAAAATACTCTGTGCGTGAGATCTAAGGAGGCTGAATGTGCAGCGAGAAAGAGCAGAGACAAAGAGGAAGAGAGACAAACTCCAGGGAGAAATGTTATATTAGAGTGCAAATCAAGAGCAAAGGGTGAGCAATCATGTGTAAATAAGCAGCGTGTATACAAAACTTTACCCCTGTTATTTGTGTATTGTACTCTGGGCAAACTGCATTCTTTGAATCGGTCTTATCCACCCCCTCCTCTTTGTCCCTTTCTGCCCATGGGGCTTAGCAGGGTCCAGAATATTGCTGCAACTATTTCAGGTGTCTCCAAGCCAAACTTATTTCAACACAACTCACGTGTAAAACCCCGTGTAAAACTTTAACAGCTTTTACTGGTTTCAATTTCGCCTCCATATTTTTTGAATACCTTGCACCTGTTGTCCTCTCCACTCAGTTATGTTCCACTACTTAAAAAGGCTACCAATAAAGTGCAGTGCAGACTGGAAGCAAAACCTATCTGCTTTGTACCTGCAGTGTGCTCTCGGGGCCAACTGGGCCGACACGTAGAGGAAAAGTCTGGAGCACAGACTAACCTACATTTTCTCTGCCAAGCAGCGGGGCTACTGTTAAAATAGGAGCAACTTTGTTCAATGAAGGACAACGTATTGTCTTGGAGACAAACGAGAGCTAAATACATCAGAATGTAAAGGATAAGAAGCCATAGGAAAAAAGACAGGGTAATAAAGGGGAGATGGGGCAAGAGATGATGTGCAAACAAAACACAAAGACAGGCTTGGGGGAAGGGAGCCATCGGTTCTTAATTGGTAACCTTATCAGTGAAGTTAAAAAGAAGCGAAGAATGTGTGTTGAAACACGTTTCTTCTGCAGAACTCACACAAAAACTCTTGTTGCCTTGGAGCTATCAGGCTAACTAGGCTAACATCTTCGTGCAGGCTCTATAATGGGGATCTACAGGTAAAGACATGAGAATTGTACTTTGTTTAGCCTGAAAGCCTGCGTACATTATGAAAATGCTGATACAAAAGTCTAATTCAGAGCATGACGACACACTGCATCAAAGTCACAAAGACACAAAGCTCAGACACAAACACTTCTGTGACTCTGAAACTGGAGCTGTTCCCCTTGAGCGGTCAAATATCACTGTCAGAAGAGGAGGACACATGGACAGTCATGTTAGCGCCCTGTCAGCCCGGCCGTCAGGAGGAGGGAGATGAGTAGCGGGCAGAAATACTCACAATCATACACAGACACAACCATCTGTGCAAGTCAGCATACTGCCACTCAGGGAGTCTCTCCATCTGCATTCTGTACATAACATTTGAGGTGATTGAATGACAAAAGATGACGAGAACATCCAGCTGAGACTTAATTTTGCGAGAGGATCATTTGAAAGCTGCGCTGCTGCCATCAGATTTTATGAGCAAACAAAAACCCCTTAAAACAAGATTTTAATCAAAATATTGAAGCTGCTTCTACCCAATTTGGCATGAAATTCACTGAATATGTTAAATTTCCTATTCAGGAGTTTTGAACCATTACTCAAAGTGCAGTGTTGCAGTGAAGACAACTGAAGCTTGGTGGAGAAATAAATATCACTCCCTCCTCTAGGATGGATTCATCTTTCTGAATGCTGAACATAAGTGTAAAATGTCACATCCATGGGAAGAAGTTCCTGCTCTTTAATCCTGAAGAGCAGCTGACTCTGACACCAAGACAGGACTTTTACAGATGTTTGGGTCCCTGCTGATTATGAAATGTGCGCGTGTTCCTATTTGCGTAAACACCTCAAAAATATACGCTTTCCCCTAAAGGATGAGGAGGGGCCAGAAGGCCAGTGAGGGAAACCTTAGAGCCAGGCAGTGCACAGATACTAGGGGGTAAATATGAATCACTGGCTTATATAGGCTCCTGGCTAAACTTAGCTTTCCATAGCTTTAAACTACGTTGTGTTGCATTTCAAATGCCTCCTGTGCCCTTTTTCACCTTCGAGCAGTAAAACATCCACAGAGATTCCAGGAAGACATGTCCCACATATTTTGCCAAAGACGACACAATGAATGAATTATGCAACCAATCAGAGTAAAAATGAAATGTCAGCTAATTATGAGGACAATCCTTGTACAGCAACAGTTATGATGAATGTCTACAATTTGGAAACCTTTTTAAACTCAAAATAAAATTAGCTTTTAAAGAAGAAAAACATGTCAAAATGTAAATATTTTCCAGACTGTGAAAATTTAGCTTTTTCACAGAGTCAATTACTTACTGAAAATTAAACATGGGATAAGATTTTACATGTTCAGTCAAGTTTGATGTACTTTTTGACCCCTAATGCAAAGATTGTGAAGTTAATATCAGATCAAAGTAATGAAAAACAATATTCCTTGATGGACCAAAAATGCATATCTCAGTTTCTTTCCGATCTCTTTTGCTCCAATACACAGAATCAAAAAGGACTTCAACCCTTTGTAGTCTGCAAAATGTCAAGAGTTGTTCAAAACCTATTTTTAACTTGACCTGACCGCACATGTATATGTATCCATCCTGAGTTAAGAAAAGAGTAAACAGACGAAGAAGAATTTGGGAAAAAGTTTGAACTTGCACACATTAGTATAGAGATTGCCCAAGAAACACAAACTCATTTCTGAAAAAAGAGAAGAGCATTGTCACTGTCTGTGCAACTAATAAACATTTTATTTATGCCTCTATGTATTTTTTGCACTGATCCCTGCCATGCTACAAGCCTATTCATTCAGAATTTATAGATCTGCTTTAAGTTTGGTTACAAGGCAGTGTCTGTCTGAATCCCAAATGAGTAACTCAATATTTGGCAGATCATTTTTAGTTCCTACATGCTAGAATTCATCCCCCTGCAGCTGTGAGGTGTTTACAGGAACACTGTTAGTGTAAATCTCTGTTGAATTTTTGGGTGCGATCTGTTTACATACAGCCTTCAGAATATCACCGCTAGCATCTCTGCAAAGGATGCCACGGCTCTTTAGGATTGCGTCATGAAATTTCCAAAAGTCTCACATTGAGATGGTATGAGTGCTCTGCTCAGTGGTGATATTCTTATTTTTATATCAAGGTCTCTTTGTTCCTGAATGTTCTTTGGAACAAACCAAGGCTGTTTCATAGTCTTTTTTTTTCAAGTAAGGACATGTAAGATTCTTCCTGAGTTACTTATTCAACAAATAATTCACTAAATTCTCAATAAAAATGTAATTGGCTGGGGGCTACACACCCACCCAAAAACTGACGCATGCAAAAAAAAAAGAATACATGCAGGGGGGGAGGGACTTTCTTTCTTAAGGAAAGTCCTACTCATTCTGCCATTCAGCCTTTGGATGACAAATAGATTACATACCGCAGTGCGGTTTTAAGTGAACACGTCACAGAATAAACAATCCTGCACAAACGTCCGGGATGATGAATTCAAATCCAACTGACTTCCGCACTGTGACTCATTGTACTAATATTTAACTCGAACCTGCCAAGTGACGGAGTGATATTCAAATAATAAAAATTCAAATACAGGATTAAAACATATGGAGCAATTCATGACCACTAAAATGCCTCGTGCTGTAAAAGCAGTGGGAATGTCCCCCCCCACCCCACCCACCCACCAAACTCAGCGTCATTTCCATGAGTGAAAAGAAAGACCTGAGTGTTGACATTCCTTCTCAAGATAAAAAAAGGAAGCAGAGAGAAAAAAAAAGCTGATGAAGAGGCTGATCTGAATGGACGTACTTTGGGGGCGTA
The DNA here is from genome assembly GCA_029783645.1 of Ctenochaetus hawaiiensis. Lineage (NCBI taxonomy): Eukaryota > Metazoa > Chordata > Actinopteri > Acanthuriformes > Acanthuridae > Ctenochaetus > Ctenochaetus hawaiiensis. The sequence continues at coordinate 21,638,075 of JAPZDY010000021.1, read as the reverse complement.
TCGTGACCTACTTTTTTATTCAAATGCTTACGCCGCATTGGGAGGGGGAACTCATGGCTGGGTGAAAAATTAGGAAAATACAGAGATCACAGACTAAATGTCAAGTGCAAAATACATTTAACATACGCAGCGGGTCAATGCCAAGCTAATGAAGGAAGAGCCTTAGGCAAGACTAATGAGTCAGCAGCCTGCAAATACACTCTTGCTAATTCTCTCTCTCTATCCCCATTTCCTGTCCCACTTCAGAAACACCTGGGGTTTTAGAGAACTTTTTCTTGTCTTTTCTGCTCATCTCTGGCTACAAACCATTCAGTCATTTTGTAATATTTATATAAGTGCTGAAGAGGACATAAACAGCCTGTTAGCCACTCAGTAAAGAAACATGAGAGGGCAGGAAACAGCTCCTCTTAAGCTCTGATGGACTCTGTCATGTGTATCTGGCCATATTTTTTGAAAGCTTTCTACTTTTTCTGTTATCATACTGAATTTCAGTGCACAATAGTGCAATTTAAATCAACACAGCTTTTTCACAGATGCACACAGACACACTGGCTAGGTCAGGATACACTGTCTCTGCTGATTCTGAACAGCCAAATCCCCTGATATTTCCTGTTGGCTTTAGTACCATTCAGAACAAAGAGATGTGGAATAAACCAAATCTACTGTACTGTACCAACCCAACCGACTGTGTTGACACAGAACAGACAGCAGGCTGAGGATAGATTCATCTGCTAGCAGTGAGTCAAATATTATCACCAGCTGCGCGGCATGCAAACTAAGTTTTGATCTCTAGTCTGGCAGGATGTTAGCCTGATGACTTAAAGCTTTCAGAGGCAACTAGCATAACAACATGTTTGAACGTGTGTCCTTCGGCCTGAACGCTTAGACTTTCTTTCCATGGTCTCTTAGCTCTCTGATTAGTCGAGATCACGACAGCTCTGCCCTCTCATACCGACTCATCGTTCTCTTAGCATGACAATGCAACAAACCAAGTAAATAAACAGGTTCATGGCAGATTAGTTGCTGCCTTTTCCTCTCTTTTGCTTGTATCTCTCACATACACACACACACAAACACATAGAGCCTTTAACTAATTGACAGCACGTGAGGACGACTAAGCCTTTACCCTCCTTAATTGTCTTAAATTACCTTAACCATGTAACTGCGTCAACTGGTTTGGCATAACAGAGAGTTGAAAGACACGTGTAAAAATAGGAAGGAGTCATAAACATCAATGCTGTAAATCTGACAAATCAGTTGAGAAATACGTTGAAAAAATTCCTGAAGTCATCTGGTATTTGTTATTATGTTCATGAAAATGAATTTTTAGCTTAATGTAAAAATTGTATCTGTTCTCTGTCTGTTCAAAGTCAGAGGAGAGTGTTGTGATATTTGTGATATGTGATAAGTTCAGTTTAATTTTGATGCTCGGCGTGGACGTACACGTGCACAACATGGGTTAAATAATCTGAGAAAAGGTGTTAGATAACGGCATGATGATGTAATGAGTTAATTTCCTTATAAACTGACATGATTCACATGGTTGGCGATGGCAAATGAACAACACACCCAATAAAAGGTCAAATAATTCCAGCTGTTTTCTTACAGAGAAACATTTCTAGAAAAATCCTTCAAATCCTTCAAGGAGGCAAGGAATACAATCTGATCTACCACACAGTTTACCACTACACAGCTGACAGAGGAAAAAAAAAAGTCAGAGAGGAAGTTGGAGGGAAAAAGTGCTGAGAGAGAATCCAGGATCCACGTCTGCAGAGGTGGATTGTGGGGCAGGGAGATGCGCCAGGGCTCACCAATAAAAGTAGGCCAGGGCAGAAAAAAACATGCCGTCACTGTCAGGAGGAAGAGGAGGCCGAGCCTAAAAGCCCTTATGGAGGACTGAAAGTGTTTGTGTGTGTGTGTGTACGATAGCGTGTGCGTTCTAATTTTCCTTCACATAGAGGCGTGGAATAATGTAGAGCAGCAGCAGTTTGTTCTAAAGCCTGCTGATCCTCCATAATCCTCTCCACTGGCGCATCCTTGGGGCAGCCAGGACATAGTGGATGAACTGGTGAATAGCTCTCCAACTCTCTCTCACACTCACACACACACACACACACACACACACACACAC
>JAPZDY010000021.1:21614149-21630479 GCA_029783645.1 Ctenochaetus hawaiiensis | reverse complement strand
ACATTCTGTAAGTTTGTTTTTTTTAATTTATACTTTTTTCCAGCATTAACTGTTTTCTATTTGGCTTACCTCGAAATATTGTGATATCAAAGCAGATATCTGTTCTGTTAGTCTGTTCCTTAATAACTCACTTCTAAAGAGAGTGCAGCTAAGTAAAAATAAAAGTAAAGTGTAGAAATAAGGACGCTCCACTCATTGTTCTTTCTCTCACTTTCAGAAAATGATTTTGTTTCCCACACAAAGCAATACTCACTAAAAGACTCTTCATTAGAATCATTGATGATTATTATTTATGGAAATCCAAAGGAAATTTGATTTGAGCTAAATTTGATTAAAATGTCACCCAGCTCTACCTCCATGGACTCACCTCAGAGACATTTTAGTGTACATATTATGGTTCTAACTCAGCTGCTAGCTCTCTCCGACTGCTTCATATCATATTCAGGTTATAACTGAGGATGTAGGGCATGAGAAGCCAGCATAAAGCATTAAACTACAGACGGCTGTGAAGCTGGGACAGGAAGGCAAGCAGTCCAGAGAGCTCAGTGTGCTCAGTGGTCTCCATGGCCAATGGGCAGGAACAATAGTGGGCTCTGGAGTGCCAGTCCAGCTCTGCCTCCTCTTATTAAACTGGGGCTGCTAGCCTGAAGTGCTAAATTCTTCCTGCTACAACAACAACAACAGAAAGATGGACTCTCTGCGACTGAGCCTCTAGTCTGTAAGCCAACAGATGAGGACACTTCATCACTAAATTTTAAGCCAGAAGGTATTATGTATCCACTGGCAGCTGATTAGACACAGTCTCTCAGTAACACAAATAGTAGTACTCTTATCCAAAGGATTGTAAAAGTGCTCATTTGTACATTTCACAACCTGACAACAATCGTCAGAAGTAGGGGTGCCCAATGAGGAAATTGTTCCACCACTAAACAAACTAGACAATACTGGTGTTACCTAATGTAAGGAACATTTTACAAGGCGAGATATTCATTGAGCCAAGCTCTTTTGAAAACAGTTGACTGGAAGTGTTATACAGCATATGTAAATGTAGGATGTGATACAAGGTCCTTTTTGTATTTGTCCTTCCCCTCCTCTACTGTGACTGGACAAATGGGTAAAAAGTTACCGTGAGGAACACAAAGTTTTACACAAAGGCAAGCAATTTTCGACAAAATGTGCAGTATTCAGTGCAGAATATATGCTCAGTGACTCATCATGCCGCAAACATTTGTGGCAGAGTGTCAATACGAGCATCCCTGTCGTTGCAAAGCAACTTCAAAAACATGCAGGACTCAAGGAAAAATGCTTTGATTGATACACTTACTGTTGTCAAAAAGTAAGTAAAAACGACTCCTTTTACTCTGTGCTGCCTCTCTACTGCTGCTAGCAAGGCACTTTCAGCTTATTGTAGCTTTAGCTGTCTGGCTTAGTAATGATAAAATAACAACACGCTTATCCTTTTACAATGTTTTTTTTTCTTTCATTTGTTGAAGGTTTGCACTGTTACATATAAATTAACAAAATGGGTTTAATTTCTATAAAAATAATGGAAAACAGTGGTGGGGTCAGAGGGCAGGTAATGACATAACTGGTGTGTAATCAGTGTGAAGGCTGTGTTACACCTCCAACAACAGCAACTATCGAGTTTAGCTTAATCACAGGCAAGATAAAATTAGGTGCAGATATGTAGTTATTTGTTTCATGATATCTTATTATAACTTTGATTAATCAATTTATGCTTGGCTTATAAGTGACACTTAAAATAATAACAAATGCTTGTTATTGGTCCCTTAAACCCATTTCCCTTAAATCAATGACACAGAAACACAATTTTATATCACAGATGTTACACAATGAAACAAACAACAAGCCTGAAGTCAGCGAATGTTCCACATTTTTATCTGATGTTTGATTAAATTATCAATTTACTTTTAATCCTATAAATGGCTGACAATGCATATCAGTCCTTATGTGTTTGTTCAAGCTGGCAGAAGCTAGAGATGCATTATCTGGGAGGTCTTTGATCAAACTTAAAGAAAAGACAACAAACAACCACCTTTTAGTACAAGATGCCTGAGCCTGTTGTGCTCGCGTAAGGGGGATGATTCTGCACTTTTTTTGGACATGCAGGTCAAAAGTCATGTTTGCTCTGGTAGATATCCATGTGGCTGTTGTTGTTTTCCTTAAGAAACTTATCTAACTCCAGTCAGCGTAAGTTCATCAATGCTTTACCCTAAATATCAATATCTTAAAAAAAAAGAAAAGAGTGTCTTATATATCATTGAGTTGTCAGGGTTGAGATATGCTGACATCTTTGTTAAAAAAGTTAGTCAAGAAGGATAAGATAACATAATCTTTCTCTACTGCAAGATAAAACTATCAGTTTCCAATATACAGCACTTGGTCAACTCAATTAAATGAGTTCATGTATGTTTAATCTCACCATGCACATGACATATGACAGTGTGACACTTTGCTATTCAGATACTTACGTATAAGTAAGTTAAAGGTGGTGTAAACATCTGCAACTTGTTACGAGTTGATATCAGTGATGTCCTTCAGTCCACATTAAAGATAGTGCAGGACCATACATGACTGAACAATACACAGTATCTACGTCTCCATGCACAAGAGTATCCAGGCTGAATCAGAGCACTTATTGATTATTTTCCTCTGACCATCTGACTGATGACCACCAAACAGACCTCATGACTCACCATGAAATCATGAAGTCAGTGTGTAGTTAAAATAGCTGAAAAGGGTAAACAAACGGTAAATAACAGAGGTATAGGCCTCACATTTAAGTTACTCAGTTACTCTTCAACTGGACTGAACTCACGAGGTCAAGACCTTCAGCAGGACTCTCGAAGTAGTTATCTAATGAAGGCAGGGTTGGGGTGGGGGGGGGTGGGGGGGGGTGGTGGGGTGAGCACATGTATGGACACACATGCTGTAAATCACAGCAGTCGTGCACCATTACAGGTCCATGAAAGTCACAACTACGTGTCTAGATGAAATGACTAGCTGGGGGGTAATGAGCTTCAGGAAAACTCTTAAGTAACCAACATTGTTGTGTCCCAAGGCAAGCTGTAATATCTGCCATTTTACCTTCAAGTTCTAACACTCCTTCACAGCTGGAACAGCCAAAAAAAAAAACAAAAAAACACAGAGCCTCCTCTGTTTCTCTGTCATTTACACTCGGTTGCCAGTACAGGAGCTGGTGGATGTTTTCTGGTAAAAAAAAAAAAATACAAGCAGTACTATCAGTGACAACAGGCTCCCTGGCCACTAAGATGCACGTGGGTAACACAAGGAGGATATACTTATGCAACAACTGCCTCAAAAAGGGAACTTTTACAATGTGGGCAGTACACATAGTTCCTTTAATGAGAGGGTCCTCCAGCTATCCTCTGGCCCCTCTGAATTGCAAAGCTTACACTGCCCTTGAGCAAGTCACTGAGGACACCATTCAGAAAGAGGAGCATACAACCATGAGAAGGGAATGTACCTGATGCTATTTTTGATCAACTCAATTGACATGCAAACTCACTGTGAGCTTTCATTTCTGGTTTTCTCTATAGACAGGATTTTTAAGATATTTGCAGTGTAAAACAAAGATTTCATACACAAGATTTCTCGAGCACTGAAAGAGAGTTGGGGAACTCTGATCTGGCAGCAGAGGGCAAGTGAAAGCTTATATAGACCATCTCATCCTATGGATGATCTTGGAAAGGAAACAGGTTGGACAAGCAAAACCCTGTGGTGTCTTCTTACTGGGCTGGTGTCAAAACATACAGCACCGCCACCTCCTTGGACATGATAAGCACAAGCAAACCACAGTATACGAAAGCTATCTCAACTGCATCAGAGGCATTTAATTACATGAGAGACAAATCAACAACACAAACACGTAATTACACAACAATTAGGCAAGTCAAAATATTCAACAGCACCGGTTGGACAATTTTATTTTACCTGGACGAGTTCACAAAATCATAATGCTGCGCTAGCTTTGTATTATTGTCTAGTGAGTGTCTGTACTGTCATGTAGTGTAATGTAAAATCCCCACTTGGTCAATTGGCTGCAGAATTATCTCTGGAGTGCTAATCAGGTTACATAATAACAATAATCTTCAAATGGCTGTGAAACTAATTAGCCTATGACACAGTGACAGAATGAGATAATGATAAAACAAGTAGCTATTTCTATTTATTTTTTTGCACGCTCCTATACAAATGCAAAGATGACAACCCATCATCTTAGTTTGCTGCTCTCAGGAAGTTTAAGAAAAACACAATCAAAAGAAAGATGCCAGCTGTTTAAGAGAAAGACCAACAACAAACTCTAATAAGTTAGTAACATGAGAGTTGTGTTATTACAGAGAGGAGTGCACACACACTCAGCAAACATCTAAGCACTAAAGTTAAAATCTAAGTTGGAAGAAAATATATGTGTGTGGCATCTGTCCTATCATTACTGACAATCAACCTGGCTGGAAATATGCACCCTCACGCATGCACTCATAAGAACACATGCAAACTTTCTCCGGAGATGCTGATGTCAACAGCCTGAGCTAGCATGCAGTAAACACAGTAAAATCCCTGCTGCTGCCCATGTGAGTGAAGGGGCAGCATGACACCCACAGAATACATTCTGCTGTGCCTTTCTGTGCAGCTCAGCCAAGAGATTTATTTCTAAGCTACGACAATAGTCAAGCAATAATATAAAGAAGATTTATAATACTTCGATTACAAATAAAATATAGGATCTGAACCGAAAATGTCAACATTAGCCCTGACCATTTCAAGCAGAACAGAATCATAAAATAAAACAGCAGGTAAATCACAACAACAGAAAGATGCCTCCCCCCCACAGTCCTCTGCCACCGGCCTCCTAACAGAGATCCTGTTACTGTTTAAAATTGCTGCTTCCTTGGAAACCTTTGGATTACTGCAAGAACTGCATTCCCCATTTCTCTGTTCCCTCTGGGACGTGTGAGAGTTGGCAGGGAGGAGAGAGACGCCGACAGCAGCACACTAAAAAGAGTTTGCATTAGTAATGAGGTCTGTGCGTGTGGTTGCATGGTCATTAGTTAGTTTGTGGGAAAGTGAAAAGTGCACCATGGTTTTAGGGAAGCTAAAGCCTGACATGCATGGCTGTACTCAAATGTAGTTGTTACCAAAGACAGCTGTCTTGTTCTTGAATTAAATATATAATTCAATTTTTTCTTGTAGCTTTCTTTCATTTAAATTAATAACTACGAAGATCCAGACCTCACAGGCCTTCAGGAGGCAGATTACAGAACTCTGTTCTGCCAAGTTGCTGTGTTTTCATGTCCTCACGTTTCTTTCTCTCTCTTCTGTTTGCATGCTGATGAAAAAGAACTTTATGTCTTATTAATGTAATCACACTTTTCTGAAGAAAAGGCACAGGGGTTGTGGATTTATCTCAGTCTGAGAGAGCTATGAGTTTTCTTTTCTGTCTGACCAAACTGTTAGATTTACTTAACACAAGTTTGGATCTCTTTTGCAAAACATGAATACCATGAAAGTACTGTACCAGATTGTGTACTAGAGACAGTTTTACTTATTAATGAAGGCATTACATAAGGCTTATACTTGTTATGTTCATAAAACATGAACGATTAAAATCTGTTTACCATGTAAGAAAAACGTGAAAAGGAAGAAAACACCCCTAGTTTAGGAGCGTAATGATCAGGAGCCTCCAGAATTAAAAAATGAATATGATAATTACATCCTGTGTCACCAGTGTAGAGCCACTGATGGATTTTTACTGTCAACACATAAGGGTCACATCATTTCCTGGAAACATGATGACAGAGGTGAATAATACAGCAAATGGGTTTATTTTTAACCAACATTATCTGTCAACAAAATAACAAAATCGGTCCACCCTCTACACTGTCAATGAAAGTGATGTTGAATAGTTATCACAAACAAATGACCAGGCCAATGGAGAAGTAAAACAACACTTTGCACGCTAAAAACTGCATGGTTAGCTCCTTCAGAGTCCCCAGTCTGGATAAAGGTGGCATGTTAGCTGGCCTGCTAATCCCATTTCACAAACCCTGTGTATTGTTACCTGCCCCGTGCCTTTGAGATTAAACAAATTCATGCGTTGCGTTAATCTACCAGATGTCACTGCTGCATGCAGCTACTCTGAAGACAAAATACATAAACCATGCATTAAGTTGAACTTATTTACACTGTTAAAAGGATTAAAAGATCTGTCACAGCTGCACAAGTACAATTATGCTTAAGTAAAACCCTCATATAGACTGTAAACACTCGCCCCTCAGAGTTTTGCAGCGGATCTAATGTGATGTGTATCTAACACTTGCTGGTCAATCGACAGACAGTTAATACTAACCACGAGTGATCATTTATTTCAGTTATTTCAGACCTGATTTCAGATCATCACATTACTAAGTAGTTAAGGTTAGCTAGCTACGCTGGCCAACAGATGGCTAGCTAACGATAACCTACTAACCCACTAAAAATCATTTAAACAACAAACTTTTTCAACTTGTTACAATATGTCTAGTACCAACAAAATCATGCTAATTTACTCCTTTGATTCATGGGTCAATTGAACATCAGGCCATTAAAAATGGGGATAATGTTCACTTTGCTGAATAGGAGGATTCATGACCCTCAACACTGGTGATTGACGGATATTATGCGGCAGAAGACATCAAGACTAACCCACATGAAGGGTGGAAGTATAATAAAACATAATCAACATATTGTTATGACTGTTATTTGTTTGTCATGACATTAACAGTGTAAATCGAGATAGAGATGTCGGGCTAAGCTTACCAGCACAGGAGAGCTACAATGAGGCACACCAACAAAACGCGCAGCCTCTTCATTATCTTCCCGCGGGGACCAACATCCTCGCTCTTTTTCGTTCTTTTCTAATTTCTCACGGCTACACGATACACCGAGAACAAGCTTTTAGTTGGCCGAGGACCTGTGGTTGAAACAAATAAACAAACCACTATCTTCTGCGCCTAAAACCTACACTTGATGTATACTAATTTTCATTGTGCGGAGTGCTTGTCCGCTTCTTTTTCAGCTTTGGTAGCCACTGCTGTTGACGGGTAGTCGACTCGCGGTTAGTTCAACCCCTGCCCTACGTCAGACCAATCAAATCAGAGCTGTGGATTGATTGACCAATCATAGGACACGTAGCAACACGGTTTTTGCCCAAAAAAACCGCCCCCTCCACTGAGGTTGAGTTGGTGATTTTAGAGCAGGACGCGTCATCTATTTCTTGATAGGCAAATCACTAAAGTAGCCACGCAATACTTTAAATTTATGTCACAATAGTGTTCTGGGAAACGTGTCCGTATAAACGACTGCTTTTGATAGCTGTCTTATTAGAGGGCAATTATCTGAAAGGTTTAATCACTTGATGAAGTGGGTGGTGGGGGCTTAAGGGAAAGTGAACATCGTGTACTTTTGCCTTCATCGTAAGACATCTTCATGCAAAATAACAATTAATTTTCAAAAAACCTGAAAATATGTTTCAAAAGGATCAGTCGCTATTACAACTTTAGGCTCAATGCCAATGATTTTCTTAGCACATCTTTATCTCAAATTTTGTACTTTCCATATTTCTATAATTTTATGGGGTATAAACTTTTAGTGGCGATTCGACGTTTATCACAATTATCATTGTCCTTAAACTATCATTACATAAGGCATAAGGCAAATGTTATCATAATTATATATTTTTAAGTTACAATCTGTAGAATATAAAATCTTTTCCTCTCATAAAACTCATAACAACACGTGTATTTAGTATAAACATTTCTTTGTTCTCTAACATTTTAACACGTTTTGGTCATCTTTGATATTAAAAGGAATTATTCTATTGTTTAGTAAGGCTACCCTCAATTATTCCTCCCAGCTACACACAGAAACAAAACGACTACATATCCCAAAATGCATCCCGAAAGTACCCTGAAAATTTGCCTCTACTTTTAATTGTAAGTAAAACTTGTCGACCGAAATACACGATCGAAAATAACCAGACAAATGCAAAATGAAATATAACACCTTTATTCCCTATATAGATTAAATTTATAAATGAGAATGTTTAATTTGTTCTTTTTTTGAACCGGCGGGGTCCTTAACTTTAATTAGCCTTGTGAGAACAGTTCAACAGTAGTGAAGTTTGGGCGAACACGGCTCGCTACCTCCGTCAAACTGTAGCCCGCTACTGTAATACATTTTGGGCTTTTTTCGACTTTTAGCCACGCAGACTTGACTATGGAGGTAGTCCGGATACTTTTGTGTGTCCTGTCCGCGTTTGTTGCTCTGGTGTCGGACAGGTTTGTGGTCCTGGCCGCTTTCTCCCAGTCGTTGGACAGCGACTTCACATTCACTCTCCCCGCCGGTCGCAAGGAGTGTTTCTACCAGACCATGAAGAAAGATGCTTCCCTGGAGATTGAATATCAGGTCATAAAGACTCTCATATCAGCGATGGTCTTGTTAAAAATTGTACTGCCATCTGAGTAAACCCAAGCTAGCTATCTCTGCTTGCCTAATCGATAATAATCCCCAAGCGAGAGTCAACATTTCCATAACATTAAACTTGCAAAACCTGTTGATTATCCCTTACATTAAGCGTACTGTCATGTTTCCGCACGTTGTGGCTCTTATTCATAGATAACAGGCTTTAATCCACTTACTAACCACACTGATATACTGCCACCAAAGTAAAATTGTTTCTTGCGCTAGAAATTGGGAGACATGTTTTGGTATGGTTGTATTGTGTGCAATCGTGTCACCGAAAATGAATGAGTTTGAATAAAGAGCCCGCAGGTAATGTTGCTCATACCTCGATTTAAAATTGAATGGAACCTGTTATACCAGTCCAATGTGCAGCTTTTCAGCACTGACTATCTTTAAGTTTGACTCTCTTGTATGTCTAGAAGTTGGGGGAAGACAGGGAGGTGTTATTATTATTGCTTGTGGGAGACTTCCCCAGCATTTTATGTCTTTTGAGATGTCTATCATGGAGGACAAGGTCTCCAGACTTACTTTACCTTTTTTCTGTTGGAGAATTAGGTGGAAACATTGAGGAAATAGCAGAAAACTAGCATTACTTACATGTAATGCATCAAATTAATATATCCGACTATTAAGTCCTTTTACACTCTTAAGAAAATATTCACCCACACTGTCTCTCAATTTTCTGATATTTTCCATGCTGCATGTGTTTATAATGTTTAAATGTCATCAACTATCCACAGGTATTAGATGGTGCAGGCCTTGATGTGGATTTCTTCATATCCTCTCCTTCTGGCCAAGTGCTGTTCAGTGACTACCGCAAGTCAGATGGAGTGCACACGTAAGTTATACCATCAATCTGGTAGACGATCGTTATTGACAGTTTCATGTGTAAACTCTTTCCTTCTGCGCTTTGCCTCCAGTGTTGAGACCGAGGATGGAGACTACATGTTCTGCTTTGACAACACGTTCAGTGCCATCTCTGAGAAACTCATCTTCTTTGAGCTGATTCTGGACAACATGGATGCAGATGGAGACCTGGATGACTGGAAGGAGTACGTCCATGGAACAGACACGTTGGACATGAAGCTGGAAGACATCATGGTGAGGATGCTTCCAGTCTGACACACACATGATATATTATTGTGACATGTTGTATTATTCAGAATAGTATGGTGTGATATTTGCTTCCAACGCATTCTAGAGTCGTTGTATAATTGGTTTGTTCGTATGGAAACCTTTGAGCCTGAATGAGAGATGTGAGAAGTGAAAACTTGTTGAAAGTGTGTTTGTTTATTCTCACCGGGTGTCCCAGACTTTGTCCCTCTATGCTTTGCTGACTGTCTGACATAGTGACATAGTCTGACAAAGTGACCCGACAGGCTGTCAGTAATATGGCATGTAGTCCAACACACAAAAACAGAGTTTTCTTTCTAGTCTCCAGCTCAGACACACAGGAGTTTAGCCAGTGGGGACACAGTTACACAAGGAGGAAATGTTGCAGGTTGGCCACCATTAGCTATGCATGACTGAAGCAGCACGACCACCCTGTGCTTTGAGAAAGCAGTGGAAAGCATGTCATCGGGCATGGCTTGTCCGACCTGCCCCAGGCCCATGGAAAAACCCTGTTACAGTCAGAGTCACAAGTAGAGTGTCACAAGAATAGACAATGTCATGAACTCTCACCTATTGGCTGAGGCAACCAATTGTTTCAGCTTGCACCACAGTAGCATGCACTGCCCCTTAACTTGAAACAATTTTGATTTGTGTCAAAAGTCACAAAGGCCTAATTTAAAAGACAGGAAATATTTTTTTTCCAGCTGTGCAGGAAGTTGTTCTCTCAGGGAATAAGGAACACACTTGATTGAGCTGCTTTGTTTACCCACTCAGAACTGCCTCTAGAGACCAAAACCTTATTTTTATCTCTCTAATTTTTAGGCACTAAGTTGAGTTTCCTGTGCTGCAAAGTAGTTGAAGGTTTTTATACGTATTGTCTTCTCAGATTCAGTCACTCACTGCCTGTCTGTCTCCTCTTCTCCAGGACACCATCAGCAACGTGAAGGCTCGGCTGGACAAAAGCGTGCATATCCAGACGTTGCTGCGGGCTTTTGAGGCTCGTGACAGAAACCTCCAGGAGAGTAACTTTGACAGGGTGAACTTTTGGTCGATGATAAATCTCACTGTTATGGTGTTAGTATCAGGTCTACAGGTCTACCTAGTCCGCTCACTATTTGAAGATAAAAGGAAAATGTATACATAACACCACCCAAACTGGAGGGACACAGAGAGAAACCAACACTGTTGCCCACAGACACTTTGAGGATTTTTTTTTTTTTAACCAGATCTTCTGGCTTGGGACTTTTAACACACAGAGTCATCTATACACATACATATACATGCACACATACACAAATTATGACCTTCTTAGTCTCCACTGTTGTTGCTCTGATCGTCAGTCCACTGGAGTCTGAGGGGCAGCGGGAACAGGAACTTACAACTGTCAGCTCCTCTGCTTTGCAAACTCAGTCTCTTTGTTACAGAAGAAAAAGTCTTTTTGTCTCTCTTTGTATTGTTTTATAGTCCTCCTGAGCTACTATAACTCTTTACAGAACATGAGATTATAAGCACAGTTATGATGTAAGTATTTTTCTAATGGAGCCTAATGTTACCAGGCCACCTGCAAAGATGTCCCCTTTTCTCCGGACATGTTTTTATTTGAACTAAACAAGATGAAGAAATTATATGGTGTCTGAAGAATTCGATTTATTCTGCTTGACAGGACTAGCAAGCATAATCAGTCCATTAGAGGTCACCACCTCCTCTTTTGTTTGTAACTATGATGCCTTAGTGGTTTGTATTTAGCCGCCAACATTTTGCCAATCGGTGAGGCCTTTGAAAATTTCTCCCTTTGCCAAGGACATTTATGTTGTTTGTAGAAATTCAGCATAGTATTACATTTCACGCCAATATTGTTTGCTTTTAATGCTGCTCTTTGACACCCAAGGGTGTAGGAGAAAAGGTTAAGCGCCATCTCCAAATTTCTTAATGACTGCTACCCCACTATCCTCGTGGGCTTGTGGCCTAAAAGGCGACCAGCTCCGCCTCGCGGCTGCTGGCAGGTGTCTGCTTACAGCCACCTACTGTGTGAAGATGTTAAGTCTGCCTGCCTCTCTGGTAACAGATGTCTATTTCTATCTCACTGACACCCGGAAGGTCATTCCCGCCACTACATGGGTGCACTGCTAAGTTTAATATGCACGAGCCATTCACTGTCTCGGCTACGTTAGCGGTCTTTTCACATGCTTGTGTCTGTGTATTTTATTTGATATTCATATTTTATGAGCCATCCTTACGAACTAACATCTGATCATTGCACTGCCTCTGATGCCACAGAACAACAGATTTTTTGTCTTCATGTTCTTAGTAAATGATGCAACATGTTGGGCCCCGGTTTATTTATTCAGGATTGCAGGGGGCCCCCAAAAAACGGGTTTACAACTTGTCCTGATATGTGAATTAAGGAGTCCTGCTTGGGAGGTTTTGAGTCATTGGTTGCCTGTATAGTATTAAGACAGCACCATGGCTTGTGATTATGGTTGCTGAGAGAATTCATTTTATTGTAACTGCTGAGCTCCACAGAGAAACTTGATTGCTCACTATCCTTGCTGGGAGTTGCCATCCTCTTTATTTGCCCCGTGCTGCAAGATAAAGATTATACAGTGAGTTTACGCCTTATGTTGGAAGTGCTGTAACACCAAACTGAGCAGTCTGCTTTGCTTGTTTTAAAAGGATAAAGTTTTGCCATACAGCCTGTTTGTATTATAGATAGCTGCAATAACATACAGGATTTCAGTGGTTGTAACAAACTGTCATCCTCTGACTCAGTTCAAGTGCTTTCCATCATGATTAATCTGCCTACCTGATGTCACTGTCTTGCCCAGTGTTTAATTGAAGTACTGTATGTTGAGATTTTGTTTAATGAATGATAGATCAGTCATGTGAAGTTACAGTTTGGGACATATTATAAAGTACTTCAGAGTTACATAAAAATAAAAGATTTACACTATTCTCTGATGGTATTCTAAATTACTGAGTAGGAGATTGTTAAGGACAGAGTGAGCAGGATTGATAGGTGTCATTTTTTTAAACATAACATTCAAAGTTGGCCTCTCCGCCCTGGCTCAAGAGCTCCTTTTAAATGCTTACAATCTGGCACCTGGTCGCTATGTTAAGACAGCAACCACACTGTCTTTGAAAAACATTTTTTACTATCTGGGTGGGGCAGTGGGGGAAAGAGGGAATGAGACGTTCTCAGATATTTATTCAACTAATGTCCTGTAGTTGTAAATGTGTAAAAAAATTAAACAATCATACATTTTTCTGACCTCTCTGTTGTCCTGTGTTATACTGAGGAAACGTGTTATTTGTAATTAAGTGCAAACCTGAAATATATCACTGCATTTGGAGTTATCAAACAGTTATGCAAATACTTGCAAGGGCTTCTCCAAGCATGCAGCAGCTCAGATGAAGCAGAGGTGACTAAATCATTGAGCTGCTGGACCGCGTCCTCCTATGGCCACAGATCTGATGATTAAACATTCCTCTAGTGCAGAATTGGAGACCCCTGCTAAGCACAGCGGAGTCAACTCAAGAGAGCTGAAATGAAAGGAAGTGAACTGGTCATCATCGTCATCACTCATCCTCACAGGACTAAAACAGTGATTCATCATAACACTTACTGGCCAGTGGCATGCTGTGTAAATGATCCAGTCCTTCTGGAAACACTTTCTTTTGTATGACAGGTTCCTACCTGCAAACAGAGTCAAGGATAGGCTACGTGTTACTAGCAGCTTAGCATAACATAACAAAAACACAACCATTGCACAGTGATTTGTAAAGAGATTGAGATATTTGACATTTTGTGACTCTTGCTCTTAACACTCTTACAAAGTGTTAACTCATGATTTTGAATATGTTTCCAAATAAGGGTTACTTGTGTACGCAGAATTTACCATGATGGTTGGTTTTTGTGTTTCCTTTGACAGCTTGCCTGACCTGACGGGTTTACCATCTGCCTGATATAAGACTGAGGGCTGTGCTCTGTACACTGGGATGCTACTGTTTGACAAAATACAGATGAGGTTATTGATAAATATTCTCAACATAGTTAATGTCTGTGAAAGAGACAAACCTTCCTAAGAGTAATCTTTTGTCACCTTTTTGCAGGCACGTGCGTCTGTGCCTTGGTAGGTCTCACTGTGTCCACAGAGAAGGGACATATGTTCAGCACAGATACCTTGATGAGGAAAAAAGAAAAGAATGAAGTTTTTGTTTAAATAAGTCAGCTATTCGTAGACTTAACAACAGGCGGCGCTGTGAGTTTATTGGCTCTGCCAAAATGCTTCACTTCCGGTATAAGGACATGATGAGATTGTAGCGCATTTTTGCCGATAAAACCCCATTTAAGGTAGGTGATACAAACTCTTTAGGTGCAGGAAAAGTTTGTTCATAGCGTCGTGAACAAATATCGAATATTATATATATGAATATTCTCACGTTTACTTGTGCTGTCACCTATTTTATTATGTTAAAGCCGGAAGTACAGTAGTGTTATGCTAGCCGAAGCGGAGCGCTAAACTCATAGCTGTAATACTGTTTTTATAAATTGATTCGTTCACGTGACAACAAACGAAACACTTTTTCAATTTATGATCTCGACACGATCAAAGATGTTAACGAAGTTATTAATTCAAAGAATCCTTCACTTGACAGATAGCTTATTAGCTTCAAAGCAATCAAAATTATGTGGTCAGACTAAATGCTTTACTTTGTCTGGTCTTAATGTATGGTAAACCTATGATTTTTTTCTTTCCTTTATTATTATTATTATTATTATTAAATTTATTTATTTATATACCCCCTCAGTGTAATCTATGCAGTGTGGAATACCAATTTACAAATAAACTAACTGCACGAATATATTCAGCTATATCAGCGTGTAAATTCAAAACTGCTATAATAAAAGGCTTGGCACTAGATAATGATACATACAAGACCATTATATCATGTAATAAACCATTACCCACTCTACAGTCATCTGTTGAGTTTTCTTAATACACATTGCTGGACTTAAATTTAAAAAATGAACACAAACTAGTTCATGCAAAGTTAGCCGTAAAAAACTTGTGTAGTTGATGATCCAGCCTTGTCTGTAAAGTCATGTGCTGCAGAATAAAATAATGGTAAATATTAAATTTAAAATTCAGGTAGCTACTCTGAGAAATGCATGAGTAAAATTCTTAGGATTTGATTGTAAGCATGTTTTCTTGTTTGTGTGTGTGTGTGTGTGTGTGGCCAGTGTGATGGGGCCAGACAGTGCTCCAGGTCCAGCTGTGGCCTGGCGAAAGGTGCTATGGGAACCCCAGCCATTCCCTGATAACTATGTAGATCAGCGATTCCTGGAGGAATTGCGAAGGAATGAGGGCATTCGGCAGTACCGCTACTGGGCCGTGGTAAGAGAAGCAGGCTTTGTGGGACAGCAGCTGTCGTGTGTGGCCATTTTCATCACCATCTGGCTCTACATGGAGCAGGTAAAGCTTTAAAGAAATCCTGTGGCTCTTCCAGAGGTCATTGTGCCATTGTGGGTTTAAATGCATAATCAATCCACTCCTTTTCTTTCCTTACAGGGTCTGCTGTCCCCTGAGAGGTTGTTGTGGTCGAGCCTTGTTTGTGCCCTGCTGGGTTATGGACTGTATCAAGCCATGATGTCTCAAGTTGAATCTGGCAGCCGGCTGAGGACTCGTCTGGCTGACCTACAGAGCGCCACTATTTTCCTTTCTTTCACCTTTGGATTCTCCCCAGTTTTAAAGACACTAACAGAGTCTGTAAGTACAGACACAGTGTATGCCATGTCTGCCATGATGCTGCTGGCCCATCTGGTGTCGTTTCCTTATGCCCACCCTTCGCCCCCTGGCAGCCTCTCTCTGAATGCAGCCCTGTTTGCCTCAGTGTGTCTGGCCTCAAGGTTACCTGGGGCTCTGCACACCTTCGCCATGCTCAGCTGTGCCCTGCTGGTGTTTGCCCTGTGGCCCTGCCTGCTGCAGAGGTTAAGGGAGAAGGCCCCTGGTCAGTTTACTGGGCTGTGTGTTTTAGTGTGTGTTGGAGGTGTGGGCGGTTTAGGGTCCCAGTCGCCAGGGGGAGCTGTGCTCTTAGCCCTGGCCTTAGGGAGTGTAACATTGCTCTGCCCCCTGCTGCTTGTCAGGCTGCAGAGGCACAAGGACAACATTCATGGACCCTGGGATGAGGCTGAGATTAATGAAGACCTCAGTCACCTCCTTCAGTAATGAACAGAGCAAAAAGGAGCACATTTTGCACTTGATTTCAGTTATTTATAAGGTAAAGGCAAACTTACAGAATTATAAAAATGAATTAATTGTAAGTTTGCTGTATTATGATGGTGCTGGTACAACTAAACTGACAAATGTTTATTCTTTTATCTCTGGTTTGAACAAACACAACAACCTTGTTATTTTCTTAGAAACAATATGAAGATGTTTTTAATGTTCTGGCTGCTATTATCTTATAAGTGTTGACCTCTGAATTTGTCGATATGCAAATCTGCCTTACATTACTTACATTACATTGCTAACTACATTCTGCAGTCATGCACAAATTTGAAAGTGATGTTTTAGTAATCTGAGGGAAATATTTTGCTTTTTATGGATTTGTTAATAAAGTTGTTGATACTACATATGAACAGATGGAAACATGGTGATTAACATAGTAGCAA
>JAPZDY010000021.1:21588841-21606128 GCA_029783645.1 Ctenochaetus hawaiiensis | reverse complement strand
CCCCCCCCCCCCGCCATAGGACAGACTTTGACACATTCCTGGCCGATGGCTCTGATACTCTCTCTCCCCCTTTCTTTCTCCTCTCAACCCTTCCAATTCTTCTTTCTCCCTCCTTTTTGTGGTGAGTCGAGCAATTCTTTCCAAACAAGAGCAGCCTCATCTCTGATCCAAGCTCTCTGGCTTTGATTAGCTGCTTAATGAGCCTGCCGTCGGTATGCTGTGGTATACACACACACACACATACACACAGGCAGGCAAAAGCACACACACACATGCACACGCAAATCCAGTTTGTGTGTCTGAATGCAGCATAGCACTGAATTATAAACAAAGCCCACATGCTCTGGTACAATCAGCCAGGCTTTGGGTCAGCTCCAGCTCCTCTACTCTCTTTCTCTCTCTCTCTCTCTTTTTCTCTCTTTTTCTTTCTTATACTCTCTCTTTGTCCTTTTTTTTCTTAATCTGTTTCACACACATAAACCCAGCAAACTCAAACTTAGCCCTGCCCTCAAATGCCTGGCATATACTGCGCGGCAAGAAAAACTAAACCCGCTGCAGCACCCACTAGATATCCTTTCAGTTCCGGTGGCAAGGTTGAGTAGAAGAGGTCAAAGGAAGAGCCAAACACTCTGACATCTCCTCCCTTTCCTCCTCTTTCCACCCTTGTAAAATATCACCAAAACTTCTGCAAGCAGGTGACAAGAGCAGAACTCCCTCCTCTGACTCATGCACATACACAATCACAGGCCTCCAGCCACACACACAAACCTTAACTCAGTGTTGAAGATAGCAAAGACATATTTGCTGGACATGAAGCCCTTCTCCACATCTCTGAACTTTAAGTTGTCCAGAGAAAGCATGTACTTCTTCTCCTTCTCCTGCAAAAGACAGAATACAGAGAGATAAAGTTTGACAGAGGTATGCGGGATAAAATATGTCATCACAGAGCAGTAACACAGGTGTTGATAGCAAAAAACAACAGAGACCGAAGACGGTTCACTTGGGGCTTAAGCTAAAATAGTTGTATGTCTGGTAGTAAATATTTTTCAGCCTGCCTCCAGAGAGGAAAAGAGAGGCCAAGAGACTTAAATTCTGGAAGGAAAAATGTCACAAGGAGAGGCGTGTAGGAGATGTGGAACATCATCAGATGATGTTTCTGCCTGTCACACTGTCCCACATTAACCACCCACTAACTAGTAAAAGAGGGTCAGTGGAAGAGGAAGAGAGAAAGGGAAGGAGATGCCATAAGTCTATAGTCTGTCATCACCACGGGGACTTATGAATGACAGAGAGCAGTTGGATGAGTGGAGCAGCCAGAGTGAGGAGAACCAGACAGTATGGAGGCAGGGTACAGGGAACCGAAGCAGGGAGGGAGGGAATGAAAGAAGAAGTAAGAAAAAAGAGGGAGAGAGGCCGGGCTCACATGTGAAAGTCATTACTCAGACTCAAGCTCTAACACAACATTTCTCCTAAAGTGAAGCCCTTCCCCCTCACCTCTCTCCTCCAGCCTGCTCCATTTTTCTAACCTCTGAGAAGGGGGCTTCCAGAGAGGCTGGCAATAGGAACAGCCGTGGATGAGATAGAGAGACTTCGAAGGAAAAGACAACTTAAGCATGTCTGCAAAGAGAGGATGTCCTAAAAATCCTACATGATGTCTGTGTGTGTGTGTGTGGATGCATGAGTGCTGGCTGCATCAGAGCCCGTGCACACATGTGGTATGGGATGCGAGTGCGCTGCTAGTACATTTTGGTCTTCCCTCTCTCAGTGCTCCCCTGAACCCTACGACTCTCTTCCTTCGTTCCTATCCCTTTTTTACAAAGGGGCCCACTTCCTGTAACAGAGGCTGAAAAAAAAATGACAGAACGCGATTGGCGTTCATACAGCAACATCTGGGATCGCTTTAGACAGAGGGGGAGGAGACAAGGGAGAGTATAGGGTGTTCTGATGGGGTAGAAATAGAAAGTAGAGATGAGGAAGAGAGGAAGAGGAGGGATAGAGGTGGATAGAGGGATAGAGGGAGGTGGATTTTGCTAGAGTAGAAGAGGAAGGGTTGAGGAACATGGAGAACAGGATAGAGTGTGCAGAAGAAGTAGGGAGAAACTGCAGACCACTCCAAAGTTGATTTCCCATGGGTCCCATCAACCCATATATGGCTGCTAAGTTCCTCCCTAACTCTCTCTCCTTCTCTCACTCCCCGAATTTCCTCATGCCTTCCCCGAGTGAACAGGCAGATCCCTAGCTGAATGAGTCAATGTGCCACGTCAAGACTGGATACTACGCCGGGACGCAGCCCTGCAGACGCCCCGACTCAAGACACTCTAACCTCTCCGGAGGAGGGACACCCATAGGAGTTGATGTCCAATGTGTGCGAGAGACCCCTCACCTCTTAACCGAACACCAAGATAGGATAAGAAAGAAGAGAATAACAGAGGAGACCTGTTGCCGACTCTTCTCCGCTGAGTCCTGGACTGCTAGCAAACAACCAGAGCGGGAAAAGGCAAGCACGAAAAGAAAGTGAGAAAGGGTCCTGCTCCGTCATCCCAGTGTTCAGACTACCTGTTCAGGATCTTACTGGTGTACAGTAGTCTGCACATTGGTTAGACTGTGCAAGGAAGTGCTTCAGCAGCAAGACTCAGGACAATATGAAAACCTGCATGTACTCGATGCTGAAGCCTGTCCAGGGTTTTAAATTCTCTGATGTATCTCGCTTGATCGGGTGCAAATGCCTTTATATGTGCATGCAGTATCGGCAGCTTTCAACTCTTCATAATTCAGTTTACTCTATATTTAGCATAATGACATCAATCGTACAGCATTTGTCACCTTGAATTAATTGTCTTTGTTAATGACGAGCGATTCATACGTTTAAGAAAAGAAGTTTAAATGCAGAACATTCAAGAAAGAGAAGCTGTGACTTGTAATTGCCTATTTTTTAACAGTGTTTTCGGCAGGAAAGCTATAAACTAGTTGCTTAATTGAATATCTTTTTTGAACGTTTTTTGTAGATAAGCTCTCAAGTTTTTTTTCAGAGTGCCTCTCACTGGGTATTTTTGAGTTTTGGCATGTGAATCTGTGTGGCAATATGATATGATATGTGCAGGGTGGTCATGAAGTATCATACATCATGAGCTGCTGCGTCTGAGGCTGTATCTCCTCTTCCTATAGCCTAATGGATTTAAGATTTGGAACAGGCCTCACTAACACATCTACAAACAGAGGGGAGCGTGTAGATTAAGTGTATAGGCATGAGCCATCTGTTTTTCCTCAGACTGCCTGGTGGAGCCCTGGCAGTGGAGGGGTGAAGGAATGTATCTCTGCTCAGTGTGCTGTGGAGATTAAACTCTGAACTATTATGCTGCACTCTCAGTATGAGGTCAGCATGAGGGTACAACTGTTGTGGTACACAGAAAGGAGATAAACGGTCCGGCCTTGAAGAGTAAAAAAGAAAAAAAAATTGTTGGAGTGTAAAGAAGAAATCGACACAGGGATGGAGAGGGGAGGTTGGAAGGGGTGGCGGGGTGTTTTTGAGAGAATCTGTGGAGGAGTATAGAGGAGAGAGGGGGAGTCAAAGGGGGAGGTCTGCAGTGTAGAAACAGCCATGTGGGATTTCTCTGGGCAGATCTTGGAAGCTGGTGTTTGGACAGAGCTTTAGATTTTCCAGCCAGGAATGTGCACAGTCCCAGGGAGACTGCCAACCACAGACAGGGGGGAGAGAGAAAGAAAGAGGGGGAGACAGACACAGAAAGAGAGAGAAAGGAGAGGGAAAAAGGCAACAGAGGTAAAGACAGAGAAAATAAAAAAGTAGGGGGCAGTAGTGGAAAAAAAAGAAATGTCTGTGGAGGTAGTGGGGGCGGGCAGAGTGAGAGCGGGAACTGTAAGAGAGAAGAAGCAGAAGCTTGGCTTGTGTGACTGTGTGTGCACACAGATGCATGTGGAAAGGCAGTAGATCAGATCTTCTGTGATAACATGGGTGACTGGCTTTGCACTCAGGCCTTATAAACACCTCTGATGAACCTTCTAATGTTGTGAGGAGGGGTAAAGATTGAACGCTGACTCACTAAATGCAAGAAAAATGTGCTGAAACGGTTAAAACTTTGATATTAGCTTCAATCCTTGTGGTTAAACATACGTGTCTCATCTGCAGACAGCCAAAGTTTGTTTCTCTGATGTGGTCAACAGATATTTGCTCGCCTGTCTTGGTATTATTTGTCGCAGATGTGCTAAGTGTGTGTGTGTGTGTGTGTGTGTGTGTGTGTGTGTGTGTGTTTGAGTTGATTTGTAAACCTATAACACTGTGTGTGTACAATATGCATGCCTAGGGCTGTGTCTGGGAACACTGCGTACAAGCAATCCTGTGTTTATCTGAAAAGTGGCTGTGTGTCTGTCTGAGTGAGTGTATATTTTTCTCCACTATTTGCATGCCAGTTTGTTTACATCAGACACTGCATGTGTACTGTATACTGTATACACAAATTTGTCCCACTATGTGTGTTTGTGTGCGTGCATGTGGGTATATGTGTGTTCGTGTGTGTTTGTGTGTGTGTGTGTGTGTGTGTGTGGATCTTAGTTTGGCTTGGGGCAGCTCCAGCTGTGTCAGAGTGAGCCGCTCCAAATGCCTGAACTCCCAGAAGAGGAAGAAAAGGGGGAGCAAGGGGAAGAGTGAGCGGAGAGCGGGACGAATGGGAAGGGGGGGCGCCAGAGGAATGAATGGGGGAAATGGAGGGGCTCAGTTGCAGGTCCAGGTGGCGAGAGAGAAAAGCAAAGAAAACTGTTTGCTTGACAGAGAACGAGGTTAAAGATGCAAAGATTTACTAAGATTTACTTATGCAATTAATGGTGTCATATGTCACAAAGTGTCCAAGAAGTGTCTGTCTGTTCAGTTTGAGCCAAACTCTGCAATTGAGCCATTTCAGTGTGGTTACCAAGAAAAATACATATTTGTAAAAGAATTCTATATGGTGTTCCAACCAAGTGCTCAATAATATCTGTCAAATTAGCTCAGTTTCATCCACAACAGCACCGTCCACAGTATTTTTATCCAGATGTGAATGTTCTCAGGTGCTTGTTTCTATCCATATGCAAATACTGCAATGTGTCCCCTTCATCTGATATGACATCCTGTAATCTGTTCCTTCCTCTTCCCATGACATCAGCTGTGACAGGATGAGACTGTTGTGGTGTGTCTGCCTGTCTACACTTGCTGTGCAGACCTTCTGCTCCTGTACAGCAGGCACAGACAGGCAGACAGATGGCAGCCCCACTGACATCAGAGTAGAGGGCCACTAACTCTTCCAACTTCTATAATAAAACTGCAGAGGCTTCACTGAAATATTGGCATATGAACAGCGGAAAGATTTACCTTTTACCTAATTTTCTCTCAACTTTACAATTAACATGCTGTTTTAAGCTGAGGTGTGTGCTAATAAATGTGATGAATCAAGTCTACTGCTGTGTTTCGACTTCACCGTTTTCTCATTAATAAAGTATTTTAAATATTGCTCAAAATTACAACATGTCATGGTGAGGAAGTGTGAACGCCTCACCTCATCATCCTTGAACCAGGACAGGCTCTCTGCAGTGAGGATAAACCAGTATTCCTTCGATCCACCTTTCATGATGCCAACGTTGGTGATGGTCAGCCAGCCCTTGCGTACAACCTGCACAACAGCCAAGGGTAATAAACTCAATGACAGTACTGAAAGAAACAATGAACAATGGACCTCAGAGGACAGGTTTACAGAAAATTAGATAGCAAGGTATAACCCCCATAAAGGTGTGCAATGCAGGATTTAACATGATTTCAAGAGAAAGAAACAAAAGAATTAAAAAAAAAAGAGAGGACCTTGCTGATAAAAAAATTGCTTCAATTAGAAAGCGTTGACAAGAAATTAGAAATTAGTTGGATCTGTGATAAAGAGTGTGCAGCCAGTCACCAAACACTCATTGACCCTAGTGGATATAAGGACACAAATAACCAACAAAGTAGGAATAACAACGAAAGTAACCATAGACACTGGAGATAAAAAAGATTTGTGACAATGAGAGAACAGAAGGAGGAGATGGCATACAGATACCAAAAGAAGACTATTATCCTGCAGACAAGGAAAATATTGCACATATTAATGGAGCAGTGGAACGGCAGAAGGGAAAGATGATTGGATCAAGACAGTGGGAAAAATACTACAGTCTGTAACTGAGAGGAAAAGAGTGTAGCACATGTGCAGTTTATAAGGTGCAGAAAAAAGAAAAAAAGATGAAAAAAGATGATTAAGACAGCAATGTGCATGTTTGCCGCAATCAATAGCATGCTGACCCACAACCCTTAAGCTTCAATCCTGCGCAAAAAATATTCCCAGTAGAGGCAACAGTGAGTGAGCAGGCTTAAAGAGATTGGTCTCCTACTATTAGACTTGAAAGAGGGGCCACACCCTGGAGAAAAACAGGAGATAAAGGAGCAAAAATTAAGGTTTTTCCATTAAATTAGCTGTGAAAATAATCATACCAGGATTGTGTTTTTATTCATTTCTGCCTTGTTAATATGTCATACAAATATTTAAAGTTTAATATTAATCATTCTTGCTTGACCGCGCTACAGTGAAAAGCCAAGATCAACTGTAATTGGATGATTAATCACAAAAACCTCCCACTTATCTGCTGTTTTAACCACTGATTATTTCTGATTAATGTGTAACACATGGGATGGTGACATCACTGAAAAAAAGTAAAATGGGTAGCACATTCCATGCACAATCAAATGTTGCACCGCAGAAAAACATTGGCAGCAAAAAGTTTATTGAGTGCCTAAACCGGCATACTGTATTAAATCATCATTTAAGAGGCGCACACTATCAGGCTGCACAATTATATACTTCCAGTATGTATTTATTGCTTTGTTTAAAAGTTACAAGAATAATCCTGTATAAGGAAGAAGATTAATAAGACTAAAAGTGTGTTAAAGCAGAGGACTTTATAGTATGAGATTATGGGTTATTACTGAGTTGTGTTTTTGCTTACCCTTTTAGTAACATAACTTTAGAACAAAAGTCATTCTCATACATCCTCTGAGAAGCACGCATATTTTCCTCATTATGAATGCAGCTCAGTGAAAGTCTCACCTGGTTTCCTGCCATCCATGCAACATTCTTCTTACTGTTTTGGTTATGCGCCTGTGGGGTGCTGAGAGGAAGGAAGAGCTCATGTTAGATACTCTTAGAATGTTAATTTATAGTCAAAAACCCACGAGGTTACTCACTTAGTGAAGCCAATGAAATCCTCATGTTTGGTATTTACGTAGGAAAGCTGTATGTCAATGAGCAATAAGACCTGAACGGAGCAGACAAAGTATACATTAACTCCAAAAACAGACCCACAACAGAAATTATAAATCTAGTAGAATTATCTTAAACTTATTAATAATTGTCCAACTGTGCATGAATAACCTGGTCTCTGCATTTACTCTCTTGCTGTTGTATTTCAGTGGTTACAATTTTTTCCGTCTCATCTCGCAGTTTGGGAAAAGAACTGAGCTATAAAAAGAAAAGACCAGGAATCAGAGAGCTTTGACCCCCCAAAATGAAGTAAGAATAAGTAAAAGACATGCACACTTGTATACCTTGTTGATACACTGGTTCACAGTGTTGATTAGTTCTTGACTGACCATGTCAACAAATGTACTACATGGCCCCTTTAGCCCTAATATCTGTTTCTTTACTATGGCTTCAAAGGCCATGTGAGGAGTGAACAGACCTGTCCTACAGGGAGAAAGAGGCAGGTGGAAGAAAGGAGGAAAACAAAAAAAGACAGATTAGCTGAATGGCATGTTAAATGTGACTGAATTAATACAAGATTTTTAAAAGACTTTGCTAGTATTTTGCATTTTGCACTGGCTCAGAACACTTTTTTGTACCTGACACCGTGGATGTTTCTGATGGCATAGTTGATTTCCCTTCGCAGTTTTCTCTCATCAGACTCAATCTTAAGATGAAGAGTGCACATTGTTAGTCAAAGACAAGCAACTGGCCGAGAACCATTGTACTCAGGAGCACGCATTCACAGTATACACAGTATACACTGAGCTATCATATGACAAGCGATATTTATGCTCAAAGACAAATAAATATTAGAAACAGAATAGCAAACACACTTTAGCCAGTTCATAAGGGAAACGCTCATGGAAGATTCGGTTGATCCGAGCCCCTCCTGATAGACTAACAGTGTCTACTTTGTCCCCTGAGCCCTCGATCAGCTTCTCAAAGTCATCAGCCAAGCGTTGAACTAAACTAGAGGACAGAAATCACACAGGTAAAAGGAAACAGACATGAAAGCTGTTAAAAAAAACAACCAATGGGTACACTCACACACACACATCTAAAATGAATGAATAACTGACTGTAGCAGTGTTTTGGTCCTCCGAGCAGGGTCATCTGGACTATAATGTCTGTACTCTTCAGCTTCTTTGCTCAAGGCCAGAAGCTGGTCCTGCAGATGACTACGGAAGACTGGCAAAGTGTCTCTGATGTGGTTTGTTAGTTGCTGCAAACAAATATCATCAGAGTCATAATCACACAATATACCTTTGTGTATTTGTGTGTATGTGTGTGTGTGAGTATTTTTAACCTGGTTAAGCATTTTTTGTAGATATGGGGTGCCCATGTTTTCAGCCATGTGTTTGTAGGCTGGATGGGACAGGAAGAACTTCTGCTCTGCGAGCAGAGCTGCTTTAATATCCTTTTTCCCATCAATGTCCTTCTGACTGCGGTTCACCACCCCAATGTAACCTGTGGAGGAAGAGATAAGAAGGTAATGAAGAGTATTTGGTCATTGTAAGGAAAACAATGTGCTTCAGGAGGAAGGAACAATCAAGGACTTTGATGTTCAACAGATTCAACTTGGATTTTCTGCAAAGTCCATGGGAACTCTTCCCAAACTACCATTTGTTCAATTAAGACTAAAACAAACAAGCGGGAAATGAAATTGTCTCTGGAACAGCAGAGCATGGGGTATAAGGCAAGCCAAATCCCCTATCAGTTCAGCTATAGATGTAATA
This sequence comes from Ctenochaetus hawaiiensis, assembly GCA_029783645.1. Classification (NCBI taxonomy): domain Eukaryota; kingdom Metazoa; phylum Chordata; class Actinopteri; order Acanthuriformes; family Acanthuridae; genus Ctenochaetus; species Ctenochaetus hawaiiensis. The sequence goes on along the minus strand of JAPZDY010000021.1, from coordinate 21,597,082 downwards.
GCATCGGGCTTCATATCTAACGCTTTAGCTATACGATGCTATTTGGGCAGTCCTTCCAGTGGGCTTCCATGGCTAATGCATTAGCACTGTAAAGGAAGCATGAAGGAGCCAGCAACTGGTGGTGCTTTATAGTTTGAACCCGTCATATGAGCTCCCTGCCACGTCATTTTCCCTGCCATTCTGTCACCACCTATATGTCTCTCTCTGGGTCTTATGAACTCACACACTCTTACTAGGCATTAATGTAATCTTTGTTATTTTAATTATCTCTCATACACACACACACAAAACAATAAATGTAAATATTGTGTAATGTAAATGTTGTTAGTACGTGACCATCTTTTTTCACATGGCTGATATGCAGAAATATGATGAAAAAAGGAAACTGAAATAACGAAAAGAAATAGAAAGAGAAAGAGAGTTTAACAAAAAAAGAGAAGAACAACAAAGACAAACAGAGGGAACGAGAGCTTAACTGACAAAAAGCCTGTGGCTGCTGGTATCCGACACAATCATACTGTCAGTATGAGCGCCTCCATTAGATACAGTGTGGCCACAAGAACAATACAAGAAGCACAAGTGCACTCACACAGACACACACACACAATAACACAGGTGGCACACCTCTGCGTAATGGAAGCAGCCTGTTCTCAAGTATCTCTCGGGCATCTGTTCCTTTATCCATCAGGTCCAGTTTAGTGATTACACCGATTGTGCGCAGGCCTAATAGGAAAATGTAAAAAAAAAGTAAATTTTACTGTCTCCAAAGTGATTTAAAAACCCATGAAAAGCTGAATAATATATGACAACCCCTTAAACCTATAAATGTCAACATTGTCTTTGCAATGTGATTATTGTTTCCCAGAGTGAAGCTACATGTTTTCAAATATTATACAATTCCACAGACTATACTAACCCACCAAACATGTGGGGCTTACCATGTGGGTCAACATCTTTGGCCAGTTTGAGTGCATCAGAGTTGGCCAGGTCAGTGTTGGCTGGCGTGACAGCCAGGATGAGACAGTTTTCCTTACAGATGTACTGCATGATCATGTCTCGTATCTGGTACTCTATGTCTGCTGGCTGGTCGCCTACAGGCACTTTGGTGATACCAGGCAGGTCGACAAGAGTCAGGTCCAGCACTGCAAACACACATGCAAAAACAGAGGTGTATAAATAAACTTGCAGGTCATACATTGTGCCTAAGTGTATGGATATGCCATGTCAAGCACACAAAAATTGACACCGTGTTACCATGTGGCGAATAAATCCGTAGGTGGATGGGGACAGGAGAGATGCCTTTATTGGATCCTATGAGTCTACAGGTCTCCGTCTCTATCTCTTTACGGATTTCCTCAAAGTCTGTGAACTTCTTATCTCTGCAGTGGAGAAATTCCCCATATTCTGGAAAATAATAACAGAATGGAAAAAAGGTTTAAAAATGATGGACATTACATAAAAATTACTTTGGAGAACTTTGGGCATCATGTCCATGCCCCCCACCACATTTTAAGCTATTATTCCAGACATACGCATACACATTAAAATGTATTTTTTAAAGAACTATATCTTTGTTGTATTTTTTTGTTCAGTTTTGTTCTTACATTACACTGAATCTTTCCAATAATGTTCAAACTCTGAGAAATTATTTATTTTATTCTGACTAATTGATTGCAATTCCAGAGCAGTCCTACCAGTTATGGTCAGTCATTTTAAAATATCACACTGCCATCTGGTGGCAGCTTGAAATACAAGCTAAGCTTGAAATAAGAATGGAAAGAGATCAGATGAGTGAATATCAGTATGTCATACTTACCAGTGTTACTACTAAGCAACTGGAGGATTAAGGGTCTTCTAGTGACAATTCCTGAACCCCGTGGAAGGAAGTCTCTGTAGGGGAAGAAAGACTAATTAGAAGGAGGATACGCACACCCACACCCACGACCACGACCACAACCACACACACACACACACACTAACACACTGCTTTGCATTTGAAATCAGTGCAAAGTTGCAAGCTATTTCTATTGTACATGCCTAGGTTAAACCATTACCCTCATACTACACATAACTTGCAAATAACACATAATGAGGCATTGTGAATGCTAACAATCAGCTGTTTGTTTTATTTTAGTTCCCCTTCCAACAAAAATCCAATTCATAAAAAGTCCATCCTTACAATATACAAGGATATGCAGGGAGTAAAAGTTAAATATAGTGTTAGCTTTAAGGAAACACAATGCACAGGCAGAAGTATAATCCTCCCCTTTCCCATTAAAACCATATTCAGGAAGTTTGTTTTACTGCATCCTGTCCCAGATCAAAAAGCTGGCACAGACCCCCACAAAAGGGGATGTCATAACAAAGTCACAGCTGAGACGGAAAACTGAGGTTTGTGATAAAATATCAATATTCACTCAGGAAAGCAACCACCAACAGTCTTCTATGGTGATTACACACATTTCTGACTTGGATGGCCTGCTGTGGACAATGCGGAAGTCTCCTTCAGTTGACAGAGCCCCACTGTCTTAAAAAGTAGGAAACCATTGACTTTGCTCACCAGCATTCTTCTCTGACAGGATGGAAGTACTTAGTCTGCTTTGCACAAACTAGAACTTGTATTGTAACTCTATCCAAACAGCCCTGGTATTCATGAGTAGATTGCAGCATTTTATAGTCTATGAACTATCATTAAAATTAGAATAAGATGTGAATTAAACAAAGTTGACTGGTAGGTTGACTGAAGAACTTCTAGATTAAACAAAATAATTATTCCAATACTTCTCAGGAGCTATGTCAATCTCCACCCCTTCATCTACACCTACACACCCTGCCAGTGAGATAAAGTGCTATACTGGCTAATATCTACAGACACTGGCACCTCCAGCATCCACCACTTCAAACTAGCAACTGAAGCCATATCGCTAGTGCTGGGTGGGGGCGCACGTGGATTGTAATTGGTAACAGTAGTTGCCTAAAGGCCTGGTTTCAATTCAGCGGAACACAGACCCTTGTGTATTATGTCTCAGCCCCTGAATCATAGTTGCCATGGCTTTACTTTCATCATTACAAACAAAGAACACTATTATAAATTCAGACTTTCATTATTCATATCTTATGAAAATAAACACTCTAAGAACTAGATTTTTTGTAATTGTAAAGTATTTTATTAGCCATTTTTGTAACTCTCATCATTCAAGTCATTCAGTCAGTTAGAGTGACTTATTAAGAAAAATTGGTTCTTAGTTTTAACCATAAGATGCAAGGAAAAAGAAAGTAACTACAAGCTTTACTAGTGGTTATTACTTCTTTACTAATACTTTAAAGATTATTCATAACTCTTTTTTTTAATGGATAGACGTGGCGAAATATACTGTTAAACGATGAGTATTATGACAGAAGTTTTAAATGTGGTATCCATCATTAAGAACTGATTTTCTCTTTTTTTTACAGTCATCACATCTTGGGTTATATGCTTGTTTGTTAATGAATTTGTGTCCAGAACATTTAACAGCTAAAGGCATTTTCAAAACCTGGAAAACCAGATTTTCTTGTTACTGATGACTATTGAGTTTTGCATTTGGCATCGATTAATTACTGATTAATATCAATTGAGCTATAATTAACAGGTTGTTCAACAAGGGCGCTGGATTAAAAAGTAACGATACCTTTTTTTGTGTGTTTAAATCTTCTCTACCTACAGTGGGTAGGTGCAGTTAAAACGGATTAGTTGCGTTTATAGTGTCACTTACTGCACAGTTCACTCAGAGTTCACGTCAGGGGCATACCTGCCTACAAAGTTTTCCAGGACGGAGCTCTTGCCCGCGCTTTGGCCGCCCACGACGGCGATCTGCGGCAGGTGGAGGCTGTAGCTCTGTCCCACGCTGCTCAGGGCGTCTTGTAGGCGGTTGACCAGCGGGATCAGATCCTCCATCCCGCGGTTGCCCATCGCAACGGAGCAATAGGGCAACCTGGCCGGCTCCCTTTAAATCCTGTTTTACTCCGGTTTTAGGCTATGCCAGTTGACAGAGTGGCTACCATAGTTAATAGTTGCTTAAATTTAAGCTGTTTTCATTACTGATACATACAAAATTTTAAAGTAATGATATTTTTTCGACGTTACTACACAACTTCAGCAGCCGTTAGTTAACTTACGCTACCGTGAGTACGTCTGGTAACGACGATAATGTCCAAGTTTTTCCTCACAGAACTTGAGCCTCCGAAAACCGCTCGCTTTTGACATAATTTGTCTGTTTTAAAACTCCAGGAGTTCACAATGTGCTGTTTACACTCAGTTCAAACTACATATGGGAAGCTAGCCGCTGGTCGCTGCGTTAAATTGCTCCATAGATTAAAGGAAAACATTCTACTGACAGCTAACGGAATCAAATTTTCTGCGCATGCGCGACAATCAGAAAGTTTCACTGGGCAACCCCCTTATGCATAAGACTAAGACAGACAAACTTCATAGCCAATAATGAAAGTACCCTGACTTATCAGACACCATGCAAGCATTCACCCCTCTACCCGAAAGCTATTTAAAATCCCACGTATTCGAGGGTAGGGCTCTGCTGCAGCCTTATAAACAGTGCAACTAGAACCGGAGTGTCCACCGTCTACTGTAAATAACGCGGCTAGATTCTTTGGTAATGAGGGCATGAGCACCCTGTAGTACTCTGGGCTCTCCAAGAGAAGTTAAAGGCAACACTTCACGGGGAAATAATGCAATAATGATAATAAAAATAATCATAGTGCACGTTTAAATATCTCCAACACTGGGATTTTTAGAAACACCACAATAGGATGAAAAGATAGAATTATCTTTACTTGAGCTGTATATGTTATACATCATAATACTTTTCATTAAATTTCACTGAATGACAAAGGCAAAGCATTCTTATTTTTTAGTACCACCACCATAATGACTCAAAATAATGACTCAAATAATTAAATCTCATTCCCTCTTCGTCACAAACAAACTTTACTCCACTTTCAGGTCTTTCAACAATTCTGCAATGTCTATATGTGGCCTCCTGCTGGTTCCAGTCCTTGTGCAGCACAGAGAGCTCTGCAGACTCGTAGCTGCTTTGTTCAGTGATAGTTGGATGTGAGCAGCATCCAATGTCTCCTTTTCACCCCGGGAGCAGAGGAGGACTTCGTTGACCTCCCCTTCAACCTGTTTAGAGAAGATGGTGGGGAACATGGCGCTCACACGCTCCAATACACTTTTCTTCAAGGCTGAGTTGCGACACACAAGGTTCAGCATGAATACACCTGGTCCAATAGCAGGAAGAGATACAGAGAGGATAGGTAGGAACATTGTCAGGAAATACACAACTATGATGAAATATTTAAAACAAAAAAATCAAACTTTTTAAACATGTGAGACCTTTAAACAGTAAATTGTTTATTCAGTTTATTAAGAGCCTGTTGATGTGCCTATTAGAGAATAAATATGTGCATTTAATTTTATTGTTTAGTATGAATTATGCCAAATAAATTGTCACACTGTACCTCTGGGGGTTAGCAGGCTGGAGACTTTCTGCAAAAGTGAGGTTTCCACAAAAGCAGCAGGAGGACAGCTCATACCAATAGTACTATCTTTGCTGTCTACATCGAACATGATGGCATCAAACAAATGCCCACCTACAGAGGAAAAAAAGAAACAGCCATGGTCACTTCTTGGTATTGTTAAAAGGTAGTGGTTCAGCCTTACTTACTAACTCCCCTTACCTTCTTTCTCCAGGGCACAGATGCGTTCAAGACCGTCCCCAATAGTGACGGTCAAATGATCATCTGGTCTGAACCCAAACCATTCCTTTGCCACCTCAAACACAGCAGGGTCTAGTTCAGCAACCTCAACACTAACATTAGGCACAAAGTCCCGCAGAAACTGAGGCAGACCTCCTCCACCAAGCCCCACCAGGAGCACTGACACTGGAACATCTGAAAAAGAAGACGGAGAGGATCAAAAGAAATGAGTAAAGCTCCATCACTATGGCTGTTTAGTCAGTATTTCCTCTATATGCCATCTTCCTCTATCTGATCAACAAGACTGTACAAACAGGTGTGAACTGACCTTTGTTCTGTGGCGTGCCCACTCCAAGCAAGGCGAGGCCAGCCACCATCACTTCATGGTGAGCACAGCAGAGGAAGCCGCTGTCCACTGACAAAGATGCTGATGATGTTGATGGAGCAGCTGTTGGTTTAACCTTCTTTTTGTTCTTCTTCTTGTGACTGGACGCTGCAAGGACAAAAATACACATTAATTTCACCAGTCTACTGTACTTCCACAATATAAAAAATTATGCTATTTTTATAACAGTATATACTGCATAATGAATTTAATATTTTTTTTCATAGATTTTTTGTAAATGTTGAATATTTTTTTATTGTTTGTTTTTTTTTTCTTTTTCTGCTTTATTTTCTTTTGTGCTGAAGTTAATTATTTGCTTAGTGGCTTCTTCCATTGGATGTGTGTCATTGAATTTAAAGTGTAAATTCATTGCAGGTGCAAAATGGGTTCACGTTTTCATTCAACATTTCTCATTAGAAAAAATAAGGACAAAAATATTACTGAGAAAAAGGGAAAAGAACTGACCAGTACTTGGAGAAACTAGACGGCTCTCTGATTGGACGAGGGCAGTATTCGACAGGAAAACAAGCCTCCGATACAGTTCTCCGTCTTCTCCTCTGACATTCTCCACACAGTACTCCCCGCTCAGCTCACTCACACCCCTGCTGACTTCCTCTCGCCAGCCCAGATCACCTCCAACTGACAGAAATGGCACCTGAATGGAGACAAACAGCTCAAACCAATGCAACAATGGAAATGTTTGCAACAGAGAATGTTTTATATAACTAAGAGCTTTTCTCAAATCAATACTTATGAGCTTCTACCTGCTGGTTGATTGGCATACCCGGGGGGGCCAAGTCCATCACCATTGGTGACAGTTCTGACTGTATAGCCTGCATGTCTGTGTATTCCTGGTTCCTGTGCATTGCCACAATAACTAGGCGCCGAAAGTTGGCACTAGCTGCCAGCTGCTTTCGACCTTCAGTGGAGCCATAAAGCCAAGCTGTCTCACTGCCTTGAGGCACTGAAAAAGAAACAGAGGGGAAAATCATTAAAGAAAAACAAAATACAATCACTGTGACTAATAAATAAAGGCAGAAAAATTATTACATCTCACCAATAAAAATGGCAAACTGATTTGATCTTGGCACCTTGGCACCGGGGGGACAATCTTGCACTGTGAGTGTGTATCTGGGAAGGCCAGTCTTGACGTGACAGAGAGTAAGTGAGAGGTTTGAGCTGGCGTCTGTGGTTGTACGGAGCTTCTTTTTCAAGACAGAGTAAGCTTGATGCTCCCTCACAGCTGACAACAACTCTGACACCTGCATGAGACGAGTAGGCACCCCATCTTCCCCAAGGCACATCTCTAGAATAGGCGTGGGCATAGGTTGACGAAACTTGGTACAGACCAGAACAAAGACAGGCAGAGCAAAGGAGTCTTCTTCACTCCTACTTTCCTCCTGCAGGCAGTGGAGCCTCACTGCCCACCCCAGCTGAACAAAGTGCTCCACAGCCAACTTGATCACACTCTCCTGAGCCAGTGTGACACAGACGTACCGCCCACCAACACTTAGCACACGACCCACCTGCAGACACAATGCACACCAACTGATTAAAAAACAAATTAACTAACTAACAAACAAACAAAAACAATGATCTGCAGACACACTGACTCATTGGTTTCTCACCTCAGTGAGCATGTTCCTGGCTAGTGCTCCTTCTTGCTCTGACGCCATGGCATCCAGCGTGCCCTTGTCGAGAGCTGCCTGGTAGCTGGCATCCTCATATGGAGTTTGTGTGGCATCCACCTGATGGAAAGTCAGGCCTGGCCGGCGCTCAGCATTACGCTGATTCATGTGTGTCACCACTGTCTCACTGATGTCAATATTAGTTAAATGTTTGTAGCCAACATCGTACAGCTGTTCGCTTAGCTCAGAGTTACCACAACCAACTACCAAAACCTGAAAGACAGAAGGAGAGAGTACTAAATGATATGGTATTGCCATCTGCATTGGAGGAGAGTAACTTTTCCTTTAACGGTAGGAACAGTTCTGAGGAATTTCTATATATTTTTTTATTTGTGGCCTGCACAAATTGATTGCTAATATTTGGCAACTTAAGTTGCAGGTTATATTTTAAATCCAAAGGATGCACTTGCTAAATAT
>JAPZDY010000021.1:21575889-21588818 GCA_029783645.1 Ctenochaetus hawaiiensis | reverse complement strand
CATTTTTTATTTAACCAAACAGTGCATTAAGTAAATAAAGCTGGTTTCACCACCAACATCTAGAACAACAACAATGCTAGCTGAGTGTTTGTAATGTTTAAAATGCATTAATGGAAATACACTTTACGTTTGCTTGCTTGACATCTTGAAAGCCAGACCAATTATTGTGATCCAATATGTTTCTTACAGTACTGCACTGCCAATTTTACTCAAATTTAGTATCTTTGCAATTCCTCCATCACTGATCACATCAGACAGGAAGTGTGTGTCAATATAAAAAGTGACACTTGACAGACACAGCAAGAAATGTAATTTTACACATACTTACACATACAGGGAGTCAATGCAAATCATATAAGACAAAATGTAATTGAATGCATAGTGATTTTAAAAAAAGTAGCTCACTTTATGTTGGGCTTTAATGTATTTATGCAGCACGCCGCAGAGTTTGTTGTAGTCTCCGTACCACTCAAAAGCCTTCTCTCCGCGCTTTTTAAAGAATCTCTCCCAGTAATCTGCGGAGCTGAACTCCTCGGCAGTCCGAGGTAAAAGACTCATTTTGAGGTGACAAGCGTCTAAAATGTCAAAGTTTCAGCGACTGAGTCCGTTAATAGCTACTTGTCCACATGGCATTTGCATTGATTTGTTCAGCCGGACAACATTGCTGGCAGTACCGATAGCTGATTGGAGGATCTTTCGGAAGGCGGAGCCATATACTGCATTCTGGTTTGCTGGGGTACACAGATCTGATTTTATTGGTCGATTCTGAGCCGGAAGTGTTCGGTCCGATATTATTAATCTTCCGTGTGTCTTTCATCATGGCTGTGCCGGCAGGAAGGTCTATGGTCTTCGTGACTGGAAACGCAAAAAAACTCGAAGAGGTTAGACCCAAACACTTCCTAACAATGCTTACGTGCTGTCATGTCCTACTTTGTTTCAGGCAAAGTACTTATTTACTTATTTTCTTCATGCTATTCGATTAAGTGCTCGTGCTACAATGTAAGACACTTAGCACGAGCTGCAATTTAATCCAGAACTTTCTTGGTAATTTGACAAAAAAACTGCCCCGCTAGTTTTATTCTCCGTTTGATCAATGTTTTGATTCATGCTCTTTAATTTTGATTGTATCCAACAGGTTATTCAGATCCTTGGAGACAAATTCCCCCACAAACTAGTGTCAAAAAAGATTGACTGTAAGTATAAAATGCGAGTCCACCAGTAGAATGTATACTTTCATGTATTCATGCTTATCTAAACATGTCTTTATCCAGTGCCTGAATACCAAGGAGAGCCAGATGAGATTTCCATACAGAAGTGTAAGGAGGCTGCAAGACAGGTAGATATACTGTCAAGAAAGCAAATACTGTGTATGTATATGCATGCTGAATTACTCAAAGTGATGTGTTGTTGTTTGTTTTTTACCTTCAGATCGATGGGCCAGTCATAGTGGAGGACACATGTCTCTGCTTTAATGCCTTGGGAGGCCTGCCTGGTCCTTACATGTTAGTATGATAACTTTTTCATTCCATTGCATCTTCACAGCAACAATGAATATAACTGAAGACATACTTTTGTTATCTAGAAAATGGTTCCTGGATAAACTCGAGCCAGAAGGTAAGTATGAAAGTAGATGAAACACTCACTGCTGAGATATTACAAGAAGTATTTAGAGCTGCATAAAAGAAGTGAAGTTAGCTGTCTAGCATATCTAATTATTATTATTATTATTATTATTATTATTATTATTATTATTATTATTTTATAGGCTTGTACAAACTCCTAGCTGGGTTTGAAGATAAATCAGCCTGGGCCCTCTGCACCTTTGCTTTCTCTGCTGGAAAAGATGAACCAGTGCAACTGTTCAGAGGAAAAACAGAGGTCAGACTCTCTCTAACACTACCTCAGTTTTTGTTTGTGTGTTCCTTTGAATGTTTTGTTCACTATTTTTCTTGATATTTAAGGGACACATTGTGGAGCCCAGGGGGCCACGAGACTTTGGATGGGACCCCTGTTTCCAGCCAGAGGGATATGACAAAACGTAAGCAAAGACTGCTTGAACTTTCTTGTTCATACCACAAGGGGGAGCCATAAGACAATTTACATAACTTTCAGTTAATAAATGAGTTTTTTGTATTGCAGATTTGTTCAATATAAAAAAAAGCATCACCAGTGATTCCTTTCACTTAATGCTGTGCATTAGAAATAATTTGTCACTGCTGAGCCAAAAACATCCATACTGAATATTAACTTCCTACCTTTCATCTGCAGCTATGCTGAACTTCCAAGAGAAGTAAAGAATTCTATCTCTCACCGCTATCGGGCACTTGCAGCCATGTCGAAGCACTTTTGCCAAACCAATGATACCTCACCACAGGGCAAGAAGAAGAAGCTGGAGGATTAAAAGTCATTGAAGGCCAGTGCCAGGTTCTGTATTTGGAGCCAGTCTGTCAAACAGCAAGTCATTGGATCAGTTCTGACAATGCAGAGGATACTCCTTTATTACAATGACATTTTTTATTGTATGGAACATATGGTATGAATAACACGTTTGTGATCACAGTTTCAACTTGTAGAAAAAAATTGCTGCATGATATCCATTTTCCTGTATTATCAATAAAAATGTTTGTCAATTTTTAAACAAATTCCTTCTTACTTTGTTATTCTACATTGGTATTTCCCTGTGTCATTGCTTGCACTGTTCAGGAATGGAGCATGTTATAGATATCCTCCAGATAATATGAAAAGATAGCAGAAATCAATGCAAGATTGTTTGATTGTTCCTTAGTGGATACTAAGACAAGCTTTTGAGTTTTTGTTTCCAAGGACTTACAAAAAGGTAGACTTGGAGAAGAGCATAAATTATAAAAAAGAGGAGCTCCATGATCCTGATGAGAGCAGCAGACCGCTCTGTGGCCGTGACTGGCTCCTGGAGTTGTGCAAGCTGGACACCAGAGTGGGGGGTTTGGGAGAAGAGGGTCTCTGAAGGAGAGGGATGGGAGGGAAGGCGGGGTGTTCAGTACAAATGCAATAGTGATAACAGGGGAGTTTGAGTAATAAATGACCCTCGAGCTCCAAGTCTCTAAGCAGGAACTATGCATACACCTGTGACTGATGCCTCCCATATGTACTGAAAATGTCACACATGCACAAATACACACATCCTCTGAGCAAGACGAGAAGAGCTGAAGTCAAACTACTGCCATCACTGCTGGCCAGTTCTTTTGAGCATTGTTTCACATTTAAAATGTACAAAAATTTAATGACATTTTTGCTTCGGTTGTATTCATTTCAACCATAAATTTCTTTTAGAGAATCATAAAAAATACTATTGTACAAAGCCAGGAGAAAATTTCTTAAAGATAAAACCAGGTTTTTATTGTGGAGCTGTTTCCTTGTTAAATGAACAACATTGAAAATCACTGGACTAAACTGCCAAACCACAATTAAAGAAGTTAAAAATAGCTCCACCCCAAGTGCTGTAACAGTAAAATGCAAACTGAAAGAATCAGTATCACAAATCAAAATTTGTCATCTATAATCACATAGTAAACATTTAACTGCAGAACAAGTGTTTTACTTTAATATTTCAAATACATTTTACTGGTGATATTTGTACTCAAGTAGGATTTTGAATGCAGTGCTTTTACTTTTAATGAAGTAAGCATATATGAAGTTAAAGAAGATTTACTAATTATTTGCTTTTCCAACTAGTTATTGATGATCATTCTCAGCCAGTAAAAGTGACACTTCTGAAGAAAAAAAGGTTTCATGTTTTGTGGTCACCAAACCACTGTTTGCTTAGACCTCTAGTTTTGTTTTGAGACCGGCAAGGAAGTGGCAAGTTGTTGTGAAAAGAAACAGGAAAACTGAATTTGTCTTCATCAGGAAGACTTCAATTCACCTGTCAGCCAAGTTTTTAAACAGAACATGGAAGATGTGTGCCAGACTTAAGGTCGCTAGAGGTCAAAGACATGGCCATTAGGGCATTCTTCCTTTTTCCTCTGTGACTCAAAGTCAACATGGATACTGTCAGTGCTTCAGCATTCATGGAGATCCCCAAGGTACTGCCTATACAGTAGACAGTATTTCTGAGAACTGAAATGGTTCAAGACTTTCAGCCAAGAAAAAAGTTTGAATTGTTGTAAAAATGGTTTTTCATTTAACTCCGTTTACAGCAGCTCAAGGTAATTTTTCTACATGCATTTTTAACTTTACACAGCACTGAAGTAAACATGTCATTCACATGTGCACATGTAGTAGCACATGTCCTGATTTAAACTAAGCTATGTAAAATATATAGAGCCAGATTTTGCTTTAAAATCCAAGAGACCTCAGATCTATGACTGAATACATCAACCTCACAAGTTAACCTTTTAGTCCTTTTAGTCTAGGTTATTTGGACATCCAAGGTTGCACGTCTGGAAATAAATACACAAAGTGGTTAATGGAACGATCACTTTTCTCCTTTAATAAAAGATCAGAATGAAACTATCTAAAAAGAGAGACAATAATTTTTTTGTTAACCGCTTTTCACTGTGCATGATCACAAGCACATGACAAGTATCACAAGTCCAAAAAACTGTGACCACTCCACTCAGGTTACACAGCAGTGTAGGAGCTGTTTTCGCAGACTGAAAAAGCCATAAAGCCTTTTAAACTGTCTCCTTGTGTGAACTTTAAATCAGATGCCCAAAATCTGCATCAGGTCTGGAGGACAGGATGTTTTTAGACTTTGTTACAGGGAATCAATAACAGCGTGTTTATCCATGGTAGCCAGAAAGCGGTTTTGCTCTTGTGATAAATGAAGGAATGTAATAAGCTCGGATCACTGAAAGGAAAGAATGCCAGACTTTATGGGATTTTAATCTGTCATGATTGCACCAGAGGGTGAGAAGGGTTTGATGTGGCTTTCAGGAGATAGACCATACTTCCCCTTCCCTTGTTATGCGAGGCTCACCTGAATTCACTCCCTGTGATGAGTCTTACTTACCAGCACATTCAAGTGAAAACAGTTTTTCTCCACAAAGTGGCATACTTAACTGTGGAAAAATAACTTATAGTGAGTCATACATGCTGTATGACTCATGTTTTCCTAAATCTAAAAGGGTTGATTTCAGCTTCAAATCATCAATTAATGAGAGTCAATATCCATTCTATAAATTTTGCATTTCACCAAAATCACCCCTGAATAAAGTCTTTCCAGAATTTTTCAAGGTTCAGGCTAATGAATTATTCCACCATGAGGCCACTGCAGTGAACGATGGAAACAGTTGTCCTAATACATATTCCTGCTGGGACTTGCCCTCTCAATTTCCACTTCTAATGACCAAACTCAAGTTCCACTGAAGACTCTATGAATATTAGCTGCCTCTAAGCTCCAGAAGAAGTTTATGCTTGGAATATCAATTGGAATATCAATTCACCTTTAACCTTCTGACTACTGCTTTGACCTTTACTATTAATTATGTGTTTGCATTACCACATACTATAACAATGTCAAGTTTAAGGGCAGTATAACCCAAAGTGAGTGTTTGCAAGTAAATATCATGTGGTTCTGTAAGGGGAAGGTTGTGTATCAAAGATACTGGTAAGGTTTCTGTTCCCTAGTTTCTGTTAGCATCTTGCATCAACACGTGAGCAGAAAAACACACTTAAGGTTGATGGCAGAACTTTGGAAGGTATAGGCAAGGAAGGATGAAATACCTAATTGAGTAGAACAGCAGGGAACACAGGGGCAAAAAATAGCTTGTCTATGACATGCATTGTCTTGAATCTCACATTTCTCTCAGGTTTTAACATAAAACAAGAGCACCTTCAAAATAACATCAATGTAATCTCAAGACTTTTTTATCAAAAACATTTATTATGACAATATTTTGTTCACATCATGAGATGTTTTGTTTTATATAAGCTGTCAGAACAAAGTCAACATCAAATGTAGAATAGAGTGTGAATTTTTATGTTTCATGGCAGCAACAGGACCATCGATGGCAGGATCTACTTCCAAAACTTTCGGTTTCGGGGCCAAAGCATTGCTGGGGACCAGATTCTTGTGAGGCGCCAGCAAAACACAGTCATAATATTTCTTTGAATACACCTAAAAATAATAGGTGGAGGTCCTAAACTAAAAAAACAGATGCTGTTCTACCCAAACAAGTCTGGGTTATGCAGAATCAGAGTCTGTAACAAGCGCTGGAAGTCTTGAACCGTCCATGGCTCACTATTTGTTTCCGCTGGAGCAGCACTGCTGCTGTCGGGGCTGATACTTTGAGGGTCATTGAAGGTTATCAAGACATCTGTAGAGAACTGTGGCAGACGAAAAAGACCCAAATGAAGGGTCACTGTGTTCCTTGCCTCTTCATTGAATTTGGATACACATTGCGTCCCTGTCAGCATCCAGGCAGAGCTGCAGTCTGATAGGGATAGGTCAGACTTGGACAGGGGCACAACGCTGGTCACTTCAAAGGCACCTGGCTCTAAAGCTTTGTTACTGCTTGCTATGTCTTCAAAGTGATACCTAGCAGCGTCATGGTCTGCCACCTGACCCTGGTACTCCACGAGTTCAATGATCAGGCTCTGGTCGGTGTGTGCGTGGGCAAACACCTCCTGGTTGTCCGGGATCTCTCTCAGCTCACTGATGTCTTTGATGCTGTGAGGGAGGACAGCAGACAGAGCTCCTCCAAACAGAGGATGAGACTGAGCAGCGCTGCCTCCAGCACTCTGCATGTCCATGTGAAGACTGTGAGCAACTCTAAAGAAGGACCAACAAACATAGCGTCCGTTTTAAAACACCTACAGTTACAGAAACATTGCCTGTTTAAATAACAGCAAAATGGATAATGCAGAACGTTTACCTGTTAATACAGCGTGGTGCACAAGCGGCCTCAACGTCCTTTTCCGGTAAAAGTTTATGTTCTTCTTCTGTTGTTTGTAAATCAACTGTACACGCATAGTAGGTACACTGCTGCCATCTATAGGTGAGGTGGACATGCACCCAAAAATTGGCAGTGGTGGAGGATGTATTTAGATATTTTAATAAATTTAAACTACACGTACAAAATTAATATCACAGCGTTAAAATAATCAATTTAAAAAAATGTCCAAAGGGTTGAAATTTTGCCCAAGCAAAATGTGTGACCAAAAGCGTCGTGTGCTTAGAGTAGCTTTCAGAATTAAAAGCGCTTACAGATTTATTAATATATGCATACATTCCTGAATTTTTAATCGAATTAAAATTTACTTTTTAAAATGCTGAGAGGCTTAACTAATAACAATTCTAAGTTTTATTTTAAAACATGATCATATTTTAAACACGGTTAAAAATTCACCAAGAAGATGGTTTTAATTACCAAATTTGTTCGGAGTAGTTCAAAAGAATGGTATTTTTCTTCGAGGAAATAGAGTATTTGCTGAGTAAAGAATAAAAAAACAATTACGTGTAAATATTTGTCCACGCTGTCAAACATCTGTGGAAGGTCCTCTCCTCCTCCAGCTGTTTGTGTTCATTTCCTGGTCAGCTGATCCGAACGGAGAAAATACAAGCGGACCGCTGGCAACTGTAGTAATAATCCTGTCTCATCGTTTCTCATCATCGACAGCGTTTGAAATGAACGTGACAAAACAGTAAAGCCGCTACGAACAGTGAAAACTCTGGATTGATACCCCTTGTCTCTGCGTGATTGTATTCGCTGGCATCGAGCATCGGATCTTGGGTGAAACAGCAGGTAGCTAGCCGCGTTAGCATCCTTAGCCTAGCTTAGCCGGGTAGCCAGATTTACCAGTGGACCAAAGGGCCTGTCTGAACTAGCTATATTGCTTCACTTTGGTATCTGATTTTAGCCATTTAATCGTTTACAATGCTCTCTTTAGACTTTCTTTAAAGTGGTGTGTCAATGTAACTCAATGATTACTTTGATGGACAACGATAGCCTGACGTAATTGTAAATTTAAGCTAACTTACACCTCAACACACTGAAATGTCAACGGCTGTCATGTTCTGTTAACAGCTATTTTGAATACAAGCTGATTTCTAGAGCTTTCAGTTTTATTTCCAGTACTGAAAGTCATTGTGTGAATTTGTGTGGACCTAAAAGCTATTAACCTTACCTTGGCAGTAAATAACAGCACTTATCTAAAATAGCTGTGCTCAATGGACCCAGAATCATGTTTTCCTCCCTTCTTAGAAATTGATTAGGCATTGTGTTGCATTCTGTTCTTAAGGTGTAATCCATCAGTTGATTGTGATTATTAATAATATAATTTTATCATTATAAACTTGCCTCAGTTCTTTTGTCTAAACCTTATGCACATTTTTTTTTTTTTGTGCTCGAATTCTTTTGTTTTAGATCAGTTTTAACAAACCATACAATTAAAAGAGAGGTATCCCTTGACTTTTGCAAATTATAATATTACAGCAATGAGGAATTGAAATTCTCACAGTAAGCATACCTTCAATGGGCCCAAGACATAGGAAGGTGTCATGGGATGCATCAGAACAGAAATTTATTATTTATTATAGTTGCAAATTACAACTTTAATGTGATTCAAATGTTGTTTTTTCTGGAGTACACCTTTAAAAATTCCTTCTTTGAGATAGACTTTACTCACAGCCCTAACATGTTAGGTTTGGCTTCTCTTGACTCTCTCCTTATGTGTTTTCTTTGCTGCTGTCACTGCTTCAGATAGAACTCTATCCTCTGCTTCTCATCTCCTCTGCTTACCGGAAAGCTCCTCTCCTCTCCTGGCCACTGAAAGGCCTTTTTCCAAACGCAGTGCCAGAAAAGGACGCTGCTGAGAAAGCCACAGTGTCCGACTGAACTGGATTCAATGGTATATGTCACGTTGTTGGATTTAGAGACGTGTTTGTGTGTATGAGTGAGACTGCTCTACTTCCCCCCTGATGTTTACTTCAGGGCTTAAGGTTTTGTTTCATTGTAACAGAGGCACTTTATGAAGGCACAACTGTGTACTGTTGCACTGTTTGTGACATGTAACTCTCAAACACAGACTCAGGGGTGTTTAACTGGAAGAACAGTGTGTTCTCCACATCCGACCCAGTAGAGTTTTTACCCAAGGGCAAGCAGAGATATGATGACATCTCCTTTCATGGCTCGGAGACTTAATACCTGCTCAAACCAAAAATATATTTTAATAGGATATCTTAATACTCTCTCTTTCTTTGTTCACAGACAGGTCATAGACAGAGTTTAACAGATAGATGGCATAATGGAAGAACCATTTTCATAACATGTTCCAGTTAAATTGAGATTGCAGAGGAAATAAATGAAATCAGCTCTGTGACTAATAACAAAGTCATGCTGTTTAACAGGAAGCGTCAGGACTTGAGGCCTCCTCAGATTGCTTGACCATGACCAGTCTCATTAATGCAATAGTTACTGAGCGAGTTTAGATTTAAGGTCTCTCTCTGTTCATACACTTACTGCTTTCTTTTCCATGTCTGGCTGCTTGGCAGGAACTAGCTGTGGTTTTGCCTGCAAGTCAAATCTCTAACTTCCACCTCCTAATATTAGAGTACTCTATTTTAGCAAGAGTGATATCTGTGAGCATCAGGAGCTTTGTGGCTTGTTGCTGGTCTGATGAGGTCTCTCTTTTTTCACAGAGACCTCCCCACAGTCCTACAGGTTATAGCCCACAATCTTTTTTCTCATCCTGTCCTACAGAGGGAGCCGGATCGGGAGGAGCAGGCTGAAGACAACATGCCCCCCAAGTTTAAACGACACCTCAATGATGACGAGGTTACGGGATCCATTCGCAGCGAGAGGGTGAGGCACAGGAGTTGTTTTTCTTTTGGGGGGGTTTGGTTTGTTCCCTTCATCAAGGGGCAGAGGGTGGGGGATGATGGGAAAGTATCTGATATTTCAGACTTTTAAAGAGTTAGTGTGCTGCAAGCAGAAAAATCTTGAAAACTGACAGTCACTAAAAACAAAAACTTATTTTTAGATTCTTTGCTAAACATTCATAGAAGTTGGAAACATTGAATGTTTTTGAAAAAGTCTATTCTTGTCAGGAACTGATGTTGATATAATTGATTGTTTGACATAAATGATTTTGCTGTAAAAATTCTAATTTCAATATGATAATAATAAACTCTATTTATATAGCACATTTCATAACATAAATTTCAGTTTAAAGTGCTTTACAATAAAACAAATCAATTAAAACATTACAAATAAGAAAAATAAAGACAAGTTATTAGTGGTTGAAAAACAGCTATTAAAATATAAAAATCAGTAAAACAAATATATATTTTAAAATGAATCATCTTGAAATATTAAACAGTCAACCAAAGATGGCGTTTTCAACCAATTCCTGAGGCTAACATTAGCATAATTAGCCGGCTAACTACAGTTCATTTAAACTGCGAGCAAAAGATGTTGTTTGGCATGGAAATGAGAAGCCTAATTTTGTCCTAATTTTCGAAAATTTAGCTTGGCTAAGACTTAAGTCTTTCAGTGGTAAACCTGTCCTTTATTATTGTAAACTGCATATGTGCTGTGCAAGTAGGAAAAATGAGGGAATACACGAAACAGAGTGGATCTTTGAAGGAGGTAAAGATTTCAAAGAGGGTGAATTAAAGAAATTCTAGAAACTCCTGAGGCTAAATGTCTGGTTCTTATTAAAGTGATCATCTCCTCCCACCTGGCTGCACCTTCCCTTTCTTCCTTCTGTTTCTAACTGAATACTTAATTCAGTCCTCTTTCCTCTGTGTAATCCTGTTTGTTATTGTGTTGAAACAGGATCAAAGCTAAGCTTATAGGGAGACTCACATAACAAAATGCTCCCTTCCACCTTCCATCCTTCTCTTTTACTGCCCGACCTCCAGTCCTCTGATAATAGCTACCAGTTCTCCCATGTGTCTCCCGTGCAAGACAGTGGAAAGAAACAAGAGACATACAGAAGGAGAGTATTAGTGCCTGGACCTGTAAAGTTCTTTATGATCATATGGCCGACATTCCTTCAGTTTTTTAGTAGATAGCAGGCTATTTATAAGAAAACTGAATGTCTGTATATTGGCACAGTGTTGACTGGCAGTTTTCAACATCTCTGGAAGCCCCATGTATTTCTTTCTCTTAGGTCTGTAAGAAGGTGAACAACATGATGGAAAATTTGCAGATTTGACCTAAACTACCTCTGCATAATCTCTGCATACTCTCAAACACAACATATGAATGCATGTATTGTTTTCTGTTGTTCTTGTTATCCAGCAGCAGTTCATTTGTTCCCCCTTTCCTGCCATCCAATGAGAAATAGACTCTTCCAGTCTCCTGGTTTAAATCTCCTCCTGTGAGAATTTAATGCTGCTGTCCTCACTAATTCTCTATGAATAGCATTCGACACAGGCTGCTTTCTGCCCCTGTTAACACCATCAGCTGGTTCAGACATCGTTGTGATCGTAGCAGTATTTCTACAAATAATCTACTTCAAGATTGCAGAATATTTTCTTTTTATTTGATTCTGTTCAGGTCGATTTTGGCCTCTCGGCAAACTGATCGTCCATGTCAGAGTCAGATGTTGAGGAGGCTTAGTGAGCATAAGAGGAAGTTTTTATATAAGTTTCTGCAAGTAAACAAGAGAACAGCAACAGTCTTTAGCTGTAAATGAGTCATCATAATGTAAGTGGGCTATAATAACAGTGTATTTTTGGCCACAGCTGCCCTCTTAAGACAGACAGATAAGACTTGTATTGATCAGTATAGAAGCTTTTTGATGACATGAGTTTCATATCTCTGTATCAGCAACGTTAGTTCTGCCTGGGCCTTTTAACTGACAAGATGCTGCTACTTGTGCATGGGCCTGACCTCAGATCCTTGAAAATGAATTAAATTCTGGCTGCAAATTTTGTAATCCAGAATAAAGGAACTGCTAACATCACATATGGTGGGTGGTGAGGTGATATCACTACAAAAACCCATAGTTGTTATCGAGCAACCAGAATTGTCAAAGAACCAGTGGAAGTGTAACCTGATGTGAAAATCATTGGTCGCCTGCTGTGATTTCAAATCCCTTCATGGGTTGGTCTCTGTTTAGGAGACAGTAGTCAGTCGATATCCAGAACAGACACTTATCTGACCTCTGACCTTTTAACTTTTTACAGAGGAACCTGCTGGAGGAGGACTCTGATGAGGAGGAAGACTTCTTTCTGTGAGTTTGTATGAGGATACACTCCAGTTAGGCACCAAGCTTATTGAAACATTAATAAATCAAAAATATAGTTCGAATGAAATTTGCACAGCAGAGTCATTACACCCAGATGATGAGAGAAACATTACTAATACGGATTCCTTTAAGCAGAGTGCACAAATTGACTTCAGAATGAGTTGTTATGATCGAACATTCATACATTTGATGAGTAACTTTGGCTTCGTTTACGCCTCTTTTCCAGGAGAGGGCCCACAGGACCCAGATTTGGACCTCAGAATGACAAAATAAAGCAGTAAGTACCGACACATTCCTCATGACATCTAAAAGCCAGAGGTCAGAGTAGCATTGCCAACACTTTTGGCGTTTTGGTGTTAGTGTTATGCAACCATGGCTTGTCATGTTTACCAGAGGCTGCAGGTTGTTCGTGGCTTGTGTAAGAGGGGCCATCGCGCAGATTATTGTGTAACCTTCCCAGGACGTCCCAGTCCCTCTGCAGTATGTTTCCATATAAAAGTCCAGTCGGACTCAGCCGGGGAGCAGAGGAGGGCATGGTTGAAAACGGTCTGGCATCCAAACCAGTTTCTCCACAATCTGTTTGTCCTGAACAATCTGTCATTGTTAGCACATGAAACCAGATGCCATCTTTACTGGTTCCAGGAAAGTTTTGTGTACTTTGCCCAAGCCCCTCACCTCTGTGTATATCTGAACCTAAACCCTGCAGGTCAGCCCCTCGCGGTGTGTTTATGTGTGTTTGTGGCAGCTCATGC
>JAPZDY010000021.1:21561094-21575789 GCA_029783645.1 Ctenochaetus hawaiiensis | reverse complement strand
GCTCATGCATCTTCTTGATGATGTGTTTTGCTCTGGCTTTGGTTTTGTGTGTTTTATGTTAAAACCCTTTACTTGTAATCAAGCTGAAGTCAGAGGCTGATTATTTCCTGCAGTTCCTTGTCTGAGACAATCAGGGCTGCGCTGATGGAAAATGTGATCGTTTGTGAACAAAAACAAAATCCATTGTCTTGTATGTCACTTATGAGCCTGTCAGAGTTTTACTTTTTTTGCCAATATCCTCCCTCCCACTGACCCTGCACCCTTTCAAGAGGTATTTCTAACAGTTATTTTAAAATAAAATTGATTGAAAAGTAAGTAAGTGCACTTGTCATACCATACACAGGTGTGAGTATCCTGAAAAGAAGAAAGATTTGAGCGAAATTTTCCAATTTGCCACATATTAAACATATTAAACAGGTGCTGGAAGTGAGGCTGTTAAGCCTTTTCACAGGCTGAATTGCCTGCCAACTGAACAAGACTCCACACAGAGACGAGGATATTTTTTGACAAAACAGGTGTTCATGCTGTGTTGGTTAATAAAAAAAAAGGGAAAAAACAGAAAACAATCCTTGATCACTTGTGTCCTCAGGGTGCAGTCGCAGGTTGATGAGGTGATCGATGTGATGCAGGAGAACATCTCCAAGGTGATAGAGAGGGGCGAGCGTCTCGACGACTTGCAGGACAAGTCTGGTGAGTCCCACTTAGACAGACCTGTGTGTCCACATTTACAAAGTGAAAACAAAGTGAAATAACATTAACACAAACTCTACAAGAAATGTTTTTTTTTTTCATGTTTACTCTCCACAGGTAGCTTCCTGAGTTTTTGCACATGGCTCTGAGGATTGTTGTCTCTGCTTTATGTATTACTCAGGCATTCTCTTATATAAATGGAAACAAATCTGCAATGTGCATCTATTTTAAAAGAAAAACATTTGTTAATGAGGGTTATGAGAGTTTAGGTATGACTTTAATATCACAAAAATCTCCAGTGAGATCTTAAAGCTGCCTAAAAATGAGACATATTTAGCATAAAGCTGTTCTGCAATAAAGGAAGACAAAATAAATTTTCAACTCTGCATGAAATGTTTGCAGGCTGTGATTCCTGCCAAAAGAGACGGTCAAG
Source organism: Ctenochaetus hawaiiensis (assembly GCA_029783645.1). Taxonomy (NCBI): domain Eukaryota; kingdom Metazoa; phylum Chordata; class Actinopteri; order Acanthuriformes; family Acanthuridae; genus Ctenochaetus; species Ctenochaetus hawaiiensis. The sequence goes on along the minus strand of JAPZDY010000021.1, from coordinate 21,574,666 downwards.
ATGGATGTATTACATTTCCAGTTTGTGACTCTGTTAGATTTATTAAATAAAAGAAGTCTGGATACTTTCTATTGCAAAATTGTCAGAAAATAGCCAGAAATTCTGTCTTAATTCCCACAAGTGAATGTGACAGCTTCGAACGTCTTGTTATTTCTAAGCCACTGGTGCAAAACTTACAGATATTCAACTAATTTAATAAATGACAAAGAAAATGATCAAATCCTGGGTTTTTAGTGGCTAGAACCAACAAATGCTTGATATTTTTGCATGAAAAACATTAAATCAGCACAGACCTTTTTCTTTTTATCCTCCATGGACAAAGAGCCGAGCCTGAAGGCCTCTTTGTGTCTCTTCCCTTGTCTGTTAGGCCTCAACATGATGTCCACACAGATGTTGCATAACATCTTCTCTCTGTCATGTTGACCAGTCGACCAAGACAATGACGCACATCTTGAACACATTTGTGTTTGCATGAGTCTTTGTGCTTCTGTGAGTTTCGCTGTAGTTGTTGGTCTTTGGGCCCTTTGTGAGGCTGGTGTCCTTAGTTGGTGTCTTTATTTGAGCAATATAATATCCTGTGATTGACATTTGCAGTTTGCTGTCTGACTCATGTGCGAGCAACCTGTCGTTAAATTCCTCAAGATTAACAAGCATCTTCTCAGAAACCTCGTCTTGAGTGCTTCTCTTTGTAGCAGCCACAGATCGTTAACAGGCACATGGACGTGGAAACGGCAGACACATGACTGACACAAAGACTCTGAAGAGGGACGGGGGCTTTAAGACGCACAGCGCCGCACGCTAGGGAGCCGTAAACTTCCTGTTAACACGCATAAACATCAAGTTACCAACAGTATCCAAGAAACAGAGAGGCAGAGCAGTGTGGGCGAGAACTTTGGAGAGGGCTGTCACGACCAGGACAGAGGAGAGGAAGTCTGAGCAAATGTGTTTATATAGCAAGTTGTTCAACAGTTCGTGCCAGTTTTTCAAAAGAGTGATTCAAAAGCAGTGATTTCACCAGCAGAGCTGAGCGTTACATAACTGTAACACCTTAAAAACTGCACATGCACGACGCAGAGCCAAGCAGTCAGAGTCACCTTATCCAACATCAAGTAAAAACAATAGTTGGCCGATTGTTTACTTAGTTATTAGCTAATTGTTTTTTCTTCCCTCTGCTCCAATTAATATTTCTACTCACGTGTCCTAATCTGTGCTGCCGTCACGTGACCATCCAGAGAGCCTATCGGACAACGCGTCTGCCTTCAGTAGCCGAGCCAAACAGCTGCACAGAAGGATGTGGTGGAGAGACATGAAGGTTGGCTGGCTGTCTGTTTTAATGTGTGTGTGTGTGTGTGTGTGTGTTTAAATGAGAAACACCTTCAGCGTGTATTTGTTTGTTTGCGTAGAAGCAGGAGTCAGTGGTATTCGGTGTTACGAGTGGAAGTGTTTACTGTGTGTTGTTTCCTCCACAGATGAAGATGATTATTGCCTTGGTAGTCGTGGCCCTCCTGCTCATTATCATCAGTGAGTATTTGACCGAACACACTCGCTCAGTTTAAACCTGCGTGACGTGCAGAGCTTCACGTTAAGTCTTCTTTCTTCTCTTTTTCAGTTCCAGTGATCCTGCGGTACCGCTAGAGCCTGATGAGGAGGATGCAGGAGAACCCCTTTCTCCCTCTTCTTCATCCTCTCTCCGCTCTCCTCTCTTCACACAGTCCTCCACTCCCACTAGGGGGTGCCAGGCAGCCTCCCACACCCTCTTCAGTTTCAGCCTGTGTACCCTCAAGGATCTGGCCTCTGTTTGCCCTTAGTACAGATCTTATCATTGGTAATTCCACATAAACGTGCAGTGAGATCAGTACTAAGGCTCGGCTTGATCCATTGGTTTGAAACTGAGCTGCAGAGAGGAGACACAGGAGAATCATGGGAAATATTTTAATGCAGTTTGGGAGAAAGAAAACACCGACTCTCAGCCCTCTAGTCAATGTGAAGGAGTGCTCCATTCCATGATACATATCACGTGTAGGGCCCTGTCTTTGCTCTGACAACAGGGAAACTCCAGGTTGTGCATATATATCATATAAATACCATAGATACTGTAAAAGGCAGGGAATCCATGCCAACTAGCTGGTCTGAATGTGCTGCAGCAGCCTCCAATAAAGGGGCTGTAATATTTAGCGAATGAACCTCAGATGTCTACCCATGATTCCTTTTGTGCTGTCTTCTCACCCTGGCCTCAGGGTGAGAATATTTTCATTCGGCTGTGTCAACACAAGGCGAGGGAACATCTGAGGTTCATCTGTGTAGTCAAAGGTCGCTTCTTTTAATCATCAAAAAAGGCTTCGTGATGGAGAAAAAGCGATTTCACTTATCAGGTATGTTTCCTCATCAGTGCAGATGACTGGAAAAAAGGATGAGAAAAGGGACACTAACTGTTCAGACAACATCCTGCTTATTCTTTTCATAAATCACTGCTTTTTTTTCGTCAGCTTGTTGTACTGTACGGAAGGACCGTGTGAAAACCAAAACATCCAGGTTATGAATGTCTTCTCGCCTCTCTTCGCTCTAAACTTTTCACTCTTCCCCTTCGGTCGTGTCGAGCTCTGGGACGGTTTGGTCACGGCTGTCGTACTTTCCTGCCAGTGACATTAAACCGTCTCTCACTCTGCAGATGGTTCAGTCTGGTTTTAATACAACTTTCTGTCCCTCTTTTTTTTCCACTGTTTTTTTTTTGAAGTTCCTCGTTTCTTTCAGCCGCTCTGTGTGATGCCTGTATGAGTGCTGGTATTCTTTCATCGCCGCTGAGAGGACAGTTTATCTCTCTGTGCCGTCGCATTCGAGGAGGAAAAAATTTAAGTGAACTGTAAAACAAATGTTGGTGTCATTGTGTCTGGATTAATCAGTATATAACAACTGCAACTCTCCACTGTCATTTTATTCTTATTATTTTTAATGTAATTTATTTTAGCTGTAAATATTGATTCTGTAACGATGTACAATACTCTGGCATTGCATTGGAAGACTGTGATATATTGTTTTGCTCTGAAATAAAGTGATTTTAAAGGGCATTGGTCTGGTTTAATGTGGTTCATCCTGGAGGGAGGAAATCAGGAAAAAGAAGGATGGAGAGAACAATCAGTGGAAAATAAAAGAAGAGATTGGGTTAATGGAAAGAAAGCTGAAGAGGGGAAGAAACGCCAGATTGTCGTGCAATGTCTTGACCATTTAGGGTACCCAGTGAAATCCTGAGCTTTTTCATCTCTTCTTATTACCCACCTCTTTTATTGGTCCGTGAACAGTCCCAAGATGGCACTAAAGTTTGATGGACTGGAGTCTGTGATGCGTTATTGTTCTGACAGACCTGCTGCTGAAGTTTTCTCAGGCCTGTAGATACAAACACACTGTGACAGCTCTGCCCTTTGACCAGCCAGCGTCGTCCAGCCCTTCAGAGGGAGCTGAGATTAAATTGGCCCACAGGGCTCCTTTACTTCATTGATCGATGGCAGATGGCCTTTAAGTTGCACTGTGCTGCTGGTGCGCACGGCGGGGGGGCGGTGGCTTTATTCCAGCTTTAAAGATGAAGAGTATAGAGGTCATTTCTATGGAAGGAAAAGAGAAGAAAGAGGAAATTCTCTTGATACATTTTCTAAGTCTGATCTGAAAACTCTTTTTTTCTCCCTTGCCTCTCATGTTTTGCGCACATTTATTTCATACACTTGATGTAGATGTGACAAAATGATGCACACCATTGAAAATCTTTCCTGTTCAGCTGCAGGGGAATCAAAGGTGGTAAAGTCCTGGTTGAACAAGTGGCCGTAAAACGTTACAGCTCCTCAGGTCTGACAGATGTGTGTCGTTGGCAGACACAAGTCATTCACTTTACTACAAGCTGAGCGCCTGGAAGTTTGATTTTGTCTCTGGTCTTGGACTCTTTCCATCCATGTGCATTAAAACAAAAGAACTAAGCGTAAACTACACAGTATATTCGTGCATGAGAGGACATTTTTTTTATCCTTTTTGCCTGTTGAAACACACCCACACTGGCAGCAGAGGATGTTTTGGTCCTCTGTTGGAGGCTAATACTGGATGACTTCAGATTCCGGGCATAGCAGCAGATATATGAGTGCTATAAAAGTGAGCTAAACTCACGATGTGCCAAACGGCATTAGTCAGTCACACATACACCCTGTCGAGTGGAGACTCTGCCTCCAGGGGTGAGATGCATGTGTCATTAGTTAGAGGAAGAGGAGGATAAAATTCCAGAGAAAGAAATACATCTAAATATTATTCATTGGGGTTCTAGTAAATGAAATAATGTTTAAGTGTTTAAAGGCATCCTCTATTATTTCATTCATTATAGTTGACCTCTGTCTCACTCTTCCTGATGTGCCAGGAGCTTCTTTCCTTACTGGTCCTCTTCTCCATTGTCTCCACTACTGGTTCCATGTGTTTTTTATCCCTTGCTTTTCCTCCTACGATGATTTATTCAAGCCTTTATTTCATGTGCCCCCCCCCCGCCCTTTTTTCTTTCTCACTTTTCACTTTCTCATCTTCAAGATATTTCCTGAATGAGGATGTACCCCGACTGTGAATATCGCAATGCGATGTTTTTTTAAAATTAAAGACATGCCGTACCTTATTCATCCATTCATCCATCTGTCCAACTAATCATACGCTTCCCTCATCAATCAGGACGAATGTCTCAGATTCCACCGGCTGTCTGTTAACAAGTGCTGGCAGAGGAGGCTGAGGCCGAGCATCAACCTGCAAGTGGAGGAGTGTGTTTTTTAAAGTGCGCACGCTTCCTCTCGTGCCCCCCCGCCTCCTTCCCCCTTTGCTCCCGTTGCCCTCTGGCCTCCCTGAAGTGAAGCATTTGGGTCAGATGATGTTTTAGGGTTCAGGGTGGCCTGGAAGGTCAGCAGAGATGGATGTTCGAGAAGTCTGAACATGTGCAGACGCAAGGAGAGATGAGAAGAAGATGTGCAGGAGACGAGCCAGTGCAGATTTAAGGAACCCAAACAAAGAGGCAGGATATGAGGGGAAAGCTGAGACCTGTAGAAAGCTGGGACTTTAGAGACTGGATGGTGTGTGTGTGTGTGCGTGTGTGTGTGTCTGCACACCTGCCTCATTGCGTGCATCTCTGAGCAAGTGTCTCACTTTCAAATCTTTCATCCTGCCTCTCTGAAAATAAACAAGAGATCATCCTCTTGTATCGCATGACTGTAGAAATGAGCCTCGCAGGCAGCGGTTCAACGCTTCTGACATTGTGTTAAACAGAAGAGACAAGAGAGCAGGGAGAAGAGGCAGACCTCAACAAATCCACCCAGGCAGCCAGTGACAGGAAGTGGACTCGAGGAGGAATGTCTCCCGGCAGCTCGCTCATGTTGGATTAAATATAAATGTAAAAAATTGAATCTGCAGCTCGAACACAAACACACACACTGTCACAACAAAGTCAAGCTCAGCTGAGGAGACCTGGTTTATGTCGGAGTCGGGGGTCAGCGTCAGGTATTCGGTCATCGATTGACTTGTAACCTCGACCCTTCGTAATGACAAATTTTATTAGCTGCTTGCATCACGTGCCGGCCCCCCTACCGATATGAAAAAGGACACCGGCTCCTGGGGAGGTAATTGTATCCAATGAGGCCCAGCTTCTCCCTGCCACGCTGGGCCAAACCTCAGCTAAATCCCCTTAGACTGAATCCAATACCGGGGGACGTTTACAGATAAGAATAAATGACATTAGAGGGGCTGAATTTAATAAACATGAAAGACAGAAAACTGTCGTGTTGGAGGTTTTAAATAACAAAAACACAGCTTTCGCAGGAGGACGAGCAAACTCCAACATGAGTGAAAAAGGGCTATTTTAGTCCCAAAACAACCAGCATCTCATTACTTTCTCTTTTCCTCCTCCCTCCCTCCCTCTTTGCACTGACCCCCCTCCCCATCTTCTTGTCTCCCCTCCCTCCCTTTCACCTCTCCTCTCGTCTCCCCTCTTTGCCTCTGTCGTTCCCCTCCAGATTGTATAAATATCTGTGAGCAGTTGGGAAGAGCTCAGTGTTACAGACCTGTCCACTCAGAAGAGACAGGAGAGCAGAGCAAGAGAAGGGAGGAGAGAAGAAGAAGAAGAAGAAGAGACACCTGAGAAAAGAGTCAGAATAAGAAACGTCTAACGTGGATTTGGGGAATTAATAAAAGATCAAAGGAGAATTCCAGAAAGAAGAAAGAGATTCTTCAGAGGGAGAATTTGAAGCAGACTTTTAATCTGTCTGTGAGGAAAAAATCATCTCCAGTATGTTCCTCCTTCTCTCGTTGTGTATGTGTGGTCTTCTGCTGAGAGCTGAGGCTCAGGACCGAGCTGCTCTGTGGAGGGGTAACGACAGAACTGGACGATGCCAGTACACCTTCACCGTTCCTAGCCCCGTCGAGGCCAGCTGCCCGCAGACGGGAGGTCCAGAGGTGGAGGGCCTGAAGGCCAGACTCAGCATGCTGGAAGTGCTGGTGTCACGGCTGACCGGAGGGGAAACTGGTGGTCCCCAAAGAGCCGGAGCCAGCGCTCAGGCTGAGCTCCAGGAGGCACTGAACCGAGCCGTGGGGGAGAGGAACCTGCTGCAGGGGGAGAAAGAGCAACTGGAGCAGGAGCTGGGGAGGCTTCAGCGCAGGATGGGGGAGATGCAGAAGGAGACGGAGAGGCTGAGGAACAAGCCCTGTCCTCCGCAGACCCCCGCGGTGCCACCAAGCCCCTCTCTGCAGGGCAGTGGCCTGATGAGACCTGCTGGGGGTAAGAGATACACTCAAACACTCTAAGGAGCTAAAAATGTGAGAAGCTTAATGACATTTATAAATAGAATTTTATTTTTACTATTGAATATTTCATTGCTGAATTCCCAGCTTGCACATAATTGTATAATAAATTATTTTATATAAAAACTTCCCCTTTCCATTCTGCTATTCAGACGCACAACTAGATGAACTCATTGACAGGTTGTCCTCCTGGTGAAAAATGTATTTGTAACTGACTGAAGGATGATGGGATAATTGTAACAGAGAAGTGATGACACATAAATGTCATCTATGTATGGAATACTATGTACATATGAAGCGCATTGCACAGGGGGTTTCTGTGTGTGTGTGTGTGTGTGTGTGTGTGTGTGTTTCTCCTCACACCGTATCTCCCCTCTAAGAAAACAGAGTAATGATTTGTGTGCATCCTCTAATGCTGCATGTTTATGTGCATTTGTGCGGTTGATGTTTTGATCCACAGAGGCGCTCAGCTCAGGTTTCTCCTCCTCGCTTCCTGCCTGCACTTAAAGGTGACGGTGGCAGGCCAGAGAGGGTCGACTCACTATTTATGAGCACATCCTACCGTCTTTATGACTGGTGTTTCCCTCTGCATGACGAGCATGGTGCGAATAGCCTGGTGGAGAAGGGGAGGTGGGAGGGGGTGGGCTGAAACTCGATGCACGCTCTGGAAGTGGTGGTTCCGTGCCACGGACTCATCTCGGGGCTTTTGATGACGCCTGGTAGGTCAGGACTTGGTGAGGATGGAGGGGGCTGCAGAGGTCTCAGGGCCAAGAACACTATACTGCCAGGGGTTAGAGGGCTGCACGGAGCTTGGGACTTATCTTGGAGCCAGTAAAGCCCTGGCATTCGGTGTGTTTGCAGTGGCCAAACATCCCTCTAATTGGCCTCCGTGCCTTTTCTTTTCACCCACCATCCCCCTGTCTTTTGTCAGTTAAGACATCCCTCTGTTTACCTTCCTGGCTCTCTGAGTGCACGACTTGTAAAGCTGAGGTTGCCAGCGGCAGTAAATCCTTTCCAACCATCCACCCGTCCACCAGACATCCCTGCTCCCTCCTGCATCAGGAGAGCTTAAATATTCTCCTGCACACACCAGTTTATCTGCTTATCTCCTCATGTTTACACCTGGAGACTGAAATACACAGAGAGCCCCCCCGCTCCCCCCTCCCTCAGGGTGAGAGGCAGATGTAAAATAGATCACAGTGAGAGGAAGAGGAAGAGCCAGAGGGGAGATACATAATAAAAGTCAAAACATTTTGGCAGATTTGTCACTTTGACAGGAAATTTTTAACATTTTTCGATTCAGGCAGTTTTTTTATAAACTTCAACGCTGATGTTCTGTAAAGCTATTTTTGGACTTTAAAAATAGACCCTCACATAAAAATTTGCAACAGTTGTGGCAAAACGATCAAACGTGCCTGTTTGCTAAAAGTGGTTACACTAAATAAATGGAGACCTGGCTCCTGTTCAATACAAAATTAAATGGTGCGGCTGACAACGTTAAGCAAGAAAATCATTTATAAGATCACATTTGTGGAAAAACCTCAGAAATCTGAGGAGTGCAGGACAGACTACATGGCTGGATTGTTGTCAATTTTAAATCAAATCTAAATGTTTTTAATCTGTCTGTTGATTAACCATGGTGCCTTGAATTATGAGTATGGAGAAAACTTAAAAGCCCACAAGATGTTTCATGAGCATAATATTATGAATAAGCTGAGTCAAACTATGTGGAGGATTGGCCCTAAATCTTTGTTAAACTCTGAAAGCAGAAGGTTGATTAGGCTGCTGTCTCCTCAGTCTGAGCCTCCTCTGGGAAATAAAGACCCGTCTGGACTGAAGGGTTTATGGTATTCAGCTGAATAACGTCCCCAACAAAGAGGTAGGATGTAAGGGCACTAATGGCACACACACACACACACACACACACACAGGGGGAAGACTGTAGCAGAATGCAGAACGTTTACCTGTGATGATGATGATGAAGGGCTGCGTCCTGTGGGAAAAGCCTCATAGCAAACCTTTTTAACCCTCAAACTACTGCTGACCTTTTTCTTTAACAGCCCTTTAAACATGCTCAACCCTTAACGTTCACTTTTCCAGTTTTTAACACACAGGAACTCTCCCATGTCGCTGTTGCTCGTCGGCCACCTCATTACAAGAGAAACCTCCCACTTCTCTTCATCAACGCCGAGAATAAACATCAGCTTCCAGATGTTAACGTTTAATGCTCTCTGCATCATTAAGGCTCATTATGTTCCTTAAGTCGCTGGACGCTGCACGTGCAAGAGCACAGCGGGTACATGCTCGCCCTTGGAAAAGGACACACAAACACACCTCCACCCTTTCATGAAAACTCATTTGAAAGCACTTTTCTCTTCTGTAAACATCATTTTCTTTGCATCAATCCTCCGAGGAGTATACAGTTTACACTGTTTGACATTGATATATACATTATATATTTACTTTCCACAGAAATGGTTTTATGATGGAGCAAACGGGTGAAACGAGGGCAGGGTTGGGGGGTAAGTGGGGATAAATGAGAAGGGGAATGAAAGAAAGAAATAGAGAAAGAGAAGGCCGATCCCTGACAGTGACAGACGGGAAAAAAGAGCCGAACAACTAAAAGCTCAGAGGAGATGAAGTTGACGGTGTCGAGCTGGGAGGGGGTGTCGAGTGTGACAAGTATGTGTGTTTGTGGTCGGTCAATCTAGCGACTGTCTGACTCCAGAGCAGCTGGGAATCCGTTCAAAGGTGTTTGTTTCCTGCTGTCACATTCCCTGTTGTCAGTAGTGCCGAAGCCATGTTTAGGTACACAAACGGTCTCTCAACTATTGTACCCGACATGTGACACAAGGACAAAATCACCTCACTCTGCATGTGTGTGTGTGTGTGTGTTTAGGCTCCAGTCCCATGTCTCACCTGATGAACAGGCCCAACAGGCAGGGAGACAGCAGCAGTTTGAGAGGTGGGATACGTTATTGTGCTGAGTCACTTCTTCCACCTTGCTGAGTCACATTCTGTTAAATCCACCTCTCGGTCTCTCCTTGACAGACTCAGCATGGCAGTTCGGATCTCCAGGCTTCCAGGAGCTGAAGGCTGAGGTGACGGAGGTCCCCGCCCCTGACAGCTCTGAGGACAACACAGGTCTCCTTTAAAAATATTCCTCTTTATTTCCCCCTGACAGCTGGCTGAGCGTCTTTTGCCTGATGAACTACAAATCACATACATGTTAAACCACGCAGGACCTTTATGGGAACTTTGCTGTTAAATTTTATAAACTGAACCCCACGTTTTCCAAAACGTCAGACATCCATTAGTGAGAAAATATTTTATATGATCAGCTGAAGCCAAAATAGTGGATAATAAATTTAAATTAGCATGAAGTCATCTTTATTTAACCTTGTTTAACGACCTTATTACTTAACGATAATGCAACTTTGACATCAAGTGCCACCATCTGACATCATGTTAAGGTCAGAGCTGGAAAGATTATGCAAGCTATGTAATACACATTCCTGTGGCCTGTTTCATGCTTTTCCACTGAATGATGCAATAATGCACAAAGAGGTGCAAAAATACACACAAAGGCAAAGAAGAAGGCTGCAGCTTAGTTTATGTTGATGTAAATTTGAAAATATTTCAATATTTTCAAGTTTTTAATGTGGAAAGGCATACATTTTACATCTTTTTAGGTCTTTGAGGTCATGCAAAACTAGTTTTAGTGACAATTTAAACCAAATTTTTCTTTTGACCGAAAGAAAATTCAATTATTAAACTGAAAATGATCAGAAAAAAGTTTACAGAACACATGCTTTGTAGTTAAAGCATATAGTCAAGTAGTCCTTCAAAAATCCTTCCAGGCAGCTAAAACCCATCTAACTCACCCCTTCTCCTCCCTCCTCCTCCTCCCCCTCTGTCCATCTGACCTGACAAACATGACACTCACCCCCCTACTGACAACCTCAAAGCAAATACTGCTATTAATACTGCAGCATTCAGGGCGAGAATACCAGCGTCATGCCAATCCTTAGGTATGAGAGCCCGCTTAATTTTTATGTTTGTCTTGTAAATGTAAAGAGAAAGCCCCTCTAACAAGGGTGTCACACTCTCAACCTCCCCATGATGGGTTTCTTAAAGCCACACCATCGCTCTCTCTGATAAATGGCTCCCAGCAGGTTTGGTTGTTGAGGAGATAATAAAAAAATACACGTGCAGTCACCAACACGTGAAGTCATACAATCTCTGATGAGGCCAAGCCACAGGAAGCTGCATGGTAATACGTGTATTTATAAGACATATTCCCATCTAACCCTTATTTCGGTGCTACGTCCTGGACCAGAGAGGAAGAGTGTATTTTAGGCCGCGGTAAATATACAGCCTGCCTGCTTATCGTTTTCACAGTAAGACAAGCAGCAGAGAGATTTCCTGCCCAGGATGAGTTGCCGCTCTGATGGCGGTGACTCAGGCAAAAAGTTGCGGTCAACAGAGATGTCAGGCAGCATCTGTAGACCTGCTGTCTGCCTCCATGATGACAAACTATGACCTCATTAAAACCCCTGATCAGCTCTCGGATTTCCGTCATCATCCCCAAAGTAGATCTAACGCTGACTGTGTTACTTGTGTCCTGAAGTCAACTCAAGTCGGAAAACGCTGAATGATTTTAAGAGAATTCAGAAACCTAGGTCTTCCTGTTTTTTTCCAAGTATTGAAGAGTGAAATTCTCTGGTTTCCTTTCCTTCCTGTTTGCAGGTTGTGGGGAGCTGGTTTCAGTCGGTGAGCCGGTCAGTCACAGGAAGGCCGACAACATAGAAGGTAAATATGGAGTTTGGATGCAGGATCCTGAGGCCGTCTCCCCTTACGGACCCAACATGGTCTGGCGTATTGACACCGTTGGTTCCGACGTCAGGAAGTTGTTTGGGTATGATGATATGGAACAACTCTCTAGAGGTTTTCCATCAAAGGTAGGTGCCACATGGATGGTTTTTAATTCACAGGGATGAGTAAAAACCTTGCGTAACATCTTGATATTGTTTGTTTTCCCATGACAGGTCCTGTTGTTGCCAGAGCAGGTGGAAGGCACCGGTGCCACTTTGTACCGAGGATCTCTGTATTTTCAGAGACGTCGTAGCCGCACCCTCATCCGCTACGACCTGGCCTCAGAGAGCGTTGCAGCCCGTCGTGACCTCCCTCACGCTGGCTTCCACGGCCAGTTCCCCTACTCCTGGGGAGGCTACACGGACATCGACCTGGCCGTGGATGAGCAGGGGCTGTGGGCCGTCTACTCCACCAGCAAAGCCAAGGGAGCCATTGTGATCTCTCAGCTGGATCCACACAGTCTGGAGGTGAAGAAGAGCTGGGAGACCAACATCAGGAAGAATTCGGTGGCCAATTCCTTCATCATCTGCGGCAAGCTGTACACCGTGGCCAGCTACACGGCGCCCGACACCGTCATCAACTACATGTACAACACTGAAACCAGCCAGGGGAAGGCCATCACCATCCCCTTCAGGAACAAGCACCGCTACAACAGCATGATCGACTACAACCTGGCTCAGAGGAAGCTGTTTGCCTGGGACAACTACCACATGGTGTCCTACGACCTCAGGCTGGGTCGCCAGAGGGCCAACTGAGGCCGCCATGGTTAAAAATGACATTTCCTCCATTGCCCCCCCTCAAAGACTCAGAGCTTTAGAGCATTATATGAATCAATGTGTAGAAGAGTCTAACCACCAAACTCCAAAGAAAAAAGAAGATGTATGAGGAACAGCGTCCCCCGCAGGTCTGCTTTTGTCTTCCGAGGGCTTTTGTTGCGGCACAGTCCACAAAAATGTTTTAGAGAAATTATTTTTGTACTGCCTTTACTTCAGATGTATGATTTTTGTTTTATTGTTAAGCTATAAATATATATGTTTGAGGTCTAAAATATTAAACATAGTTTTATTTCATAAGTGGCATAATTATTGTATGCAGTTTATAATACAAACTTGTTTGGTACTACTCGCCCTACAGTGTTTCACCATTAAACATCTCATTTATTAAACTGCTCTGTCACTCAGCATTTATTGAATATTGCATGCATTTGTACACTGTATTCAATATGATGATGTAATGTTCAAAATTGTCATGAAATAAACTTCTTCCTAAACTACAAGTTGATGTGGTCAACAAAATGTCTACTTCATTGGAGGCTGCTTACAAAGGAAAACTGTATATCTCCAGATTTTGGTTTCAGTTTTTACCATGAAAAACTTTTGAAAAAAGTTGTACCACTGCAACTTAAATAAACAATAATACAATATAATGCAAGGCTGAAAAGCTTGAAATGATGCTCTTTTTCCACAACTTGGAGATGCATTGTCCCAATTAAAAGCAAATGCTTTTTAATCAGCTAAAGGTCATTTATATCTTTCATCATCTGGCTATTAACTCAACATTCTCATCTGTAGTTGCCATTTAAATGTTAAGTACATAATAAATAAATAATAATTCATTAAATCGAATGTTCTGCAGAATAAACAAGCTAAAACCTGGCAACCAAATACTTTTCTAATGGCTGACAGCAGATCAATTAATAATCATTTAATAGTTTAAGCTTCATATGTAGACCTTTATTACACTGAATTAAAAGTGCTCCTAATTTCAATGCAGGACCTGAACATTGTACTGCTGCATTATCACTTAACTAAGCTCTCTGAAGGCCTGCCTTTTAGCACAAACCTGGAGTGTTAACACAAGAGGCAGATTATTACAATACAAATGGCTCTTTAGAAC
>JAPZDY010000021.1:21542884-21560994 GCA_029783645.1 Ctenochaetus hawaiiensis | reverse complement strand
TTATTATTATTATTATTATTATTATTATTATTATTATTATTATTATTATTATTATTATTATTATTATTTTCATTTTATGAATTTTTTTTTTTTTTTTTTTGCTTAAGGAGCTGAGTACTGTCTTCATGCTGAGGACCTTATTTGGGGTGGGGGTGGGGGTTGGTGTTATTGTTGTTGTTATTGTTGTGCTTTTGGATGTTGATTGTGTGCAGGCATATGTGTTGTAATCTGAAATGAGAAAAGCAATAAAAAATATTTTGGAAAAAAAAAAAAACTAAGCTCTCTGAAATGTTTGTTTATGATGGCTAATGTTGTAGTGACACCTGGTGGTCAAGTGTCATCAATGCTGAATTTGATTCGGATGTCAAGTAATATAAAGGAGAAACATCATGGAGGACTTCCAATTAAAAAAGAGGCATCAATGGAAAAACATCTCAACAGTATATTATTTTTATTAGTTTCTGTAACCAAACCAAATGTAAATAAGACCGTACATATTTTAATACAGCGATGAAACCCCTGTACAAGTTCAACAAAAAACAAAAAACAAAACAAAAAAAAGAAAAAATATCATAACCCTCCCTCCCTCATCCATCCTCCAAAGCAAGGACTCTTCCCCCGGCCAGGGTTGAGGTGAGGAGGACACCCTCCCCACCTCAGGGTGCATACTACTGTACATATCTGAAGGACCCTTGTCACCACAACCCCGAGATGAAAGCATTGTGGGTGGGACAGCCAGCGGAGGTGAGGCAGAGACAGAAAACAGCACTGATTGCTCTCATCAGTAAAGACAACAAAACAACAACTGTCCTTCTGCCCAAACCCTTCAGAACTTGAGGCTTTTCATTTAATCCTTGTCCTCATTTTCTGTCTGTGTCGACCCTCAACAACAAGAGGGAGCAAGAACAGGACACACTCAAAAGTTTTCTACTGTCTCAACAATCAACTCCTCACCATTTTCTATTTCTCTAAATAGCCCTATCCTGCTATACTCTAGCTAAGGGCACTGAAATCAGTCAATAGCAGCAGGTCTGGGTGCTTTACAGTGAAGTGTGTAAAGGTGTGTGTTTGTGTGGGAGCAAAGATGGATGTGGAAGCAGTGAAAGGGTGTGTGTGATAATAGCCTCGAAACTGAAACAGCTTTTAGTAGTGATCATACATCATTCATATCATCCTTGAAGTTCACTCAAAACTCTGCTGCCATGGCAACAGCAACTCTAAAAGGCTGTGACATCGTCTCTGCGCCGCTTTAACCTTTGGCTAAATATACAGAAGAGTCCAGCTGCAAGCTTTCCCCCTGTTTATACCACAAACACACACCTGACCCACACACCCCAGCACATCAATAATTCTCAGGCAAGGAGATGAGAGCAGAAGGCAGGAGCAAAGGCTCACAGGCAGACTAATCAATAAATCAATCATTAAATTCAATTAACTGCTGCATTTTTTTTTTCACATTTTCCATTCTGGTAAAAACAAAAAATCCCCAAAACAAAATGACAACAGAACTTCTCATTTCATGTCTCTGTGTGGCAACCGTCAATGAAACCGTTGAGTGAGTGTGTGCCCATGTGGTAATATGGTGCATCTCCAATTGCACATGTCTCTCGATTAATTATGATGGGGGATTGGGCAACAGAAAGTGTACTTATCTAAATGACATCTCCTTAATAAGATTGTTTTGACTACAAAAACAAAAAACAAAACAAAACAAAACAAAAGAACATTCTTTCATTAACAAAACAGGTTGCTCCTATAATATGCGTGATCCTACTTGGGAAATAAAAGGGACAGAAATCAAGAACTATAAAAAAATGGCAAAACTCAGCAGCAAAAATCTCATTTCAAATTTCTTCCTCCAACTCGCCTCTTATCTACCGTCACAGTAGATTTCTGTGAAACAACTTGTGCAGCCATTTTATCGGCATCTAAATACGATGGAAGAATCCAACTCAAATGCCGCCACCTACAGTGGGACAAGACAGGGGATGAAAGAAGAGGAAGAGGATTATGTATACGCAGGACAGAGCCTACTCTCAGCAAGTACTACCACCTGGATCTCGACTCATCCTCCTCCCCCACACTGTCCCCCAGGGCTGATATGAGGTGGTGACTGTGTGAATGGGGCTAGATTCTCTTTCTCTTCCACCCATGCATATCGTCATCAGCAGAGGGTCAGGAGCTCTTTACTTGCCCTCTTCTGGTTTGATGGCCTGCGGTTTTATGGGGCCAGTCCGTATGGGCTTGGCCGTGGAGATGGGGGGTTTGTCTGAATCTGGGCGGTCGCTTCCTGCCTGGTGGTTTGGGGCAGATGTGTCGTGGGAGGGTTTTCCTCCCTGATCAAGCCGTGACACTTTGCTGACTTGTGGAGCCTTGAGTTGCTGCTGTTGCTGTTGTTGCTGCTGTTGTTGTTGCTCTGAGAAGAACTTATGAGTGGACTGAAGCACCTCAGCCCGCTGCTTTGCCTACATTAATAGAGATAAAAATTAAGTTAACACACTCATGCTCACTGAAACACAATCTCCTCATCTGATGGTTCAACTAATGTAACAGATGCACAGAACCAACATATAACATATGGGACCAGACCTTAAGGTCCTGTTCAGCCTTCAGAGCCGCCTGTGTGCCTCTGGGTGCAAGGGAGGGACCAGGAGGTCCTCGGGGAGGGTGCTGGCTGTGCTGTGGGTGCTGAGGTCGGGGATGAGGCATGAGACCACCACCCACATTGGGCGACATTGGAGGGCCCATGGGAGACCGCTGGACACCCCCAGCAAACGAGTTAGCATGAGGAGGTCGAACCAGAGGAGAGACAATGTTGGGCTGAGACAGAATCTGAAATAAAGAGGCAACATTTGCACTTTAGATCAATAACTGGTGGATTTTATAAAACAATGAAAATACAGGTCTTGTAATTATTGCTCTACCTGTGGGTTGAACTGGCCGGGGAAGTGCTGTGTCATCCTCATGCCGCCAGAGCTCGGCTGAAACTGCTTCTGGTATAGCATGCTGTTCATCTTACTGGACTGGCTACTAGGGGAGGTGGAGCTGGCCCTGAATGAATAAATGAAAACAATGAAATTATCTCGACAAAGTGCATGACATTATGATACATGATGGTTGAGTACACTTGATACATTGACTTTTGTATGTCTAGCACTAGAAAACTGGCACAAAGAATTGCTTTTCAAGGCCCAGCCAACTGAAGTTTTTGTGCTGCTTGTGTGTACACATTTTTTAAACAAAGTTAAGCTTGTTGCTGTCAATATGAGAGTTTGGATGTGGTACCTGTAAGGACTGGAGGTGGGTGTAGTGCTCCTGGCACTAACAGGAGGGGTTCCAGGCTTCACATCCATCCCACTGCCAAAGAGTTTCAGATCCATGTCCATCTGCAGAGTGTCAACACAAAGAACTATGAGGGGGCTGCACTTCCGAAACTCAAAAACAGTCTCCTCTCTCATCTCTCTGTGTCTGAGAGCCACACATGCATAAACTACGGTACCTTGCTGGTGGGAGGTTGCATCATGCTGTGGTTTGGGCCCATGATGCCTCGGTACGGCTGGGATACTGGGGGCTGTCTGTTGATGTTGGGAGGCTGGGCCTGCGGAGGAGTGGGAGGCAGTGCCAGGAGAGGCTGGCCTCCACCCGAGCCAAAGTTTGGCAGAGACAGTTGAGAACTGGGCAGAGGCACTGTCACCTGGAGATAAAAGATACACAAATGTTTAATCAACTAATTAATTACTTTTCTTTCTGCTGATACATTTGCTTTGGGGGACATCACAGCAGACCTAGTGCTTGCTGGCAGACAGGACTCCACCCAAACCAATATAGAGCTCTGCAAATTTAATTTGGCATCGTTTCTTTACTTCACTGACAGAATTTACTCCAATTATTTGGGCTGGGACCATAAAATAGGAATGCCCAGGGTTGTACATCCTTAGTGGCTGGTGAACAACACAGGGGTCAGTGTCTTGCCCAAAGATGACTGAACATAAGGACAGGAGGAAGGTAGGGATTGAACCACCAACCTTTTCACCAGTAGGCACCCTGAACAATCTCTATAAATCCACAACTATCGCATTCAATTGATTCACTAATTCATAATTTGACAGACATATAGAATTTAACAGACACATTACCGAAACTGACCAAATTAGGCAGTTTGGAGACTAATATGAAAAGCTAAGCTCTTTAAGAGGTTTACAGATACCAAGTGTCTCACATTACGTGTTCATGTTGGTTACCTGTTGCATGGCAGAGCTGGGTGACTGAGTGTTGCTATAGTAACTACTCTGGCCATGTTGTTGCACCTGCCCAGAGTACATGTTTGAATGCTGATTCATCCCCTGTCGAGCCTGAACCAAAGACACAAGAATGTCAGATAAAAATAACATAAAATTGTAGGGTACAGTGCAGTGTTTCCTGTAAACCGATTGGTTACCTGTAAAAGGTGTGTGTCAATAAGCTGAGAGCCTCCCATGCCAGAGGGCTGGTTGAGCTGAGGCTCAAACAGAATGGGAATGTGCTGGGTGGAGGAGGGCTGCTGATAGGCCAGATTGGTCTGAGGCTTGCCCAGCTCAGGTGCCTGCACGCCAGGGTAACTGTGCAGGGACGGTCCTGACAGCATCATGGAGGGCTGTGACAGGCTACTCTGCATGAATGCCTGCTGAGACCTGAGAGAGGATGGATCGAGGGTTAGATGACAGAACCTCGTTATCATGAAACAGGTATAGTGGCACTTCAGCAATACAGTATGTTACTTCATTTATTTGGAACTGACAAAGGAAGAAAGGAAGGAAGGTGTGTGTTACCTGTAAGGCTGTAGAGAGGAGCTGAACAGGTCCTGTGGCTGGGAGACTGGAGGACCAGTGCTGAGTCCTAGCTGAGCCTGGTGAGTGTGTTGGTGTTGTGGCTGACCTTGCAGTGGAGCGTAGATAGGAATGGGAATCTGCTGCACCGCTGTTGGCTGTAAGGTGGAGTAACACAGATGCTATTTTTAACTTCAACATTAAATAAACATTCCTAAAGAATCTAACAGACCAGTAAAGTCCTACCTGTGAGAGGCCAGGCTGGAAGCCTTGCTGCTGTGCCAGGGATGGAGGAGCCAAGCGAGGGTGAGGGGTACTGAAGAGGTGGCTAGTGTCCATGTAGAAAGCTGGAATCTGAGCTGCAGAACCTGAAAATACAAAGGATTAAATATTACATACAGACATTAGCAGTCATTCAAAATGGTGAATGGATCAAAATGTTAATAAAAAAAGAAAAAAACTCTTTCACTTAATGACAATCATTCCAAAGCAAAACTCTGAGATGCACAGTTCACCGTCAGGTTTATCTCACCTGCTGCAGACTGAGAGACATACACTTGTGGGGTCTGCTGCTGCTGGGGCAAGAGGGGAGGCACACAGCCCAACTGAGAGAAGCTGCTGCTACTGCTGCTACTGCTGGAGGAGGACAGACTTCCACCCTGCAGTTGCTGAGGCTTAACCTTACAGATGTTAGGGGGGTCAGAGGCCGTAGTGGTCTTGGTGCTGAGGGATGATGTTGTATAGGTACCAGAACCTGCAGGATGGAGAAAAACACATGTGAATACAAGATACTACAATGTAAGCCTTGATATTACTGATGCACAAGAGGAAATCCCAAAAACAAACACACATGTAAGTCAACACAGTGTTCAATGTCAGAAAAACAATACTGTATAGAAGAGATTTTAACTAAGAGTTATGTTACCTGACAGTGAGGTGCTCGGGGTAACAGACGCCACAGGGATCTGTGCCATGGAGGCTGAGGAGAAGGTGGAGTATGAGGATGCACAGGAGGTGATAGGGGAGGAAGATGAAGTGACAGGAGAATTCTTCTCCAGACTCGGGGAGTTCTCCCACGCTTTACGAGCCGATTCCATCTGAGGAGAAAAGCAAAAAGAAACAAGTGCTTCAATAATATTTCACTCACACTCTTCTCAGCAGTTTTTCATCTTCTACATCCGTACATCTGTTTACCTTTAGTGTTAGGTCAACAGTAGCAGGGGAAACAGTGCTGAGGCTGGAGCTCTGCTGCAGGGTCTCTCGTCGAGGGAGTGGCAATGAGTGCGGTAGTGCCACCTTAAAAACAACAAAAAACCCCACAGTAGTGTTTGAATTGTGTCTGCAACAACGATGTGGCCCAAAGTGTGATCTCTTAAGAATAAAAAGGAGAATATATTGACACAAAGTAAGGATGTGGACTCACATTTGCAACCAAACTCTCTTCCATTTTGTTGCCTCCAGTGGGAACACTGTCAGCCAATGAGGAGGAGGGGGTGGTGTAATCAGTGACGGACTCCTGAGAGAGCAACACATAAATTCAGCATTCAACAAACATGATACAAAGAGTTGATGATATACAAGTTGATAAACGTATGAATCAATTGATAAACTCACTCTTAAGTTATACTGAGTTAGTAAAGGAATTCATAAAATTACAAAATTTAATACATATAATTCACTAATTCAATTATTATTCAGGAAAAAAAGGCTTAGCTGTGATGATTAGTGACAGTGACAAACCTTTGAGTTACTGTTGTACTCTGCTGATGGGACTGTGATCATGCCCTCGATGTCTCCTCCCAGCTCTGGTACTGTGGTGTCACTTGTGGGAGGACTGGAGTCTGTGGCTCTACTGACGCCTCCTCCAGGGACTCCTCCCTCCAGCCCTTCGCCTTCTCCTCCACGTGCGTCTTTGGCCTTGCGGTTCTTTAGGGAACGCTCTTTACCGATGGGACCAGGCTTGTACTCCTTGGTTTCCACTGGTTCCATTTCAGGAAGCTGAGGAGGAGGGAAAGATTTGGCATTTTTAACCAGAGTGAAGTTTTAGGGATTTAGGTTTTGCTTAATAGCTTAAAAACATTAGGTTTCCACCACTTTCGAGTTACCTTCTGTGTTTTGATTGGGCCAGCTCGAGGTTGTTTTTGTCTCTGTTCTTTGGGAGCAGGTAGTTTGTTTTCAGAGCCAGTTTCTAGCAACGCAGGAACCCCATCACTGTCAGTGCTGCCTGCAGATGATGGTGCTCCAAACTGAATACTGTCTATTGCCAATTCGACACTGCCCTCTGATCCGGGCTTCACACCCTAAAAAAAAAAAAACATCCCATGTTTTTTCATGGATTATGGCAAGAATTAAAAGGTCCACACACTCAAAACAAAACATCAAAAACATCAACAAGATGAGATGGGTAAAAAAGATAAGATGAGCATATTTTACACACCTCAGAGGACACTGTGCCAGTAAAGGAGGTAAGAGGTTTGTTCCAGGCACTCACAGAGGGTGGCTGGGGAGGACTGATTGGACCAACTGGAATATATATTTTGCATAAATTAATAATTATAATTTCACTTTTGTATCTTGTAAAATTTAAGAGCTGAGATAAATTTAGGACACTTTTAAGACATTGACATGTTCACTCACGCTTCTTGACATCAGGTAGGACAGTGGAGCCTGCTACCTTGTTCTCCCACAGTTCTGTACCTAGAGTGCTGTGTGTCTGTGTGGGTGCCGGGGGTAGGCTCTTTGAGGTAAAGTCCACAGTGGCAGGGGAAATGGAGGACAGAGGAGCCACTGTACCCTCTAGAGTCTGAGGGGATGAAGCAGGCTGGGATGGGGCAAGGTGAGAGTGCTGGGGAGCGGATATAGGGGGCGGCTGTTGGGCCTGGGGCGTGGAGGCTACAGGGGGCTGTGACTGTGAGGCCTGTTGTTGTTGTTGTTGTTGTTGTTGTTGCTGCTGCTGTTGTTGTTGTTGTTGCTGTTGCTGCTGCTGCTGCTGCTGTTGTTGTTGTTGCTGCTGCTGCTGTTGTTGTTGTTGCTGTTGTTGTTGTTGTTGGGATGACTGCTTTTTAGCAAATCTTGGAGGAAGCTTTCCTCCACCCCCTCTGCCCTTCTCACCAGAGCCTTTTTTACTCCAGTTCTGCAAAGTATTCTTAGTATTAGAAAAGTGTACCATATAAAAGGAGGCAATACAGTATGAGAGGTAGAGCACATATCAACAAACTGATGTACTGCTGTTGTAGTAGCAGAAGCCATGCCTTTTCGTACCTGAGTAGTCTGTTCTTCCTTTTTCCGTTTCTCTTCATCTTGCAGCCGTTTTTGTTGCTTACGGGAGACCACCTCTGTAAAGCCATCATCATTGGCGCTGGACTGTGGGTCTTCCGTGGTAGTGACCTCTGGGTGGTCATCAATGATCACAACACCTTCAGTTACAGAGAAAAAGTAATACAGAACATTTACATTCAGTTTTCAGATAATAAGCAGATGGAGACAAATACAAGTTCCTGACTTCTAAATATGAAGCTAGTATCGGAGTATAAATAAGTTTACTCACTGGCATAATTGTTCAGATCAAACTGAGAAAGAGCATTCTCCTTGGGCTTCTTGGCAGCCTGTTTGGCCTCGTCTTTGCGACGGGCAGACTGTTCTTTTGCAGACCTTTGGGATGCTCCTCCAGCTGCTGGTGCTGTTGTCTCTGAGTTCTGTTGGGCTGCAGGACTGTTTGATTCACAGACATGTTGGAGAGGGAAAATTTTAGTTGGTGAGAACAACAGTGAGAGGGTGAAAGCCTAAGACGCTGAGGAATTTTACATTTAAATTAACAACGAAATGACATGAGAATTGTTTGAGAATTGAAATATGTAGATTCTGCAGAAGTGCTATGCAGTACAACTACTAATTAGGAAGAATACTACACAAAAGGTTTATTGTGTGAGAATAAATCTGCACTGTTATTCTAACACACACTGTTCACTGAGTCAACTTCATTGTGCAAGTGATAATGTGAGCAGACAAAATAAATGCTTAACAAAAGACAAAAGCTCAATTGTTCATACTCACCCTTTACGGCCGGCTTTGGCTCCTCCCCTCCTCTCCCCCTTGCCCCCTGTGTAACTCCGGCCTGGTTTGGCTCCACTGTTACCTCGACGATTTTGTCTTTCTGTAGGCCTCTGACTTGAGAAACTCCTCTTGGCTGCAGGAGCCCCTTCTCGTTTTGGAGCCACCCCTCCATCAGGGGGGCTTTTATTGGGGGTCAAAGAGCCCTGGGGGGCTGCAGGTGCTGGGGCAGAAGCAGTGGCTGCTTCACTTGCAGCCTCCAGAACTCCTTTCCTTTCTTCTCGCTCTCTCCTTTCGTTGAAGTCACTGCTCTCTGAGGCAGTTTCCCATTCCTCATTGGCTTGATCTGAAGAGTTCTGATTGGACAAGTCAGGGGACTTGGTACCAACTGCAGTAATGGTGGCGTTGCTGGTCTCTGGCAAGGGAGCTTCTATCGGAGAAGGCAAGTCTGTAGAAGGCATAGTGGCTGCCGCTTCCACAGGCACAGTTACAGGAGTTCCTGGAGCTCTAGACAGGGTTGGGGAAAGGGAGATTGGGGCAGGGGCAGAGCTAGAGCTAGGGACAGCAGCAGCAGGCACTGGGAGTAGAGGGACAGGGGGACTTGGGGCTGTCTCTCCACTAGCTAAAACTGCAGCCTCCCGTTCTTTCAATCGCCTGAAACGGGGAGGTTTATCTTGCCTTGGAGGCCGTGCTGGCCTGGATCTGCGAGGCCTTTCTCTACTACTCTGGGGAGCCCCATCCCCAAATTTCTTGCTATCAGACTTAGGGGGCCGTCTGTCAGTGGGAGGATTGTCATATCTTGGTGCAGACTCTGTGTCCTCTGGCCTGAATGTTTCCATGGGTTTAGAGGGCCACTGAGAAGAGGAATCTCTAGCTGCTGGTCGTCTAAGAGGGGCTGAGCGAGGGCCGCCGCGTTCTCTTGCTCCACCTCGTCTACTGTACAATCCTCCTCTTCCTCGTCGAGAAGGCTCTCCTTTAGGAAGAAATCCTGGCTTGGGTCTGCTTTCCTCGTCCCCTCTAGATCCAACCTTTTCTCCCATGTGAGGTGGTCCAAAGCCTGGCTTGTGCAGCCCAGCCCTGGCCTCCCCTGGAAGCTCTCGTCTCAGTGGACGGCTTGGCTTGGTGCTAGGCTCACGATCAGAGGGTCCTGTATCACTGGCAGACTCCCTCCCACCTTCACTTTCAGAATCTGTGTCCGAACCACGGCGCCGTCTACGCTTTGGTATAACCTCAAAGTCTGAGCTCTCACTGCGTGTCTCGCTCTCCTCTCTATTGCGGAAGGCAGCAGCACCTCCACCAGGTAAATCAGAGCGTGATCGGGGCTCTCTGTAAGGGTATTCTGCCCGGCTTCTACCACGACTCCCCCTGCCTCGGCCACTGTAAGTCCCCCGGTAGCTTCGTCCTCTGGAGTAATACTCCCCTCGACCACGTCCTTTGAAATTAGCATCAACAGGCCACTCTCGCTCTCTGTCTTTATCCATTTCCTTCTCCCTTTCACGTTCCCTCTCTCTCTCCTCTCGTCGGTAGGAACGAGGGGGAAGATTTGACTCTTTCCTGGAGGGCAGTTTGGGTTCTGGATGTTTGTCATTGATGGGCAGTTTGTCTGCTTTCTCCTCCTGAGAAGAAGATGTGGGGGCCCCAGATGAAGGCTGGGAGTCTCTGGCTCTCTGATGTCCAGAGGGTGTTTCCTCAGCCTGAGCAGCTTCTCTTTTCCCCTCACCCTGAGGTCTAGAGCCCTCAGACACAGCAGCAGCTGCAGAAGGAGCTTTGGAGGACTGATCCTTTTTGGATCTGTCTCCTCTTTCCCCTCTCTCGTGACGCTTTTCTCTCTCTTCTCTTTGCTCCCTCTCTTCTTTCATGTCCCTAAGGACAGGTTTCTTTATTGGCCCAGACCTGCGGACAGGTCTCTCTCCCCCTGGTCCTTCTCTGCGTCCCGCCCCTGATCTGCCACCCCAGCGCAGCTCAGCTTTCTGCTTGTTAGGGGCTGGCAGAGGCAGCTTCTCTTGTTTGTGTAATCCATCAGCAGGAGGTGTAGCCCTGTTGCTAGTCACTGCAGCCTGAGAGTAGAGTTCATTCTGTGGCTTATCATCAGTCCGTTCTCCTGTGTCCTGCAGCTCTAGTGATTCTGTTCCCAGAGATAGCCCATCAAACCTGGGCTTATCCAGTATTAGGGAGTGGCTGGAGGCCTGAGAGACACTCCGTTGAAGCATAGCTTGACCAAGAGCTTCTACCTCTTCCCCACTGGGGAGCCCTGGCTCCTCTGGATCAAAGGCTGGGACAACAGGCACCCTGTCTAAAGGCCCAGAAGCATCCTCTGAGCCCTGAGTAAAAGCTGACAGGGACTCTGTAGTGTCCTGGAAGAAGTTACTTTTATGTGAGTCCAATGCATTGTGGTCCTGGGGATACATAGCTGGGAGACCCCTCTCCAGATCCAAACCAGATTCCATCCTGTAAATAAACAATTGTTATTGTAGCATAAGCAGAAAATAAAACCTTTTTCTTATGTTTTCTTTTAATATTTTATTCATTCATTTATACATACCTTGGCTCCTTGCTGTCATCTCGTCCTTTAGGAGGAGTTACTGATGGCAATGGCTCAGACTGTGGGTATGGGTCTGATCCCCAAACCATTCGTGAGTCCGAGGGCAGGCCATGGTCACGAATTGGTCGGGTCAAATGGTCAAATGAGTCAGAGCTGGAGCTAGAGTTGTCGCCAGGCTCTCTGCGCACGATCTGCTTAGGTGGCATCCTCCCTGCAAAGGATGAAGCAGAGCAAATTTCAACAGGTGGTCTGGCACATCTGTCAGCTTTTCAGTAAATTAAGCGCAAGCACACCCAATAATCCTTAATTTCTGTTCCACATTAACTCCCTACCAGGGTGAATGTTAGTTGGCATGTCCATGGGAGGACGTCCTGACATCATGCGAGGGTCCATGTATGACTGCATCATGAGCCAGCGGGGGTCGAATCCCATGGAGGCCAGATGCTGGTGGTGTGGGCCCATGGGTTGATACATTGAGCGGTGCTGCTGTTGCTGCTGGGTAGCTGGAACTCCACCGCCTGATGGGGACACAGAGCCCCCACTCTGCTGTTGCTGTTGTTGCCATTGCTGCTGTTTCATCTGCTCCTACAAGATTAATTAGAAATGGTAACAAAGAAAATTTAAGATCAAAGGCTAATTTGCTTTTGGTAACTGATTTGTATATTTTAGGCAGGTGTCTTTGTTGTATTAAGGGATCACATCTGCTTGTTCTGATACCACAGTGCTGCCAATATTGAATCAAATTATTTTTATTTGCTCCAAAGCCTTTGCAAATATGGACAACGCATTTGCCCACGTGTCTCCACTTTGCACACAATTGATGCCAAAACACTACTGGTAACAGGTAAAGGTATACTTCTCCTATTGCTAATAAACACATCCACTGTAGAAAAACATATTTAAACAAAAATGTTCTTTTTCTGTCAAGTCTGTAGGAGTGAATCTAAAATCAATTTAGTATCTAAGTACCCTTTTGGTTCACAGACACACACTCATTATGATTCAATCAGCATCATTTCAGCCATTACTCATCCAAGAAGCCAGATGTGGACAGCCTTACCTGCTGTCTAAGGAAACGAGGTGGCAAAGACTTTTGAAATTGCTTGGAATAGCCCGAAGTAAGAGAGGGACGCAAAGCGGCTGCCGCTTCTCCTTCCAGCTGTGGTGGTGCCACAGGGACTTCTTCCCCACTGGGGGTGTCCATATGAGGCAGAGACAGGTGGGGCTCATCCACTGCAGGAAAACAAAACCAATGACATCTAGCAGCATGTGTAACTAAAAAAATATGGCAGTCAGCATCAGCTTTAAAATGATCATTAATGCACACAAATGAGGAAAAAAAGCGTTAAGACAGCCCACCTCTGTTGTCCTCCATGTTGAAATAGTCTCGTATTGGCACTGTTGACCTGTCAGCCCGGTTTTCTTCCATGAGAGGGCTGACCTCAACCAAGGAGCTTTCTCCTTCACTCTTAGGCTCTGAAGCTATCGTAACAGGTCTCTGGATAGGGGGGGTGGGCTGACGAGGCAAGTGGGCCTCCTCCTCTACACTTGGTTCCACCCTCTCTCGTTCTCGCTCCATCCTCTCTCCATCTCGATCTACCCTTTCAGGTAGAGGAGCTTGCATGATTGGTGGCTGTGATTGTGAAACTGGGATTGAAGGTGCAGGACTGGACACAGGAGCAGGAGCTGATGAAGAAGCTTCCTCATAAGCAGTCCCTGCATCATTATTGGTGGTCTGAGCAGGGACAGATTTCACCTCAGCTGCCTGTCTGTGTTTTTCATTGAGACGTTTAAGTTTTTCAGCACAAGCAGCAAGCCGCTGTTCTTCCATCCGGCGTTCCTCCTCCTCTCTCCTTCGTCTAGCTCGTTCTACAGCTTCAGAAACTTCTACAGGCTTCTTACGCTTCTGTCGCCAGGCCTCAGGGTCCTCCTCTGCACCAGGTGCCGCTGCAGCCTGTGGTTTGCTCCCACGCAGACCGCCACTACCAACAGAACGATTGCCACCCTGAAGAATGGAGGAATTAGCATGGCCTGGTATTAAATTTGACAGCTTACATGTGACAGGTGCATATCCACCTTTACCTGATAGTCCTGTTGCGCAGTTGACTTATTGTACTGCCCCATACTGCCAGGTGAGGGTGATCTGGGATCTACAGTGTCGGCCCATGAAGTTTTGCTGCCCCCACGGTCCTCAGATCCCTCCTTCCAGCCCTCCTGACCATCTGATGGCCGAGATCTCATACGATCCACTTTTCCCATCCAGTCCCTAAAAATAATATCAATACAGTTTAGTAAAAACAAAAATATCACCATAGCAAGCTAGCTCTTCCTAGCACATCGCTTTAATGTCAGTACTTTAAAATCTTATCATAAATGGTCTTGGTAGACACAAAACAACTATAATAAAGTCTGTTTATTAATGTATCTTAGTGGTATCTTTATATACTATATAAAATGGTCTGGCTGAAATACATATTCCTCATAATCTGTCCTTCTCTTGAAGAGATTATCATTATACAATACAATTGTTTAGCAACTTCTGTCTACCTCAAGTTTTTAAAATGACAAAAAGTTTTTTATAGCAGTTAGTGATGGAAATGGACATCATATTTTAAATCATATATTAAATTTTCTTTTTATAAAGATTTATTTTTAATAGTGAAGAAATCCAAATAAAAATATTCACCAGTTTCCTTTGTCTTTAGCAGCTTGGTTCTCCTCATCATCACTGAAGTTTAGTTTCTCAGTGTAGTCCACTTCCATTTGAGCTCCTGGATTGTGGAAGAAAGAGGATTTATACATGCAACAACTGTAGAAATACCTTTGTCAAATCATTAGTAGAGCAGTGAAGTTCAAAGGTGATGTTTAACCACTGACCTGCCCAGCCCTCATCAGCATCAGTGTCTAGGTTGTCAAGCTCTTTTAGTTCTGTTGCGCTAACGATAGAGGGTCTGTCTGGGTCCTGCAGCCAGGACTGAGGCGGAGGTTGCTGGGGTCGTGCTGAACGAGTACCCCTTAACATACAACAGAGAAGAAAGGAAAGTTCATTTGTTTATTATGTGACCTGATCTAGTTAATAAACAATTTTTTTTAATGGGTTCTATTCAAGAACTAGGATATGTTGGCAGTTTCATGTCAAAAACTTACAAAATTTCTTTTGACTGATAGAAAGCATGTGCTTCTGTGTTATCTTATAACATCTTAAGGTAGATGTTCAGAAAACTTGGAATTTTTTTTATCATAATCATTAACTAGAATGCAAGCATGTAGTTGCTGGTATTACATTTATAAAGAAAAAGCTGCTTCTTAATCTGCTACTTTTCAGGGTTGGATGGGCATATGCAGACCTGATGCTATTTTTAAATGGATAGGATATATCACTTTAGAAATAAC
This sequence comes from Ctenochaetus hawaiiensis, assembly GCA_029783645.1. Classification (NCBI taxonomy): domain Eukaryota; kingdom Metazoa; phylum Chordata; class Actinopteri; order Acanthuriformes; family Acanthuridae; genus Ctenochaetus; species Ctenochaetus hawaiiensis. The sequence goes on along the minus strand of JAPZDY010000021.1, from coordinate 21,546,204 downwards.
AATGATTATGAATATAAATTTGAAAAAAATTAGTCAACAAATGTGTTTCTATTTTAATAATATGACTCATATGACAGGAATTTAAAAAGCCTGCCTTCGTCTCAACTTAAAACTTCCCAAGCTAATGGAGACTGCTTATTCTGAATTTTACAAGAAGCCAGTAAATGGGAGCTAAAATTAGACTGATGCTGTCTCTTCTTGATCCTGGTTGATATCTAGGCTGCAGACCAGAATATAGCATGTTGCAGTAAGCACGCTGCCTTAAAAGACAAAAAACAAACAAATACAAGTATAAATAAGATATTTAGCATTTTTTTAGGTTATAAATGGCTGTATTTAGCATATTTCTATAGTGGAAGTTCTTGTCGTCTTGTTGATATGGGACTTAAGCTTAGATCTAAATCAATCTATATTTAACCCAGGGAGTTATATTCCCCAGATTATTATACACCATTTCTCTTTTTGTTCTAGGGCCTCCTTGTTGGATTCTAGTTTTGTCCTCATTTGACTTTATGAAATTATCGCTCTTCCATTTACAGACTGAATGAATTTAATCATCTTTAAATTTTTTGTTAATTATCGAAGGAGAATCCAGAGTGTGTTTGTGTGGGTAAAATCAACAGAAAATCAAAAATGACTCTAGGACTTAGACATTAGCCTCACTTTGCTCCATCTTGTTGTACAGGGTATCTGAAGTTTCCTTGCCCGGGTCCAAAAGACATTTGAGGATAGGCGTGGAACATCTAAAACACAAACACATCCGATTGGATCAAGAAGTAATAAGCATTACATCTATATACTGTAACTATGAGATGCAAATGTGATCTATTCAGAATGTCAAATTACAACTTACATAGGGTGGCATCATGCTCCTGAAAGCAGGGTCGAAGTGAGTTGGCACCCCAGCAGAAGACTGCTGACCTCCATTAAGTTTAGGCTGAGGAGGACCAGAGGGCTGCAACCGCTCTCTGCCATCCCTTTTCTCCCTCTGACTGTCGTTTCGCTCAGGCTCATCAGCTTCACCTGGTGGTGTAGAGGTTCCAAGGCCTGTCGTACCCTCCTCCGCAGCCCTGTTGTCCATCTCAGATGGGCTGGGTGCAGTGTTCAAATTCCTGCCTCCACCCTCACGCCAACTGCCAACATCTAACATGACAGACGAAAGAGATTTTTTTTTTTTTTTATAGTGAGGAAGCATGTGGTTCCTGAGCACCAGAAAAACTGAAAGCAATCAGTGAATATTGAACTACTTTTTATGTGCATGAGTTTTGCCATACTTTGAGGTCTGAGGCTGGGGCCAGGTCCATAAGGCTCCTCCTCTTGGCTGTCCCCTTTCTCTACCTCACCAGCCGCCTGCAAGCTGGGAAACTCCTGGTGAAACTGGCTGCTCACGCGAGGAGCTCCTACATAGTATAAGCATATTATTATGAATGCGCAGAAATCCCCAAACTGAATATACAATACAGCGTATGAGAAATGAGCATTAAAAGGTCTAATTTTCAGTTGGTGTACAGCACCATCCCCCAACCCAACATCTCATTTAATCATTCTGCATTCCATGCAGACTGTAATGGTTGAGTGCTCTAGGACCATGTGCCTACAACACAGGTAATCTATGTTTTATGAGTAGGTGTAATACCTAGGGAGCTAGTGTAGAGCATATTTACCGTCTAGCTGTGTCTGCTTGTTGTTAGCCCAGGAGCGGCTGCCCCCGATGGAAAGTTCTTGTGACTGGGGCACTGCTGGTTTGTTCTGGGGTGGAGGTGTCTCTTGTTGCCTGTGACACATAAAACATGACAATGCTTAAAATGTTTAGTTTCAGTTTGTGTATGGACTAATATTCATACACACATGTGCACAAGTTATTTAATTTACCTCTCGTCCCCTGCCTCAGTTCGAGATGCCCAGCCACTTCCGTCTTTGGGGACGATGTTGACGTTGGGGTCGTTTCCCTTGTTCTCTGCCTTTAGGCTGGGCAGGTTGGCCGGAGGGGGCATGCGCCGGCTGACAGCAACCTTGCCCAAACTCTGGAGCCCATGTCTGGCAGCCACTAGGGTGAAGAAACATTTTACATATTAGGGAACAACAAGATTGGGCTTTTGAAGGAAGTTAGTGTAAAAACTGGATCATCTTTAAAGTGAATATCATATTTCCTTGATCAACAGAACTCAAAGAAATGTATATTAAAAAAGGTGTTCACATTGACCGCAAATAGAGTCCATTTTTAAGTTATCACATGCAATATTGTGCAGAACTAACAAGAAATTAAAGTCAGGGCTTACCTGCAGTTTTCTGGGTTTCCAGAGATTTGCCCTTGTAGGTATTGAAGAGGCTAAGGGTTGCATACTTTGTTTTGCCATCCTTTGCCTTGGTGCTCTGCCCTGACTTCTCGGACATTTCGCTGGAAACTCATTGAGTCTGGTCCTTTGGCCTCGCCCCCAGAACCAGCCTCCTACAAACCAAAGGTGTGAGAAAAATGAGAACACCACAAATAGAAGCAAAGGTCAAAGGTTAGGCTCCAGACACTAGATCTCAACAGATATCTTAAACTCCCATGATATCCACTAACATACTTCATTTGATTTTGAGAACCCCTTCACAAAACAAACAATTTAACAGTGGTCTGAGCATGAACATGCCTGGTCAATAGGCGATCTCAATTAAGATCAGTATCAGCCCTGATCTGGCATTAGAGTACCCCTGAATTTCAACCGTGTAAAACTTTTTCAGAGCCATGTACACATTAAACAACAGTCTAATGCAGGACTTTTTGTCACAAAACAGCTATATTAGTGATATTATATTATAGAAAATCTGAGCCAATCTACAGGATCAGTGCTGCTCACAAGTTTTACTATGTTGATGGATCAGTGCTAGCTGATCCTTTTTCTGACCTATGTTTGCTCTTGAATGAGCAGTACCATGGACAGAGCGAGAGCATGCTGGGGCCTCAGTGTCTTTTTTAAGTCACACAGAGGTTATACATTATTCATGGAGCAGTGGTAGAACAGTGTCTGAGTGTGTGAGGTTAGGTGAGTGTGTGTGAGTTGTCATGTGTTAAGGGGAGTTGACAGCTCTGATGAGCTCAGTCTACCTTCAACTTGGCTCTAAAACACTATGCAACATCCACTTAAAGAAAAAGCCTTTTAGTAAACAAGCAAGCAAGCAAACAAAAAATATATATATTGTTGTGTCTTTTAGATGTGCAATACTGCATCTCAGGATTTATCATGACACTTGTAATAAAAAGGAAAATAAAAACATATGAAAATTATGCCTTGTAAGGCCATGAGTACCAAAACAGATACCCAGCTCTGCTTGCA
>JAPZDY010000021.1:21463291-21474249 GCA_029783645.1 Ctenochaetus hawaiiensis | reverse complement strand
CAAAAGTAAAAGAACTTCACGCAAAGATTTAATTTTTAACGTAAGAACTGCATGTTTTGTGATGAAGAAATTTAAAGCACAGACCACTTGTTTTTCTCTTGGGTTTATAGTAATACTTTCTGGTGTGATATGTATGACTTGCTAGAATCAAAAATTATTTCTCTCTTTCAGTTTTCAAGAAATGCTATTACATTTGGAAAGTCAATAGAAGATAAGAACAGTGACATTCTTTTTAAACACTTGATTTATTTTAGGGAGATTGTTTATTCACAAATGCGAATGTATTAAGACATAGCATTATTTTTGTGTTTTATATATCAGAATTGATTTTGCACTTTAAAAGACTGAATAACTATTAGTGGGGACTACTTGGCTATTTTATTTTATTCTTTTTTGTTGTATTTTATTTATTTTATTTGTCTGCTACAAGGTTGTAAGACGTGTTACATTCTGTGCTTAAAGAGCCTACTTTGATGATGCCAATGCTTAGTATCGATGTAAATTTTCTAGCGCAATAAAAAAAAAAAGAAAGGAAAAGAAAAATAAAGAAGAAATGGATAAAGTGTGGGGGGGAAGAGCCTTGTTTATTCCTATGATAGTTGCCCAGTGGCGATGTATAATGGGAAAAAAATGTGCAGCTTATTTTTCAAATAAACTTCTTTCTGTTTCATGTTCATCATCATGACAAAATATCTTAAAGATCAAAAAGCTGGCAAATTTAATCACTGAGGCGGTACCAACTTTTTATTTGAATTTTTAGCCTAAAATAGCTGTCTCCTCGTTTTCAGTCTTTGTGCTAAGCTAACAGGCCGCAATGGGAAGCTCCATGTTTACCATGTATCTCTCTGCAAACATTGCCAAAACATGTTAAGCTATCTCTTTTAAGTGTTTAGCTCTTGCAGTATACAGTGTGCAAACCAACATGAAGGGGCCCTGAGCGGAGCCCGGTCCCTACGAGCACAGCAGACAATTATTTAATCTCTTGAGGAATTGCCGCAATTACAGAATCAGATTTCTACAATTTATATTATATACCCTAATTATATTTTATATTTATTTTTTTTTTACTTCAGATAGTCTATAATTCAGTCTATAAAAAACAAAAAAGCCAAGAAGATGCCCCTTTTGTTTAGAGATAGACTAATGTAGACAAGTTATTTATGTTTTGTATTATTTACTAAATTGTTTTTTTATTTTTGATCATAAATAAAAAAGTAAATATATGTATTCGTATGCATTTGTTTGCCTTTCTGCTTGTAACATTACACTGTTTCATGTAACTTTAAATTACTTTTCTCTCTCATAAAATTAATAAAAGTTGATAGACAAATAAACATCACTTTATCGTCCCCCCCTCTTATTGGTCGATGTCATACGTAAAGTCAGTTAGCCACGCCCCCATCCGGTTCATGCAGCCCCCGTGTTGATCATACAACAGGCCTGTCAGGCTGCTTCCTCCTTTTTTCTCTCGTGTCTGAGCTACAGAGAAGAAACCATCATGCCTGGAATTCTTCTGGGAGACGAGTTCCCCAACTTTGAGGCCGACACTACCAGCGGCAAGATCAAGTTTCACGACTTCCTGGGCAACTCGTAAGTGCGCAGGCTTCCTGCACAGACATCACATTGTAACTCATTTGTTTTGATCTCTCTCTCTATATATATATGTATATAAAACTGTAATCGTGCATCAGTACATCGAGCAGTGGTGGCTGGTCGTGTGAGGGCATGTTGTCAGACCGAGAAGCATGCACGTCCCTTATCCGATTAAGAATGATTTCTGGTTTAACATGATTTCATGAATAACAGAACGGGATGATCGCGACACCTACTGGCTGAAACTGTGGCGTTACACAACCATGACTAGTTTGCATTAAGAATAAAAGTATACAGTAAACGTGATTTAACAAAAGAAACTGAATGGCATCAAGCTCTGCAATGATTTTTAGTTCTGTTTTTTTCCTTTTATTTTTTAAAGGGTAGTTTGTGAGTTTAGTGTAAGCACAGTCAGAACAAAGCCGGTATTGTTTGTGTCCTGTGTGAATTTAGGCTCATGCTTCAGTGCTTCTAATCCCTGTTGGCATAAACTCCAATGTCGAGCTCTGCTGCCTTGGCTATCTTTTGCAGAAAAGAATATATTACTAACACATGCATTTCTGTATGTGAACCAAACACACATACAGCCTTGGTTTGAAACAGGCAGAGCACATTATGCTCCAACAACCATTTGAGTGATTGCTACATGGCTGGATTTACCTGTCCTAAAAACTTTAAACAGCAAAATAATCTTACTCTACTTGTGTGGTAGTGCAGCTTCTGTTTTCTGTTAAGTGTTTGGTGTTTCCTTGTTTTGAATATTTTGCACAGATAAAAACTAAGAACTGTAATTGACCCTAGTTTCCAAAGAGACACAGAACTGTATGATTATTATTGTAAGGAAACCACCAAGGAGTGTTGCATAAGAACTTCTTCTCTCCCTAGTGGGTGAGAGGCCACCATCTGTTGTAACTGTGTCTCAGTTGAAGGTCCATTTTGTTTTTCAGCAATTGTTGTTTGAGTTCCTTTTGTGCAAGTAGTAGCCAAGTGGAAAAATTGCAACTTTGCAATCCCAAAAGAGCACAAAATAAACTTTTTACAGCCACCCTTTGAAGCCTACAAGTTTTTAAAAAAAGAAAATGCACACACTGCATGGTAACATATTATCTGTCTTAGAAATGCCCATGTGGGTTTCAGTGGGTTTGTTCTGAAATCAGGACTGACCCTATCTAATCTGCACTTCTGGTCATTAGGCAGTTACACAATGGCCAGGCAAAACTTTTTTTTTTGACCTCATGTGATAATATGCTGTGAGACACTGAAGGATAAAGAGGCAGAAAACTCATGTGATTCCACGGGGAAATAATCCTTCAACATAATTAACAGTTTCAGATGCTTCATGCTTGTCAAGTGATGTTTTTGCAGGAAAACTGGTTTTTCTTTACACTTTATCCCACCCTTGTCAAATGCATTGGAAAAATTCTCAGCATATCGCAGCTGGATGTTTTTAGCTTTGGTCTGCCAGATTCACTGACACCTGTTGCTGCAATCTGTGGCTGGAATTTCCTCCACTGGGGATTAATGTTCTCTGTCTTTTTCTTTTTTGGCTATTCTTTCCTGTCTTGCTTGACTCCCACTGCTTGAGCTCTTACTCTTATCAGTCTTTTCCCCTCCTCTTAAATTGTGGACTGGATGGAAAACATGGGTGCATAATGACATGATTGCAAAACAAGAACAGACACATGAAGAAAATACAAGAAAGTGAAAAAAATGTGTACATTAAGACACCTCAAAATTAGCTATGTACTGTGAAATAAATACTTGTTTGGATTTTTTTTTTAACTCTGTGCAACTTTGACCTCTAGCTTAACAGTTATTGGGTGAGGTTAGTTGAACTTTGCCTTGAGGTGTAACATGGCCAGTCCATGAACTCTGAACTTAATGCACAGTCAATCTGAAATAGTAGTAGATCATTACAGATAAATGAGCCATAAAACAATAAATAAAACAAAGGCATCATTGCCTTTCATGTGTTTTTTCTCTGTAGATGGGGCATCCTGTTTTCCCACCCAAGGGACTTCACTCCTGTCTGCACCACCGAGCTCTCCCGTGCCGCTAAGCTCAGCAGCGAGTTTGCAAAGCGAGATGTGAAGATGATTGCCTTGTCTATTGACAGTGTTGAGGATCACCGCAACTGGAGCAAGGTTGGGGATGCTCACACACACATGTATCACACACCTCTGCTCCTTTTTTTATTGGGGTTTCTGTGAGGTGAAAGAATAACTTTTTATAGCAGGTCAGGTCATTGAACAAAGGCTTGAGTGACACAATGAGGATAATTAACGTTGATAAATTTATTGCATAACATTAACACTTTAAAACTGTAAATAAAATTTTATTTGTCAGTTATTTAACCTCTTACATAGCTGTGTTTATATTTTTTTATTTATTGAATATAACTGTATATCAGTTTGCATTAACTTAATTCATTTGTCAAGATAATAAAACTTCACTCCTGCTTTTTAACTTTTCTTCACTGATTTTTTTTTAATTAGGAATGTAGTTACAAGTGGCTCTCCCCTTTTTTTTCTTGTAAAGAGAACAGGAACAATGAACATTGTCTCTGCATTGAAAGATGTTAGCCATAAATTATGTAATAAGGTAGATAAATGGAGTAATAAAAAACATATCAGAAAAATTAGTAAATAATCAATTTAAATAAAGAAATAGATTAATAAAACAATGAAATCTAAAATGAAAAAATAGGACAAGGGATGGTTAGTCCAAGGACAGAGTCGGTAAGGAAGTAAAATAGTTTATGAAAAAATTCCATATTTGAGTCAACTTATTAGCGAAGCCTTTCACTTTTAAACTTATCTCTTTTATTTAATAAAAGACGGAACATTTTAAGACACAGTAATATAATAAGGGTTTAGGAGATTTCCACAGGAGTAAAATGCGACACCTCGCCAAAAGCTAATATTTCTGATCGTGAAGAGTTAACTCAGAGTTGTTCAGATTATTCCCCAAATACAGCAATAAAGGGATTCATCTTTATTTGGACTCCTTGGACCCTTGACAAAAGCTTCATAACTTTTACTAGCATTTTAACTGTGCATGTGACCTTCACATGTTCATGGGTTAAACCCTCATTTAATGAGACACCAATTCACTGTGATTGGCTTGTAAGTGGGTTGCCACTTTGCAGCGACGCCCCCTCAGACAGGCCGGTGATTGGCCCAAGAGGGAATGTTCACTGGGCAAGTGTCAGCTGAGCTGTGTGCTTGTGATTTTACAACAGTTAAAGTACCTGACATCCTGCTGAAAAAGTTTATAACTTTGTGCTTTTTTTAACTTGATTTTTTTCTCTCTTTGCCTTCCTGGATGATCTGTGAGGTGACAGTGTTTGCACTGCAGTCACATATAACCTGGCCATGACACCCCAAAGACTTCCAAAGTGCTTTGTAACCATAGCTTGTGGCTCATGGGAGAGTTAAATATTAAAGGCCTCTAGTCGCTCATCAACCTGTGCTAAAGTGACAGAGTTGTCTGTCAGGATAAAAAGAATTATTTACTTAACAGTATACACACACCAAGGCCGAATGTGTCGCTTCCCTCTGTACAGGATTTGATGGCATTTGGCGGTGAGGCTGGTGCTCTGCCCTTCCCCATCATCGCTGATGACAAGAGAGACCTGTCTGTCCAGCTGGGAATGCTGGACCCCGATGAGAGAGACAAGGATGGGATGCCCCTCACCGCTCGCTGTGTAAGAAACCTGTCCTCCTCAGATCCTGATCCAAAAGTAACACATGCCAAATGCCAGTTATATTTGGGCTTAGCAGAAAAAAAGTCAGTCTTTCCATGATGTTTTCTTCCTCTCAAAGTTTGTTGCAGCCTGCCACTGCATCATTTAAATGGGAGCCAATCAGATCAGATGAAAATAACGTCTTTGTGCCTAACAAACTTAGGTGGCAGACAGTGTTAGCACCAAAAACAGGCTATTATCCAGAGTCTTAAGTTAGCTAAAGAAATCCTCATGTGCTTCACACAGCAAGCTAAAGCCCTGTGGCATTATCATTTCAGTACATACACATGACATCTTATATAAAGAGAAAAAATATGAATTCATATACAATGAAACCTGAACTTTACAGTAAAACATTTTTGTGGATGAATTTAACACCAGACAAAAAAAAAAGAAGCATATTCTGGATGTTTTGTTGATCCTTTGTTCTGACTTTACCCCCATTAGGTCTTCGTGATCGGCCCTGACAAGAAGCTGAAGCTCTCCATCCTCTACCCCGCCACCACAGGGAGGAACTTTGATGAGATACTCCGAGTGATCGACTCCCTGCAGCTCACTGCACAGAAGAAGGTCGCCACACCTGTCGACTGGAAGGTACAGAGATAACCAAGTGTTCAGGCCAGTGGTCAGGAAGTGATAGTAGGAAGCAAAAAAAATAGTGCATGGCTCTCTTTATTGAGAATGAATGTTTAGAAAGGTACATCATCTTTATAATATTATGATAAATAAGTGAAAACCCAACTTCAGCATCTGATCAATAGAACTAATCGAAATTCACATCAGTCACCATTATGCTTTACTTAGTTGATTTGTTGCCAAGAGTTGCATGAGAAATTCATACCATATTAAAAACTATTATGGTGTTTGATTAAAATCAACATTTGACAGCTGAGCAGACACATTTTGCATTGTTTTAAAGCTTTCAACAATGAGTCCAATTAGTTTTTTCCCCCTAAAATATCAGACTATATCTTTAAGTTTCTCATTAACTCCTGCCTTTTTCTTTCCCCTCTCTTGAGAAATTCATCCTCGTCTTGATATATCTCCCCTCTTCATTTTTTCTTAATCCCTTTGCACTGTAAAATAACTTGAAAATGACTAAAAAAGTTTTGGGTAGATAGACAACATGGACCTCACATTTAGTCCAGTCTTTCCACAGAAAGAGGCAAAGAACTATATAGAAAACACCTTTGACGAAAGCAACATAGGAACATAAGAAAACTTGAGATTCAATGCAACTAAAAAAATAACATCAAAAATATTACACCTTTACATGTCACATATCTTACATTATGTTAAAAAAAAAATTATGAACAATTTTACACAGAACCTTCATAGAAACAACAGCTAGGCTTTAGTCAAAAATTTGAAGTGTGTCTGTGGCTTTATTACTATACGAAGCCACACGACACAGGAGCCACATGGGGCCTCTGCATTGTCATTACAGTGAAGGTTTTTCTCCAAGACCGTAATCAAAGCTAGACTTTTCGTCTGAAGCTCACTTTTCTGTCCTTTTTTCTCTTTCAGCCCGGTGAGAAAGTCATGGTCATTCCCTCGCTCTCTGACGCTGAGGCTGCCTCTCTCTTCCCCAACGGCGTGACCACTAAAGAGCTGCCTTCTGGGAAGAAATACCTGCGCTACACTCAGCCCTGAGGAGACACTAAGCAGTACATCCTGCTCTAGTCAACCGCTGCCCGACCTGGAAATCTTCAGATTAAAATTCACATGTAGAACTGACTAGAAGCTTAGAAGCACTAACTGATCGTGCGACTTATTTTTTTAATCATACAACGTGTCGATCAATGAACCAGGAGTATTATGTGTCATTGTCCAGTGCCTTGTTTACTTCTTCAATAAACACTCTTTTCGAATATCTCTATTGAATGTTCTCACTTTGGCAAAACAGAGGAAATTCTTTAACAACTTCATCTGCTATTGCCAACGGTGCCACTAGGTGTCCTTCTCGTACCTAATATATAAATGTCACAGCACTGCTTTTGCTGCAATACTATATTTAAATCAGTAGGTGGCAGTGTATGCATTATGACTGACCTGGTGGTGGCGTCCTGTGACAGCATCATTCTGCTCTTAACAACTGCAGTAATGGACTTTTGTTTTAAAATTTCCATTCATTAAAAATAACAGGATTGGTCACTTCTGGCTGATATTTTCTTTCAGGAATGTTGTTTGAGCAGATTTCTCAAAGCAAACAAAGACGCTTACACAAACTTTTATATTGTGTTTTAATGCATATTTAATATTGCCAACTCAGCAGCACAATCTAATGCCCAAGCTGTCTAAATGTCTTAATGTGCCATTGATTAGTCTTTCAAACTGATGGTTCTGTTTGTTCTGTGCTTTGTGTCAAAGGCTTTTTAAATGCCATTATGCAGATCAAACTTAACCAGCTGCACAGCCTCAGTATGCAGTACGTTTTCTCAGGCACTGTACTTAAAATACAACTTATTTAATGTTACTTTGTACACCAAAATTCAGAGAGACACAATGAACAAATATTGTCTGTACTCTCATTTAGTTATCTTGTTGGTGCCTGGGTCTTTTATAAACTTAAAATGAGATAAAAGCATATAAAATCTTAAAAATCAGCAAGTTACTTAAGATTAAACTGAGGATTTCCAACTTTTTTTGCCTGTAAACATAAAACTGAGCCAAGTTTAAGTCAAGTTTCCCTGGTTTCAGATGTTGCAGTTCCTCCAAAAAGACCTTTCTTCTCTTAATTTCAAGAACTGTTTAAGGACCAAAGAGATTAAAAAAAATCAATTATTTCACAAAAAAAACGCCAAATTGTATCAGGAAAAAAAATCAGAACAACAAGAATTTATTTTTTATTCTATTTTAGTTTTATTGCATGAATTAAGAATACTTACCTCAATAAAAAAAATATACAGAAAGGTATTTAAATAAAACTATAAAGCATCAGACACTCATGAAGGACTTTTTCAGTTGCAGTAAAATTATTTCGGCAAAGCGACACACTGAAGCCAAGACAGAGGTTCGGTTTTCTCTTTTAGTTATCCAACCCTCAAAACTGCAAAGCTCAGGCTCGTATTAATTACTTTAAGTTGTCTGAAGGTGAGCACTGATCTTCACACACACACACGCACACACACACACACCGGCCTGCACTCGCACTGAGTCAGAGGAATGCTGAGGTCAAAGAGAAAAGATGGGATTCCCTTTGAGCGAGGAGGGAGGTAGAGAGTGCGCAGAGCCAGATAAAATATCTTTGTGTCCTCCTCCTTTTCACTCCTGTCATCAAGACAATGTGAACTGGAATGTTATTCTTCTTTTTCCCCCTTTTTTCTAATAAGTTGCTAACTTAACAGAATCTCCTCTAATAAAAGTTAGAAAAACAGTGCGATATTGTGTTATTTTACACTGTTCATTTCCTTTTGTAAATCTTTACAGAGACAGAGAGGGTTCTCAGTCTTCTTGATAAAAAAATGATAAATGCTGGCTTCTCAAATGTGCGATGAAAGTGCATGTATTCATTCAGCCAACCTTTGCCCTTAACCTCCTCTGCCTCTTCTTCCTTTCCCTTCTCTGGTGGCTGTTTTGTCCCCAGGAGTCGTCCAAAATAACACCCACACAGACACACCGTACTGATCAAATGCATTTCTCAAATTCCAGACTACAATAGCTTGTGCCAGAGCATGAGAGGCGCTTTGGGTGTCAGACACTGGCACTCCACCTCGCCTCAGCAACACTAGTACATGTAACACAACACCAGTCCAGGCCAGGTCTCACAGGGCCAAACACAACACACCAGCTGCTGCCGCTCTCTCTCTCCTACTGTCGATGTCTGTAACACACACACACACACACACACACACACACACACACACATACACCATAATGCTGATCAAAGACATAAACACTGCTCTAAAAGGAGTGGCCTTCCACCAAACCTGTCTTATCTCAGAGGAGATGTTTTCCTTTCAGAGGAAAAAGGGTCCAGTTTTCTCAAGAAGTCATAACCACTGAAGGATCCGTGCCTATTTACACAAACTCTATGCTCACAGCTCCACCAGTCAGCCAATTATAGTCATACTGTGAATATTCAAAGGCTTAGCTCTAAATATTGGAAAATACACCTATTTACTTGTTTGCTGAGGGTTAGATGAAAGAAAATGGTAGCACTATGCTGAACATTAATCTATAGCCAGCAGCCAATTAGCCTAGCCTAGCATTTAGACTTGAAACAGGGGGAAACATTAGCCTAGCTCCGCTAAAAGTTACGAAATTCACCTACCAGCACATCCACAACCTACTGACACACTTTTACTAATGTGTTCCATCTGTGCAAGACAACAAGTTGCAGTTTCGCAAGGCATCTCGGTGACAACAAGACTGAGACTATAAGGAGGTTACTGAGCCACTTAGAAACAGTGGCCATGTGCATTTTCATTTGCTTCGTTTTTTCTGAAAGTTTTAGATATAAAGTGTTGTGAATTTTTCAAAGAACCTGGTTAAGATGTTTCCTCATGTTTCTCTTCTTTATGCTAAGCTAGGCTACATGGCTGCTGGCTGTAGTTAAACAGAAAAATAAGCATATGTGAGGTATCAATTATCGTCTAACTCTAAGCCAGAAAGCAAACAAGCATATTTCCTAAAACGTCAAGCTATTCTTTCAAAGGTGTTGCTAACCTTTGACGTAGAAAGGCAACACCATAAAACCGCCATGCATACTCAGTATGTATGTTTCTATGTATGCATGTTCTTTCATGAGCATGTACTTCGCTGTGGAAGAGGTTATTATTCCCATACTGTGTGCCAGGCATTGAAGCCGCCTGTGACCTGCAGGTTAACAAGCCAGAGACCAGAGGAGCAACAAGCTGCACACATGCACACGTAACAGCACATACACCGAGCTCTGGCTTGATGCTTTCCAGACGCTCGCTCTCTTTCTCTCACTCCTACATCGCCTGGCACTCTCGCCCTCCCCACTCTTCACACACGCACACACACACACCAGCACCTCCCCCATTTCACTCAACCCCGCTTATCATACATTTTTCTTTTTTTTTTTTTAGCTTCCCTTTCCCATGCACAGACAAAACACTTCACAATCAAGTTCTACTCTTTGTTTCTCCTGGTCGCTGTCTAATCACCCCTATGATCCACAGTTGTTGCAATCTCCTGCAAAAAAACCTGCAGGCTCGTCTGTGTAACAACATCCCAAGTATGAGTAAGACGGAGCTTCTGTTACTGACAGTGAGACAGATGAGCAGATTGAAGGTCATGCAGACAAACAGAAACATGCACGCTGACCCTCTGGATTTGGCTGAACTTTAAGGAGCATTAACCGCCTCGCAGGCAATGCTCACCCTTGAGCTTTTCACACCCCTGCTAAAGCATGGGTCAATGGGCCTTTCAACAGGCCCTCTCTCACACACACACACACCTGCAGACAGAGGCGAAGACATAATGATAAAAGTGATAAAAGTGTATGATCCGAGTGCCTAGATAAATGCCATTGTTTTGATGGCACCTCGTAAATACAGCAGCCAGACAGGCTATTACCGCAGAGCAGGTTAGGGCCAGTTAGTGCTCTACCAACACGGTGATGAATGAGAAGGTAAAAGTGCAATCACTCTCT
>JAPZDY010000021.1:21445125-21457158 GCA_029783645.1 Ctenochaetus hawaiiensis | reverse complement strand
TAACTAACTGTACATAAAAGGACTTATTCGAAGTGATGAATCTACAGTAAATTTCCACCTTACCACCTAATAAAGAGCATGTTTCACCTCTTAATTTCAGTTATCTGGATCTTATCATTTGGTTTTTGGTTTCTTCATGTGTTGTCATTAGAATAATATTCATCCATAGCACACAGCACATATTGTATATGACACAACATACTTGTCATTCATCATGTTTCTTGTAATGCAACAATACATAACTTCAATTAATTTGTTCAACCTGATTAAATAAATGATGTTTTTTTACAGTTTACTTCACAACACAACCATGTTTAGTAGTGCATCTCTAATTGGATCAATGCTGATTCCTTCTTCCTCTTCCATCATAGTTATCTTATCGTTTAAAGCCATAATTTTTTATTGCTGGGTAAGTTTTTTCAAAAATTGTGTGCCCTTGAAGCTATAATACAAAAAGAAATAAAGAAAATGATAGAATTTTCCAATTACCATGATCTATTTACAGTCAAAGTTGATGACTGTTTTTTAAAAATAAAATTAACTGACTCCTTCAGACATTTAAACAACTAGTTAATCCTTGGAAATAGTGAAACCTTCAGTGACAAAGTGTCTAAGTTTAACTGCAGATGGCTGAAAGGAATTCATTAGCACATTTTGCAGCAGCCAGCAAAGCATTTTCTTTTTTTTTTTTTACACACCTATGAGTTGTTTATTTTATCCATGTTTCAGCATCAGGTGTCTTTACTGAATGTTAGATAGTAACTTGTGATAAATACTTAAGTTTTAGATGTGAAACTGCTGCCCGTTATTACAGCTTGATCTTGCAGTGTCACTGCAGCTAAAATGACCTATTGAATGTATAGGCTACATGGTGACAGGCTGGGAAAAATAGACTGGCCTTCACGAGACCAACCAAAAGGGAAAATTCTCAAACTTTCCTATAGCCAGTTCACACCTGGCTGACTGTGAAGGCCAGAGCAAATGACTCACATCATAATCATACTCATCAAAACCAGCCAGTGACTGTTTGAGCCCTATATGGAGGTTATGCTTGTTATGTTTCCCCACTCATTTAGGTTTTCCTTTAAGTTGTCACCTGTCTGTGGTTCGTGACTGACTGAAGAAAAGCAGAGCTGTCCCGACAGTCTTAGATGACCCCTGCTTCCCCATCAATAGCGACATTCATCATTCAGTAATGTGCAGTCTCTGTTTTGTCAGAGTCGAGAGGTGGATATAAATCACAGCTTTAAAAGCAAAGGGGGCATCAGGAGGTTTAACTACAACCTTGCAGCTCCTCCTCTCCTCCTTCTGCACAGATGCACAGATAAGGGCAGACAATGCACTTCTTTGAATGCACACAGAGACGAGAGGAGTTTGAGTGATGAGCATGCATAAAAACACACACGCACACACACACAAACACACATGTATTAGCCGGCTTGTCGAGGTGCGTGATGTGACAGGCACCATCTCCATGAGTGTGTTATCATCTCTCTTTATGAGTCTCTGACAGGAAGTAAGGCTCTAAATTACATGTCTCTGTGTCCCCAATCCTGTCTGCTGAGCAAAACAGTCGCTCTTTCACCGTCCCTTTTGTGCAACAAAGCCTGTAAGGTTTTATGGTCAAAGGAACGAGTAATTGCTGGCGCACATGCACGCACGCACACAATCGCTGGAGTTTGTCCTCAGCGATGAGATGTTTGTGATGGAGGAGCGTGTATTTAAAACAAGCAGACAGCTGGAAGGGCACTTTGCCACTTGGCACGTGGCCATTTTCCATTTACATCCCCTCCTTTCTCCTCCATTTCACCCTGCGTGCACCAACCTGGAGTAAGTCCACCTTGCTTCTCTCTTTCTTTGGAACGCACACTTTTAGATTTCACAGCGTATCGATTCATCATGCAGGACTATGGAGGTACCCTCATGGTAGTGTGTGGCCAGATTTTTTAGAGAGTAAGAAAGCCTCTCTGTTTTGGTGATCAGATCAGCATCAGAAGACAGATGTGCAGGGGAAACGAGCAGTGGGAAAGATTAACAGGACAGCTGCAGGCGGAGCAGCTACTCTTACAATAGTTTGGCAGGAGTTCAGGTTTCAGCTTTGTACCACCCTTCTTTTCAGCTCCTCTCTTTCCTCTCCGTTGTGCTTTTCTCTGCCTGCCTACATCTGCACGAATGCTGTGGGATCAAATATTTTTAACCATATCTCCTGCAGATAAATTCGTGCCTTTCTTTCTCCGTCTCCCTCCTCCTACATATCTTTTCGCTGCCATTTGCCAAAACCACAACACACGCTTGAAAATGGGCCTGTAGTCGGTTTTTGAAGGTCAGGCTTGATGTGACAGCAAGTGAGGGAGGGGGAAGGGTGGGAAGAGAGAGGTAACTGTTTAAGCTGGCCATGATCCACGAGTCCTCCACCACACATTGCCGTGATGAAGGAGAGTGAGAGAGAGAGAGAGAGGGAGAGGGAGTCTGAGAGAGGCAGTGTGGTGAGTTGAGACTTAATTATCAAGATGTAAACATGAACGCGGGACTCACAGATGTGGTTATCTGGCACAGAGATAAACGATCACTTTCACATTCACCTCCACGGCCAACGTGTGAGTCAGTCAAAGTCTCGGTTTTAACTCTAAAGTACAGTGCAACTTGGGGATCTTTTCTAGATTGGACTTTTTTCTGCATGAGGAGAGTTTCTAGACTTTGAGCTTATTAACTGATCAACTTTTTTCCCCTAAAGACTTGCAGAAAATCATCTTTTCAATCTTGCTAGCAAACCGATACCTACTAAAAAAAAAGCAGTAAAACTGATTTTGTGATCCTTATATATCATCTGACATAAGTTGTTTACTCAGAATGACCAACTCAGTCTACCTCCTGAAACTTTAGACCAAAGCCAAACATATCAGTTTTAGCTTTCTTGGTTTTAGAAGTGCAATCAAATAAAACATGAGGCAAATTTAAACGCTGTGGGACTGCGAGTGTAATACAACAAATTCTAATGTCCGTCCAAAGGTTGCTTCAATTTGAACTGAATTTTCCATTAAATCAGTAAAAGAAAGAATGAATCAATGCCTATTTGCATACTGATATGAGATATTGGGTGTTGAGCCCACTAAGATAAAAATGTGGTGATGCTAATTTGCAAGTCAGATGCCATTTAAGAGAGTTAAAAGAGCGCTTATCAAACTTCAAATGGTGAAAAAATATGTAAAAAAGTGATGAAGATATGGCCTTTGTTTCATATTAAACTTGAGACTCGCTGGCTTAATCTTTTCTCTTAATGTTTCATCTTCTAAAGACTAACTGACATTTTCTCTTTTCTGAACTTTCATCTTGTTACTTGTTTTTTCCATAGTTAAAATCTTCACAGCACAGGATTTCTTTCTCCGCCTCTGAACTTTTTTAAAAACTGGACTTTCTTGCTTTTCAAGTTAACCAAACTGGCAAAAAAAAAAAAAAGATCTGAGTGCAAAAATCTCAGCCTGTAGACTTTCTGCTTCACCATATGTGTGTGGAGCATCTGTCTGTCCACAAAAGAGTCTCACAACGGAGGGGATAACTCCATTTAGTCACACATGCACACACACATGCATGCACACACACACACACGAACAGACATACACTCACCAATTCCCCTTTGTGGAAACCTGATCCTCTTCATATTTCCAGTTCAAACGCTGAGAGAAATGGCTGAGAAATGCAGTTTGGTGACGAGGCTTGGCAACTCAAACAACAACGGCAGCAAAACCTAATGAACTTTGTGGGAAAAGATGAGAAGAAATTAGCTGCATGGCAGATATAATATATGTGTGTGAGTATAAATGAAGTCAGGTTCCCATAGTGTGGTTTTCCTTAGAAGGAGCTGTGCTTCTTGGACTGCTTCAAAAAGAAAAAAACGTGTGCACAACAATCCAAGTCCAGATATCATGTGTGTGTACGTGTGTGTGCACATAGTCAAGAATGTGCTTATCTTTGAAATGCCGGCGTTTATCATTGATTATAATAGCCCAGTAATGGGGCACATGTGATGGAGAACAACTGTGTACTGAAATATTCATCTTGTTTGTTGGCGAAAGCTAAACTGGGATTTGTTTCTACGCGACAGCAACGTGTCACCACTTCATAGGTCTTTGGTGAATGTATTTTTTTTCCGCCATCAGTGTAAGAAAATACATGACTGAAATCAACAGTGTTTGCTTTCATTTCCAATGGAGACATTTTTGCCATGAACCCTTAATAGACCAAAAAGGCCTGGAGGGATGAATGATGGATTGAGCAGGGAACAAAGAAATGTAGCAAAGAAAAGACAAAAGGGGAAGGACGGGTGAGTGGCCCCCACCTTACATCCAAAACTAATCTCTTTTCAAGGCGAAGGATTCTTGGTGCTTTTTAATATTCCAAATGTAGAATAAAGTTCAGGACATTATTCATGTTTATTCCTCTCCATCAGCTGAATGGCCATGCACTGGCAGGTAGGCAGGCGCTCTTTCATTGGAGCAGTTCAAGCTTGCCAAGCTATAAAAGCAGCCATAAAAATCACCTCCAGAACCAGCTCAGATGCCGGCCATATGGCTGCGAGTTTAACAAGGACAAACTGCACCTCCTCACAGCTGCCTGCTCTCTCGGGTTCAATCCTCCCCTGTTTCTGCCTTTAATTCACTTCCCATGTATCTGAGCTCTTTGTCCCTTTTTTCCTGAGTGGTCCATAGTAACTGCTTGACCAGATAGTTTTGCTTTTTTTCATGCATTGATCAATAAGTCAACTCATTTTGTTGTTATTGTCTCCAGTGTGACGACTTTGCTGCAGGATGAAGAGTTCCAGTTTATCATGTGCTGCTACATTCCTGCAGCAGTGTAAACCACAAATGTTCAGACTCCTTTTTAAAAAAATGTTTGAAGTTTTAGAGGTTATTTTGGCAACTGATGCTAATTTAAACCTTTCTTTTTTAAAATTAATATCCTTTTATTTACTTCACCACTTGCAGCTACATCTGTGTGCTCCTTCATTCTCTTAGTCACATTTGAGGAAAACTTTGCCCAGCAGTTTTGATGCAAGTAACCACATTTAAAATTTGGCTTCACCTTCTTTGTGTAAGTTAATTAAAAACATAATATAATTTAAGATGAAGAAAAACAATCAAGTGCTCCACTTTCTTCAATGTGCTGCATGAGCCATTTGTCAACAATAAGAGTGTCAATGAGGATTTCACTCTACAAGTGCACTCGTGCTGGCAACTCTCCGTCCCCTGGGCCCCTATTTCTTTTCAGCCAGGCTTCAGGTCTGCTGCCCTGTCATTAGCTCTGAGCTTTAATTAACGGACACACCTGTCACCATGCTGCCCACAGACACAGCAGGTCATACTGGGGACACTGGGGAATTCCCGCTCGAACTGTTTTGCACATAAGATTACTGAGCCTGCATGTAGTTGTTGATCTGCTCTGAGGAAAAGCAGCACTGTCGACAATCTTTCTCCCCACAGGTGTTGCGGTTTTAGGTGGGACCTGTCTCATCCAGCATGCCTGTGTGTGTTTGCACATGAAGTACGGGGACCTGGATGAGCGGGTGGGTGGGTGGGTGGAGAGCAATGCTAATGGGGACATCTGTGGGATTGGGACTGGGTGCACAGAAAGCGAGGGGCAGAGGATTTGTTGGTTGTCTGCCATGCTAACAAGCAGAGTTAAAAGCCTGGAGTGACAGCCCTATTAGAGACTAATGGAGGCTAAGACAGCTGAGACCCTGACACACACACGCACACACACGCACACACACACACAATAGAGGACCACCACGCCCTAAAGCTACCAAGTGACTCCCCCCTGAGTTTCAGAGCCTGTCTTTACCTTCATCCCTCCCATCCTCCCTCCCTGTAGTTAAAGATCTTTATGGGTGAGGGAGTGGCACAGGGATGGGGCGATTGGATGGGCTCTCAAGCTATCAACCATCCCTGGAGGTAACAAAAGGTCAAGGACTCTCATTTTTCATCTCAGCCAATTACCCTCCCATTCCGACTCGGCCTTCTACTGCCTCTCCAGCTCTTCCTCTCCAACCCTGCTTCGCTCTATCCAGTCCTCCAATCGCATCGCTTCTTCTTCACATGAACGCTCACACACACATACATGTCGCTCCTCACATACATGCACTCACAGTCCCACACTGTCCTTCAAATAAAAAAAAAAAATCACAAATAGAGTGACAAACTGCAACTGTTCAACAGCATAAGAGTCAATAAAAGAGAGAAAAATTCCTCTCCAATTAACATTCCTCTTCCTACAGATGTCCTCCCAATAGCAGACATCATTCATGGGTGCTCTGAGCTACACTAGATGGGTCCCTGGACTGAGTCCCTGCTGAATTCAGTCTCGTGAGGATGTCTGAATGTCTGAGACTATGGTCTGGTTGTGTGTTTTGGTGACCCAGGGGTTCAGTCCCCATAAAGTCCCGTAGGGGAGAGGCTTGGGCGAAGCCTGACCTTCTAGCGCTCTGTGGTATGCTAAATATGTAGCAGGAAACAAGCTGAACATCTATCTGTCTACATAAAAAAAGGAGGACTGTTTGCCTGCAGGCCAGGATATGTAGGGACACAGCAAGAGCTGGGCCGCTGTTGTAGCTGTCAAATGTGTGTGTGTGTCAGTGTGTGTGTGTGTGTGCTGGGAGGCAGTGGGGGGGTACTAGGCGTGGGTGATGTTGGCGATTACTTCTAAGAGGGACTACAATTAACCCTTAGCTTCTCTGTGACCCTCTCATTCCCATACTTAACCCCTCCCAGAAGTCAGAGGGCAACAGGCTCTAAGTGGCCTGTGGGTCTTTTACAGGGTCATTCGCAAATGAATCTGTGACAGCGAGAAGACAACAGAAGCCTACAGAGGAAAATGAACAGAGCTGCAATGCTTAAGACTGGTTCATATTGTTAGCATTCATGGCTAAAGTGGAGCATTACACCTTACAGCTGTTCTATTCTGCAGCAAAACCAGATCAGTGAGCTGCTAAGTGAGATCTAAATCTTACAGATGTAATGTGATGTGAACTGTATATCTGTCTTAAATGTTCTTTTGGTGCATCTGCAGGGGTGTTGTGTGTGTGCTCTATGCTTAATCTTTGTGTAGTCTTTGTGATGAAGCTGCCTGGGGACGCAGAATGAATTTCAGTGCCCGCTAACAATAAAGTTGCATTGTATCATATCGTATCATATTGTATCGTATCATATCGTATCGTATCGTATCGTATCGTATCGTATCGTATCGTATCGTATCGTATCGTCGTGTACCTTACAAGGCACCTTTTAATAAAGGAAAATAAAGGAAAAAGTAATAAAGTTCTGAGACTGTTCCTGTTGTACACGTGCATGTAGCATTTAAAGCAAGCTTTGATAAGTAAGTATTTCAAATTTCGTTGTTTTATAATCATCATCAGTCCAACTCAAAGACATTTCTGTGACCACCAGTACATGCATAGTTGAAATTTCCTGACTCCAAAGCAAAATCAGCACCTTGTCAGAGACTGTGAGGAACTCCATTAACAGGCCAGGACCCAAACTTCATGTCGAGGAGTGATGATGAGATTGTGTCTGTGGCTTCAACCCAGAGACCAAACAACAGTCTTTGCAGAGGAAAGGGGCCTGCAGTCTCCATGGGGTCAGGTCAGGAGTGCAACCTAGAGCATGCTGGTGGTTTTCTTTGAAATTAGTCACCCGGGGTCAGATTGTTAAGATGGAATATTACCGTGATCTGTGTTCAGAATGAGACTTTCAGAGAATTTTCCAAGCATGGCAGGAGTACTGGGAACAATGCATCACCGCGAAAAGGAGACAACACCAAAGGGGGACGGCTGCCAGGTTTAAATCAGGTACGGATTTGCTTTTTATAGCCTCAGCATCAGACATTTTGGATTGCAGCTCGTACGTCTTTGATGTTATGCAGTCACTTGGAGTAGTCTGTTGAGAGGAAACGGCAATCCATCACACTGTTGTTGAGAGATTTCTGTCTGGATCATCGAGGTCGAATGAGTGACCGACACAGGGTTGTCAAGACATACAGTTAGCATGACAAAACACAGTTATAATGTCAGTGGAAGGATACCGTGAGCTGTAATAATCAGGTAACTCAAGGAGAACTGAAGTCAGTCTCTCAACTGTTGCATTAATCACCTAATTTTTCATTTCTTGTGATGGTTCAGTAGTAAAACAACTCAGTTACACAGTAGCCTAGAGACTGATTCTTAATAGCATTTATATTGCTCTCTTTGGTGTATTAGCAATGTTAAAGTCACTTTTCCATCATTTTATCTTTTTCTTTTATGATTCTTGGTTCCTAGAGTTCAGGCGGAGAGCTCATTACTGAAGGTCACATTTATGTAGAGATTCAAAGGAGGCAGAAGGAGCGAAAAGATAAAGATAATGAGTGAGTCAAGAAGTGAGCAGAGAGATGTTTTCCTCCCACGCATCACGATAACTTTCCTGTCTAAATTTCCATCAAACAACACTGAATGTCAGCCAAGATTAGGGATTTACTGTGACTTATCAACTGTTTTCATACTGTTTTTATGACCGAACGTGACCTCTCTTTCTCCACTGTCATTCCAGGGCGATGAGTGTACCTGTGCCCCCAGGAGAGACTCACGCTTTGGGTATGCCCTCCATGGAGAAGCCCTGCCTCACAGGGCAGAACACTGGAGCCAGGCTGCCTGAAGTGGCTCCCCAGAGAGCCCGAAGGGGGTGCATGTGGAGGTCTAGAGTTTAGGGCGTGGGGGAGTGTTTGTGGGGGGGGATTTGTCAAGCAGATTCTTGCATATTGATGGCACATTTTTGATCCTGTGTGCAACATTTGCACAATACATTTCACTCCATTAGTCAAATGAAATTGTTTATTTTACATGATGCAAATACACACAATTCAAATCAGAGCAGGGAATGGAGTGCGGCTGTGCTCTTTAAACTGTGTAAGGTCTTAAATATGGTACATGCGTGCATTGTTTTGACATAAAGACTTTGACTTTTCAACTCAAAGTGAACAATGGTCAAAGAGTTTGAAGAAAGAAATGTTTTTCGAGTGGCTTGTACGACCCTGTCAGCGCTTATTCTGAAATGAAAAGAAAGACAGAAAATGAGGGAAAGACAACAAAAACACAGCTGGTAGTGTAAGATGAGAGGAAAGAGTCTCAGCTTCGAGTTGTGAAAACACACTCTCGGTCTACTTTGAATAGCCCAGTCCCCTTTTTGTGAGGGGAACTACGGTCAGCTGTTGCTTCAGTGCATTTACACTGGCACTTATACTCCCACTCCGGTTTGAGGTAAAATAACAGTAAATGTGAGCAAAGTTTAATATAAACTTGAACTTTGAGAGTCAGTTTAGTTCATTCGTATTTGTTTTGCTTGTTTTTGTACTGCTTAAATGGTGAATAATGACAAGATTAGAGACTGGTTTTGGTGTGTGAACCAGTAAGCCCCACACACACTTCCAGTAAGCAGATGCAACCGAATGATTCACTAGAAGTTCACCGCAGCACCTGGTTCAGAAGAAATTCTCTTTTTTTACTCCTCCTCTCCGTGATTTTCCCATCATATGGCTTTGTCTTTTCTAAATTTCGCCTCTTTCCAACGCACGACAAAAATATCTCACTAAAAAAAACTTTTTTCAGTCACTTCCTCTGCCAGTTGAGTCTGTAGACGTCTTTGGGTTTGAGCATGTTTGGTTTCCAGGATTGTTATTCCACAGTGTTTGATCCCTGCTGGCGCTGACGGGCTGCTGACAGGGCCAAACACACTGCTGTCCACAGAGCTGACGCTCACACTGCTGTCAAAGGAAGACATCAAAACTGTACACACTCACACTCTGTCTGTGTGGAGATGACTCTCTTGGTTTTAGAGGCCTACAGCCGTCCCTCAGTTTGGGCCTGTTTAACTCCACCTAAATATAAAACTAAGATGTTTAAATAAACATGCAGGATAGTGAATAAAATGTACATATTTAAATTGTATTTGTCACTTATTCAGAGACTAAGAATCCCTGCTATGAAAAGTTTCATGTCTCATTAATGAAAAGCATAAAAGTCCTGGTTAAAGACAGGAACTCCCGCTCTCGTCTTTAGTTCAAACATGAGGAGTCTGATTACAGAGAAGATGCCTCGCTTGGCAGGATCAGCGAGTGCACAGCAGATTATTGTTTGAATTACATGGACATAAGAACAGTCTTTATCTCTTCAGGTCTGTTATTTGCCCGACCTGCAATTCTGCTGGTGGGTCATTATGTTGAGCACAACCACATGCAGGTTTACGCATGCGCACAGGCAGATTCATGCTTTAGGGCAGTTTTTCATCTTTCTCTAAACACAATCAAGTCTTATTACATGTAAATATAACATTCAATTTAAATTTTTCTTCTCATGTTTTGGGTATTTTGCTGCATATGGTTCCATTTGCTGTACCAGGGTTATAACACACGGCTAAATTGCTTTCTTTGTAGACACATTTAAGTGTTTTTATTGTACCTCTCCCTCGTCTACACATCTTTCTTGTCTCTGTCTTCTCTGTCTTGTGTTTTTCTTTTTATTATCTGTATGAATGTTGTGCGTGAGTTTTGCCTTTTGTGGGATTTTCGATCGTTTGACTTAAGCAAGACGCCCTGTGACACATGACGCCCTGCAAGACATGATCTTATCTCTAAGTTTAAGTCCAGACTTCGACCTAAACTGGAGTTCACTGATTTCCTACTGGTTATTTTGTGGTATTGCAGTCTGATACATGTGAGTCCGAGCCTGTGATGAATTTTAAACTTTATGAACAGAGTGATAGGAAATATTAATTAAGGTGGTCAGAAACTAAAAGTGTACTGTTGCAGTTTTGTATGACTAATCTTTTTTCCCTTGTAGTTTAAGGCGAGACCGTTTCTTTGTACTATAAGTCACAGTTTTGTTTCTCTGCCCCACCTTCACCACAGTGGCAACACACACATCTATAAACCAACTATTTCTGTCCGAGATCTTGTCATCAAACGTTTATTTTCTCATACAGTTCACAGCCAATCGAGACTTAACTCTCACTTGTTCTGGCATTAAATGAGAAGAAATTAAATTTTGATTAATACATATTTATGGACCAATTCTTAGAACTTGCTTAAGAAAGGTTTTTCATGCTCAACATCTTTTATGAATCAGCATTAGTGCACCGTTGGATGACTAAGTTTAAGTATAAATCAAAGATCATCTCTCTAAATGAGACCACCAGTCTGTTTGATGACAATAGTCATACTAGTGTGCAACATGTTTCGAATCTATAATTCTGTCATACTGATTGACAACACTGTAATTTCACAACCCTGGTTTATTCTGTGCACACGACATCTGTTGCATGTCTGTCCATTGTGCAAGAAGGATCCCTCCTTTGTTGCTCTTCTTGATGTTTCTTGCCCTTTTTTATACTGTAGAATGGATATTTAGGTGAGATTTTCCTCATCCAAGTCGCACACAGTGGGTATTGAAAGCGGTAGATATGAAGCCCCTTGAGGTTTAATTAGTGGTTTGTCATATAGAGCTGTATGAATGAAAATGACTTGACTATAAGTTGTGGTTGTCTGATTATCTTGACTTCATCACAAATGGGTTGAAAAAAAGCAAGTAATTAACGCTAACCAGTCTACCAACAAACAGTCAGTCATACAGCTCTGTATGACTTGATTTGACCATCGTTGATAGACTGGCTAGCATAAATTGTTTCATTTTTTGGCCTTTTTGTGATGATGGCAAAATGACCAGAAAACTAAAACTTACATTAATGAATATTCATGTAACCATCACCACTTCCTACATCACTTTATGAACCATGCAGAGTAGCTTTTATGTGGTGTCACAAAATAACTGCTCCAGTCACAGGGAGGATACAAGGCTGGTCAACACCATATTAACTGAACTGTTTTAAGTGCCCACATACACAGACATTACACTAATCACATGATTAGTACACACAGTGTCTGTCAATATCAAATATTAATGCCCACTTTTTTTAAAACAGCAGTTTTTTTTTTTTTTTTTAGTTTTTACATTTT
>JAPZDY010000021.1:21419434-21445025 GCA_029783645.1 Ctenochaetus hawaiiensis | reverse complement strand
CTGTCAATATCAAATATTAATGCCCCCTTTTTTAAAAAAGCAATTTTTTTTTTTTTTTTAGTTTTTACATTTTTGACTAAATAAATGCATTGGTCAAAACAGACAACAAAGCTTTTCTTCCTTGCAAAGAGATAATTTAATAACAGTTTAAATATGTGCAATATTTTTAAACAGGGTAATGCCGTTAGCCAGGTCGCACACAGTCACAAAGAGGTACGAAAATATTCACCACATTGTAACCCTCCACCGATCCTGCAGTCAGAACCAAAGAAAAGTGATATAACAGATTTACCTTTGCTCATTTAAGTGTCCCTCTCCGTCCAGCTGTCTCTCTTTCATCCCCGTCTTGTGGCGGCATAGGCTGAGGTCTAGTTACACGGGCTTAAATTAAATCAGGAAAATCAACTTCATCTTCATCCTCATCTTTAATGAGAGAGGTGAAGGGATTTCCAATGTGCTGCTCAGCCCTGTTTTCTTTAGAAAGGTCTCGGTGTTCTGGGGGAAGGAAGCCTAGAGAAGTGGATTAGCCAAAACCCAAAGGAAGGAAGAAACAGATATGCTGGACCACATCACACTATGAACACATTCTCACATTGTGTAGAAACAAACCTTAAAATGGGACAGAAAGGTGTTATAAGAGCTCTTAGGAGGGTTACTCCCTTCTTCCAGCTAAGAATCAAACGGGACCAGAGAGGAGAAGGGAAGGAAGAAAATCAAAAACACATTTTCACCCTTCGCCCTGACATGTGGAACCTGTACAGGGATGTTTTCTTTTCATCTGGCTGTGATGGGGGCCGAGAGGTTTCTACAGTGTCCCCTCTGCCCTCTCCTCCCAGGAGGGCCGTGCTGACCTAATTATCAACCTGGACACCCGCTCGCCGAGAACAACACCACCTTCGCAGCTTCACGCTAAGGCTTCATATCCTTTGCAAGCTAAAGAACGGCCCTCTACCACCACCTCGCTAAGCGGCACTGCATCCTATTGTGCTGGCCTGGATGCCTGAGTGAACTTATGATCCTTCGTAGGAAGCTGTGACTTCCAGTAAGGTTATCTGTGAAATTACTCAGTGTTTTTTTAATTAAATGGAACATCTTGAGAGGAAAACTGGGTTCAACAGTGCATCTGGATCAGCACAGTTGGCTGTAAGGGGAAGCTGTTTAGGAGATATATTCATTTTGCTACACACTTAACCTACAGAAAATAAGGAAAAAATGAGGAAAACCTTATCTTAACATCCTCATTCATCTTAGTCTGCATGATGAATGGTGTCTGTCACATTAAAGATCATGTTTGATGGATGAGAAGCTTCTCTAAAAGCATCTGATTGTAACTTTAACCAGAAAAAAAAGTGTGAACAGCAGTGAGGGAAATTAAACGTATTTTAGCGCTTGACAGATGGAGTTAAGGCCTGTAGGAGAGGATGCGTAGGTGTGTTAAAGACCACCAAAACCCAAACTCGCTCCAATGT
This sequence comes from Ctenochaetus hawaiiensis, assembly GCA_029783645.1. NCBI lineage: Eukaryota > Metazoa > Chordata > Actinopteri > Acanthuriformes > Acanthuridae > Ctenochaetus > Ctenochaetus hawaiiensis. The sequence goes on along the minus strand of JAPZDY010000021.1, from coordinate 21,443,556 downwards.
GGCGTGTACCTGCAAAGTTATCTCTGTTGCCAACTGCCGTTGTTAGCAAACATTCTTTGAATTAAGGGCTTTCCTTTCTCCCCCTGCAGTTTCAGAAACCCCCCGACCACCACAGCTGAGTGTGTGACGAGCAGCAGGTCGCCCACACAGTGCGTGGGGTCTCTGTGTGTTAACGCACCGCTGTGCATCTGTGACGCTCTGCTGGGCTTTGTCTCAACGACGGGATTCCCTCTCCCACACTGTTAACACTTTTAAGGTTAAAGTTGATGCCTTACATAGTCACATTTAAATAAAAATTATTCTCTCACGCTAAAGAAAGACGGGTTTTGGTTAAACTTTCCTACCGTCTCTTAGGCCTCTGATTCAGTGTTTTTAATCCGATGGAAAAGGAAATGTTTACACCAAATTACAGATGTCTAACTGCTGAGATCTGAGAACACAAACATTTCTACAGACGGAGGAACAAACACAAGCTGTCACATGATCAGACTTTGGTCCAAAAGAGACGTTCCCAAACTCTTACAACACGAAAAATCTGGTGTCAGAACACAAAAAAACATGAATTAAAATGTTAAAAAATGTATTTATGAAATTGTAAAAGTACATGACATCAGTAATCAGTTTTGCTGAATGGTGTAATAAAGTTTTTCCCCACCTCACAATGAAGTTGCATTATGAATTCACTCTAAAAAATGATGACTTAGAAACAGTAAATCAGCATGCCTACACTTACTATGTAAACTAGAGTGGGTATTGCGGTCAAGTACATATAGTAGCCTACAAAACATGCTGAGTACAATGTTAGGTTTCTCCCCACCTCACTAAATATGTACACACAATTTTGCATGTAGGCTACTGTGCTGTGGAAATACTGTCTCTCCTCTTTGAATGGAACATTTCTTTTTGACTTGCCTCGATGCTGAGAATTCTTTGTCTGGAGATGACTGTCCAATTTGTTCACTTTTAAGCCCTCATTACCGAGCACTTCCCCACATAAAACACAACCGAGGCTTCACATCTACATTTCTAATGGGTTTGATGAAGTCAGCATCTATAAACGCCTCTTTGTATATTTGTTTTCAACCTCATGCGAGCAATCAAGAGTGAAGGAATCACCAAAGTCACGCACAATGTTACCTAAGACAGAGAGTGTAAACACTTTCAAGTCCAGTTTCACTGTGTTTCTATTTCAATTAAGACAATGAACTTAAATATCGTAATACTTTTATGCATTTTATTTAACTTTTTAAAAACCCCTAAAACAGATTTTTGACCAATTTGAGTCTTAACCTGAAGTTTGGGAAACTTAAGTCAGGACTAAAATATCTCAACAACTGGACATTTATGACATTAATGTTACCTTTGATCTGAACTTTGATGCTCCTCTAACTTGTCATGCAGCCATCGTGGGGTCAGATTTTAAAGAGCAGACCTGCAAAACTAACGACGTTCCCATCAGGATTGGCTGTATTTTGTGTTTAGATCTAACTAGCAACTGTTAGCATGCTAACACAGATAGCAAACACTGTAAACATAATGTATACTCAACATTAGCATTTTTGCATTGTTGCTATGTGCAGTTAGCATTTAGCTCATAGCACAGTGTCTAAGTACAACCTAACATATCTGTTAGCATGGCTGTAGATTGTACAGCAAACCTTGAAATCAGACAAAGTTTTGATAAATACTTCTGGAGAAGAAAACATATGCGAGTGATAAAACTGTCTGTTATTAACATGCAGCCTTAGCCGCATGCAACAACAAGGTGTAAAAAAAAGTGTTGCTTTTTCATGGTGCATTTATTTTGCTAATTTGCAAATGCAAGTCTTTAGACGTTCGATGGAAAACAAAGGCAACAACAGGTTGACAGAAAAGTGGTTTCTGGGACTAAAAGTTCCAATTTCTTCGGGTGGAAATGCAACTTTAGTTTCATTTATGCATAAATGGAAGAGTGCACACACGTTTTGCATTTATCAGTGTGTTCTTATGTGGTTACCATGAGGGTCTCCTTCTCATGGATTCTCAGCAGGGAGACCGTAAAGATCAGCTAACCACAGCATGTCTCCACGATAACGCCCAACTGACTCATGAGCACTGACAGACTCACCACAGCGTAGGCAGCAGAAACCACAGGGGGGGTGGGGGGTGACAACGATGCACATGGGGGGTAAGCAAAGCGTGAATAGGCTGGGAATCCCTCTCAGAGAGCTCGAGGGGATACAGATGAGTGAACGAGGTAAGATTCAGCAGAGATTCAGAGCTCCACAGCTGCTGCAGAGGTGGACAGAAAGTGCAAACCCAAAGGTCAGAGGTTTCTCCACATATTTACACACTCTCAGAGGTAAACTACAGCAAAATTCCCACTGAGAAAGACTCAGAGGGTTAGTGGGAAATAAAAAAAAAAAATTCTTATTAGGAAAAACAATTCCAGTAAACTGTGGTAAACCAGTAACAATAACCACCAGGTGCTATAACATAAAAAGTTTTTATATGAATGCGTTGAAGCATGCCTGATTTTTTTAAACATATAAAACAATGTGAGCTAGTGAGCCATTCACACATATAAACACATCTCATGATGGTGAATGTCACATTGAGGAAGATAAAAAAACAAACGCCATGTAAACAAACCAACTTAAAGTGGTCCTCACAGTTTCAGTTGAAAGACTCATAGTGAAAATACAAACGTGTTCCTTTACCTTCCAGTAAAGTCAACTTAACTGACAAGTTTGGCGCTGGCGGCGGCAATGTGGTGAATGACCAGCCATTTTGACCGTTTTTTTTGGGTCGTCTTCTGGGAAAACAAAGCCTCTTTCTCGCTGAATGTGTAGGCACCAACTCAGGACGTTTGCATGAGCAGTTTCGAAGACGAGGTTGCTGCAATTGTTGCTGCAATTGTTTGTGGTAACTCAGAACGAAAATACGTGCATCCGGAAAATGTTTCAATAGTCGTGATATGGCACATATTGCAGAGCAAATGCATGGTGCAATTGAGTCCTACCATCAGTTTATTGTGAATTATAATGCAATGCATGAAATTTTCTAACATGTAATTTTTTCGTCCAGTCTTGCAAGGTTGTCTGGTGGGTATTTTGCATGTCTCCCAGTTTGAGTGGTGACAGGCGGGTTACTGGTGTCGTATGTCTTACTGTTAAGGCCTGAGGGAACTTCTGAACCTTTAAAATGAGGTGAAATGACTTAAAGGCAGTGTGTGTGTTGAACCTCATATTCCAAGGTGAGAGGGCACGTTGGAGCAGCAGTGATAATGTGTTTGGGTAGAAGGAGACGTAGTCAGGGGACGGGTTAGTTATCTGAAACCTACCTTGTGAAAACAGAGCGCCCTGCTGACATGTGAAACCTGAAGTGTGGATTTAATTTAGTCACAATTCCATGAACACATTAACAGACACACAGAGAAAAAGAGTGAAAGGGAAAAAAGAAGAGAGTTAGCGTGAGTCAACCAGACTGTTAAAATTTCCACAACTTTAGAAGGGACGGCCTCCTCTGGTTAATACTCTGCATGTTGCTGCACAGTACGTCCATTTGGAGCAAACTCCTTCCTGATAAAGCTTGCTCAGACGTCTGGATTTCAGCGTTCCGATGGAAAATCCTGAAGCCCATGCAATTCCACAGGCGCTCTTTTCTTCCCAACCTCAAGAGCTCCTCCCAGCTGTGCTCCACCTGACGGGTTTTCCTTCTCCTCAGCGTCCAGACGGACCACGCCAAGAACCAGACTGGAGCACAAACACAGGCAGGAGAGAAAAAGGTTGGCAGGTGTATAGAGAGAGAGCAGGGTGGAGGGAAAGTGAGGAGGGGAGGACATGTCCAGTTAGAGTCGACTTGAATTGTACTTAGGTGTGGGAGAGGGTGACACAGGTAGGGAGAAAGAGTGAAAGAGTGAATAGAGAGAGAGAGAGAGAGAGAGAGAGAGAGAGAGAGAGGGAGTCATGGTGAAAAAAACTAAAGCTGCTTGCTGTTGTGGGTATGAGGGAAAAGGGAGATGGAAACCCAGACACAAACATAAACACTGGCTAGCACTTCAATGATTCCTCTCTCTGGCTTTCTGCCTGCCCCCCCCCCCCCCCCCTCATCCCGCCTCTCCCGCTTGCTAGCCAAACATAAACAAATATAACATGGAAAGCATCAGACAGGGCCCATACATCTCAGAGAAACAGCAGTCTGAAGTGAATGAGGAAAAGGAAAAAATCATTGTGGAGTTTTGTTATTTCCATTCTAGAAAAAAAGAGACCAATCGGATTAGGCCGTCAGACTGGCAACGTCTCCCCTCCGACATCCAAATCACATTAGCTGTAAACTCAAGTTGCCACCGAGAAAATGTCATCCAGCCAGACGTCTATCTGTCCCTTTAAAGTCATAAACCTGAAATAGAAAGAGAAAACAGCAAGACGGTCTCATCTTTCACTTCCATGACAGAGAGAGAGAGAGAGCCACACATAAACACACACACACACACACACACATGTTTGAAAGCGTGGAAAATAAAGGAACTCTGAGGGTCATCGGCCGACCAGAGGGAGACGAGCATGAAGGAGGAGTGTGACTGATTGACACCAGGCACAGAAAACTGACAAGAACCATGTCCTGCAACACACACACACACACACACACACACACACACACACACACACACACACACACAAACTGTTAAAAAATAATATTAACACACACACAAACACACACACTGGGTGCATGGCTCTCCACAGTGTCACAGATTACTGCGGCTCCTTGGTCTGGCTGGTAATGACATCATGCCTGGGTCTGCTCCCAGAGATCCCTGCTGCTGGCACGAGGCCAGCCCTACATCTGCAAAGAGTCCTACACAAACACACACACACACACATACACAAATACAAACACACAGATGCACGCACATCCCTAGTGTTAAGACCCAGCCAATCATTCCTTCTCTCTCTCTGTCTCTTGCATTGTCTCTGGCTGTGAGAAGAAAGTGAAGATGATTCCAGTCACAGAAAACAAACGTTCGCTCATCCAGACTTCTGAGCCAGAAGGTTGATTATTAAGGTCAGGACTGAGGTAAAATCAGATGAGTTATACAGCTCTTTTTACATGCATGTGCAGTTAAATGCTTTAAGTAGTTGTGCAGAATATTTGAAGTTATTAACTTTGCGGTATTTCTGTTTCGGGTAACTGATAATTGCAAGTCAGCTCTGCTTGAGAGAATGCCTGTGTTGGCCTTCATGCAGTCATCTCTCATGTTTAAATTCAGCTTCCCACTTCTTCACCACAGTATGAGGAGGGGTCCCTCTTATATGAGCTCTTGAGACGGAGGTGGCAGATGACTTCACTGAGGCTGATTTCCTCTTAGTCTCAAACAATGCCAATTTAAAGTTTTCAATCACTTGAAACAGAAACACCAGAAAACTTCTGAACTTCAAACTTTCTGCATAATCGTCTCTCAGAGTTGAGCTTCTTGTGCATGTAACAAGAACTATGTAACTCATCTCCTTCAACCTTAGACCAACAACTTTTCAATCACCCCTCCTAGAGTAAAATAAAGTGAACACTTTGCAGGCCTCAAATAAAGTTATTACCTCACTCAACACCTCACAGAGACTCAGCCACAGCCCCATTAAAAGCAACAAGCTGACTAAACTGAGCAATTGGAAGAGCAATATTTTTTTTCCTTTTTATTTGCCTCCATGCAGGACTTTGCCATTATTGTCTCCCAATGTAGCGTGGACTGTGGTGCATAGAAAACGAAAGTGCAAAATAATCTGAGAGCAGATGTTTAAAAGCTAAACTGTTTATTATTGAAGTGGTTTGACATTTTGAAGGATACTTTTTTCTGCTTTCTTGCTGCAAGTTAGTAAAGAACACAGACGCTGTTCTCCTGTCAAATGATTAATCTAGAGCTAGACATAGCATTAAGTTAGCTTAGATTAGCATAAAAATGAGAATCAGGAGCCAGTTAGCCTGTTTCTATCTGAAGAAAACAAAATTCACCCACGAGTGCATCTAGAGCAAATTAATTAACATGCTATGACACGGTAAAACCAACATGTTTTGGTTTGTCATCACAATAAACTTTCCACTCAATCAGCTGAGATTCCAAGAAGTTTCCACTTCTGGCAAAAAAGTTCTTTGCATAATCCACAAACAAGTTACAACATTTTTATTGTTGGGCTTTAAAGGTGCTGGTGGTTGATTTTGTTACACGTGGACAATTAAAAACAGTTTCTGAATCATTTAAAGTATTAATTTTATCTTGGAAGATGTTTCCCATGTTTCCTTCATTGATTTCGTCTCCACACTGTCTCATGTTGGATGCACAGGACCGGACATAACAGATATTTTTGTTGGTTTGTGTCTGTGCATAAAGCCTGTTGTAACCAGAGTTCCCCTGCAAGGCCAAAGTGCTTAAAGACTCACAAACACAGTCCAAGAAATCAATTTTAACTGCTGCCTCAGGCCAAAGGCCAAGAGTACTTATTACAGTGATCAGTGATGCTGTAATCATGCAACAAAACGAATGTTAGGTTGAAAACAGGAAGGACGTGAGAGCTGTGGAAGAGAAATGAGAGTCTGATGACAACACAGTTTGTAATCCTGTCCTGTTGATCTTCAATCATATGTCTCCCGTCTCCTTTAAGAAGCCTTCCCACCCAATAATTTAGTGTCCATGTGTTCTTCTTCTGCAAAAAGCTGAAGTGAACCACTCAGCCAAACGGTTCACACACAGTGGAAGTGTATCAGACACTCTGCATGGGGTCGGATTTGCACAATACCACCCAGACATAACAAAAATGTAGTGTGTGTCCAGTTTCTTTGTCTGAGTGTATGTGAGTTTGTTTGTGCATGTGCAGGAGCTTGTTAGTGCCGGTCAGAGCCGACCATACCACCGGAGTCAACCTATGCCAGCTGCTTAGAGCTGATGGAGTGAGCCACACACATGCTGATCTGTGACCTTCAGAGAGGAGAGGAGACGAGGGGATGAGGAAAGGAAGAGGGAAGAGGAAAAGGAGCGGCACACCGGCTTTTCCTCTCTTAAAGGTCAATTTGATCTTAAAGCTGCTGCAGACACTGACACACAACAAACCAGCCTAAAACTTTAGGACCGGACAGAAAATATAAAGCTCACTGTTTCAGATTTTGCTTATTTTCTAGAAAAATATGTTTTAAAAGTAGCACATGGCTTTTTAAACTAAGTTTTCTGTCCCTAAGCACATAAAAGTTTCTCTCTAGGAAAGAATATTGATTGAAACTTAGCTAAACTTAGCTTCACATAGCCAGTCTTACCTTTTCACAGCACCATACCAGAACTGAACTGCACCAATTACCATTTAGCTTTAGGAGAAAAACACACTCTGACTTGTTTGTATCTCTTTAAACTCACAAATACAATAAATACATATCTCTACTGTGCACACATGTTGCTTCTTTGGTCGGTATAACACCCTAACATTACTTGAGCAAACTATAAAGTTATACTAGTATAATATTCAGTAATTATCTCTCCATGTAGCGGTTTTTATTGTTGCAGAGTCTGCCATTTTGGCCCTGAAAATTGCCCTCACATGCACAGGATTCACAGGAAACCAAGCATGCAAACTGCAGTTACCATGCCCTGCTGCTGTGTGGAAAACTACTCGTGACATATGTAGCATGAAATCACAATGTTGCCGGTCAAAGCATAATGGAAAAAAAGACTAATAAAAGTCGAAATTCTGTGTTAAAACAGAATGAGTTTGTTTGGTGGCTCTGCAAACAGATACACAAGTTGTTCCTCTGTTGCAACTTAAATTAAGGAAACTTTCATACATAGTGATGCAAAAAAATACCAAGAATGACAGGGTGATATCAATGCATTGATTTTTCTTAATCAGCTGTTCTTTTTCTCCATGTTAGATGGAGATGAACCGTCCCACTTTGTGCACACAGAAGATAATTGGGCTTGAATCTCATGACTGTCTACATGGAGCATATAGAGAGTGTTCAGGAAGTATATACAGTCTATTTTTACATCAAGAGGACTGCGGTGTTCCAGCTCCTAAAGCCCATTAAAGCCCTCACACAGAGAAAGACACCATCACCCTCCACACACACACACTCTCACACACACACACACACAGGCTCCACACACACACACACACACACACACACACACACACACACAGTCTCACCACCCACTGCTTGATGTTTGTTTAATATGGCATTTCAGCATGAGAACAGTATATCCTGCTCCCGTCTTTATAAGGGCACAGCTAATGCAATACTGAGACACCCCCAAATTTGCAATTACACACACACACACACACACACACACACACACACACTTGTCTTGCCAGTGGCTGCTGCCTCTTGGCACAATCCAGACTTAACGTTGCCCCAACTGCTTCATCTCCCTTTTCACCCAACCACTCTACTCCACCAGACTCACTAATACCCTGCATGTCTTGTCCAAAATTGCACACATGCTGACACAGACACTCACACACATGCACGTGCACACAGCCGTTAAACACACACATACACACACACATTACTGGGGCTGGCAGCAGTGCTGGAATCTTGTCTGTCTGTCTGTGATGGTGAGAAACACACAGAGAAGCGTTGAAAGAACAGATTTAGACTTTTGTGTTTTTTTGTCGTAAGTAGGCCAACTCTACGAAAGACAAACGCCTGCTTACCGTTGGCCTGGAGTTTTCACCGCGGAGCAAATAAATGCTGGAAAACAGAGCTGAAGAAAGGAAGGAGTGGTTATGACCATCATCTGCTTGGAAACCTTGTATAGCCGTCGGACTCGGCCAGTTTGTCTCCACAAAATGCCACGGGTCGTTTTTCAAAATAAATCCTGAGCGGTTGCTAAATTCAACTGAAACAAATCGTGTCAAACACTGATATATACTGCTGATATTCTTAACAGACATTAAGATTTGACCGTTGGCAGCAGATGTGAACTATATTTGGTCGACTCTGAAATTTAAAAGCAGGGAGACTGAGGTTTATCATACCTTTGGAGGCAAACCGCTGACCGTTATTAAAGGACGGCTGGTCTGAATAATCTTCCTCTTTTTTGGCCATTAAAGCAGCGAGACTCAAGGAATGTCTGTCTGACTGTCTGACTGTCTGTCTGCTGGTCGTCTGGTCCACAGCTATTAAATGCATTGCCATGAAATTTTGCACAGATATCCACAGTTCTTGGAGGATGAACACTAATGGCTCTTGTGATCCCCTGGTTGTTTAAAAAGACAAAGAGACACCGTTAGAAACTGACAAAATGAAGCTTGAAATCTGCAAACAAGTTAACATGAAGGAAGGGCTTGCTAATGAATGTAGCTGCCTTGGCACTGATTAGGTTGGATGTCAAAAGCTATTATAGGCATGATGTCTTTTAACTCATCCAATATTTTGATCTACTAACTAATAGCTACCAAGTTAAAGAAATTTCTTTTAGCTTCAGCTGAACTTTGTGAGTATTACTGATTTTCAAATGTTAGCATGCTAACAAGTTCTGACTGAGGCTCAAACATGTGGACAGAAAGTCTCCACTGTTACCTCTGATGTCGACCATCTTGATGCAAACTGCAGACTGTGATTGATAGATTCAGAGTTTCTCATTGATTTTGTTGAAAGGGCAGATGTGCTTCCATCCCCAATATTTTTTTTAATGCAGGAAAATCATGTGAAATGAAATATGAATCGTGTCATCTTTTTAATATTTCTCAGAGGCAGTTTTGTCTTTTGTTTTTCAACATCAGGTTGGCAGTGTTTTACTGTTTTTACTGACCAAATCTCCATTTAAACAAGATGGCAAAATTCCAAATAAAGAAAAAGAATTTTATTTTCTCAAAAGATAGAGGTAGTCTGAGACGTAGAGTCTGTAATGACAAACAGAAATCCTGAAAGAAAACAGGGCCAAAGATGCTGTCATGTGCATCTGGCTCATAAACATAACAAGCTTAACTAAAATAAAAAAAAAAAACTGTGCACAAGGCTTTAAAATTCTCTCTGTAGTTTTATTGTTAAAGAATTGTTGCTTTGGTTGTTTTACAAACACAATATTTAATACGGATATGGCAACAGTAACTCTTGTCCAGTTAAACAACATGATAACAAAGCGATGAACAACACTCACATTAAAAACATGATTGTGTTGGAAAGGTTTTGGCAGATAATAGATTTTTTTTATTTGTTTGTTTTCAAGTGTCAGCATTGCTGTTTTTGGCCATATGCATCCGACTCAGGGCGCGAAAACGAAAAGGGTTCAGAAAACGAAAACACAGAAAACAGAGAAAAAACACAGCACATTCAGACAGAGACGCCGAGGGGACGTCTGAAGCTGAATACAGTAACAACAGCTTTGAGGAAGAGAGAGAGAATGGAGGAGAAAATTTTTTTTTTTACACAGAAAAAAGCCAGACAGAAAGCAAATATCCAGTGAAGCATACAAAGCAGACAAGAATGCTTCTTTTTTTTGCATATGGAAGTGAAAAAACAGTTCATTTCTAACACTAGGGGACAAGAATAAAGGCGTAAGGAGGCGAAGACTTTGTTGTTGCAGTAGTTACCGTCTTTATGTGAAGATAAAGATAGACGAAAGGGGGTAACCCTGTTTGAAAGAGAAAGAGAATGTGTGGAGAGGGGAGATAACACTGCCGGTTATTGGGTTTCTACAGACGACCGCTGTCATGCAACCCCGAAAAATGACCGATTCTCGCTCAGATTTCTGCCCACAAAGGAAATTGCACCCAGATTTCTGAGTGAAACGTACATTCAGCTGAGATTTAGTGGCATAACAATTGAATGAAAAGGCCTCATTGTGCATCAGCAACATCCAAAACTGCACAAAATGCCCAAACTGAAAGGGCATCCCAACAGCTTAGCAGCTATAATGCCATGCTTAGTTTCTCTGACAAATCATAAACAATCCAGGCTTACAGCCGACTAGTCTGATGCTAAGCCGCAGTTTGCCATGCTAACGTCCCACAAATGCCGGCAAGGCGATTACGGTTCTCTGACGGCTCGGAGGGGGGACAAACGGCCTCACAATGGGACACGTCACAGGCCTAAGCAGAGCTAAGCCACATCGCATTTCTCGGATATTTCAAGTCAAATTTTAATGCAAATTCCTTTTGGCAAGATGTTGGTTAGATCTATTTTTACCAGCAGTGAGGGACTGATCTTTGTTTACGTCACACGGTATAATACCCCCCTTTGCTTTGCTTTGGGGGGGGGGGCTTTCTTGTGGCCAAACCTCTCCAGCCAAAATTGTTGTCTTTAAAATCTCCCATTTATACAGAACGTGTTGGAAAAACTGCTGTAGATCTTCCAATTTCTCTGACGCTTCAGCCACATCAATCCAGACATGTTTATTTTACAAGGTAGCTTGTTTTTTATGCAACTCAACACAGTGTAATTCCCTCGGCCGCAATCTGTTTCATTTCTAAACCATGAGAAATATACAGCCACAATATTATACCATCCAAAAAGCTCTTTTTCTACACAAGCAAATGCTTTGTAGAAACTCAAATTCAAAAGAACAAACCTGGGACATTTAAGCCTCTGCGCTACGGGATAGAAAATAAGATGAAACTTACAAAAATCCTGGACTAAAATTTCAGGCCACACAGACTAGAACAGCATATAAATACTGAAGTCTGAGACACACAAAGCAAATCTAAAGTGGATTACTTGCTCTGTAATTACTATACTTCTTATAATCCAAACAGCCATGTACAGCTCTGTTCTGTTAAGCCTTTCAGTCCAGATTGTGGGTCAAACAAAAATACTGGAGATTTTGGTGGTGTGCCGCTGTACGTCACGACGAGGATCATGTTCCTCTGCTCTGATTCACTCCTAAAACCTCTATTTGTTTATAATAATCCATCCATGTGATGTATTCAGGCCACTAAACTGCTCAGCTCTGTATCTTTGGTGCTAAATGGGGTAATTTGTTTAGTTTTAATAAAACAGGTGTTTTTCTTGGGTCAGATTGTCAAGGAGCAAATTGCTTTCTAATCACATCACACGTGGAAAGCCCAGATGATGGTGGACAGAGCTTCGCCCTGCATGCTGACCAAGAGCTCCGACACTCACGCAGCTCCACCTGCGAGCGTTAACACAACTCTGTTTTCATTGCAAAGCAAAACATGTCACTTCATTTGCCCTAGTTTAGCCCCTAATCATGGTGACGGGCAGGAGAGAAGGAGGCTCTGTGTCGGTGAGCAATGTAAAGCTAACTGCAAGGCGACAGGTGGGCTCTCTACATTTTTATATTTTCTGCATTTGGACACAACTGGTTTACATCCAACACACACACAGATAGAAGAGGATGATATTTATAGAGCATTATGAGGAATTTAGACTAAATTTCCGCAGAATTTCTTCCACACAGTGCAGCAAAAGGTTGCCAAAATAAAGACAGAGAATAACACCAAAATGGAACAAGTTGTGCCCATTCTGTCGAACAATGCTGTGCAAATGTGCGTCGACACAGCGGCACGAAACAGTGAAAGCAGTCTTCAGGAAAGAGGCAGGCAGCAGAAGGGGGCCTGTGTGGCCATTCAAACAAGCAGCATGTGGCTGTGGGCCTAGAACAGTCAGCAGTACATTTCCATAACAGGAAAGGTCACTGTTGTGGCTCCAGGGGCTTTACAGACGCTAACACAATCCATTCTGGGAGCTCTGCTGCTCTGCTGCTCTACCTGTTGACTGGACGTCGTTTGGTGCTGAAGTCTAATATTACACACTGTATAGTATATCATCGCTCCAAGCGGGAAAATTTTTTATGATTTTATATATAGCACAAATTATTCTTTAGGGATTTTGTGTAGTGAGAAAGTCATTCTAAAGTTGCTGTAGCTTTAAGATAATATAAGGTAAGAAGTAGTTTCTAAATCAGTTATATTACTGCTTTATGGCAGAAATTATCCTTCAGCTGCAAGAAGCAACTTTAAGAAATCTTTGCCTCAGTAAAATATTTAAATTAGTCTTGGTTCTTAATCCTGTTTTGTCAATAAATTTGTTATAAAAGCAAAGAGAAATTCTGATTTCAAAAGAAGCTGAAAAATGTTCAACTTGAGTATTTTTATGTATTTTCTACACTGGTTTTACTGGTTTATACACTGTCGCTCCCCAGTCACATTCAAGGAACATCCTGTACTTTCCAGTCCATGTCATTAAATGGACTTTTACAAACTCTTGTTACTTTGCAGATTAAAATTAAATTTAAGAAACATATGCTCATTTTACATATTAAACTTTAAAACATTATAAAGCTAGTTTGATTTAGCAATAAAAATTCAGCTGAAATATTAAAATCCAATAACACAAGAATAAAAAAAATGGAAAGTTTTACATAAAATTCTGTGTAAAGAAAACCTTTAGTTCATGGTACTTGTATGTTTTTATACTTTTGAATTAGCATATCTTTATTATTAAATTGCTATCATTATGGGTTTAAGTCTCACTTTTCCACTACTGGGAAATGACAAACTACTTATATAGATAATATCCTCAAGAAACACACAGCTACTAATAAACATTTGTATTCATCCTAAAACTAGAAATCCAGCCTGTTAGCAAACTTATTTCAAGTGTTTTTCTGCTGGACTTTCTAAGATAAAGACATGAATATGTTTTGCTGTGAAGTGAGGAAACCATTACTTTTGTTTTTGCAATTAGTTTTGTTCAAAGAAAGAGCAAGAAACATGTGTGTGTGCGTGTGTGCATGTATGTGTGTGTGTGTGTGTGTGTGTGTGTGCCTCTCTGACGTACAGTGTTTGAAGTTGTGTTCCATGCAAAACAACAGTAGAGGAAGTTGAAACAGCTTCTGGTCTTTCTCTTGGACCAGGCCTCGGGGCCTCAGGGGGCCCATAGGAATAAAACACTCCTTAGCACAGCCTCATATACCTCAACACCTGCAGCACACAAAAGCCCTCTGTGAGTGAAACAGTCCCTCAAAAGTCAGGAACGCTCATGTACGACAAGGAAAAAAGGGAATGCTGGGTAACCGTGTGTCGTTGGTAACAAGAAAAACAACAGAGCTGATTTTCTTTATTATTTATGTTTTAATGGATTTAAGAATATAATCTGGCGTATAATGTGATTATATGACAGCTGCTTTGACAGGTAATTGATACCAGTTATTGTTTTTTGGTCCTGTTTTTTCCTTTTTTGTTTAAAAGGTCCCTGAATACATTAAATACTGCTCCTAAAGCAAAATGTTTGTGTTTTGAATTGAATTGAATTATATTTAGAGCTTCACGACATCCATAAATTAAATCCGTGCACCTCATTTACGTCACGGTGCCTTTAAACTCTTTACCCAACCCACAGTATTTTCCCATGGGGTCCTCCGCTCTTAGGACTGAGATGAAATAATATTGACATTGGAGAGGCTGAAAAGACACAACATGGCTAATAGATATAATTATCTGACATAATTATCTCCAATAATAACAACAGATAATACCCGTCTGTCTGAGCGCATGTTTGTTGTTGTGTCTGGAGGGATCCTCCCTGGAAAGATGGGCCGTGCCTTTTCACCCGCTGAACCCAGCCCGGCCTCACCTTCTCTGGGTGTGGGAGTCAGACTGCAGCCTGACAGGAACAGGTAAGACTGAGGTTTGAGGTTTCCCCCCGGCTGCGAAGCTGAATTCCCCTTTTGGCGTGAGAGTCTGTCGACCCTGCTGTGTGAAAAGTGTGGTGGGTGCACCTTGTCAGAGTAAGAGAGCGAAGAAAGCCCAAAACAAAAACAGCAGTGGGTAGACAGAAAGCGCAATCCTCCGCGAGGCACGATTTTAATAACATTTAGTCAAACTCATTAATTTAAGAAATCATTATGACAGCGCCAGAGTCCTGGGAGTGATTTCTCTGTCTGGTCCAGCAGACTTGAGTCCATTTACCTAATTAAAAAAACAAACCAGCGCGCTCTGTGACTCTCGTGTTTACCGCTGTGTGATGGAGGGAATAAAACACAAGTAGCAGCAGAAGAAATGCAAAAAAAAGAAGGCAGGGTGACACGGAAAAGCTGGAGGAAAAGAGAAATGAAAAGATAAGAGGAGTCAGCTTTAATGAAGGACAAAGATTTTACTTTATCTATTGGCTGATCTATTTGTGGTCAAAGGAATAGCTCAGCATCGTAGGAAATAGGCCTGTTAGTGAGGCTGAATCCAGCAGCTGGTTAGCTTAGCAAAGAGACTTATATAAAAGGAAATTGATCTGTTTAAAGGTAACAAATCTCAACTACAAGCACCTCTAAAGTTCACTGAGTAACAGGTTATATTTGATCTGATAAATTAAATGTAAAATTGACATTAAAAAGAATATATATTCTATTTCTCACTCGTACGAGCTAATATAATACAGTATAAAACCCCCCATAAAATGTTGAATTGTTGTTTTGTCCTGTGTTTTCTGTCTAAATGCTAAACTAAACTCACTGCCTCCTTTATCTAGTTTCATATTTAGCGCAGAGTTTTATTGATCTCCTCCTCTAAAACTCAGCATGAAAGCAAGTCTGTGTTTTTCTCAAAAGGTCAAACTTTTCCTCTAACATGGTTAAATCTTTTTTCCCATCGTACAATGATGCTCTTATGAAAGCATGAGGCTGCAGCTTTCTAATCAGCATTGATCAATATCTTGCTAACCTTTGCTGGATTAATGAAATGCTTTTATGTACCCATTACATATCTCATCAGATAAATCAGATCGCAACACAACAGCCGCTGTTCAAAACAGATGAAAAAGAGAACGAAAAGAGATGGTGATGTGGATGATGGAGATAAGAAGAAACTTCTGTAAAAAGGAGAGTAAAAACAGACGAGAGTAAAGCACAAGAGAGAGCACAGTGAGAGTAGAAAGTGATGGAGGGAAGTGAGATGAGGTGGAGGCAGAGGGGAGGGAGGGAGGGAGGATGGGGTGATGATGCAGCAGTAAGCAGAGCAGTGGATGAAAGCTGCAGGGGAGATGATCTGAGCGTGTCTTTGTTCCCGTAAGAGGCCCACAGCATGGCCTGATGACTCACCTGCTGTAAGACTGCATCACCCACAGTATGAGATCATCAGGTTAATCTCACCCCCAGCAGACACGACAGCACGGACGGACTGACAGACAGGCAGACAGATAGACAGGCAGGCAGATAGACAAGCAGTGAAAACAACTGATGCACACACACACTCCGCAGAGGCATTATCCTCTTAACATGCTGATCCACTTTGCCAACATCAACCCATTATCATAGTATCATCCACGCTAAACATCACCTGCATCAATTATTAAAGATCAATAATTGATGGTGATAGCTGACACCGGCCTTCACCTTAAGTCACTTTAACATGATCACATCCATTATTATACATAAATTGATCAGAGGGAAAAGAGAAAGAGAGAGAGAGAGAAAGAGAGAGAGAGAGAGAGAACATCTAAAGAATCTGCTCTGCCGATCTAAATAGTATTTTCTGTAATTTTAATATTAGAATATCAATATCGTTGATCCACACAATAACACATCCATAAATACTGAATATAAATATACCTTTGTGGCTCAATAGTGCTCACCTGTTCTGTTCTCCTTGAAGTCATGAAGAAGTCCTGAAGATAAGCCACAAAATGGAGAAAGAGAGAAGAAGAAACATGATTCAGCCTCATACTTTGCACTGACACAGTTTTTCTCTAACAGCTTCCAGTCTTCATGTTGGTCACAGCAGAACGTTCAGGCCATGACAGCGATATGAACGGGGTCAGGAGTCGAATAGGATTTATAGCTGTCTTCCACCACAAACTGCATTTAAAGGCAATAAGATGAATTATTCACTTGTCTAATCTGGGTTTCTGCTGATCTGTGAGAGTTAGCCCGCAGCACAGAGCAAACCGAGTACTTAAGCAGTGACCCAAACGGTACTTTAGTGCTGTGGGACGAGCGTTGGGTTACACAGAAGAGGAGAAGCTCACTTTAATATGTTAGAGGGAAGGAAAAGAAGGGACAGAGATGAAGAAAAAGCTGGTGATGGAGGCAGGAAAGCAGGTATAAAACTGAAATACACTGCAGTTTAATAAAAATGAATCACTGCCAGATGTCTGTCAGATTGATGGCGGTAACGTCAGAGCTGATCTGTTTTTTATTACAGTCATTGCAGTGATGCACAGGCCCACGTTTGTTCACGGCAAGCCCAGTGTTTGGAGGTATGTATCTGAGGATGTGGAGTCTTTATCACTGATGCACTGAAACAAGAGTGGGTGCTTTGAAACCAACACTGGTTACGTGTATTTCAGTAAGCTTCAAAGGATTTTACACATTCACCTCACCTACATTTACCAAGAACCAGAGGGGGATACTTTTGTCATAATTGTCATTCTTGTACAGAAACATTTAGGAGTTGAGAGCAACAACAGCTGCATGGCTTCCTTTCAAAAAACACAGGAGTCCTGCCCGCTCTCATTTCTCGAGCTTCTGGCCTTAAAAACATCGACCCACAAACCCAGAGTGCAACCCACCCGGAAATAAAGCAAACACCAGATTCCCACCGGGGACGTATAAACTAATGTGCGGACGTCCTCCAGGGAACACAAACCACCGTGTCCGCATGGAAAGTATTTCACCGTCTTTTTTCGTGCCGAGCGCATTTGTCATCCTCTGCTACAAAGTCTGCAGGCGCAGCGCTAAGAGAAGGATCATAAAGTCCATCAACGAACTGTGCAGTTATGGTCGCAATGTGTTTATTCAGTCACACTCCCAGAATGCACAGGGCTTTGAATGCTGCTCGACCAGCTTTAGCATGTGTAACTGTGTTGACTGGGTTTGAGCGAGAACCAGGGCAGAGCATGAAACTTCCCATGAAGCATGAGTAAAGTTCACATCTGTGCCACGTTCAAGCCCCTTTTACTGACGTCTTACTCATCGCTACACTTGATACGAAGAAAAGATGTGGTCAGATAAGTGACTTGTGTTTCATTTTATACATGAGCGTATTTTGATTAGTCATTAATTACTGTTCGCACAAGGCAATCTTATCAAATCCCATGAAATTTTATCTTTGGTTACGGAAATTTCACTTTGAAAAGATTCTTGAGATGAGAATTTAGTTGTAAATTGTTCAAAAAAAACCACCTGAAATTTTCAATCTTCTGATTTAATCCTATTTTTTACTGTTGATGTTAGTCAAGCAGCGTGTTTATATACAGTAGTTAATACTCTTTATTGTATTCTGTAAAAAGACGATATGCATCAGACCCTTTGATTTTCCAGTCAGTGAATAAAATTTCCATATTTCAGTCTCAATGAGCAAACTTCATCTGCTGAGGAAGACCAAGAAATGTGGGTGAAAACATGAGAAAAAAAACCCAAAAGTGGACTTTGAGTTAAGAACAAGCACAAAGGAGTTTAACTGTTTTATTTTTGGTCTTTAAAAGTTACTTTCAGTCACCTGTTTTAGTGCCATTTAAGAGCGAGAGCAGCCATGTTTCCTCTGGAACCTGCAGAGTAGAAGGTCCTAAAATAAAACAAAAATAAAAATAAAACAAACTACTACACAAATACATGAAACTGGATTTATCAAAACCTATTAATCCCACGCCCACAGACACCCACCTAATAGTTACTCACTCACCAAAGTGGCCTCGGCCTACAGACCAACTTTCAAGAGGAAGTAAGAATTCAGTCGAGCAAATCAAAAGGCGTCAACTCAAAAATTCAAGGTATTAAATTTTAAATCAATAAAAAAAATTTATAATTTCTTTCTTTCTTTTTTTTTCAGGAAGACAACTGATCAAATCCCCCTGACTTTCTAAAGAGTCAGCATGCTGAACTGTAAGTGACGTTCTGGATGTTTTGGTGTGTGATATTGTGCATCTGAGTGTGACTGAGTGGGCGTAAGACAGCTGGCCCAAAAGTCCAGAAACGGCAGAGGAGAAGAAGAATTACCCTGATTTAAACTGCGATCAGTCACACCAACTCAACACTCCCTGCACCTCTTACGCCTAAACACACAGCTTTGTTTCAGTAAAATCTTCTTTTCATCTCGCCTGCCAACATTTTGAACACAGACGGACATGTGAAGGGCGGCTCACTCTGTGTTTTAACCGTCGTGGTCCACTCAATGGGTTTTAATTAAAAGGATGCAGATAGCTCTTTATTTAAATGTCAGCATCCCAAAAATCCCACAATGTGACGGATTAATGTCGCACGGTTCTCGACAGTCTCAGCTGTCATATACTGTAATCTGTTTTAAGGACAAGGACGAGAGGCATGGTTTACACACACACACACACACACACAGACACACACGCAGACGTAACTTCTGGGAATCGTTCTCTGGCAGCAGGGTGCTTTTCCAGTCAGTCATGTGACCGGCTCTGCTCAGGGATCTCCCGATGGTCATGTGACACGCTGCCCGCTCTCTTTCTCCACAGCATCCCCTCTCTCTCTCTCTCCACCCTGCTGATTTAACACTGCTGCCCACCCGGCTGCCTCTTCAGTACATTTCCCCCCTCAGCCCCTCGTGTCTAATGGGGTAAAATCCCTCCTGTCCTCCCTCTTCATCCCTCCTCTCCTCCTACTCCTCCTCCTCTTTTAGAGACTTAATCCACTGTCTGTCGCTGCTGGCTCTTTGAATTATTCAGTGACGCTCTGCTGTTCACCACAAAGAGCCATCTCTGCCACACCGAAACAGAAGGAGAGCAAATAGCAGATAGATGGTGCAGAGGCAGAATGAGAAAGACAGAGTGGGAGGGTGATAGACTGATGGCAGCAGATGTCTGACTGGGAGCTTCCCAGGAAACCCCACACTCCTCTTCCTCCTCATCTTCCTCATCCTCCTCCTCCTCCTCCTCCTGCTCCTGTGTTCTGGCAGCCTTAATCGCAAAAACCCAAGTATATAACTAGCTGTCACGGCAGGTCAACTGGAAATAGACAGCATTCTTGGCGTTGAGCTCGACCTGATACAGAAACCAGCGGGGTGCATGCTGTGGGGAGGATCATGTGTCCCCGGCGGCCATCATGACAAAGCAAATCCGACCGCAGCCTCGTGAGCCTGAGCTGAACTGTCAGCCTCGACTGGCAATAACAGGGAAACACCTCCTCTAATGTCAACTAAGTTTTTATCCTGCTCAGAGATAGACAGACAGATGGACAGACTGAGGATAAGTTCAGCTTTTTGTGACATAACACACATTTTCTAGATGAGATGATTGATATCAGTGTTTTATCAATATGGTAAATCTGGCACTACAGCAGGGGGAGGGTTAGCTTAGCTTAGCTTGGCATAAAGACTAACAGAAGGGAGGAAACAGCTAGCTTGGCTTTACACAAAGGTAACAAAAAATCCAGGCAGATCCTCTTAAGCTCACTAACATGTTGTTTGTTTAGTTTATAATAAAATCTTAATATGAAAATGATAAAAGACTCTTTTGTTTTCTTTTTTTGCCAAATGTTTTTTTTTGGCCACTTTTGGCTTCTCCAATCTTTGTCTGGCTGTTCTCATCAAAGAAATAGTCACATAAAAAAAACAAACAAAAAAGCATAAAACAACAGCTCGTCCTTCTTCACACTTGAGTTTTTAAACAAATGATCATGTATCTATTATTAATCGTTACAGGTGCAGTAAGAGAGAACGCCTGGTTAGCTCTTCTCACCATATTTAAAGTCTTTGTCCAAACACCTTCTGGCTAAAGCTTCATGTTAACTGTACAATGTACTCTCAAATTGCTCTTAACAGGAACACAGAACCTGTAACAGCAACTGCTGCTTTAATTTTAACAGTTTTCTTTGTGATACTGATGACGTCTGCAGTCGCTTGTTAGCACCATTTGTTATCTACTGAACACAGCAGTTTCATTGCTGCAGAAGAAAACATTGAAAACACTGCTTTTTTTTAATGCTCGAGTAACTTTGTTCTGATCGAAACCACTGAATCATCTTAAAATGAGAAAAACACAGCTCAGTTGCAATGTGCAAATGCAACAAAACTGGCAGAAAATACTCAGAATATATTCAGTTGATACTGTGGTCCAGCAATGTCTACAGACAATTAACGATTAAATTGTAGAAGATTAAAGCCAAATTCCAGCCAAAGTTATAAGAATAAGAAATTCATTAAAGGTTTAGACATTAAAAAAACTTTACAGATGAAGATGGCTTGAAAAAAACGCCATGTTCAAAGGGAAACACAGCAGTGGCCATCTGGATACAGCAAAGGTTGTGAATTATCTTGGGGATTATCAGGGAATTTGGGTAACTTCTTCAGTTTATTCTGCTGAAATCTGAATCCTTAACCAGGAAATATACTCTGAAAATTCCTGCAGGTGTTTTCCCCACACAACCCTTTATCAGCTCCCGCCATGATCAGCGTCCGTGAAGGCGGTGAGGACTGAGAAGATGTAGTACCCCAACCCCTGGCTTCGAGAGACCATACACTTCCTATGTGTCAGTTATGTGGTCGTCTGTGTTTGAGGGAAAACCCTGATGGTACAGTGCCATGCAAATAATGAGGGGAAAGGGTAGAAGAAAGCCCCTCCTTGTTGCTGTGGCGCCTCACTGATCACTGAGGGGAAGAAAAGCACAGTGGCGATGCTGTGGGAGGTAATGCAATGTCAGGAACTAGAGGCTGAGGAACTCCTGACCTTTCCTCTCATCTTCACTTTCTGTCACTCAGACATCTGAACAACACTTGCCGTCGATGTGATATGAGGGAGAATGAAAACTGGTGAAATAATCAGTCAGAAAAAGTGCTTACAGGAAACAGAGCGTGTTACAGTGTTTGATTTCTATGAAAATGTCTGCATGTGTGTGTGAGAGAGAGAGAGACAGAGAGTGAAAGAGAAATTAAAACAGAGGGAAAGAGGCAAAAAGAAACACAAAGAGAAAGAGAGACGATGTTAGATGAGATCAATGACTGAGAAACTTAGAGTGTTATATCAGAGGGAAAAGTTATTCAGACGCAGCAAACGTTGCTTTTTCTTTATATATGACTGCATGTGGTAAAACCATATAGCACTGCAGTGTGATATAAGTGGATGAGATCGTGTTTATGGTAATAACTCAGACTAGGGCTATTTCTGTACTGTCTGTAAACCTGCGTGTGAATGCATGTGTGTATAAGCGCTTGTGTGTGTGTGTGTGTGTGTGTGTGCGTAACACAGACCATGCACAGTCAGTCAATCTGTCATTAGACTTTCGGGGATTCCTGTTTAGTCCCTCAGTGAAAGTCTGGGGGCTCATTACAGGGAGCAGGCGGGGCTGCTGCTGGGGGGCTCAATCAGCCGCCCGCGATGATGTGTCCAATTTCTGCTGTTTATAGTTCGAGTCCCGACTTCTTTTCTCCTCTTTCATCTGTTCGTCAGCCTCTCTTGTTATTGAGAGCACATAAACCATACCTTCAGCTCCACCAAATATGTGCCCACTTTACAGTCTGTTTGGAGTTTGTTTTACCGCTGTTTTCCACGTCTGTCATAACTCGTCTTGTAAAACAAACCCGTATCAGTCTGTGTTGTTGTTGCCCAAACATCAAGGGGTTATAATTCTTTAATGATGTATCTCTTTAACATACGGTGTTTACAGCATGTTATGGAGGCCCATTTGTTCCAAAATAAGATCCTGTAAGTCATTGTAATGAGAACCTGGCATCTCAAAAATTTGAGAAAATTTCTGGAAATAATGGGAAACTTTCTCAATGATTTATTTTCTCAAAATCATGACCTGTTATTTCAAAATAATGAGAAACTTTCTCAAAAGAATAACTCAGTATCTTAAATAAAAAAACTTTGTACTGTAAAATTATGGCTCGGTCTCTCTCGCAAGGCTCTCTCAAAATAATGACTTCAATAAATCGACAAAAGATTCTGATTATTTTGAGATACTAAGTCATTCTTTTGGGAAAGTTTCTCATTATAATGACTTACAGGATCATTTTTATCCTGTCACATTGGCGTTTATGGGCTTCCACAGTATATCCTTTTCCTTTGATTTGTTTATGTCCTGTCTCCTGTTTCCCCCATGAATTTAAAAAGATATGCATACTGGCCAGTTTATGTGACTTTCATTTCAAACAGCCCCTGACTCACATGATGTAAATTTAGCTGCAGCAGCATGATCCGTCTACTCTCCTAACTGTACCCGCTTGACACTCAGGCAAGAAGCATTAAAACAAGCATCCCTCTTGGGGATAGTTTGTGTCCTGCGTCATTTTTATTTGCACCTCTGCTTCTTTTTGCGTCGGCCAGAAAAACACATGATAACAAATAAAATTATTGTGTATGTCTGTGCAAATGAATGCAGTCTGACATCATCAAATCATCAAACCCAATGATAACGTTCAGTGTGGATATTTCCCCCTAAACCAACCACAAAAAACTATGAAAAATCAGCTTGTAAGCTACGATACAAAAGCTACTTTTTATTTGTTTGTCTGCATGCTAAGGGTTAACACTCTAAACATAATAAAATCAGGCTTTATTAAAATATGCTAGACAAAAATGTTTTTAACTTTACTTTCTTATTTATGATTTTGCCATTGCATAATTTTTTTGCAATCTGACTCACCTAACCCATGGACGACCCTGGGGCTATAAGTGGGAGTGTGCATCCCTCCTTCTTTATCAATCTGATGATCTAGATACACAGTCCACAATCCAATACAGAACAAAGGAGATATATCTGAAATTGCACAATATGCTGCCAAGCCAATTTGATGCATTTCAGCTGCAAAAGGGATTTATTACTTTCAATTTTTTTATTATAAAAGTGCTCTTCATTCGTGAGCAGCTGGGACCAATGTGCTTTTAAAGTAGCATTAAATGCTAACGCTAGCATTACTTGCCTTGTGTTTATTGCTCCTCTCTTTTTACTGTCAGGCACGTGTCGCCTTCTTAAATTAGTAGCAGGGTTTCTGATGCCACCAACATATTTTGTAATACCACTGTGCATTTCGCTGACTGCTGATGCATTGTGAACATTCGAGGCAGCATTGTGCACGCTGGTCCAACATAGCAATTTCTAAATTTCCAAGTTTCACAAGCAGATCAGTATAGCCAAAAATTTCAAAATATGTATCAGCTAATCTTTGGTTAAGAGTTGACCTATGACTGGATTTCTTCCTATGCTCTTGTCCTCAGAAAGGACAACCTTATTAAAGCCTCTCTAAAAA
>JAPZDY010000021.1:21370825-21400311 GCA_029783645.1 Ctenochaetus hawaiiensis | reverse complement strand
GCAGGGAGAGTGTTTCTTTTTTTTTTTGAGTTCAGACGTTCAGACCAATGGGTGTTTGTTTTCAGGATAAAAAGCTGTCAGACAAATGGGCTTTCAGTCCGATGGGACATTTTTATGACTATTGGGGTTTCAGAATAATAAGCCATTGGAACAATGGCGTGGCACCAGCTTTTATTTTGTTTTTTTTTTCTTAAATTACAACCTTGATCGTTGTACAACCTTAACCACATGTTTTCATGCTGTAACGTGATGAAGAAGGTCCACCAACTTTAAAAAAAAAAAAACTATCCAAACCACGATCTTTCCCAAAACCTAACTGACATGGAAAAAAGTTTTGGTCAAACCTTACTTTGATGTATGAGAGAATAAACATGATGAGCCTCAGTTGTCCTCACTTGAACGTTCCGTATGGTTAATTTTAAACAGAGCTCCGACATCATCTTGTTAGAGCTTGTATACATGGACACAGCTTCATCCAAAAAACACAAACGTTAGCTAGCTTTGATTTGTACAGACACGCCATCACTGAGGAGGAAAAACAATGTGTGGCAATGAACAAATTAAACATTCCTTCATTTTCAACAAATTTCTACCAATCAGTGTCAGTGCTGTCGCTACAGAGGTGAATAGTGGTGGCTATTCCAGCAGCCAACAGCTGGACAGGGCCTGCAGGGCTTCCAGTTTAAGTGCACAGAGTACATACAGGACATTAATGGAGTAGTAATCTTTTAGCAGAGCGCTGGGTGTGTCCATCCAGGCAGCTATAATGACAGAGCAGTTACTTCTCCTGATCTGCACTAGTGCCCAGTTACAGTGTGTTTTCCTGCTGTTAGACAGAACCTCTTGTCCCAACTTACTGTTTTCAAGTTCATTTAACCAGGAGACAAAGAGTCCATTTGTCTGGAGGGAGGCAGAAAAGAGGAGGGCAGAGACAGTGAAGGGTGAAGGAGAGATAAATAGAGAGAGAGAGAACAGAGAGAGAGAGGGAGGGCTGAAAGTTGGAGGGAGGATTAAGGAAGGAGGAGAGAAAGACAACTTTCCAAAACAGCAAATCCTGGAATGTTGGTGGAAGGTGCCACATAGCTCCAAATATTTGTTGCTCGGTTGGCTCGGCAACAGGACAAGCAACACGTTTATTAGCAAATCCCTTCAATAATACCAGAGAGACAGAGTGAGGAAACACCCAGAGCGAAAGAATGAAGACTGCAATCTGGGACAATAATACATGACTTAAAAAAAGAAATAATATGAGGGGGAAGAAAAGAGTCAAAAATGATGGATTGCGAGTTTCACTGTTGACTCTGTGTTGTTATACAGAGGTGCACGTGCCAGCATACAAACACACACACACCCAAACACACACACATGCACACACACACACACAAACACACACACACTTTGACAGCTACAGGTACACATGATGAGTGACTGAAGTAATGCAGAACAAACTGCTGTCATTCACCCATGCTTCCTCCCTTCAGCCTCACCCAGCCAAGCCCTGAACACACGCACAGATACACACACACGCACGCACAGACACAGACACACACACACATAATCAAACACACACACGCAAGGTCGCCCATGGGTCTCAGTCATCATTATAAAGCATCTAATGATATGCACAAGGTGTTTCTAATGGGAAAACAAATGGATGACGTTAGTTTTTCTTCACTAAATCTTTGGTTTTAAATGACATCGACACAACTTAAAAAGGAACAAATGAATCATTATACAGTCCCTCAGACGAAGCGAGTACCTTCAACTATTATTGGATTCAACCTTCACTGAGCTTCAGGTATTTTGCTGTGGTTACTGGCATTTTAACACGTCATGGGCTCTCATGAACATACATTTAAATGAAGTTTCTGTAACTTTCAAAATAAGCAGCAACAAACTTTTTCTCTCGCAAATTAAAAGTTGAATTTATTAGAAACGAAACACAATGAACTCAGGGGTTTTTGCTGTGTCACCGTTACTTGGTCTGGTATGACTGGTGGCATACGCTGACTAATGTAAACGCTTGGTTGGGCTACTGACTTTATTTTTTAATTGTTCTTCACAATGTTTAAATATTTACCTTTATTCCTTAACGGTCAATTAGCTGCCATTAAGCAAAAGTTACATCTTTTTGTTTTAAAGAAATGATTAAACTCCTGATCTGATCAATGTTTGAGGCGTCTTGGTAGGTGAATTACATTTAAACCTGCCACCCAATTAGAAAAAAAAAAGTTTTTTCCATGGTCTTGGTACAATATAACTTGGCATCACAGTCTTCACCCAACATCTAGAAAACTATCAAGCCTGAGCCTCCTCCCCATGCAACCATAACACCACTCAGTATTGATCTGTGATCGGGTTTCATAGCTGTCTCAAAGGAGAGTGGTGAGGATGATCTGTGTGTGTGTTAGTGTACATGCATGTGTGCCAAATAGAGAAAGAGAGAGAGGGAGATAAAGAGCACGAGAAAGACGAGAAAAGAGAGGAGTCTTTTTTTTAACAGTTGTCTCATGTTTCATATGAACTGCACTCTGCAAGCTTGAGTTCACTTGTTCATATCGCGTAACAAATACAGCCTGAAAATAATTTAAACAAAATATTCACAAAACTCTGGGTCACATTTTATTTTGTCAAAGCTTTTTTCTTCAACAGGCCCGTATTATTGTTCTCTTTTTACTTCAGTAAATGAAAAAGAACAAACTTCTATTCTTCATTGTTTCGTTTTTTCTCAACCGTGGACTGAAACTGCTGCTCGACTTGAAACAATCGCTCAGTCCTGTCACCCCTCCATCCCTCCCTCCCGTCTTTTCCCGTTACTTTTTTATTGCCTTTGAAAAAGCCAGGCTAGAATAACCAGCAAGTCCAAACACACACTGACAACCTACTAGTCACACTTGCTCGCACACACACACACAAACAACACAAACACACCAATGCAGCCCAAGACATTATAAAACAAAAACACACACACACACACACACACACACACACACACAGTGACAGATCATGTGCGGTTAGTGAGGTCCCCCAGCTTGCAGAGGTAAATGGAGTGGAACAGGTTAGCATTGCTGCCATATAGTGTCCCACCTGTACAAACAGAGTGCTTGATCATGGCTAAACAGACACACTTACATACACACACATGCGCACACACACATGCGCACACACACACACACACACACATACACACACAAATAGTCCTCCATCTGGACTGAAGCACTGGTGGGTTTTAATAGCTATCGATCATTTTCCCCGGTGACACACTCACACACTCACCTCCCTGTTACAGGCTGAACAGAGCCAGCTGAGGACTCATACAGGTCTTTGAGTGCACACACACATACACACACACACACCTACACACACACACACACACACACACATACACAAACACACAGGCTGCACATGTGCACACAGCCTACTATATAGTGTCAAAAAGGCCATTTACTTTGCCTGCCTGTATGTGTGTTAGTGCTTCTGTGCGCCTTTGAATACACATGCATGAGTGTGTTTGTGTGTGTGTGTGTGTGTGTGAGAGAGAGAGAGAGTCCTGCCATGGCTCACTCTGCCTTTCTTTTTAGATGAGGTTATTTAATTTACATAATGAGGCCCAGACCCACTCTCAGAGATTAAATTACATTGAGACAACAAATAAAAACGCATGCAGACAAGCACCTCCACAAACATACAAATCCTGCTCTATGTAACCCTCTAACTGAAGTCCTTCTCTTGCTTTCTCTATGATAAAAAAGCATCTGTAGCCTAAAAAACAAAAGTAGAGTCAAAGAACCTGCAATGTGCCCACCCTTACCAAATGATGTCATTGTACACTTGCCCAAGTGAGTTACGGTGAGCTGAAAGGGTCAAAAAGAGGGAGAGCCAATCGATATTCCATATGATTCTTCCCAATAAATCTAAGATGTGATTAGTCTGGGTAGTTAGCGACGATTAATTGTCACAGCTAATAAAGTCTTCTGAGGCCGAGGGTGCCGGAGGGGCTGCTGGGAATCACGACTCATTTTATGGGAAAATTAATTAGAACAGTGGCTGAAAAACCCTGTCAAAGACAGGCATCCAACACTCATTCTGCACTTGGTGAAGGGTGGAACAATGAGACATCTTTCACTCTGTATGTGTGTGTGTGTGTGTCAGTGTAATCAAACACAAACTTTACACCATGTTGTAAATCTAGAAGGAAGAAAGAGGTATTTGTCATTGAGTTACATCTTTGTTTTCAGTAAAAAAAATGTCTGTCACTGTATCTTATTAATGTGTGAAGCTGATGTGTGTGCACTTTTATATGGAGATGATGAATAAGAAACAGTCATTTATTAACTGCTCCAACTGGCCTGTTTAGTTAACTATTACAGTTATTCTTTACTTTTAGCTATCTGCTTTCATTGTTTATACTGTCAGATTAGCTATTTTAACAATTTATGTAAACCGTTTACCTAACTATCAACTATTTATCCATTACTTTTAGCTAACTGTTTAAAGTCAAAGCTTCATTTCTATTCCATCACATTATTTGAGCTACTTCCTAATCTGTCTATGTACCCCTTGGGATACAAGTAAGCTACTCCTGATCAGGAATCACTGATGTGGAAAACTTGCGTAGCTCTGAATATTAACTAAGATACAGTGTATCTGCTTCGTGTCCTCAAAAAGTGATAAATATTTCATAAACTTATTCAGTTACATTAAAGGCAGACACACACACACGCACACACACACACAAATATCTGAGCTCATGAGCTTTCTTAAAGGGCAGTCCAACACATTTAACAGTCGCTTTTTTTCCTTCACATCGCAGCTGAAACAACAATAGTTCTTACAGGGTAAAACCATTGTCAGTGTGCACTGTCTCAAAGGATTCAACAGTCTGTCTCTCTGCCTCTCACCCACCCTGCAAACCTCAAGGACGATTAGTTTGAGATAAACACCAAAAGTTGATATCTTTTTATGCTTCAGCGTCTTTACACTTGTGGTTGTTGTTTGTACTGTGCAGTGCTTTGGCTGGTATGCTATTTTAACTTTGAATGATACCAACGTAAACACAGTGAGCTTTCAGAGATTTTACTGAAAAGAAGTGCTGAAACAATACAATGGGCCAGCGCCTGTTTCCATCACAGGGGAAATCCTGCCGCCTGGACAGCCACTGATAGGGACGAGGGAGAGAGAAGGACAGAGGGAGGTGGAGAAGAAGGAGGAGGAGAAGAAAGAGGAGGAGGAGGAGGAGGAGCAGGAATGCAAAGTGTGTGGGGATATCTGATGAGAACATTGTAAATCCAGTTAAGAGAGAAAAACAGCGCAGAGGTGACATGAGGATGGTGGGAGTGAATAAGGTAGGAGTCAGGATTGAGTGGGAGGTTATGATAAAAACTTACAGTAAGAAGCAGGGGGTTTTTTGGAGGAAAGGCTGTAGACAACTCAGAAGGCCTAACTGTACCACCTTGGGTCAGGATACAGCTGAACAGGACAGTACTCAAAAACATGTGTGTGAATGTTTATGTTAATTATTAATCTTGAAAATAAAACACAGACACAGAGAAAGGAATATGAAAAAAAGAAGGTGAATCACCACTTCTTGTGTAATATACAGTTTGATGTAACACACACAGACAAGTGAGCAAACAAAGTTACTCATTCGGCAGCTTTTGCTGATGGAATATTTGTCTAGATTAAATGTTATTATAACAATTTCACCATTCACACTCTGTTTATCTTTATGTGTTGACTTTTAACTACAGGCTCTTATTTGCGTTCATAACCAAAAAGAAAAAAATACTCAAACTAGTGCCAAATCTCTAAACTAAGATGGTGATTTGGGTAATTATTATGCCTGCTTAACATCAGCACATTTGTCATTAGAAGTATGTTAGCATGCTAGTGTTAGCATTAGCAGTGGACTGTTCTTCCTTATACAGCCTCACATAGCTGTTGCCATGGCTTTACACTGTAGAAGTAGACATATTGAACTTCTTACCATGTGGACAGCTGTAAGACATTATAATACTTTTATTTTTCTCTTTGAATATCTGAAAATAAGAAAAAGACACAGCTTCTGTCACCTCTGAAGTTAAGCACAAGATATTTTATTGTTATCGATTCTGCATTCTCCGCAGATGGAAAGGGCAGAAGCAAAACGCTGGTAAGTTATCCTGCTAACTATCCATTCATCCTGTGATAGTTTGCTCTTTCCACATACTTAAACCTCACTTCCCAAAGACCTGAGAGCCTGCAGTTAGCTCCACCAACCACAAATGATTTAATAACAACACCAAGCCTCTAGTCAGACCCGCTAATTAGATGTTTTCATCGAAGAATACCAGTTTCTCTGGTGTCATTGCATCAGCTACAATCAATGAAATATGGTCTGCTGCTTGACTTTGAGTGTGCATATCATTTATATGTGACAAACTGTTACAAGAATCCATACTGTTTTAAGTTGGATGTACCTACTTTTTTGGTAACATGAACAACTAGCCTCTCTCCTCAGGCCTCTGACTTTATCCTACAACATGCTGGACGATGCTAAATAAATGCATCATGTGACTGTAAGTGACCAAATGTCCAGGCCCTGAACCAAGGCAGCAGCAGGATATCCCAACCTCATGTTGAGTGGTCCTTTAAACAGTAGGGTTCCTCCATGCCAATTTTCCCATACATTCCTACACAGAAAATTGCTTTGGCAAACTACCACGCTGTGGTTACCCCTTTATAACTTTACACATGGCAACCAGGGAAGAAAAGCAGACCCAATTCATTCAGTCCTCCATCCACCCCATATTGAAACATTTAAGGGTTCTGTATTAAACACTATTTGAAAGTATATAAAACAGAATTTACCAAGCCCTGACTTTTGCCATGGGATTTGACTCTGTAAAGTTTTAATTCAAATGAGATAATAACTTTAAATGACATCATATGTTTTAACCTAACTTAATTTGTCTATTCGGGACAATGGGTGAAGTCATACATGAGGATCCCTGCTGTCAGGTGGTGGGCACTAGACCACCTACTTATGATTCTTTCATGTGCTTTGATTCAGAAGAAAAGCAGTCATGAATAGATGAATGAGCCAAAGTGGATAAATATTTTAAAATATGCCAGTGGAACAGTGAATGTAAACAAGCAACTGCACAATTTATCCATATTCTGCTTCCTCTTATTCCTCCCTCAGAGTAACATTAAAAAAAGTATGACAAAGTAAATGAAACTGGCTAAAAAATGAAAGAATAAGGCAGACTGTATAATTTTATCCATAACATTTGGAATTACAGCCATCTGTTAACGTTCATCAAAAGAAATCATGGAACAATGAATCAAAGCAAGGAGGTTCTTTTCATGCCAGTTCAGTCCAAAGACAGCTTAAACACTTTTAGACTCACCTTAACATTTACCTTGTCTGTACATGACCGTAAAGTAAAGCAATCTTTACCAAGGTATTTAAATAAATGACAAAACTTGCACTAGATCAGTTAAGACAATCAAGTAAGGATCAGATTATATCCAACTTTATTGATCGCCATAGTTTGACATATACAACAGTACATAAAGACAGCATTAGCAGCCATAAAAAGTCAGACTGTGGTGGTGTTTTATGGTTCAGTTCATCCTCCTTCGGTGCCTCTCTGAGCCAGCCAGCGCCAGGGGACTGATTTACTTGTCACACAAGGGGGACATATTTAGATGTGGTGCGCTGGAGATAGTAGGCAGTAAAGCTGGCAGGGCAGAAGATGACCCAGACAGTAGGAGTTTGTAAGACTAGAGGGGAACACGTAAGACGCACTGGTTAACCTCCTGCCATTAAACCTGCTGTGATTTCTGACCAAGGGCCAGGGGACAATGGACTGCACTACACTAATTACACACCCTGACATGGATAATAGGAAATGTACTTGGTCTTTATGAGGATGAACAGACGTCTGTAGATCTATCTTTAACACTTTGCAGTTGCAGCAAAAAAAAAAAGGGTCTCAAATGTAGCTTCTCAGATGTGTGGTTCATGCAGCAGTAAAAGCGTCCTAATAAATCTGTATACTAATGACTAAAGGGAAGAAAAGACTCGTAGGTACCAAAGTACATGACTCATTAAGATCCACTTGGCTTTATGCTCCTGGTAAATAACGGAGCTTTAATGCATGTCTTACATATGTAAATATGTCTATGTTTATATTAACCTGTCCAGGTGTCAAATTTTGACTCACTCAGCATGTACAGTGTAGTCAAAACTGAATGTGGTAAGTAATTTGTCTGTGTGTGCTACATAGGACAATTTATAGGGGGACCACCAACCAGAGACCACCATGATATCCCAGACTGAGAAGCAAAATGACAGTCAAGACAAGAAGACTTTCCACCGAGAGTGCACGCACACACGGAAAAATATCTAATTTGTTTTCACATAACAGTTTTCAGTTGCTTTTTCCAAGTTTTTTTTTTTTTTTAACTCAAAACTTTCTCAAGTTCTAACCCACAGAAATCAGAGCTCAGATTTAGTGGCAATGTAGATTATTGGCAAAGACTAAAATACTGTAGAATAAATGGACTAGATCATACAAAAGTACAATATACAACGGAAATTTGTGGATGTAATTTAATATGATCTTGTCATATTGTATGATATGCCTGTGCTAAATCTGTTTAAAAGTGAATAAACATGATTTGCAAATAGAATAAACTAGTAATTTTAAGTCATTTTCTTTAACTGCAAGGGAATTCTGATTTAACAGAAACTTGAAAAAAGCCTTAAAGGCAAAACAATTAAATTTCAGAGGGTATTTTTGGCTATTCTGTCATACTACAGCCAATGAAAACTTGAAAAATGCTGAATAGAAAAACTATTTAATTTTGTTCAAGTCTTTGTTAAATGCTCCACAAAAAGTTGTTTTGTCACGGAATAAACAATAATTAAGTTTAACACTTGCTAATAAAATGTTCATTTGTATTTACTGTTTGTTATATGGCTGTGATCAAGACCGATAATTTTATAAATATTTAGTGAGAGAGATGTCTTATAAGGGATTTTATTATTTTACTCATTAGATTAATAGGCTATTAGAAATCTCTGTAACACTGTAAAAGGCTCCATCGAGGTTAAATCAAAGATCTCTCTGTGTACAAAAAATTCATGTATTAAAAACTGCGCAATAAACAGAAAAAAAAGACAGAAAACAGATACATAGTCGCGTAATTTAACCACAAAATCTTTGTAGAGAAGGGAGAGCAGTTGTCCTGAACGCTGGCTGTCCCGCCACTGACAGCGAAGCGGGTAACCAGATATTCAAAAACAATACGTCATCCCAGAATGCACCGCGCTTACGCTCTCCTTACAGCATTACCTCATCCCACAATCCACCGCGAGATTAAGAATCTTCTGGGTGGTCGTCAAGGCAACGCGCCTTATCTGAGGGCCGGGCCCCGCCTCGCGACACGACCTCCAGCCAATGGGAGAGCCCCGTCATGACATCATGGTTATTTTTAGAGAGGCAGCGGCAGCAGAAAAGGTTTGCCTCCACGCTGTACTGCTCAGAGTATATACACAGCCAGAAAGAGGAGGCACCACAGACAGTGCTGGTGCCCGAAGAGAAAACTTAGAGTCACTCGGCGCTTTTTCATTTGCGGACTCAATACAAGTCTGGATACTTTGACAACAGCCTGTTGTGAACCTTTATAACTCAGCACTGAACAATCGACCATCGCTGGCTGAAAGAAGTAAGTTCTGATTCCTGTGTCAAGAAAGTGCGCAAAGTTTGGAAGTTTTTACGCACAGAGAGGACGTTTGGAAACCAGTGTTTTTTTTTCCTTTTTCCTCAACTGATAAACCAGGAAGAAGAGAAAGGGGGGACGAAAAGTTCTTTAAGACTTTATAGTATATTGTTTTCGGTTTCTCTTCTATGTATACCAAGATGGAAACTACTTTCTATGACGACTCACTCAACGCTTTCTCCCAGCACGACAACGGCGGCTACGGGTACAGCAACGCCAAAGCGCTGAAACACAACATGACACTGAACCTCTCCGACCCGACGGGCACTCTGAAACCTCACCTCCGGGCCAAAGCCAGCGAAATCCTCACCTCTCCCGACGTGGGCTTGCTGAAGCTGGCCTCCCCGGAGCTGGAGCGGCTCATCATTCAGTCCAGCAACGGACTCATCACTACCACGCCGACCCCGACCCAGTTCCTGTGCCCCAAGAATGTCACCGACGAGCAGGAGGGCTTCGCGGAGGGGTTTGTCAGAGCCCTGGCCGAGCTCCACCACCAGCACATGCCGGGTACACCTAACGTGAGTGTCACCTCAGCCCCCCAGACCAGTGTCAACAATGCCCTGCCACCTGTGTCATCTGTTGCCGGTGCCACCGTTTACAACAACAACGCTGCCATGCGCTCCGACTCGCCGGTGTATGAGGATTTGAACACTTTCAACCCGGCAATCAGCACCGTCTCGGCACCAAATTACACCACCTCAGCCCCGACCATGTCCTTCCCTGCTGCCCCGCCTCAGCTTCCCATCTACGGGCAGCCATCCTCCGCCCAGCTCCCCCGGCTCACGGCGCTCAAAGAGGAGCCCCAAACCGTTCCTGAGATGCCGGGGGAGACGCCTCCTCTCTCCCCAATAGACATGGAGAGTCAGGAGCGCATCAAGGCCGAGAGAAAGCGAATGAGGAACCGCATCGCTGCCTCTAAATGCCGGAAGAGGAAGCTGGAGAGGATCTCCAGGCTGGAGGAAAAAGTGAAGACCCTCAAGTCTCAAAACTCGGAGCTTGCGTCCACCGCCAACATGCTGCGAGAGCAGGTGGCCCAGTTGAAGCAGAAGGTTATGAACCACGTCAACAGCGGGTGCCAGCTCATGTTAACGCAGCAACTTCAGACCTTCTGAGGTGGTGTCAGCGGCGGCAGAGAGAGAGAAAAGACTGTAGTTGAACGAAACGGACGCTTCCTGTGATAGTGAGTGGCTGTATCTCCCGAAATCGTGACGGGGTTTGGGATGATGTGGCGCGACACTGGCAGGACCGCGGGCCGCGCCAAAGTTCCTGAGTGCCATGCGCTCCCCTCTTGGCGCGTCCCAGAGAGAGACTCGGGACAGTGACAGTAGCCATGAACCAGAGCGGGCATGGCAACAAGCAGGATACCTTTCTGTCTCTGTTTCGTGCTGTTGACAGAACTGGACAGGACTGACGTTTTCTTGATTTATACCCAGCTCTGCATGGACCTTATCATGACCATCAAAGGATAAATTCAGTATTAGAGGATTTAAGAACCTGCAATAGAGACTTTTCTTGCTGTAGCCATAATGGCCTCAAACTTGGGCGTGTTGGCCAACTCTAAGTGGCTGAAAAGTTGTAACTAAAGCCGCCTGACTTCTAAGTTACAGTACAATGTACTTTTTTCTTAATTGTAAGAAATTAAGTTAGAAAAGCTTCAAGATTTACTTGTTTTTTTCTAAAGTTGTTTAATGGGGTTTCACTCATTGTTATATGTATATAAGATCAACTTGGAGTACTTATGTTTACCATTTGTAATAAAAATACCGTATCATTTTTTTATGTTTTGTTTTCTGAGCACTTCAGAAACTAATCAATATTTAAGAAAATAAACCAGATAAAATGAAGCAACCTTGTCTCTGTGTTTTTCCTAAGTGTGTGACAGAAAAAAAGTGGGTGTGCCATGTCAGGAGCTCAAACAATAAAACATGTTGCAACATGTTGCAAGAGCTGCTAGTCCCAGTACCTCAGAGGTAAATTCCATTAGTGCTAGAATTGATCCAGGCTAAGTGATTGTGTTTCAGCTGGCAGGCCAAGCTCACTTACTACTGATGAGGGTTCCACAAATTGAGGTTGTAGAGTTTGAGATATCCACTTTATGTCTTAGCCCAGACAGACTTGCCAATGAATATGAATAAAAAAATCTCCTGTTGTTTCCAGCTTTTAACACTATATGACACTGTAAGTACAACTCTGGTCAGCGTTGTTACTACAACAATGTCACAGAGTTACAACAGGTAGAAATAAGCAATGAATTTCAACTGAGCACATCTATGTTATCACAGATTTGACACGTAACAGGAAAATCACAGGCCATCCTTCTTCTGATTGCACCATTCAGTTATTCAACATGACTTCCTGTCATGTTGTGAATAAGGCAATATCCAGCATGTTGAAACAAAATCAAAGTCTTAGGTCCTCTATTTTAAATAAATAGATAGAGATTGACTTCTTATTGGCTACATTAATCCTTATGGACTATATAAAATGTTAAAGCATGATTTTTGCTTTTTGGGAGAGTATATTTTGGATCCATGTGTCCTATCAATATATAGTCATCATATCGTGTGTTTTTTGTAAGTATATTGTAAAAAAAATAGTTGAAAAGAACAAACCAAAGGCATAACGCCACACCAAACATCACAAAACAAGACAGGGGCCTTAATGACTTGCCAAATTCAGAAGCTGACACAAGAAAAAAAAAAAACAGCTTTTAAAACTTTTAATGCTGACAGACCCATCACAGTGTTTTAACTTATGAACAGCTAAGTTTATAAATACATGTCATGTAACGTTATGAAGCTATAAACCGAATTGGGCTTTGTGAAAGTGAGAAAACTTCACTTACAGTAAACATCCCCTTCCTGCATAGACAATAATCACAGCAGGTGAATGTGGCGGACAGTACCGATATGACACAAAGGGGGTAAAGTACTGTGTCATGAACACTCTCAAGGCCTCCACTGCCTAGAAAAGAACACTAGAGGGCGACACAGACTTACTTAGAGATGAAGTGTCCCTGTCTTGAAGTACTCATGTTTACCCTGTAGCCTTACTTATCAGTTTCTACTTAGTGTTTAAATGATCACACACCTGTAATGATGGTCATGATTGATCAGTGAAGTATCAAAGTCATAAAATATTTATAAACATATATATTTATAAACATTTATAAACGTTTAATATATGTTTGTTTTCATTTTCTCTCATTTACGTTTGTTTGTTTTTGTCATTTTTAAAATAAATTTTGTTATATATCTATAGCTTTCTGGCGATATTTTCTATCACAGTTTGACGCATAGATTAAACTAACTTAACCGTATATTTATTTAAGCTGTATCTTAAACAAATGATATGACAGTAGGTTAATTCAGTCCATTAAAGTCAAATAATTGAGATCAAAGTCAAATATTTAATTTTAATTGAAATATATATCCCTTATATTGTTTTGATTTCACTAACTTGGGGTCGTATGACATCATTCTTGAGAGCGGAATCCTGACCTACCATATAAGGAGAGGGAACGCTCGGAAGATCTACGTCATGACGTAGGAGGCGTGTATTACGGGAAGTGAATCGGCTCTAATCTCCGCATAATAAGGTCTTGAGAAGTTAACAAGGGCAAGTCGATGAAAGGATTAGTCTACCACAGCAACAAGATGCACCAAACTGGATGTTTAAAGTAAAATCAAATGTAAACGTCGCAATAAAAAAACAGTTTTTAAATCTGAATTCAATGCGACATTCACGTATTGGACTAAGTAGCGTACAGCTTTGGAGTTATAAAGTAAATCATGAAGTTTATAGTTATTTTACTAGAAAACTTCCATTTTATTTTAATGTGTTTTATTCTAACCCCATAAATTTGAGGAGAAAGTGTCCTGCTTTTTGGACGGCTACATTTGTTGTACTGTTACATCTTAATTAGGCTACTAGTCTCTCTGCAGATAATGTATAAAAAATAGAGACTATATATTTAATATACATAGTAAAATAAAATGCAGTATTTAAGATTAAACCACTCAGAATATATTTAGAGCTAACTCTAACACAGCTAGTTATAATATTAAAATGTAGCTGACATATTAAGGCATCAATAGTGCTAATTTAATACTTAAAGTTTTTATAACTCATTTGTTTGCTTGTTTTTAAGGGCTCAGTATTAATTTGAAAGCAGGACTTTCACTTGTCCTATATTAAAGTGCACTGATTGCATGTGGCGCATTTGACCCAAATAAACAATCCAAAAATATGTTTGGCCCGTTCAGTGTAAAATGGTACAAGATCATCATTTGATAGCTTACTGAATTTTGACACACTGCTTTGTGTTATTCAGAGATTGAACAGGATGGGGTTATCCAGGGAGTGCACCATTTTTGCACCCACACAAGATCACACAAGTAGACAGACAACCACACACTCACATACATATGTGCTCTATCTCTCTAAACCACAAAACCTTGAAACTGCTAAATTTCAAAACCTGTTAATGTCCTGTTATTGTCAGCAGTTTCCAAGTTAGAATCAATAATTAATTACATACTTTAACAACAATGAATAATTCATGTCATATCTGCCATGCTGTGTCTAATGAAACTAATATTGTTAGTTAGTCTCATGATTTCACAAAAAGCAGGTTAATCTGTTCATCTGGTATTGTAAATGGCCTCTGCCTGTATTGCATTGCATGGGCGAGGTGTTGCACATAGCAACAAAATACAAACCAAACACACATACAGCAAGAACCAATAGTTAAAGCAATGACTTACCACCTGTGAGCAGCGCAGAAAACCTTTTGTTTCTCAGAGTGTTTGAAATGTTTAATTTACGTAAGAGGTTTGATGCTCAAGCAGCATCAAACTATATCAACCCATATGCTGTGGATGTAATCCGGGCAAAGAGGGAAGATCTAGTATATGGGATCTCACATACCGAGGACCTGCTACATCATCTCGTCACAGAGGGGGTCATGACAGCAGCGAAGAGATCCATCATTCTGACCATCAGGACTCACAGAGAGAAAAACTGCAAGATCCTGGACATCCTGGAAGCCAGAGGTGAAAGGGCATGTCGCAAATTCTTCCATCCATGTCTTATGCTGGCAGAACCTGACCTCTATCAGCAAATCAAGACTTATGTGGGTGATGTGAACAGGCATATACGGGACACAAGGAGACAGCTGATTGGATATTTGTTGGAGAGAGACAAGGATGGGATGGATAATAAAATCACTGATAGAACTGTTACTCAGGAGACCCATACTGTAATTGCCACCAAAGAAACTAAGAAATTAAGTCCTGAAAAGGAAGACAGAAGCACTGTGCTGAATTTAAAATCAGAGGAGCATAAACCAGCAAAAAATAAAGTGGATAAACTCATTCGCATGGTTGCTACAGAGGGGGATGTAGTACTGCTGGAGGAGCTTTTAGAAAACACAGATATTAACGCTGTTAATTCCTCCAAAGAGACTCTATTACATGTAGCTGCTGAGTACGGTCATCCATCTATCATTGAGCTCTTGATCCATAAAGGAGCCAGACTAGACCTTCAGGATGACAG
Organism: Ctenochaetus hawaiiensis; assembly: GCA_029783645.1. NCBI lineage: Eukaryota > Metazoa > Chordata > Actinopteri > Acanthuriformes > Acanthuridae > Ctenochaetus > Ctenochaetus hawaiiensis. The sequence goes on along the minus strand of JAPZDY010000021.1, from coordinate 21,384,984 downwards.
GGGTCTCACCGCTCTTCATAGAGCAGCCAGCAGGGGTCACACAGAGATAGTCAGGGCACTCTCACAGGCTGGGGCCCCCATCTACACTCTGGATCTACAAGGCAAAACGCCCGTTCACCTGGCGGCTGAAAATGAGCACATGAATTCTGTGAAAATCTTGGTGAAAGAGGAGAGCAGACAGTCTGAGAGCCACTCGCAGGACACCTTTCTCCACTTGGCAGCAATGGAGGATAACTGGAGGCTGGCTGAGTTGCTGCTACAGAGCGGGGCCCCTGTTGATGCCAGAAACAGACACAAACACACTGCTCTGTTTTATGCTGTTTCCAGGAACAATGAAAAAACAACAACTGTCCTTTTAAAGGGTGGGGCTAAAATTGACAACAATATTATAAATGAAGCTGTTAAGCTCAATGAGAAATCAGTTCTTCATCTACTGCTAAGTGAGTCCTTACACCAAAGACTAAGCTTTTTATGGTGTTATCTCCTCATGTTATATAAGTTCGACTTCATTTTGGAGACGTTAATTACACATAAATAATGCATGAAGCTGCAAACTTACAGGCTAACATTTATTGTTTAAACCCTAGATAATCCCAGAGGAGCTCTGGGTGAGGATGCACTGGGCGCTGCTCTCTTCTCAGCTGTTAAACAGAACCAAGACGGAGTGGTAAATGCTCTCATAGACAATGGAGCAAACGTAAACATGTCCGACAAACAAGGCTACACTCCTCTCCTACTGTCTGCTGAGCTTGGGCACACTGAAGTCTTCAGGTAAGTGTCAATAGACAGCAATGCTATTTGCACCCAGTTCAATTCATCCACTACAACCTCATCTTTTGTGTAATTTGATGGCCCCCATACTTTTTAACCATGTGCAAATGGTCAAATAACTGTGACGATTCTAACCTAGATGAAAGGAGACTCTATATTTTTGTGTATGTTTTTTTTCATCACACAAAATACAAACACAATGACAGAAATATGGGTAATATAATGTTAATATCCTTTGTTCAACTTATATATATACTGTCCATTACTTTAGCTACATCTTCTTACAGACATCTGTATGTATGTCTGCATATATCAACAGTTCACTTTGTTAAATATAATCTTGTTGGAGAGTATAAGTCATTTGTTTATATGTCTTATTAATGTACTTAATTTAAATCAACCCTTTCTCTTTATCATTCTAGTATTAATATATTTGAAAAAGTGACTGTCCTGTTTTTTTTTCTTATTTCAGAGTTTTGGTAGCAAAACAGGCAAAACTGGATGCAACTTTATCTGATCTTTCCTCAGTATTGCACCTGGCTGTCCAAAGTGGTAGTGTGCCCATAGTTCAGACATTGTTGGAAAAGGGATTAGACCCAAACATTACTGGACCTAAAGCCCAAACCCCTCTTCATCTAGCAGCTCAGTGCAATAGGCCAGAATTAGTACATTTGTTGCTAAGAGCTGGAGCACAGGTAAGCATCAAACCAGTTGGCCATAAGTGTCCATTTTTGCATTTATGTGATAGTTGTGTGTCATTTCTTTAGGTAAATGCAACAGCCCAGGGTGGGTTGACCCCTTTGCATATGGCCAGTCAGCAGGGCCATGCAGACTCAGTCATCCAGCTTCTTCAAGGAAAGGCAGACCCGGGTGTCAAAGATAGGCTAGGGAGGACTGCCTTGCACTGTGCAGCCACTTCCCAGGGAGGGAACTATGTGGTAGACTTGTTGCTGTCTGCCAAAACTGACCCTAAGAGCACTGATAATGAAAAGAAAACTGCTCTCCACCTGGCTGCCATGGAGGGCAAAGTTGATGCTGTAACTTCACTGTTGTCCCACAAGGCAAAGGGAGGGGCTAGAGACATGGATGGCTTCACTCCTCTTCATTATGCAGCAGCTGAAGGGCATGCAAGTGTGGTTTCAGCTCTTCTACAGTTACTCAACGGCAAGGGGATGGATGAAAGAAATTCACAGAGGAAAACGCCACTCCATGCTGCAGCGGAGAAGGGTCATGATAGTGTAGCAGTGCAGCTCCTGGAAGCTGGGGCAAACATTAACTGCACGGATCACAATAAAGACACTCCTCTGCATTGTGCTGCACGAGGTGGACACCAGGAGGTAGTGAAGAGGCTTGTAAACTGGGGCCATGGTGGGCAGAGGGAACGGCGGAAGAGGGTGAGCCTGCAGGCTACCAATAATGTGGGGAAGACACCACTGCAGGTGGCAGAGAGTGGAGACACACCAGAACATCAGGACATTGCTACTTTACTCATGAGAAAGATGCTTCTTGTTAAGTAAAGGAGGAGATTTTATCACATTACAGTTCAGTACAGCATAAATATAAATTATCTAAAAAAATGGAGTATTCTAACTTTGTGTGATTATTAAGACAAAATGTAAAATCTTTGAACATCTATAATGAATTATGTAGTAAGAAAACTCCACTTTACCATGTCTCAAGTTATCCATGCTAATTAAGTGTTCTTCATCAGTGAAGCAAATAAAATCCTGTTTTTGAAAAAGATCTTTGTTAAAGAGTTAAATGAAAAGGTTTTGTCTGTTTTACTTAGTATCACTCTAACACAGCCTCTTTTACCCATTTTTTTGTGATAATCAGCCAATATCGACCCTAAATTTTTTTATGAACACTTTATTATTATTTGCAGAATCCTAAATAACTTACTGTTCTGTAAAAACAAACAAACAAACAACAACAAAACACTCTTTACGTAATCCGAATCATATTTGAGACTTGGTGCATCCTTATTAGATGGCCTTTGAGGATTGTGGAAATGCCTCCTGAACAACACTATATCTGCTGTTAAAGAACTCACTGGATTTTTCTAGCAATTGCTGTTAAGACTTAACTACAGTTTTGCCTAATAGTAAGACATTGTAGGCTACACGAGGAACTTGAATTGGCAGGGCTGAGCATCTTTCAATTTCATATTTAATTTCATTTTTAAATTGCATCAAGTTACTTCTGACTAAAAAAACAAACAAACAAACAAAAAAGTTGCAAAACAGAAAAAATCTTTACCAAACTATTGTTTTGCTGTTTTAAAACATTTTGCTCTCGCGATATGTCATCGTCACATGACACAGCTACAGCGTGCTGCGTCACGTGACATTGTTTTGCATGAGCCGCGGGCTTGCAGACTTTGTTGAGTTAAATTAAAATGGCAAGAAATGAGGAAAAACAACAAGGGAGATTAAACAGACTGTGGCTTCAGAAGGAGAAAGAGGGTAAAAGCTAGTGGCAATAACGTGCACTGTCAACTGATTAATATTTGGTTTTATTAAAAAAATAAACTGCCGCACTGGTCGCTAGCTTTAGCCGTTAGCCAAAATGATGCTAACTGACAGCTTTTACCGGCGTTTTCGTGACGTCTTTTAACCCTGTTTAGTTTGAATTAAAAAACAAGCCTTTGCTTAATGTTTCCTTAATGTCTTCATCATCCGCTCCAAGCAGTAACGTTAACAGTAAAGTGAGTCATCTCTACTGATACTTCTACTTTCCTCCTAACCTCTGTGTCATGCGATGTTTCTTCCAATGGCCTATTTACAGAGGGACGTCTTAAAGATGTACATGAGCGGAGACCCAAACTGGTAATAAACGAAACATTGAATAATCATTTCATCTCAGTTCACTTATACTCGGCCAAGACTGTAACATCCAACACTTGTCTTCACAGGCTACTCTGAACTCAGCTTCCTCTGTGAAAAAGTGGATCCCCAGCATCAAGAATGAAATAGAGTATTATTTGCAGGTGAGTAATTTCACAGTAACAAGTAAATGTATTCCACAGGGATTGTTTCTAATGACACCGAATTCCCTCCATTTTCCTGTCTGTTTTTCTTTTTCCCCTCTTAGCAATCTCAGCTTGCTCATTACCCAGAGAGGAAGATAGCCGAGTTCCAGCTGCACATTGAGGCTTTAGAGAAAGAGTACAAAAGCTTCATCTCCAAACTAAGAGTTCTCGACCCCTCCTGCAAACATAAGCCATGGACTCCTCGTGCATACTGCAAAAGGAGAGCAGATGCACAAGACTCTCCTAACACTGGTCAGTGGGGTAGAAGTTAAGACTCATCTCCTACACGCATTAAAGCATGATTAGCAAACAACAAATATCATTATCCTGTTTTGACTCTTTTGAAGAATTCAAGAATATCAGCCAAAATACAGTTTAAAGTTGCAGTTTGAAGACAGTGTTAGAATCACAAGTTGCTATGATTGAATATTTCAACAAAGATTTGGAAACAATTCGGAATGGGAGAGGGATAAAAGAATTATCACATTATGTCTTAGCATTTTGTTTGTCTTTTACTCAGCATACCAACTTGTTTTGGAATCAAACAGTACAGTACATTCTGTGCATTACATACAGTGTATTACTTATCTCAGTGTTACTGTATGTCTCATGACATTTTGTGCCTCTTGAAGAGTCTCTTGATCAATGCCCCTGACTATTTTTGGCTATGTCCAATAGAAAAGATATTACTCCTTGACTTTAATTTGCTGTCACTGAATTTCAGTTTTAGTGAACTATTTCTTTAAGACTTCAGTAGCTGGACTTTCATCCATCTGTGTATCTTCACTTTCACTTTCAGTGAAAAAACCTCGACCCTGTGAGTCACAGAACTGTAGCAGTCAGTGGAGTGAAGGTGAGAGCGACTTGGCCAGCAGTTGGACAAGATTTCACAAAACTTCAGAGAGACAGGGGCTTCTCAGCCATTCAGAGGCCAGATTTCAAGCCCCAGCCCCCACTAAACTGATCTCAGAAACCTCAGAGGCAGTCTGTGTTGACCAAGACCAGCCCCTCTCTTTCGACGATACAAAGCTGGCGGTGGCTACTGCTGCGTTCAGAGGACCATCAGTTCAGCAAAGCTCCTCAGAAACACAGAGCCTAGCCAGAGTGCTGCAGCGTGGCCTTCCAAACCTCGTTAATGCTTCATTAAGCCACACATTTTCAACCCAGAGCAGAGACATGGAGAACGATGACAGAGCAGCAAAGGGATCTGTCATTGGACAGAACAGTGCTGGCCTGGACCTCAAGTCAGACTGTGAGGCTGTGCAGAGGATACCTGGGAAATCATCCAGTACTAGTACAGCGGAAGAGGGGAGAGGTCATGTCCTGGGACTAGACTGTTACACTTCTTCGGATGAGGACTGTGACACATGATGTTTTTCAATCATGAAAATATAAAGGTCTGCATTTTTCTGCATTTTGAGTACACCTGTGATGAATCATAAGTAGTGTTATCCTAATACTTTTCACAACATTTTTGTAAATCACAAAAAAACAGAATGTTGATTTTGGTGTTGTGGCAGATTTTTGTTCCATCAGACATGAGAACCCTGAATCTTGGTATTAAAATTTTATCGCGAAGAGCCGAATTTCTGTATGGAATTAAAGCTCCAGTCACTTTGTAAGGGAAAAGGTGTCTTTGCAAGAGAGACCAGAGAAATGTCATAAATTTCAGGTTGAGAATGTGGTGTAATTTTCAGACATAACTCCATTTGTGTAATCAGTCATCATGACCACAACTACCTCCATTGTGCAACAGACAGAAGTGTTCATTTCGTGAGAAACTGGCAGTATTTGATTGAGAAACTTGCTGATTCAGTGATTCATTTTAGTCTTCTAGTCTCGTTGTACTAACTAGAGCAGCGGCTCTGAGCACGACCTGGTTAGACCCCAAAACCCCACCCACCCACCCACCTCACTCATATTGCTGCTTCTGCTCGTTATGCGAGGACCGCTTTCAACATGACACTTCTGGGAAACAGGCACATCAGCTCGTTGAGTGCAGACAGCCTGTGCAGTTTATGGTTAAGTGTGACGTAGTTACCCTTTTCGTTAGAGCTTTGTATGCACACTGCAGGGTGGGTTTTCCTTCGTCTCTGCAAGGTCCTGGAGAAATGAAACTTTAGCAACAGTGGACAGAGCAAACACCTAAAGGTGCTACATTTGTAGTATTTAAAATGCACACCAGAAAGCAAAACTAAAATAACTTCTACACGACATTCAAGACAGTGAAGCTCTTGTGCAGCCCCCTCTGTCATCAGGCTAGTTATGTCTTGCACGTCCCATCTATGAGGTTGGAAAGATGAACTGTTCGAAAAACCACCAAAACCCACCCAACGGTGCCAAATAATAATGTGTTTTCTTTATTAACAGCAGCAGATAAGAACTGATGATATTTGGAAACTGTTGCAACCACATGAGAGCAGAGTTACTCGTCCGTATTCTTGGGAACAAACCCCACTGTGTCAGAGATACCACAACATTATTAACTTTTACCTTGGTGGGAAGAAAAGCGATGTACATGTTTAGCTTTCCTGTAAGCTCGTTTCTGAGGTATTGGTTGGGGTTAATTCTCACCTCTCTGAAGTACCGCTGTCTCTCATCTACAGGCAACCGGTAGGCATACAAAGACGTGCATCCTTTAATGTGGCAGCAGTATCTTCCCACCAAGAATACACTCTGTGCTACTGAAACTGCTGTATCACTGTTTGCTAATGCTGTGCCTTATAAAGCCTGATAACCACAAATAAATTATTTGAAGAATAAAACATTTTTTGATACAAATACTGAAGATAAACATTCAGTTTCAGGACTTGTTTCAAATTCAAAGAAGTGCAGTGACATCACTGAAAGGAATATTTAAAAATGTGTGAGATTATAATATGAAATGCTAGGCAGGTGACTGTGTGGTTGCTCAGTTTTTCCTTGCATGGAATCTATGAAAAGGTCACTCTCTGGTACAAAATGGTGTTGGTTGGTGAGGTTATGGTCACCTGTAACCTCAAGCTTCCTGTCTCTAGAGTTTATTATATACATAGTGCAAAGACAAAATTAAACTAGTAAGAACTCAAACTGTAATAAAGCTTAAAAAGTTCAGTAGTTTTAAGTAAATGTCTCGTAGCAAACACTTATAAATACTAGGCAGCTGTGCAGCCCAGAGTAAAGGAAATGATGAATAAGTAGATAGATGGTTTAATACCCGAGTAGCATGCACTTGTCTCCAGTCCATGGTGTATGTGGGAGGTTTGTGGGTGGCGAATGTCTTGACAGCTGAAGCTTCTTTCAAGTCAGAGGTTCTGAGATAAAAAGTACACACCTCCTTTGTGCAGAGGCTACAGATGCACACACCATTCGTCTCATTCTAGCATGACCTGCAACATGAGCTGTGACCAGAGCTACCCGTTCCCACAGGTGTTTCTTGTGGATGAAGGAGGAGGTCGCCAGTACCCTGCCCAGCCACCGAACCTTGTTCCCTGCTGGTCTTTCCCACCTGCCCAGGAGAAACTAAAGAGCCGTGAGAAGAGTCGAGGCTACATGGGAGTCAGCCCCGGTGTTTCTCTGGTCGTGTTGATGCTGTTCCTGCTTGTGTTTGCAGCCCTGGGGTTTGAAGCCTACCAGATTTATAAACTGCAGACAGAACTGAAGAGAATGAGAGAGGTAAGGAGCCACTAAATGTATTTTGATAACTGAGCTTTTTTACTGAACTAATAATTACTGCAATAGTGAGTGGAAAAAATAGTAATCAGATTGAAAACAGGAGAAATCTGACAGCAGAGTGCAGAAAATTGGAAGTGGGTTGAGGAGTATTGAGGAATGACTCGATGAGGAAATCATTCGTTATGGTTGCCAAAAAAGACTTTTAATAGTTTTCCTTTGTTGAATTTTACCTCTTGTTTAGTCTTAATGGGGGCAAAGCTGCAAATAAAAAAGGTGTGACTTCTCACACTTGTGCCCGGGGTGATACAGAGGTGTATAGTGGGAGAATGGAAAAGCAAGATGGAACACAGCACTGCACAGTCTATTAATTAAGTAGCTTTTTAAAATAATTTTTACCTTGCTCTCATTTGAAGAGTTAACTCACCTCAGCTCATCTGACATTTAAACATGCACATCAGGGACTTAAACGTTCCACCTGTGGTCACTGGTCCAGCGAGACAGGATTTCCTCCCTCTGACTTCGGCTCTATAAGCGCTCTGTGAAGCACGAATGCACAGGGGTCTGTGTGATGTGGTTTTTTTGAGATTTCTCTGTTTCTTTTTCCTGTAGGTGAAACCGGAGTTTAACGCAGCTGAGAAGCAAATTAGTAAGTGTAAACACATCTCAACACACATGAACTGTTGCTGATAGAAGTATGAAAAAGAAAATATTCTCAGTGAAGATAAAGAAAAGATGATGTGACCATAATCTGATGGTTGTTTCAGGTCTCTACGAGCCTGAGTCAACGAGAGAAGACAAAGACAACAGACCTGCAGCACGCGTGATGGGTAACATGATATTTAAATTTTAACCTGTCCCATGTAATTTATTTCTCTATATGAGACTGAAAGAGGTGACCTTATGTCTCTTTCCTTCTAGGTCGTATTGAAAAGGTGTATTTTCCCACGACTTTGCGATGGGAGTCACAGGCAGGCCAGGCGTTCACAACCGGAGGAGTTTCTTACCGGTTTGAGGACGGTGCTCTGCAAATCAACGAGAGCGGACTGTACCACGTTTATTCACGAGTGGAGTTGATCTTTAAGGACTGTTCCCCCGCAACATTCACTCACACAGTGTTTGTGAGGAGGGGTCCCTCAGTTGTGACCCTGATGGAGGCCCACAGAGTAGGTTTCTGCTCTCAGAAGAAGGGATTCTCCTGGACCACTGAGAGTTACCTCGCTTCGGCCGTGCAGCTGCAGAAATCCGACAGAGTTTTTGTGAATGTAACCAACCCCCAATATCTTACTCATGCACATCATGCCAACTTCTTCGGTCTCTACAAGATCTAAACAGTTGTCACAGGATTTTTTTTTTTAATCTTTATGTACAGTAATTTTACTCCAATGAAAGAATGTAATCTGCTCAGAATGTCTCAGATAATCTTACTCATCACTTTACCAAAACGATTCCTATGTTGAATGTGATATTTTGGTGCTATATAGTAACTGCACTGAATATATGGAATATAAATTGGTCTGCAATGTTAAAGCTTAGAAAACAATATTACACATTCTTTTAATTTCCAGCTTTACAATTGGTGGTGAATTGAATTAAAGAAAAAAGAGAGAGTCAGTCAACACTAACGCTGAGGTAGTTGTAGCATCCGTATAGTATTTATTTTAGTGTGTTTCTGATACTTATGTCTAAATTTTGTGCTTATAGAAAAAAATTGTGTTATATGATGGTTGTTTTTAGTAAATAAACTGATAATTTAAGCAAGTTTTTGTTTGGTGACACAGGAAAGTCTTTTTGTACATTTAAATCTGAAACAGTTTCATGTTTGAGCAGTCTGTAGTATAATAAACACCCACATGAGGTTTACTCATGACCACTGGAAAGTATTAAGATACAGACACCAACTCAAATTTGGTTCTAGTCCAGATGAAGATCTTGATTTCCATATATTCCACTGAGGTGAAGCAGTAGTCTAACACAGAGGTAGATGTGTGTTTTTGGAAAAATGTACTTGAACCCTCAAAAATAGCTAAAATGTGGGTGAAAGATATGTTTTTCTTGCTCATTGAAAGCCTGGAATTTTAACCTACAGTCAGCAGTGCAGTGCAGTTGCATTTTTGCATTGCTTTTTTTTTGTTTAACACCCTCATTGGGCTGATCTTTTCAGTACACCACAAACATTCATTTTAGCTGAGTATGAGGAGATTTGCACGCTGGGCACAGAAGAGGGGCTGCAACATGAGCCGGTGTGACGTGTGTTTCCTTCCTGTGTGAAAACCTTAAGGGTCTCATTTGTGAGCAGGTCGATTTTTGTAAAGGAGCTCTACTTACTAGTATTCACATGATAGACCTTAAAGTTATCTTCATTTTCGTCTCAGTTGCCCGGCTGTCTCACAATAACATCTATTTCTGTTGTTTAGGGCTACACACAACTCTAAAAATGGATTTTTTAAATATACACTTTTCTACTATGGTCATGACTGATATGGTGTAGAGTTGAGTCAGTGAATCGTCTCCATTCATTTTTCTATTAGGCTACTAAGCAACACTGGACCTTCAGTATATAAGACAACGTTTCAGAAAACAAATCGATGGGTCAAACACGTCAAATGTCTTTGTTCCGATTTATAAATTCCAAACCAAGATGCAGAATTACTGAGTTAGATTTTCTGTGTAGACAGATTGTAGATTTTGGGGTGTTAATCTGAAACTGAAATCCGTGGCTCAATCTGCCATTAACAGGCTTGCGGTTTCAGCTTGTTTCAGAAGCTACTCCTTAGTCATCACAGAACTGGTGGTTCAAAGTGATGCCCTGCGCAAAATCTCTCTTTCTGACTGGAAAATAGGCATAGTCACCAGAATAAATATTGCATGTCTCTGCAAACCACAGATATGCTGAAACTTAAAGTCTCTTAAGTTGAAACTTTTTTTTGATTTCCATATTTATGTTGTGGCAACCCTGTGGTAAAGACCTGGTTACATTATTGAACAATAATACAGAATTTTGTTGCCACAACACAGCTGTAAAATGCATTAGTGTCTCATCAAATATACTCAGTTCTGTCGGTTAAAATAGGTGGCAAACAGCCGTCACACCCTCCTCCTACTTAGCTCAGCTTCTATACGTTTAATGTGTTCTAGATAAAAAGTTATTATAGGACTGTTGATGTTAAATTTATGAATGTAAACACATTTTATTTTGATGACACGTTTGAGAAAACTGTGTCCATCATGTCTCTGTCAAGCTTGTTGGAATCAGACAAATCTATTAAGATCCATCAATTAAGTCACAGAAACAATAATAGTTTTCAGAGTATCATTAAATACAATACAAATATAAAAGATTTATATCAGGATGAGAAGATTCTTAATGTGAGTACCTCTCATTAGTTATGGTCATTTTGTTGCCCCCCCCCCCCCCCGTAATTGACAAGGTATTTGTTTGTGTTCACACACATATTTGTGTCAATTTGAAAATAATGCATTTTTTAAAGGGTAAAACTGTAAGACTGCACAAACAGCCTTGTGGTTATTAAGTTAACTTGACTTAGGCAATCCAGTGTATTTGAAAACGGAAGCAGACACAGCAAAGAAGATTGTTTACTGCCAAAGATTTAAACCACATAATCAGATAAAGCTAAGATAAGTTTAAAAAGCCTTGGTTTGATATGCACTGAGGCTTTATATACCACCACATGGTAGACGAAATATTCTGCAAAGCAATTATTGTCTGGAAAATAGATGTAAGTTCATCTCTGTCATGCCAGAGCTCATGCCACATTTACACAAGTTAATGCTGTGAGTTGGCTATCAGAGAAAAACTTGTTTCTAGGTCACTATTACTCTCGTTGGTTTCCCTCAGCCCCCATACAGGAAAGTCTCCTCCTCCTGGTGGTCTGCAGCTCCTGTGAGAACGATGTTTGACACAAATCTCCTCAAAGCTGTAAGACAGATGCTAGTAAAACAGCTAACTAGCAGCTACAAGTTGCAATAGCAACAAATAAAGCAATCTGTCCATCAGGAAACTCTGGAAATCACCATGAAATGGATTTGTTCAGCCAGACAACATCAGATTTAAAACCAGAAAGCATTTTCTGCACAGGATGACTGAGACAAAGATAATATATGAAGTATTAATAGTGAATGTGTCATTAAGATTATCTCTGAGAAGTAATTCAAAGGGTTTTGTTTGTTTTAAAATCATTGAAAATTGGGTCTTAAATCTGAAGTATTTCTCCTCAACATTAAATACTCATGACAAAATAAAACCATGAGAGATTTAAGAAAGTCGAGAAGTCAGTTGTTCCACTTCATCAAGACTGTGTGGGCAAAGTTTCACCAGATTTGATAGGCAGGGACCTAAAAACCCACCAACGGTTATCTGATTCTGAATCGAAAATCACACGAAATCTGATTGATGCACTGAGGTCTTGTCATCCCTGTTTTTTGTAACTCAACTCAACTCACTTTAGACCAGTGAGAAGCAATCAGAGAACAGAAATACTGGACTGAAAATGGGTAAAAGTTATCTAATCCTGGCCTTACATAGATGAACTCCAGAAACGTCCAAAGCAACAATGACAAGATTATCATGGTAAAAATAGTAACCATCAAGTTCCTTCTTCATAATGGCAAAGAAGTGGAGGTATGAAGGCACCAAATCAGGTAAATAGTTCAGAATAAGTTCAAAACGACATTCCTGGTAATTGCATTTGTCATTTTTTTTCAACAGTACCAGAAACAGAATAGGGGTTATTAACCTCAAACCTTCTGCATAACCACTCAAAGGGTTTGACTGCATGTGAAACTGAGCTGTAAAACCCATCTCATTGTGCCTTATCACACAAGTTCAATCACCTCTCATTTATTTTTTCTTATTGTAAAGGTCATTTGATGTCATGACAGACCCTCAGTGCAGGATCAAGTGATAAGTGGTCTTTCAAATAAAACTTTTTCTTGTTGTTGTCTTTATTTCTTGCTGCTGTCGACTGGCAGCATGAACTGAACTAAAAACCTAATCCATTCAATCTTTCATACAGTGATATTTCAGAGAATTGTGTGTGTCCAAGTTTGTGGCAACAATGTTGGGAGTGTCTTTCTTGTTTATAGCGAGGCCTTTGCTTAGTGAGGTCCATAAAGTTTCAAGATCAGTGTTGGACTTTACTATTGTTCTTGTGGATGAATGGGAGCAAATCTCTGCATCCAGATTCCAATATCTGGTGGAAACCAGGAGAGCAGCTGACTGTTCCGGCAGCAGGTTAGCGCACATGGTCTTAAAATCAGCTGTTTAACAGTCGCATACTGATGAAATTTTCAAACATCAACATACTGATATGTGCGTAAGAGTCTTCCAGTATGACAAGCTGTTGATGACAGGATGGGACCCATTTACTACCTCTGTGACAGGAAATCTGAAGAGAGAGAGAAGAAACTGAAACAAAACGCTGATCATTATGCCTTTAGCGCCATCTGTCGAGCTTTCAATTAATTGCATTTATTACATCTAAAACTACAGAGAATGACAAGAAAACAACATTTCACCTGTGTTGGGGGAAAATGACTTGAAAATACAATGATATTCTGTCATAACTTCTGATGTCATGCTTCTTTATGGCAAATTACTTATGTACAACATGCTAATTAAGGCAACCAACAGTCATATAATACATCCAACTCCTTGTTCTCTATCATGAATATACTGAAAAAGTTAATTATAAAATCTACCGCAGCCCTTTGGCCAGCACTTCTTATATTTAATCATTAAAAAACTAGAGGATTCATCTGAGATCAGCACTGTTTCAACTTGAGATGATGAAAGGCCACAATACACAAACACTCAAAAAATTGGAATCTTTACTTTTATAATGACTACCATAGGTAAAGAACAATATAATCCAGACATCAAATGTATTTATTTACATTTATAGAAGGAATAATTACACAATTAAATTTTCCATTTATTCGATTAATCCAACAGTGATGCACAAGGGAGGAAACTCGCTGCAGAAAAAAGGAAAAAAATACAAAAATGTAAATTCCATTATTTACTGCACTGGTGTCCTTCACTAATACTGACCCTAAACCTATAAAAAAGACACTGTGTCAAACAGTAATGCCTCTTTAACCAGGGTGTGCAGAACTATTTATGAGGTTACCAAACCTAATGTGCTTAACAACACTGCAACAGAGCCAAAAACCTTAAGTAACTATGCGTTAAAAAAATAAACTGGCAATGTTTTTAATTAATTAAATAGGAAACTGCATACAAATCCTCTAGATCACACATGGGCAACTTAAGGCCTGCGGGCCGGGTCCGGCCCGCGGACCGACTCAATCCGGCCCGCAACGTCTTCAAATAGGCCTGCAGGATTAATTGTTTTAGAACCTCGATGTAGATTCACCCCTACATGCGATTTCATTTCTAAATTACGTCGATTTTTTTTTCCGAGAGCCGGCGCCATGTGTCAGAGTTGTAAACAAGCGCTCCAAGGTTTCCCCCTTATCCTATGACAAAGCGCCTTTTGGTCACACGATCCACGGCACGCAGAATCAAATAGTTGGGTTGAAAGTTCCTGAGGAGGGACTGTGGCGTTGCCGAAATAACGTTGATCGCAAGGAAAACTCAGTGATAAATATTTACAATAAACATTTCAGTTTGTGAGAAAAAAAATCGTGGCAGAAAATCGTGATTTCAATTCAAAGCTAAAAA
>JAPZDY010000021.1:21335391-21357398 GCA_029783645.1 Ctenochaetus hawaiiensis | reverse complement strand
GTGATATCAGGGAGGTGAGGTGCCTGTGCAGAGCCAACAGGATACTAAAAGACAACACCCACCCCCGCCACAGCCTGCTCACCCTGCTGCCATCAGGCAAAAGATACAGAAGTATCCGCTGTTGTACCACCAGACTACAGAGCAGCTATTTCCCTCAGGCTGTGAGACCACTTAATGCACCATCTGCACTCCTCCATGATTAATAATTTTATTTTTTTATACAAACAATTAATCTATCAAGAGGGAACCACATTTGAATTTCATTATACAACCTGTTGTATAATGACCAATAAACTTCCTTGTATCCTTGTGACAAATGTGAACAGAAAGAGAGCGATCCCAGCATATAATGCAAAAAACACACAAGCTACACTGACTGCATCAATACATCTGCCTCACATGAACCTTCAGATTTTGTCCTGACAGAGTAGGAAAAAACCCCCCACAAACATACACTCACAAAAAAAGCCAACAGTAGCTCACCTCATGGACAAAAAAAAATACAAAAAATGTTGTAGAATGATTCATCTTCCTTCCTCAGAATGCGAGACTCCTCAACGCTGCACCCAACCTGAAAAATGTTTTTCTTGTGTGCCATAAAGAAGAGCACACTTTGTTTTTTGTCATACAAACCTGAGCTGTAGACTGACAAATGAACCTTTAAACTCTTAGTGACATTTCACATTTTCACAGCCATTTAATGTGAAGGGACTAGAATAAGAGTGATATTAAATACCTCACCAAACTTTTTGATTTTTAAATATCATAATTTCATTGCTTATTTAAAAAAGGGCCAAGCAGTCAACAAAGTGTTCAAACCAATCAGGTTGTCAACTGGCTACTCTGTTATGAGACAAAGAAGCCCCTAACAAGCCTCAGCTGACTTAAGTGAAAAGTTGATTTCTACAAAAGCATCCATGGCTGATTCATTCATAGACAGCAGACTAAAGTTGCTGTGCTGCTGAAACAAAACTTAAACAGCATTTGCACTATGCCACTCAGAAATGTGTGAAGACAGGCATTAAAAAGAGGCTGTTATGAGGAAAGGAGTAAAAACTATTCAGCACACAGCTGTCATGGATCCTGACCTGGACTTATTTTAATAGATCAGACCTTTTTTTAAAAAAAATTATGGAGGTTATAAAAAGTCTGACACATCTAACTGTGACTAACCAGGTGATACAAGCTGCACTTTTGTGCTTTAAATCTAAGCTCATATGTCACCGTTCAAAAAGTAACTTTGCATCTGCACAATAAGTAATGAAATCAAGCCGAGGACTTTAATTGACAATATGTAACATTTTCACGTTAAAACGTTGAAAAAACAATTAAATCTTTATTGTATATTTCCTTTTGAGATTGTATGCTAACATGATCAAAGTTTCCACAACTCAGTGAAATCAGTAATTCAGTCAGCGTAATGGTGCTTTTTTCATCACCTGTCACTGTCACAAGTGTCGTGGTAAACCACTGAGTCGGAGGAAGAGGTCTGCATGGTCGACTAATGTGACAAAAAATAAAACTTCAACATGAACTTGTCCATGATCATTTCCCCCTTAAACAGATAACCATCTGCAGCGGTGACTGATCAACGATGATATACAAATAAAAAAAAATCCCATGATCCCACGCGACTTCACTGTGTCATTGAACGATATCATTCTTTTTTTTTAACACATTACAAAAAGAATACTTTTTCAAAACTATGTAGCTCTACCGTTGAAAACTGTTGACAGTGATGGTCTGCCATAAAGAAACAGCTGAAATGATGCTTGTGTTGAATTTTAAACATCATGCAGCTGGGAGTGGTGGTCTTCTTTATGAGGTGAAGAAACTCTTGGGAATTAAATTTTTTTTTAAAAAAATGTATCCTCTGTTGGGAACTAAATGACGCATCTGTGCTTCCATCACGGTGACAATCGATGTCTTTCTGTCAACCCTCTCGAAACCACAATTGCAAAGGCACTTACAGAGATGATTCATATCACGTTGAACAGTAACTGGCGGTAAGTGACAGCTTTAAATGTAAAAAAAAAGAAAAAAAAAAAAGAAAAAAAAAGAGAGAGGCCCGAACAGCTTTCAAATCGGTCATATTCGATATGACAAGGAGAAAAACCGCAGGTCTGCATAAGCATGACCGCATGGGCAAACAATAGAAAAGGCGATGCTGCAAAGATGAGCAGTAGTATCATGATGCCCGTGACCTTTTACAGCGAACGATGGATACCTGAAGCTGACATAATTTATTACAACACTGATGTGTTTGTGACACTGGTGAAACAGTGAATGCAGTTGTGTCAGACGTCTACACACTCATAGACAGAACGATCAGGCTTGTCAGGTCGAAACCTGTGCACCTGATGATGCCAAGGACTCTAAATCTGTTAATTATACTTAATGGATTTGAGTGTCTAAACTCAAAAGTTAATAACACTTTTTCCTGACAACAGTGATATAAAAAAACAAAGGATGCAACTAACATATTCATTTTATCTGTCAATCATTTTTTGAATAATAATAATGTTTCTAGTCTTCTAAACACCAGAAAAAGAGCCCATCAGAAAGTCCTACTGCAAACATGCCTTTTTCTGTCCAAGTAAAAGCCCAAAACTCCAAAATGTAAGATTCACTGTCAAGTAAGACAAGAAAAAAAACAGATCCTCATGTCATAGAAGCTGAGACCATCGAATGTTTGGTGTTTCTGCTTAAACAAAAAAAGAAAAAAGTTGTAATTGTATTACCAGTGATGTTTGATACTGTTTAAATTTTAAACTTCCAGACAGTTTACCTATAGATTTTTTTAATTCTTTGCTCACAAACTCCCAATTATTTACTAATTTATTGACGTTTTGCCATTTTATCTGTACCTTCACTCTGTCCTCTTGTTGCAGCAACACCAAATTTTGGTTCGTGGGGATCGATTAAGGCCATTCGTAAACAATTTTCATTCTGAATCGTTGCAATTCTTAATATAACTTCACTAGCAAAAACAGCCTTTGTTGTTAAAGGGGAACTCCACCCATTTTACTCATCAAAGTCTGTTTACACATCGGTCAACCTTTGGCAAATAAGTAGCACGTTGCGCAACACTTATTACACATGCTTTTGCATCACGCTTTGTAAACGGTCATAACAAAACTCACTGCCATATTATCAAGTTTTTCGACAGGTGATTTGGCTATGAATAAAACAATACAACCATATCTTCTCATGAGGAGCTTCATTACTCCCTTGAGTTCCTTGGTGGCAAATGTCAAAATCACAATCAAAACAATGCGCAAAAAGCAACATTTTTGAGGCCAATATTTTAGTTCAGGGAGGAAAAGATTCGCTTCTGCTTTAAGATTTCTTGTCAATATCATTGTCATTGTCCTTTTGATAATTTACCATCTTTAGAGCAGGTTAGGATGAACACAAGCAGTTCAACTTAACATTACGCTGCCAACTTCATATGCCTGGTGAGAAGCAAGCTACCATGCAGATGGTTTATGTCATTTTAAATATCAACATCAAATATATATCAGGAAACTAAAGATACATAACAATTTTCTGCACAATTGAGTGAGAGACAGTTTCAGGATAAGTAATACGAAATATTAATTCCTGACACATGAATTGTCCAATATGTGCCCGGATCACCGATTGCTGGAGGGATTATCAGCTGATAATGATCACTGATCACAAGTCAAGTCTATTTATCATTTAATGTTTTTTTTTTAAAAAACTATTCTTAAAACCTTTTTTTTATTGAATATTTAGATAAAATTTTTGAGGGAAAAAAAAATCATCAACGAGCTGTGCACAGAGCATTAATCCGTTGTCCATCCGTCTCTCTCTCTCTTTAACACTATTCACAGATATTCGCAAGACAGAGTTTCTAAGAAGCAGCCAGAGACGAATTAACACATACACATGAACACTGAGTGGTGCTCTTAATTTGTCCCTGATACCTGCGTTAACCCCAATCTTCCAATTGCATATTTATACTGAAATCTGTCTAAAAGCAATCAGCTGCCATTAAAAAAAACCCTAACTAAAATCCTATGAAAATCCAAGTTCAACAGAGCAGGTCTGTTCTTGTTCATATGCAAATAACTGAGCTCACCAAAAAATGAGTACAGGGAAACTAAAATGGTATAAAAGTAAAATAAAACAGGTGGTAGACATTGATTTAGTTCTTTCATCATTCTGAGGTGTCAAATGCTGTCATGCTCCTTTTATGAGAGACAAAATCAATCTTTGACACAGTCTTAAAGGGACACGTCACCGATTTAGTGATGCAACACCATGCAGTTACTGTGACACCCAAAAGACATAAAAAAAAGATAAGAAGCAGTCAAGTCAGAATCTAAATCCTATCCTTTTAATTCTTTATCCTTTACTCCAAGACATGCCATAAAACGATCGATAACTTCTAATCATTAAGAAAAACCTTGTGTCAAGAAAACGCACTCGTCTATCAAACCGCTGTGTCTCTGGTTTGTAATGCAGACTCACTGATGTAAATGTGTGGCCTCAAAAGGCAAAGCTGAGCAATTAGCAGATGACATCATCTGGGTTATTTTCTCACACTTTTATAAGCCACATAAAGAAAATACACAGCTCTTTTCACAGGTTTCCTGCTTCGGACTGTTATACTGACCTTTATGGGTAAATCTGCTGGAGTTCCCCTTCAACAAAGGTAGCGCACACGCGCTTTTTGAGCTGCGACACATTTCCACACATTAAGCTAAATCCATCACAGAATTTAATTCATATAAAAGAGCATTAAAATCTATGTATTCTCACCCCTCTTCTGCTGATTTATTTGTTAAGTATCGTGACATAAGTGTTTGACAAAAGCAGAACCTTGGCTTGATATGATTATACTGTGTGAACTGTATGGAGCCACACCCTCACCAAACAGGACTGAGCAAGACTTAATGTATCCTGTTTTAGTGTGCTGACTGAGAAAGACATAAAAAAGGAAAAGGTGACAAGAGGTGAGTGAAACTGAGAGATTAAAAAAAAAAATTAGTTAAGACTGATTGAGAAAGTGAACTGATGAGTCAAAAAGGGGAAATTATTAATTCAACATCACCGCACTTTCACTCTGAGATGATTAAAAAAAAAACACATTCTTCTTACTAGAAAGTTATTTCAGAAAAGTGTGAGAATTCAGAAGAATCTGACCCTGCATGAGGAAGGTGCTCAGCAACTGGTCTGTGGCCACAGGTTTGATCTCTGTTCGCAGGTTGACGTATCTCCCTACCACTAGGGGCGCTCTCCTGAACCCCAGGATCCTGCAGAGAGGATGGAACCAACAGGACACAACATCAAAACTTTATTATAAGGTAGCTCTGTTCCATTAACAGATCAGAGAGGAAAAATGTCAGACACTATAATAATGATGCTTACACACCTGTCCAGGTGAAAAGCAGTCACCTCTGCATTGTGTCTATCATAGCCAGCATATGGCTCGCCTTCAACCACATAGTCTCTGTTATATCTGAGAAACGGTGAAGAAAAATGGAGAAAAATAAGAATCATTCTTTCAATTAAAATATAATTGTGTAATAAAATTTTTAACAAATCTGACCTCTTGGGTTTGAAGACAACTTTCTGCCCCCCGTCGAGCACCAGCAGGGCTTTGAGCTGCGTGCCCTTATAGCCCACATCTGCCCGTTCTATCCTGGCAGTGCTAAGGGAGGTGAGCACAGCAGCCAGCTCGGGGGTCTCCTCAGGGTACACCTCTCTCGGGCCCACCCACTGGCTTGCTATCTCCCACGGAGACTGGAGGGTGTGAGTAAGGCGAGCTCCACGGGACAGAGAGAGGCCGGCCTCCATCTGGGGCGATAATAACACAGTGTGTAGTATATTGATATTTACATGTCCACCATATGCTCACTAGTACTGTTTAATATGTTTTATACAAGCTATATCCAATCAGACTCGTGCATCCTTCTTTGTAAACTTCCTAATGTCAGCCCTGTTGTTTTTATTTAGTCTCAAAAAAAAAAAAAAGGAGGAGGGGCTAAAAATAGCCGACCGGCGCCCTGACCTTGCGAAATGCTCTGAGGTCCCGTCGACTGGCTGCAGAGCCTTCGCCTCCATCCAGCAGGAAGATCTTGGCCAGGCCCAGCAGGAGAAGCACTGCACACAGCACCACCATGCGCTGTTTGAGCTTCATCTCCGCACCGACCGGCCTTGGCCCCCACCTCGACCGACGCTGTGTTTGTCCCCCGCAGCGATTCTCCCTCACCCCTGTTGCATGGCCCTTGCAACTCCCCCGTTGCCTGTCCAACCCTCTGTCCTGTCAGATAAAAAAAAAAAACTTTTCTGAAGGACCAGAGCGTTGCTGCTTTCCTCCGGGAACTACAGTGTAAGCAAACAGTCACCTGTAGGGAGAGAAACAGATATGAGAGAAGGCTGGGAGGGAAGAGGAGGAGCAAACAGGAGCATACGTTTCATGTCATCACTTGGAAAGGGGGGCACTGATTAACTAGGGGATTGGGAGGGTCAATTTTGAGGAAACTTGTACTTTTAACCCTTTATTTTCTGCATTCTGGTGAAATTTATCCACAAATTTGTGCATTGTATGCATTTCTTTATGCTGAAAAAGCCTCTATCTCTAGAAAAATGCAAATTTAGGCCCTAAGAAACAATTCAAAACATAATTTAACATTATACAGTGAGGCTGTCAGGCAAGCAGTTCTAAAAATAAAAATGCTCTTCTGTTTTAATGTTATTTTTTGTGTTTCCTGCTTCTCCCACTGAAATCTACACCTATGGGAGAGGAGGGAGGAAAACTAGGGAAGGCAAACTGGACTGAGAGAGAGAGGGAGATGAAAAGTGTGCTGTCAATAATATGAGGAGGGAAAACTGATTGATTTGCTGCCCCTCTCGCTCGGTTCCCCTCAGGGCAGATGATGACCCAGTACTGCAGCGCAGCTGAAGCCTGTCCAGCATATGTAACTACATCAGGATGACACAGACTGGTCTGAGTAAATCTATGTGTGTGTTCAAAAGTATGCCACAGCACAAACCTAGCACTGTGTGAAAATTAACAGCAAAGCTTACTTTGGCTCTAACTGTACATGCTGCTCCACTGGGCTGTGTTAAAACTGACGGACCACACATACAGCAATTAAACCTCCCTGTCTGTTGGAGCTAATATAATCCCTTGCTCTCCAATACTCGATTTTGGGGAGAAGGAAGAAGTCTTTCAGTTACTGACTCTCCCCGTTTCCAGTCAGGAGATGATGGACGTGCCGTCCTGCTGCGGTGCAGAGGGGGGGTCAGATGAGGTGCAGGACCCCGCACAGCCCTCTGCGTTGACGGGCTTAACCTTGCCAACGAGAAACCCTGGTGATATCTCTCTAACCACCAAGCCTCAGGTTGAATTCACCTGCCTGCTAAAGCTACACACATTCACAACAAAAGCTGAGACATCGAGGCCTTTACGTGTCAACTCTGCATGTTGTGAGCGTCTGATCACGGCAGTAAAATTAACACAACTGCCACGTTCAAACTGCATTTAACGGACTTTTTGCTGCCGTTGATATGGGTTAGCGCCAACTAAGCGCAGCGCAACGTTATCAAAGCCGTGACATAGCTTCACGACAAGCTAGTCATTAGCAAGTTAACACACTGTGAATTACAGCTCAGCTGGTTTTGATACAGCTCAGCCGAAACGGATCTGGCCACGCAGGCAACCTTTCTTCCACACAATCGGTCTTTCATGATGCTCCTGCCTTTTTTTGACACCAGTGAGAAAACGGTTGGCCGGGAATAACGGCATGAAAACACCTAAAACCTCCCAATTTCGGGTCTATTTACAGGCTTTTTTGCGGTGATTATTCCTGCGTTATTTGTCGTTTTAGGTCACCGCATCTGCAACGATGTGGTCACATCTGTCATGATAGAGCTAGCTAGCTGCTTAGCAAGGCGATGCACACCTTGCTTGTGTGCGTTAGCTGAAGCGGACAAGCTAGCTAACGTTACTGTTAACACTACGTCGTCTGTTGTTTTCACTGGCTGCCCACCGAGGTGACTTACCTTCTGGCCATATGACTATCGCCGTAAACAAAGTAGCTTCCAAGTGTCTGCAAAGTCCTGCAAGATTTAAGTTACATGTAATTCACTCGTGCTGCTAAAAGTCGGGATGGTTTATTTTCTCAATCCCCCCGGTAGCTCCCTCTCCTCCGCCCTTTTCCTTCGATTTCCTTCTCTGGCCTGCCGTGTCCACTTCCGAAACACTTCCTCCTCCTGCGAGTGCTCCACCGAGCCACCAGGTGGCAGTGATGCACCATTAGTGCATAAATACATAACAGTGTAAATACGCAACGGGATTAAAATGAGATTGGCCACAGCACTTTTTGCAGTTTTTTTGACCAACGATCATGTCTATGTGACCTCGTCTCTTTTAGCCTGTGTATGTCAGTAGTTTTTGACCAGTTGAGAACGTTAAAAGAGCCCTGAACCCGCCTTGTAATTCAAAAGAAAATGGTTTATCTTGCAACACCAAGGCTAATATTAAGTCATTTAGTTAGTTATTCAGTATTTTACTTAGTTTTTATTTGAAATATTACAAAATACGAATTACATTGAAAAACAACTATATTTACATTAGTTCACATTATATTTTATATTTTTAATGACAAAACGCTAAATAAATGTAGTCTATGTGGCAAAACTGTGTAATTACATACGTTTGATATGATAAGGTACACCTCAGAGTGTTGGTGCTACATATGTTTTCCTTACTGACTCCTCACTACAAATAAACAGACATGTCTTCATTTCTTATTACTAAAAATTCAACATCTGTTCTTTTCTGGATCAATGTGACTGAAGCCTTGCAGCCTTGTGTTGCAATATTTCATTAAGATTAATTACTGACTGAAAAAAAGAAGCCGACACAATTACAGTAACTCAAATCAATGTCATATCTCACTTAGTTATTAGTTAGCTGATTCAAGGACTAAAGCTTTTGGATTAAATGAGCAATACTACTAAGTAATTAAGCCAACTATGCGGGAAACCTTCAGGCAGCTTTACTTTGTTACAGGAACTTTTAGTTTTTTTTTTCCTGCTGCTCTCAAACAACTTAAATAGCAGTTTTTAATGAAGGCTTGAAATTACATGTTTGTATTTCAATAATATTAAACCATATTATACCCTGATATAATACACACTCACTAGCACACAGCCTGCCACTCATGTCGGCCTCCCATGGCCCAGATAAACATTCACAAAAACACACAATCTTCAGCAGAACAATGAGCAGGAGACTGATATGTGGAGTAAAAAAGGGCAGAGTGTTTATTGGTTCTTAGTCTTCACACCAGGCAGCGCATCACTCAGCAGTGAGGTCACAGCGCTCGCCACAGTCATGACACAGGCGGAGACAGACACACACAGAGCCGGGGAAAAGGTGGGAGGGGGTCAAAGGTCATCTGCCCATCCCCTGGCGACCTTCAGTGACTCGAACAAAGGTTGGTGTTGCTGTCCTTGGTAAACCGTGAACTGATGCCTGTCCGCCACGCGGGAGGCACAGATTCACATTGATTCCACTCCTCCTAAAAATCAGAGCAGTAACACATATAACCACACCGGAAAAACGTCCCCTGGCTGAACCCTTCATCTCAACTATCACGACCATTAAAAAGAACGAATTCAGAAAGCAGATTCACTCAAACAAAGTTAATACAGGGCAAATTGTGCATTTGTAGACAGTATGGTCAATTTAAAGGAAACACGATCAGTCACCACAAAAAGGGGAATTTTCAAGCATGGCATCAGGTTTTGTTACAATAAAAAAAAATTCTCATGAATGAGGAACCCTTGACTTTTAACCACTTTGACTTTGCCTACTTTCATCCCTAAAGAGATGGTTATTATATTAGTAGTAATTTGCTTTGAGATCCAAGAAATGAGTCAACTTTAACCGCAGTTACATCTCAAATTCAAATTTGTTTCCGTTATGTTGACCATACATTGTACAGAAATTAGAATAATAAAAAGAACATCATGTAAACTCAAGTTACAGTGAGGAAAACCCCACAAAAAAGCGCTCAATATAATCTGGGTTTTTCTCAAGGGAAAGACTGTTAAACTTATACTGATTCAAATAGACCTGCCAAGATGGCACCAGAAAGTCTGGTTAGATTTAAAACTTGTAACTCAGGTTTCCACATTAGCTCCTTTGCCTTTTTCTCAAATCATTATCAACATCAGACAGATTGAAGGGAAATGTAATGAGGATTTTTGAGTGTCTACATCGGGTTTGTTTACATCTCAGCTCTGTTTACACCCCTTTCTTTCCAGAGTTTTTGAGGCAGCATCAATTCTTGCTTCACTGCACCAATTTTAGTATATTGCAAATGACAAGAAGGTTCAGCTCATTTGAATATGTAAATACAGAAATAAACCAGCCACCGTTTGTAGATAAACACACGTAAACGATGTTCAATCCCACCTCCAAACCCCCAAATCTGTCTCACCCATTTTTCTTATTTCATTCACAAACCCTCTTCATCTTCGGCAAACCAATCAGATTTAAAACACAAGCAACCATCTGTAAGAGCTTCAGCTCTGGGATTCTGTCACTTCAACAGTCTCTCCTCCATTATGCAGCGAAGAAAAAAAAGCTCTTTCACAGGCCACAATTGGACACAGATGGGTAAAGTTTCAACTTCATATGTGCTTGTAAGTCCTCATTGTCGTCACACTTTCAGTACACCACAAGCCGAGTCGTGGCAAGAGCTGGCGGTTGGTCACACAGAGGATTAAAGGAGCTGGTTACTCTTCAGCAGGGACAGTAGCCTCAACAGACTGCCTGTCTGGCTTTAACTACATTGTTTTATAAAAATAGAGAAGTATGCACAGGCACTCAAAAATATACACACATACTTTAGAAACTGCCGCATTGGATATGCCTGTCTTTGGCTTCCTAATTCATTCCTCCACAGGTTCACCCACTCATTGTCACATCTCCCTCAGTTACTATACAAAAGAGCTTATGTCTTTATGGGCACTAATTTGTCCTTATCTTGGTTTGTTGTTGTTGTTCTTCCAACCCAAAAAAGCTGAATTTTTGACAGTTTTGATGCATTGGTTAGACTCTATGGACTGGATTTTCACCTGAAGGCTAGAGAGGGCTGACTGAAGCACATTAGAGGGGATCCAGTGAGTACAGATATGTTCACCTCTTCATTCATCACCAACCACCTGAAACTAATTCTGAGCTTAATATGACCCATCAACAGGTGGGACGTTCATCTCTATATACTGTAATACGCTTCCTAAGGTTTATATAGTACAATTGAAGCATCGAGGGGACTGTGATTTTGGGCAAAAGATTGTGTAAACATACAATGTAAACAGATATTTTAAAAGGGAGATTTGACGGATATCACTGGGTAAAAATTTAGTTTCATTGTTCTGATTGTTTTTGTTCATTTGGATGCAATTTGCTCCCAACAAAAGAAAACTATGAGTCAATTTGTGGCACTGTGACACATCTGTGATGCAGATTTTAAATCCCAGGTTTCTCTCACTCTAACCTGCCAGTAACTATTTGAATCCACTGCAGCTCGTCATCAGGCAGGTTTCATCAACTTGAAGACAAACAGTGACGTTACATCACTTGGCACTAATTATAACCAAGGTGCTTTTGTTATCAGACGTAACACAGTTGGGGCCTAAAACTGAGCTGGGTTCAGGTTAATGAAATAAGGGGCAAAAAGGGAAAAAAAAGAAGAAGAAAATTTACATGTACATAACATATTCAAAATAACTGCTTCAAAAATGAGGAAAAAACACAAAATGTAACATTCAAATGTAACAGACAAAAACTACCTTGACGTGCAATCATCTACTACATGTTAATACTGTGAACTGCACCATCCCTCCCATAAAAAAAGGAAAAAAAAAAAAAACACAACAACACAAAACAATATAAACAAACAAGATATAAAATAGACTCTTATGGCTCCAGATAGCTTCGAATGTCTGCTCTAGACCAGAGGCTCAAACCGTGTTGCGCAACAAGAAGAAGAGGAGATAAAATCATGTTTTATGAGTTCTGCTTGCTCTCTCTCTTTTGGCTCTTTCACAGTTTAAAGTCTTTAGTGTTTAGTACATGTGAGAGTCTGGTGGACCGGGTGTCGCTTTTCTGAGAGCAGACAACACTGGAGGACACAAAGAAACCGCTTTGTAAAAAGAATTACCTTTCTAAACAACCATGAACAAGTTTTAGCTTAGATTCTGGGATTATCGTACCTATGTGGAACACAGACAAGAGTCCTGTCACTTAAGCAAACATCTGCCCTCTCACCCTCACCCCCCTACTCACCCAATGCAGTTATACAAACACACACACATATATACAGAACACTCAGCAAGTAAATAACAAAAGAAAGGGGTGGGGGGGTCGCTAAGTTCGGTAATAAAAACTGGACACATTCAGGAAGTGTGGGAATTGTTTCTGCTGGAATTGATTGCGAATCAGAGCCCTTATGTTTATAAGGATGCAATTAAATAGGCCTCTGTGTGTGTGTGTGCGTGTGTGTGCATTAGAGAGAGTGTGAGCATGTGGCTCTTGTAAATAATGCTGTGACTCCAAGCCAACTCAAGTGAATTAAGAGACCATCAATTGAAAGTGTGAACTGAGTAATTAAAAAAAAAAAGGAGAAGTGTTTTCAAATCCCCCAAAGTCCAGTGGGTTAGTCCAATGTGAGTGTGCACGCTGTGATTGTGCCCGGCCAATAAAAAGGCGGGAATCTTGCATCCAAGCATGGCAAGGACACAAATAAAAAGTAGTTAATTCACTTAAAAAAAAAACAAACAAAAAAAAAAAAACAGAGGAGAGGATTATTTCTGTCCATCCGAGGACAGTCTGTGAGAGAGGAGAGGAGAAGTCGAATGGCTCCGCTGACGTCCTGAACTGTAAAAACCAAACACTGAGAGCAAATAGAAGACAGGAGCACAGGAGCAGTGGTGTAGGTCCTTGTTCAGTAGTTAGTACATCAAACACACACACTCATGTGCGCACACACACTCACACACATTCACACACACACGGGGTACTCTGGTTAAGGCAGTGGTGGCAGGTGAGGCTGCAGTGAGGCCAGGGCTTGAATCGGAGGGTCGGCGGTCGGGGCACATGGCAGTGAAAGCTCCCATTACTGAGTCAACACTCCTCCTCCTCCTCCTCCTCCTCCTCATCCCTCTCTCCTTCGCTCAGTCTCTCTCCTCAGCACAGCTCACTCAAATGACATCAGATTGGCTGGCACCTGGGAGCGAAGCAGAGGTGTGTAAATTGTAGGGAACAGAAAAAGGTTGGTGTGTGTATGAGTGGAAGTGTGTGTGAGTGTATGTGTGTTTAAGCGGCTTCATACCTGTTGCCTATTGCTCTGACAAGCAGCACTCAGATGTTTGAACCAGAGCAAAGCGTTCATCCTGTTCCCTGCCTGGTACTTGTAGGTGTTACCTAGACGACAGAGACAAACAGTGTGAGATGCAAAATCTCTCGTTCCCATCTGTTTTTTTTTTTTTTTTTACGCACCGGAGAGATGGTTGAAACCTCGCTTGACTTTGGCTCGCTCAGTAAAAGACAAACAAAGTCACAGTGGAAAAGTTCAGGACAGATGTGTGTGTGTGTGTGTGTGCCTTACCAGATGTGTACTGAAGATAAAAAATGTTAGATATGACAAGTATGTACTTAAGCTGACTGGTACTTACTGCTCAGTGAGATGTGGACAAAAATCGAATATGTGTGAGAAGGGTTAGTGTGTGTATGGATATAAATTTGTGCAGGTGATGTCACCATTCAAACCAAACTCCAGTGACCCAGTTTACCTTTTACTTTACTGCATCTGCTTTCAGAGAGCTGACTGCTTGCTTTTATTTGTCATTTCTGTTTTTCCTTTTTTTTTCTGTGTTTGTGTGTGTGTGTGTGTGTGTGTGTACATGTGACTCACCGTGCTCAGAGTCTGTCAGCAAGAAGACATCAGGATGCTCGGGATCGTCTGCCATCATGGCCATGAGACCCACCACACACACGCTCTTACTGGACGTGGACTTAAACTGGACACAGATCAGGAGACACAGAATTCATTTTCTTTCTCATAATTACTCTGAATGCTACTTCATGCCGTGTGTGTGTGTTTGTGTGTGTTCGTGCGTGCCTGTGAGTCTGCATATGCACAAGGTTCTCATTACCCTGTGAGTGACACACAGGACTGCAGTGATGTCATTGGTCTCATTATTCAATGAGTGCTACCATCTGTCTGCCCCCCCCTCCGCTGTGCCACAGCCCACCCTGTCTTCTCCACTGACACACATACACAAACACACACACTGCATCTTACATCATCCCCAAACTGTCCCCTGAGCTCCATGCAATTTTACACCAAAATAAGCGCATATATGCAAGTCTTTTAACAGCAGGTGAACCCCTTAAAATAGGTGATCAACTTCTTTACTATAGCAAGTAAATGTCCTCTGAAAGATGTTCAAGAGCTGCTTACGCAAACAGAGACGGATGGAATTTGTGGCTAAGATGAGTTTAAGTTACCAAAAACGGTGCAAGTCTTGATACCTTTTGTTGATACAGCTATGTTGTCATAGCATTGTGCCACAAAAGGGGGCACGTCAAATTTTCATCACTGTCGATGAGAGCTGGAGTCAATAAATAACTCGCGACTACTGCAGAGTCATTTGATCCAAGAATGAATGCCGGTTGTACCCTTTCCCACTGAAGACAAAAGCCAGATGTTTGTGGGGTTTTTTTCTCCAGAGTGAAAGGAATATAAATGCTCTTGTCAAACTCTCTCTCTTTCAAACACACACACACAGTGAGATAAGCATACTCAACTTGTTTTAAAATGTGTCAAAACGATGTGAAAAATGTGTTAACTTGTCTCATCTGCATTTTACTGATGATTTCCTTTTGCATTGCATGTCAAGTAAAAACAAATGAATGTTTTGCCACAAATTTATTCTGCAATTAAACTCTTTAAGAATGAGTAAGTAATGACTATCATGTGTCATCTCCTTGTAAAATTGAGTGCGTTTAGGAGTCATTTGGTATATTAGATCTCGATTTTATCAGCAACTGTAGTTCACATGGAAAAGGCCTCTGACCTTCAGGTGTCTTAGTGCAGTTATGTGCTATCTTTTATTGTTCTCACCCACTTCAACACACAGGAAAACCTCAAAACGTTCCATCATCTGCTGTAAAAATGCATGGCATGAAAGTGCCTGCAGACTGTTAAACAGATGATGAGATGGCACAGTATGTGTGTGTGTGTGATTCTGACTTACATGCTTTCTCTCAGTGGCCTTCAGGGACTTGGCAGGGTAGTAGTAGAGCTGGGCTCCACAAAGAGCAACCCAGTATTTGGTCCATGACGCCACCTGGAGGCACAACAGTGAATTCCAATTAGTCGTCTTCACCTCAGCCTGATTAGGTCAGTGAAATGTTAAAGTATTGCACTCATGCGCTCTCAGATTTGTACGAAGATAAAATTCTGTAGGAATTTTCTGTGGCTCACAAACCTTTGACTGGGACAGATAAAGAGACATGATTACAAAGGCAGAGGCAGAAAGATGACTCCCAGGAGAAGACTTCACGGTTTGAAGGACTTGAAGTCATTGCCAGTCAGTGCTTGTTTGGATAAATAGAGAATAAAGCCTGGCTTATGCTAAAGCACTCGATGCTTCTGATGAGTGTCTCTCAAAACAAATGACAAATTTTGGACTGAAAGAAACTGTCAATCTACACTTTCTTTCATGTTGCACACTGGGAGATTTTTGTTATTTTACAGACTCAAAATCAACCAGTGTGATGCTAACTTCTTGGGCCTACAAAAGTGCCAAACCTGCTAATTAGTACTTTTGGTGAAGAGAGATTACATTTTACTACAAGACCCAACTGTAAAAACATTTTTAGAACTTGTCACATCAAAGAATATCATGAATCACCCACATTACCTATGAGAGTTTTAAGTTATTCCAACTGCATTAAGAGCTCGAGCCTTGTTTCCGGCCAGAAAAGAATAGGATAATCTCAGTACAAATATAAAAATGTCATAAGAGGCACAAGGCGAACAAAAGTATCGAAAAAAATTCAAGAACAGGAAGAGAATTACAATGAGTATAAAGGAACAGACAGAAGCAGAGACGTTCAGAAGGTTAAAGAGTCTCTGAGGTCCTGCGTTCTGCAGACTGCATTTATTGCCAATATGCTCCTGTGAGGCCATAGGTCGAGCACAAGGATATATGCACATGCATGGTTGTATAGTGTGTGTAAATAAGAAAGTGTGTGGTGTTCTCACTGTTGGCTTCTTGCCCTCCTTGAGCACAGTCTTCCGCCTCAACACCCCCTGCACTGTGACTGCTCCGGGATACAAGTGAACTGCAAGCTCCTCTGACTCCGCTGAGCTACAACAGGACAGAGATGAACGTTACAACTTACATTCACAGTCATAAACACAGGAAAGCATGCGTGTTCTCATGCACCCACAAATATGAGATCAAATTAGAGATGAACCAGTAGAAAAAAAATGGCAGACGCAATCTGCAAAGCCACCTTAATCTCTCCTTCATGAAAATACTTTTTTTAACAGCCTCTATTTTCTGTCTTTTGTTTTCACAGAAATGAATTTCACAGATATAAATCTTAACGCCGGTCTCTGCAGAAAAGAGGAGCAGACACAGACAAGGTGGTGTGCAGATTGTGTTTGTCTGGAGGATCAGAGGAAGAAGCCCAGTGCAGGAGCCCAATAAAGCCTGGTGGAGAGAGAGAAAGAAAAAGACCCATCCATAACTGTAACGGAGGCTTAATATGCAACATCCATGAGAATTGGCTTTAAAAACACTGAAGATTCTGTTCATCTCTACTTTAGGAATGAGGATGTTTCCAGTTTGTTTCCAGCAACACATGGAGACGAGTGCAACAGTGGAAACTGTCTTTTAGCTCCAAGCTGTGGAATATCTTGTAAACCTATGACAAGAAGAAGTCTAGATTGTGTTTCTTGTCTATGTGTACACTATGTTTGTGTTTGTTTGTGTGTTTGTGTGTGTGTCTAAGTGTGGGGCAGACATGCAAGAAAAATTAAGAGAGCATGAAGGAAGATTATAGACTGATTGTACGCAGCAAGAGATGAAGAATCATGATCCCAAATTGATCCTTTTCCATTCACCTGATTTGTGATTTCACCAACACACACGCGCACGCACAAACACACATTTTCCCACAACAGGATTAACCTAGTGCTAAACACACGCACACCAGAAACACCAGCATAAAGCGGTCCCTGCGGGGACTGAGGGGCATGAAGTGAGGATAAGAGAAGGCTTGGTTGAGGTCAGGTTGTTTTTCCGGTCGGGATGTGTGTACCTGCTGGGCCTCAGGACTCCTCTGTAGGGGATTCGGGCCACACGGGTCACTGGGCCCAGAGAGTGATAGAACCGAGTCCTGTTCAGAATAGGATAAGACAGGATAGGATGGGAGGAGGGGCACGGGACACTGTTAAGGCTGTGAGGGTGTTTTTGTTTTGTTTTTTCTGTGTGTGTTTTTGTGTATGTGTGTTGTTATTCCCTTCAGACTGCAGAGGTTAGGACTGGATGGAAGAGCGGCCATTTGGTTAGAGGAGAATTAATGAATGCATGTTTACGATTTGTTCAAAGGTTTCTAGAAATGGTGTTTTAGAAAGACGGTTAAGATGACTTTTGGAGACAGCTGAGTCTTGAGATGTGAATGTTTATTTCGGAGCTGGTGAGTGTGAACACTTGTTGGAACAGCGGGACTGCTGCTTAGGGGATTTAAATGTTAAGCACTTAATTCATTTCAGGCTGCCGGAGAAGCAGAAGCATCTGAGGGTAGCGGTGAAGGGATGAGGCATGACAGGTCCTGGCTGTTGGGCTAGAAAGCAAGGCTGGGCATGACACTTGGGGTGTAATTTTTAATAGGCGGATCATTTTGCGTAGCTGCGTTTTGATGCCAGAGCTTTAAAAATTGTACAATTATGTCTAGGATGGTGGAAGTTTTTAGATTTTTTTTTTCATGAGGATGTGATGATAAAGCACCACAGACGTGGACATTTTAAACTTACCTTTCAAACGCTGGCCAAGACACCTCTTCACTGAGCTCAGAGCCCTCGCTGCTCCCTGCACACACACACACACACAAATAATCACTAAAAAATGCAGAACACTTCACATGAAGACACAAACTGTGTGTCATGGTGATAAGAACATGTGTGTAAGCCTTACCAAGTGAAATACCACTGGACAGAGTTGAGCTCTCTGCTTGTCCACGCGTAGGACTGTGGCTCTCCATCACACTGTCATCCAGCAGATGGCGAGAACCGGCGTTGGGGAACGTAGCACTTTTAAATTCTACGGTATTCATCTTATGGATAAAACTATGTGGACACAGCAGGAACAGAAAGACAAAGAGTGAAGAGAGAAGAAAGAGATAAGTTAATTTTATGATGTTGTTTTATAATTTCTTCAGAGACTCAGGCGATTATTGTCTGACACAAAAACTGACTTATAGCCCAGGCTGTGGCATTTCCTGTGTCCGTAGGGTAGCAGGTTCCTGGGTGAGGGAGGTGTGGCCGGGACTTTGGTTCCTTCAGCTGCTATTGTACATTTACGGCCACAGAGAGGAGATGCTGACGCTTCCTGGCCTGTAGGCAATTTAAAAATGAGGAAGAATTTAAGTACGAAGATGACAAAACAGGTTTAATTCCATATGTGACATTCAACTTACCATCAAGATCCTCTTTTGAGGCGTTTGCTCGTGGTGTGCTGGTGCCTGGCTCAATCTTTTGTGACAACCTAATGATAATAAAATTAAAATAAAAACATCAATGGATCCATCAGCTTGAATTCCTTCTCTGAATTTCTCATGACAAAAATAATAACATGCAGATGGAAGATTTTTGGGAAACAAAGATGACCATTTTGCCAGCAGCAAACAATATAATTAGAAAAAGGAAACAAAATAATAATTGGTTCCTGTGACTAAATAAGAAACTATGAGGCAAAAGCTTGGTGTCCATGTGAGTTGGCCAACAGTTTTTGTGTATTTTGTGAGAATAATCTTACTTGTAATTGTCGTCCTCCACAAACTTCTGCAGCTCCTCAATATACCTGACAGAGTTGAGATACTTCTGTATATGAGGCAACACTGGTATGTCTGCAAGAGGGAAAGATGCATAAGCTTAAATGCAGATGTGTTTATGTAATTTTATGTTACTCAAAGTGCCAAAATATCTGAGTCATAGTGTGTGACTGAAAGATGGACAACAATTAACTAATCATGTGACGATTTTACAAACTATTAAAGATAATTTGACTTAATAAGAGTTCAGGGAAGTAATAAAGTAATATCCTGAGTGTTGCTTGGCGATGGCTCAAGGAGAAATATTTGTTTTTTCTCCAATATAAAATCTAATTAAATGTCTATTTGCCTAAGCTAGAACTCTATGTCTCTTACTGCTACCTGAGATGCTCAGATATATTGTTTCGAGATCCAGATTGATACCGAGAAGGGACAGAGTCTTTGTAATCAGGGCTTTTAGACTTTGGAAGGAACTACATACAAAAATCAGGCCAAACTCTGTCTCATCTTCAACTTTTAAGAAGTTGTTTTTCCTCAGATTTATTTATATTTTACGATTTTTCAGTTCTTTTTTAACAATCTTTTTAATTCATAATGTCTTAGTTTTTATGGCTTTTACTTTGTTTTGTTCTCTTTGTGTTTTAAATCAGCTCTGATTTATTTATTTTGAAAGTTCCTTTATGCAGCAGTGAGGACTTGAAATTTAGTTACGGTAGACATAAGACACATCAGCTGACTTTTGCTGGGTGCAAGTTTTTAGTTTATTGACCACACTGCCATCCGTTGAATTGGTGTGTGTGTGTGTGTCAAAACTCACCGTAGGTACAGGATCTCTGCAGGTCTGATATGATTCTGAGAATGTTGTTCATCAGGTTTGACCTCTGTTCGCTCTCCAGTATGCTGCCTGTGGAAGGGTAGGCCGAGTCTATGTATGTCAGGTCATACAGGTACATCCCTGAAATAAAGCAGCATACAGAAGAGATTAAATGTGTGAAATCAAATAAGGAAACAGAAACACAATGCCCTCCTCCTTCAGGCTCTCAGCCTTTCTCCAGTTGAGGGTCCCTGCGTGAGCCAAATGAGGATAGCTTCCATGTGTTGGAGGTGTTACATTAAACATCAGCGGGGAACATGAGGATTTTCCTGCCTTCTCATCAGATATGTAGACACACAAACAAGGCCGGACCTCTTAACTAGGCCAGACTTCGATGGATGCATGATACAAGTGCTCTGCAGCTGTGGATTTCTTGGTGTGAAGGCCAGCTGGTAATCGCAGACTGCTTGTCTGATGTCACAGAGGCCAAAAAAGACACGAAAAAGCAACCCTGCGCAAACAGTTTTCTCAAGTTTCAGACTGACTTTTTTTTCCACATCTAATCTGCTCTCCATGGATCTAAATAAGTGCCTTGAGTGGATGACTGATCTTCTCCTCAGTCTTTCAAATTCAAGGCCGTCCTCCCTGTTCCCTCTCTCCCCACATATTTTTGGCTGACTTGGCGCAGAGTTGAGGATCTAGGTCTCTTATTACATAAATATTAACATTAGGAGACAGGTCCATCAGCGGCTTCCCAACATTCTGAAAATGAATTAACAAGCTTTAGAAGTGAACTGATGATCTGTCTTTCCCTTCATTTCCATCTCTCCTCCTCTTCTTCTTGCTCAATGTCTCTTTCACACGCCATTGTGGGGATTGAGCGCACCCCCACACCCACCCTTTTCTTAGAAAACAGCGTTGGACTATGATGTGTGCGCATTACACACGCGTTTACGACATTGTTCACTCAGAGTTTTAAAACCAGATTTGCAAATATGCAGCAATAACAGGACAACAGAACCAGACCCAGTACATAAAAGTGCCAAAACCTTGTATTTGAAATACCAAACAAACACAATAAAACACAACACCATCTGACTAGAATCAGAGAAAGAGAAAGAGAGATGATGCTGTGAGCAGGAATTGCAGTTCACAAGCGTTTGGAGACGCAGCTGTAAAGGGGGTAAGTGAGGGATGTGGATAGGAGGAGGAAGAGAGGAATCCTGAAGGCTCAACCGCTGTAGTTGCTCTTCTGGGAGCTTGTCAGGGATAACAGCAGTTAGTCATGCACAAATCCATACTGCCTGGAACACCCACAGAAACATGCATGCTCAGAGGACCTGTGGTTAGGACAAACAGACACTTTGTATGTATGATCAAGTCTGAAATCTCAGGGTGGGAGGAAGGAAAAGTGGTCACAAGGTATGAAGGAAAATTTACCATCGATCTGCCTTTTTTTTTAGACAGATGATCTTTCAAATACTTTAGCAGAAAACAAACATATCTATCTATCCCACACGCCTGAACACACTGAAGTAAAGGACAGCGGTGATAATGAACAAGCAAAGACCAGACAAGCTCAGACTTCACCTGGAGGTTTTTGCTCCAGTAACAAATCATTTTTATCTGCCTTCCTTTTTCTCCTGCTCTCAAAGCTAAAGTTCTACAGGAAGCAGCCAAGAAACCTCAACAGCATTACAATCAGCTAAAGGAGAACCCAAAAGGGGAGGGGAATTGTGGGTTGTAATCAAAGAAGAAAGGGTCAAAGCAGCTTGGCTTTGTGCCTCAGTTTAAGAAAAAAACTCCTCTAAATTATAACAGGTTTTACTTCCTTTCAGCCAACTTACTTTTTATATCTAAAAACCATGAAGGTCATTGTTGAGGATTGGAAAATTAATGAGGCAGCTCTGTTATTCTCTTCTTCTTCTGCCTTTTTTTCTCCTCCAATCAGAATGACATCAGAAGTAGGCAGGGCCTCTTCAAAATACAGAGGAAGAAAAAAAAAAAAGAAAGGGAATCTCAAACTCCCACACCCTCATCCCCCCTTCCTCCCCCCTCTCTTCCTCCCTCCCTCTT